>ML058475.1:0-1200000 GCA_003013855.2 Liriodendron chinense | reverse complement strand
GGAACGTATGGGCAAAATGCGGGCATTCTGTGAGAAATGTGTAGGCCTTATACATCATAACAGAATCAATGGTTATCATATTCTCCAATTTGTCTCATAATCTCCTTGCCGTTTTGGTTTTGAAGAAGACATGTATCCATTATTTTTCACATGCTTTTAAATATTTTTATGACATTCGATGCAAGGGAATGCTTTTTCTTTAATACCTTAGAAGTGGAGGTTTCCACATTTTGTTAACAACTTCCTCCACTATAATAAGGTTGAGAATGTGTCTTGTCGAAATATATATCTACTAGTGCAAACGGTGTATATGATCCACAGGCATACAGGGACAATGAGAAGACATCCATGGAATGAAATAATTGAATAGTTTATTACTCAAGGTCCATTGCAGTCCGTCACTCCAAGAAAAAGTGACCTATGGCGGCTAATCTTAGCGGCGAAACATGAAAATCCTCGTTGTAACATATAGCAACGGAGATACCTACTTCCTTCACCGCTATTGTTCAAACCATACATATAGCGACCGCCGCTACATGAATTGCCCATATAGCAGCGGATATTGACGTTCGTCATTGTAGCCCATTTCCCGCCATATATTTTTGGCTATCTATATAAGTCATATAGCGGTAGATCCCGCCGGTGTAGCTCATTTCCTTATCGCCTGTTATAAGTTTAATCATGTAAAGGTGGAAGTTATTTTCCGCCACCATAAGTTTCATTCAATAAAATTATTTTTCGTCTCTCTCTCTCTCTCTCTCTCTCTCTCTCTCTCTCTCTTTTTCTGTAAAGTCCAACAACTCTTTTCCTCAGTCACCAACTCTCTCGACTAGGGTTTGTAGGTCTCTCTCTTTATCACACCCATTTCTCTCTACAGACACAGATTAAATCTATTTCCTTTACACTGATTCTGATTAAGGTATGCATTTGATTTGAAACTTTTGTTTTAATTTAGGTCTTCTGTATTTAAGAATTTTATTTGGCAATTTGATTTGAAGATTTTGAGTATGAGAGTATTAATTTATTTTTCTGTGTAGCTAACCGCTTATTGAAACGGTTTATTATAGTTGAGCCCGAAATTCAGGTATAGAAAATCTCTTAATAGCATTCGATTGAAAATGTGTAATCTCTTTTTATCTGGTGTATATATGCTTGAAGTTACTAAATTTAAAAAATTTGAGGATGATTTTGTTTGTTTTCTCCCATCGAAGAAATTTATGTAACTTTTTGGTAGTCTCTTTGTTAAAAAATTTCTCTAAAGATTTTTAGTTCTTAAGGATTTTCTTAGGATATTAGGGGGAAAAATTGTTCAAAATAATTTTTTCAAAATACTTATTATAAATTAATAAATAATTTTTGAAGTTCAACATATGTCTGTAATAAATTATTAAAATTTAAAATTATTTTTTTACATAGAATAAGATTTTCAAAAGTTTAGTAACATTTGTCACATAGGTTCTAGAATCCTCATCCTAAATGCATTGAATAACATACTCAGCTCTGACAAATAGATCAATAGGTTTACTAATCTAGACCACTGATATGTTACATTTCTCTTTAGATTTACCATTTGCCAAAAACACTTTAATCTTAATCACTGATCTTGGGACCCTTCTTTAGTTTAATGTGGGTTGTTATTACATTCCCGTTTTATCTATCTAATTATTTGTACACTATATATTGAAAGGTTATGATAATTTATTGAGGGGCAGGAAGCAAAATCGATCAATGGTTAAACCACAAATAGGTCAAGTTGTTGGTTGGACATATTTCTGTATAAACAATCTTGATTGTCCATATTATAGTACATTAATCAATGGTTAATATGAGCTGGACCTAATTCACCATCTGGATCAATGAATTGGATTGTCCAAGTGGGCCAAACATAACCAGATATATTTTGGGGCATCCAAAAACCCTTGGGTGTATATAAGGTAGTGATAAAATTCAATTTTCTTTTGATAATAACATATTTTGAAAAATTCATTTTTCTGCATTTCATGATTGGGCATGTTTGGAGGATCTGCTAGACCTTTGTGATTTGAGGCAACCAATATATATATTTGGAGGATTTCCCACCCTTTTCACTTTGTGAATATTAGAAAGAATGAGCGAATTTTTGGAAAAAAATGGACGTTGCAATCTGCCCATTTCGAACCAGCAATTAGGCATCTAAACTTGATTATTTTAGACCATTGATTAGATGCTCCAACCTGTCCAATTTGAACGCATGGATGGTCATCAAAAGTTATCCAATCTAGACAGTTGATTTAATACCTTAATCAATCCAATCCGGACCACTGCTTTGACACCTAAATCTGTCCATTTTAAACCATTTATTGGCCGCCCAAATCAAGACATTTTGGTTGCATAATCAAGAAATATCCAATGCCCATTTAGTTGCACAATCAAGAAATATCATGATATTTGTGCAAAAATGCACATTGACTTGATTTTTTTTCTAATTTCTCTTTATGTTTCTTTTCTACAAAAACTAAGTTACTTCTGAAAACCTTGAAACATAAACTTTTACTGGTACAACTTTTTTCTCTTGTTATTTGATTTGTCATATGAAACTTTTGCTATGAAAATCGAATTGCAAGCTGCAAATGTACAAAAAAATTTAACCTCTTGGATGTATATATTGGGGATTCATATTATTATATCAATTTATAAAATCTTGTTTAGTTTTTTATTTTTTCAAAGAATCCTGATTTGTGTACTTGTTCGAATTTAAGTAATAGTTTTGGAAATTTTTAGAATTTGACTAAATGTAAAACAATCTCGGTTTGAGTTTTCGTGGCAGAATTTTATTTTTGGTTAATTTTTTAGAAGAATCTTAATTTGGGTATTGTTTAGAATTTGAGTTATTTTGAAATTTTTTAGTGTTTGAGTAAATGAAGAAAATACTGAATTTTTCATTTTCTTTTTAGAAGAATCATGAATCACATTTTGAGATTTTACAAAAGAAAACTTATTTTACAATGCATATTCATTAAATGGGTATAACAAGAGATTGTCTTAGTTAGATTTCTTTACAAGTTTGGGTAGGATCGAAAATATTTTTGCTATTTAAAAAAAAATTCCTGATATGAGTTGAATTAGGAGCATAGGGCCTCTTATACTTGTATAAGACCACCAAATAGGTTATAGATAACAATTCATTCAGTAAAATCACATTTTCCTTTTGTCTTTAGAGATTTAAGTGCCATTCTTGGGAAGAAGACAATCATCTTCTTTCCATGCACTAGCTATATAAAAAACTATATAATTAAAACTTTCATCAATGGTCTACATTCCGTATATATGTATGGCCCACATATGAATGCACCGACCAAATTGATTTTTTAGGTTGAAGAATATTACAGTGGGGCCATGCTTGCACATCTGTTATATCGTTATGAGCATTTCTCTCCAAAGTGATTCATTTCAATGGTAGTGGATAATGGATGAGGTTTTATCGTTCGACACTAGCGAACAAAAGTCAACATGTAATGTTTATGTGGCATCCAACCCATTCAAAAGGTTGCCTACTGAGAACAATACGTGATGAAAAAATTAGGCCAATCTACTCATCATATTGGCATTGCTAGAGAAAATAATAAACAAATGTCAAATTAGTCTAAAGTACCCAAACACCATACTAGTGTTATGTATTCTGTGGAAAGAACTCTTAGGTTTTGCATCCGGGCTTTAGATGATAGAGATATAAGACTGGTACCATTTCTTATATCAAACTGCAATTCCTTACAAGTTTTGTTTTTTATACATTATCTCTCTTCAAGACAAGTAAGTTTCTTGATGTCTATATGTGAAAAGATTGGAGAAACTATGCTGTTGATTTGATGATGACGTTGTATTATTAGGAAAGTTGTTGCAGGTTAGAGTAGTTAAAAAAAATTTAATTTATGTTATTCTATTTTTATTTTTAAAATCGTGAGTGTTTATGAATAAACCTAAAGATTGAATTTTGTATTTCCTTATTATCTTAATGATGATTAATTTAAATTCATGTTCTTCCTTTCTTTAGATCCTTATTTTTTTAGTTAAAATTTTAAAATCTTAGCTTTGCTAAAGATTATATAAACTCAGCACTCATATTTGCATAATCTTTGTGAATTTTTTATTCTGGCAAATGGGGCTCATCATTAGGTAATATTGACCCTAGAGATTGATCATGCTCCCAAAATCATCCAGTTTGGAACATTATAGTGATTAATTGTGGGACTATTTTAAGTTAAATTTGGACTATTGTTGTATTTCGATTCTTACCCGTCTATCTATAAGCCCGACAATTAGAAGTTTATAATCTTGATATTGGGGCAGATTCCATACACATATAAAGACATCAAACCAATGATCTGAATTATTGAAGCATGAGCTCCACTTGTCAGAAATTGAAAAAATATGCATGCTGTATAAAGAAACAGATCATGTATGTTATAATTCCTCTTGATAAAATGGTCATATTAGAAAATAAGATTGATTCCAATTTTGCTTTAGGTTACTTAATCAATGATTGACAGAAGTCTTGAGTTTTTTTTACTTCTCTTTTCTCTATCAAAACATTAAAATGTTAAAGAACTAATTATTGGTTTGTGTTCTTTCAACTATAGTTCTTTGTCACATATGAAACATAGTTATTATGACTGTCTGCTGGATTAGAGGTGCACTATGAATAAAATGGATGACCTCCCCTAATTATTCGAAAGGTTGGTGATGAAATGCTCATTTTTTCAGTCGAAGATCCTCTTGAGATAATTATTCTGACCCGTAATAACTAAACTAAGTTGGGCTTTTACTGGAGCTATTATCACCGTTTCAGCTAGAATGCATGCTATGGTTGGTTTATTATTTGTATAGATCCTTAATTGTTTTCTTTTATTTAGGAAGTATTAGAGTATAAAATAATGATAGATGAAGTAATTAAGAAGTATTATACTCATTTATTCCAAAAGTAAAACAATGATAAAAGAAATAAACACAAAGAACTCTTTTATTTTGTGAAAAATTATATATTATTATTGCTTATTTGATGGTTCAGTTGGATTTCAACAAGTCTGGATTTAATAACTCGATTGGATTCCTGTAAGTATGATTATTTTTGAAACATTATTTGAGATCTATTGTGTTTTCTTTTTAGTAGCAAGATTCTTCTAATCAAGTGTTACTCCTGCTTTTAATAGTGCTTTGGACTCACATCCCCGCTCCTGCTTTCTAGCTGCTTACAATTAATAACATCTTTAATACTTTTTATAATGTATTTATTTTTTTTTCACTTTAAAGCCTTTTAGATATGATTTATCTGATGTAGAGTGCAATTCTATTCTTTCGTTTAAAAGAAAGCATGTAACCTATTCTTGTTTTCCAATCATCATCATTTTGATTTTCTTTCTTTATTTTTCATTTCTTTTTGTATGTACGTGTTCAGTTTATTGATTTTGGCTTCTCTATGCCTGCAATGTAAATTCTATATGAAATTCTTGAGTTCATTACTATGGGAAGATTGAGATTTTATTCATAGTTAGGAGTTACATGTATATTCTGCTTCTCTATTTCAAGAATTTTCTCAAATTCTAAAGTAATTCCATTAAGGTATGGTTTTGAGAAGGAATTCTCTTAGAGTAATACATAAACTTATTTTTATTTCATTTCTTTTTTAATGCAAAAAATTTGGAGCTGATTTTTTATTTTTAAGTATAAAAAATTTAGTGACGGCTTCTAGTCGTCAATAATCCTGTATTTATTGAAAATTAACAATGGTTCATAATCGTCGCGATTGTTTTGGAGACCATTTACAGTCAAATCACATTTTTCGCTGCTATAAGTGCAAAACTATAGTGGGGGATAAATTCGCCACTATAAGTTACACTACTTTATTTTAATGGTATATATTGACAGATATGTTCATCGCAATAATTGTACAAATAGTAGCGGATGAGATATCCGCTGCAAACCTATAGCGATGACAGCAACAAACGGATGCTTATTCCGCCGTTGATCCACTGCTATAAGTTACAACGATGGATTTTTACATCTACAATGGTAGAAAAATCTGCCACTATAGATCACTTTTCTTGTAGTGCGTGTTGCATTCCCCATAGTAAAGTCATCCCCGTGTATTGTATTAATCTCCTTTAGTAGTAGGAATGACTTATTTTTTATTTGAACGGCATGAGTTCAGAAAAATGATACAATTCTTAAGTATTTTATGATGTATTAATTATTAATTCACCATAATGAATTCGTCCCAAGCATCACATATTTTTTCTTCAGTCCAATCGAAGTCATTTTTTTCTCAATGTAAGCTTTATCAAGTTATATTTATTTCTTACAATTCGTAACTGATTCTTATAGTTAGCGACATCGATTGCACAGAAAATATTTCTATCATGTTTGTCATTTTAATTATACTAGATTCTTTAAAAGCATTATCAAACTTCTTTTCCAATAATGCTTCCTTGATTCGTATGTTTGTCAGACATTTATCCATGTATAAAGTAAATGCAAATAGATTTAGAAATATTATATAAAATTGAGCATAGTAAAGTAGTGCATTTATATGCTGAGTAATAAATATTTTCTTAGCATTTACATTCTTAAAATCTATTTAAAAAATATAGTCAAAATTTTGTTTCGACTTGTTGCATTCCCATATAACTGATGCAAGTTCCAGTAGAAAGTTTCTCCATCTTTTTTATCCTCCTAGCAGCCGTGGATTCATTTTATAAGTTGTTTTCCTCCATCTCTTCATCGCCACTCTTGACTTTTTTTCTCATTATTTTCATTTTCACGGACCTCACCTTCATGTTCCTTGTCACTATTATCATTGTTATTTTCAAAATCAGGCTCTTCATCACATTTTTCATTGATAATATGATTATGTAATATACAATATGCAACAATTATATTGACTTGTGTATTTAAATGACAACCTAGAGTCGTCTTAAACATTAGAAATCACGCATTTAGCACAAAAAATGTGCATTCTATAATATTCTGTGGTGATGAATGACTAAGATTAAATAACTACTCATTCGTCATAGGTTGACAACTTTTTCTAAATTCTTTTAAGTGATATCGAACTCTACTGAAAGGTATAAGAAATTGAACATATTCGCAAAACTAGCATCCACTAAGTAGTATTTACATATAAAAAAATATAGCTTAAGGGTATGTTTATTTTTAAAATTACACATGTATTTTAATGAAAATACGTGATGATGACATGTGGCGACTGTTTGGTTGTGTGGTAAATGCCACAACGAGAGAGGAGTAAATACATCGAAGACCAAATCTCTTGAATCATGTATTTCCAAGATCATGCCATTGTCTCGAAGATAGATGTGAAAAGACTAGGCACCAGGTTAGGTAGTCTTTGGTGTATGTGTTTTTTTGCACTATTGTTTTCTTCTTCATATAAACACTATGCACTTACAGGGGAAAAAATACCTTCCAGTTCTCTACACAGGAAGGCTCTTGTGGTACGTTGTCTTCACGAGCTCTGTTCTTCTTAGTAGATTGCAATGAAATCCACTGTTGGTATCCATCAACTCTAATCTCCAAATCAATCTTCATTTGTAGGTGGCAACGCTCGCTATTAGGCAAACCACTACCTCGCCGATTCCGATTATCTGCCTAAGACAACTCTTACAAGGTATTTTCCTGAATCTTTGATATATTTTGGTTGTTCTCATGGGTACATTTTGGTGTATGGTGCGATGGTGAGGCCTTCCATTAGGGGAGCGGATTGCCTGTGACCCCGGCCACAGGGATATCACTGTGGCTGGGGCTGTGTGGGATCCATAAGGATGCCAATGACAAATCCACTACGTCCATCTAATTTGGAATACCACGTTATGAGCAGATTTTAAAAATAATGTAGATCCGAAACTCAGATGGGCCATACCACCATTCCTTCAATTGCTATTTGTCTGAGTGTTAATAATTCTTTGAACGATTTGGATGGCACATAAACATCATGGTCAACTCCAGGAAGATTTTAACAGTGGACGTAGGTGTGGCCCACCTTAGTTTTGAATCTCATTGATTTTTAAAATCCTGTCCTATTTTTGTCTTTACAAACATATGGATGTAGTGGATTTGTCACGAACTTCCCTACGGATCCCACAAAGCCCTGGCCACAGGGATATCCTTGTGGCCGGTGTTACACGCAAACCGCTCCCTTCCATTGGTGGGGTGATAGTAGGCCAAGGGCGAATAGATGATGAACTTTTGTCGTAGATTTCACCTGATACACAACTTCTGGCCCCACGATTACTTCAAATGTGGACATTCAATCTGCATGTTTTCGATGGACAGATTAGTCTTTGCTTGGCTATTTTTGTTATCCCACGTACTAGAAAGATTCTCTAAAAATTAATGGACGGAGTGGATTTCCCGCTAACATCACGGTGGGCCATACCTACCTTCTTAGATATTGTTGACAAATCCAGGGACCATTGAGCAGATCTGTTGGCTACTGACCTGAAGTAAGAATGTTGTGTAGGGTCCACAAAATGAATGTGGTGTATCCACACCATTCAACCATTTGTGCAAATCATTTTATAGCATTAGCCTATAATTGATGTAAATCCAAGGCTAAATTGGACCCCACGACGGTGCATTTCATGGCAATTTAACAACTGTTTATTTTTAAACTATGGGTTGGGCGCCAATGTCTCTGATGTTTCTATAATGAGACCTTTGAGCAATGAATCTGTATCATTCTTTCTTTCAACCCAAAAAATGATCGCTCTGAAACGGATGGATAGTTTCGATACATTACAGACATCATGGTGGGCCCATATAATCAGTACCTAATCCCCGTCCACTTTTTGTGGATCGGTCGCACATTATTTGTCGAAGTCGTTCGCGGTGTATGCAATTCGTGGAAAAGTTACGCTGGGTCCACTATGATTTTTGTGATCAATCCCCTAGACCATCTTTCTTTCCTGCTTTTTGTAAGACAGTAGACCTAACTTGAGGGTGACCGAAGACATAAGGAGTGATGGATCATCACATTGTATGCACAAACTATGTCTGTCCCTTTCAGTTGTACGGGCCGACTATCCCCATCCATAGTATTGTTTAAATTGTTGAGTTTAATTCTAGACTTATCATAGTTTGGTGATATAGCACATGCATGTGGATACATGTACATAAGATGTAATGGATCACTCCCAAATGGATCCATCAAGACAATGCTGAAAATCGTGTCTTCATATGATAAAAGTGAATTTCACAAACTTGCATGTATATAATCTTTACATTATTTAAACTAAAAAAATAATATTAAGTCAAAGTGTTGAAATCATTTTGTGACTAATAAATATAATATGGTAGCGTAATATAATGGCGGGATGCGAATGGACGAAGGAAGAGCTAGCACTATTTGCCATTATACTAGGCGCCGCTTCAGCTATGATGGCCGTTGGGGAGTATTGTCAAAAATATATATTCTAACGACCATATAGTCGAGCAGATTATGAACGAATTCATCTCATCGACAGTATAATTAGGGCTGGTGATACAAACTGCATCTCACAGTTGAGGATGCAGAAGACTACTTTCTTCAACCTTTGTGGAATTCTAAGAGAACGGAATTTCCTATCTAATGCGAAGCAGTTACAATGGAAGAACAACTTATTATGTTTCTTCATACTTTGGGACATAATGTCTGTAACCGTGTCATTGGACATCGCTTCGTGAGGTCTAGTGAAACAGTAAGTCGATACTTCTATAGGATATTAGATGCAATATTGTTATTATACCCTAAGATTGTCAAATTACTTGGACCCGAAATTCTGGTGAAGATAACGTTGAGTCCACAGTGGAGTTCTTACTTTTAGGTAAGAAGACTTCTAATAGTTTTATCGTAGTCAAAGTGAAATTATTTATTTACACAAGGATAATCTCCTGAAGCTATTGTTCCTATTAAATTGGTGGTAGGATTGTATTGGTGCAATCGATGGAACGCATATTCCGGCGTATGTTCTAACCATTAACAGTGCCGCCTATCACAATCGTAAAGGGGTGGAGAGCCAAAATGTAATGGCCGCATGCACATTTGACATGAAATTTGTTTATGTGCTAGTTGTATGGGAATGATCTGCATCTGATGCTTGTGTCTTACAAAGTGCTTTGACAAATGCACATGATCGGTTTACGATCCCAAATGGTAAACCCAACTACTCAATTTAGTGTCTGGTTCATTTGCATTTATCGTAAAATTTTATATGTTGATGGGACGACAATAAAAATGCGCCCACTCACCGGGATTCATGGCCCCTTATCGTGGAGTGCATTACCATCTGAACGAGTATCGTACGGGTGTAGTCCGTCAAAGAAGAAAGAACTATTTAATTATAGGCATGCCTAGCTTCGCAACACCACCGAGCGTTGTTTTGGAGTCTTGAAGGCTAGATTTCCTATCCTAAAGAATGCTCCACAGTACCCTATATTTACTCAAGTGAAGACTGCGCTTACATTTGCGTTTTGTACAACTTCATATGCTTTGTAGGGGATGAAGATATTGCTAATGAGGGGACATCTAAGGATGGAGTAAATGACACGACTCCATCTCCCGTCGATATAAACACAATTGACGAAAGTCGTATGATTATTAACGCCACCTCGGCCGAGAGAGATGTGTGGGCTAGATTTCGTGATGATATAGCAACAAGAATGTGGAATGATGCTCATCCAGTGAGTAGGATGTTCTGATTTTTTGTGATACATTCTGCGTTGTAATTGAAATGGTAAAATGTTTGATATTATGCAATTTTGGACTAGTGTAGACATCCCACCTTCGGCTACAATGTCGGTAGAGATAGCTGTATGAATAGAGGACCATACCGCCAAATCCCATGTCCAAAACCCAGCCAAACTCACCCTTGTAAGCCCCAATCCATAGCCCAGCTCAAGCCTGAACTCAGTCAAATCACCCTTAAACATCAGCCAAAAAAACCCCCCATAAGAAAAACCAGTAAAACAAATCTCAAAAAAGTCATACTTGGTGAGTCAAATCACCGAGTCAACTCACTGGGTCAGTCTAGCCCATGCACCCAGTCAACTCATCGTGTCAACTCATCTTTCAAACCCAGTCAACTCACTTAGTTCCAAACCACAGCTTCGGAGCAGGTCCGGACCCTGAATCTTAGGCCTTTCTACTTCAGGTTCGGAGGCTGTACGCTCCAAAGCTGAAGTGGAGAGGCCGTACGGGCGGCCCCCAGGGTGTCGCCCAAACATAATTACGAGAGTTGCCACTCTCCGCTGCTATAAATACCCCTGTCCCTTCTCATTCACAGCATCCACCTCCCCTCTCTTCAATCCGAGAGTTTCGAGTCCACCTCCACCCCTTTAGCCCATTATTCCACTAAGGAGAACTCGAGTGAGAAGAGCCTAGCCCTGGTCAAGCCCAGCCTGACCCTGGTCCAAGTCTCCCAAGCTACCTAAGTCCTGATCTAGCCACTCGAAGCAAACCCTTGCGACACCTCCGTCCATCCAGCTACTCTCTATTAGCATCATCTAATTCGCATCTAGTATAAGTGCAACATTTACTTTTCTTCCAACCCCCTGCTTATCATGTCACTACAAGCACTTTGATTATTCAAACACACAGCATGCATCTCGCATAAAGCACCTGTCAGTTCGAGCGTATGCTTTGGGCTTGCCTGTTAATGGAAACCTGCCCATCAGAAACTCTTACTGTTCAGACTTGCATTCATGCATCATATCATTCATGAGAATGTACGAGGACTAAATCAGACTTTCAAGTATTAGTTCGATTCCGTGAAGTAGAGACCGTACTTCGGTACGGGCAGTGTGGGGTGCTTAACATCTTCCCACCTTGTAACCGTGATCCCTTACCTCGAATTTCTGACCGCAGATCAAAAGGAGTCATTTTAAAGGGAGGAGTCTTCGGATTCTCTTCTCTAACATTTCTACGGGGTCTAGCCGACTGTAGATTCGAAGTAACTGGCTAGTGGTGACTCTGGTTTTACACAAAATCATCCAAACACATCCAATTCAACACGACAATCGATAAAAAGCCCTCAAGAACGAGGTAAGCCAGTGGCACAAACGGCAATTTGCGCGCACACAACACCCCCTTTTCCGAAAGGAAGGGAGAATTCGGGAGCGCGGAGAGGCGAGTGTCCACAAAATGGCGACTCCGTTGGGGATATGCTAGTCCCCCTAGTCGTGATCCAACTTGAAAAACAAAATCCCTTCTGTACTTGAAAGTCATTAGTCCTCATACAATCTCATCTGCATAGCATTCCATCCAAAAACAAAAAAGATAGAAAATAAAAAAATCCAAAAAAAAGAAGGTAAAGCATCCTTCCCCACCACTACTCCTCCAAACCAAATCACCCTGCCATGTCAAATACAAAACCAACATGGCCCTCTCCTTCCTTACCTTCGAAATACCTGAGGCTTCATCTCCATAGTTAAACCCGATAGAATATATGCCAATTCCTGGCATCCAAGAGCTACAACAAAGCATGCAAGCCATGCAGGAAATACTTCTCCGATTCACACAAGCCCAGGTCTTAGCAGCCAGTAATCAAGCCGGTCCAGTTCAACAACCTCAACAACCATCAAAGGCACTCCCAGCCTCCAGTTCATCCCAACCACAATCGCCAGGGATCACTAAGGACTTTCAATACCCTCCTAATAGGGGCCTTCAATCAGAACAACCCTCAACCTCAGGTATTTCTTCCAGTATCCTCCTGCAAACGAGAGCCATTTTCAGTCACATCCCACAATCAGAACTCTGAGCCAATTCCAACATCCTCTCCCTAATGGGAGTTCCAACCAATTTCAATATTCTCCTGTGACTGGGATTTCTTTGCAGTCTCCTTCTCAGCTCCAGTCCAACAAAGTCCCTATAATGGGAGTAATTATCAGGCCCAACCTCCTCCAAGCAGGAATCATAGGAGCATCAATGACACCAATTATTACGAAAGGGGGCTAGCTCAGTCCTGGCAAGGGGCAAGATCTCCTTCATCTGGTCCCTCTGAAATTGAACAACTCCGAGAACAGATGCGAGAGATGAAGAGAAAGTTGCAGAAGCAGCAAGGGGTGGATCTTCCATCCACTAAGTTCAGGGACGTTTGTCCATTTCCCGATGTAATGATACCTCAAGGCTTTCGGGTATAAAAATTTAAAAGATATGATGGGACATGGTGTCCTATAGACCACTTGAGATCATTTTATGGTGAGCTAAATGCTGTGGCAAGCAACGACGGAGCGTTGATCCGTTTGTTTCAAAAGTCCCTAAAAGATGATTCCCTAGACTGGCACACATCATTGGACTGTCATCGTATTAGGACTTGGGAGCAGCTCTCCCAAGCTTTCGTCGACAGGTTCGTATACAATCTTAACATGGCATCCAGGAGAGCGGACCTCGCAACTCTCAGGCAAAGAAGTGACGAAACATTGCCAGCTTACGTTGGACGATGGTGGGCCATGGCCGCTAGAATGAAGACTCCCATCGACGACGAGGAGCAAATCTCCATGATCGTCTACTCGACAAATCCAAGTATCTCTGAATACCATGTCTCACATCCATATGCGAACTTCACCCAACTCATCTGCGCCGGGGAACAAGTCGAAGCCGAAATAAGGGCTGGGATAATCTCCCCTTGGTGGCCTTATCAAGCCTCTCTTATACAACCGACAGTGGAAGAAGAGCCCACTGAATACGAGAATGATAACGGAAGTGTCCTCATCCCCCATCCAATAGAAGAAGACGACCTTGTTGCCTCTACCAAAGGTGCACTATTCCTCCCTTAGCACGGATAACCGCAGCAACAACAACAGTCAAGATGGAACTCACAATTCCCTAATCAAGGTTGGCAAAGGGCACCCCTAACCAGTCCAGTTTCAGAACCCCTCATCCTGCAAGGGGCATCTCCAGTCGATCCAGTCTCCGCAATGCAAGGGGCATCTCCTGCCTATCCAGCTTTCATCAGCCAAGAAGAGCCTCCCCTTCAGTTTATCCGTGCCATCGACTCTAGTTCAAAGTTCGAACCTCTCATCCTACAAGGGACATCATCAACTATTTCAATCCTAGAGCCCATCATCATGCAAGGGGCACCTCCAGTCAGGTCATTCTTCACGTCATTGCTCAACAAGGGGCATAACCTACCCATTCCAACCAACCAAGGGCACAACTTACCTATTCCAGTCAACTAAGGGGACGACCTCCCTGTCGCAGCATCACTCAACCAAGGGCGCAACCCGCCCACTCCAGCCAACTGGGGGTACAACCTGCCCACAACATCTAGCCAAGGGCACAACCTACCCATTTCTCCAGCAAACAACCAGGGGCACAACTTGCCCACCGCACCTGTTCATTCGACTTCTACTTCAATCATCATCCTCCAAGAAGAAGACCCTTCCTTGGACAGCATGCCACATGCCCTAACAAAGTTGGGGCTCAGCTTCAATTATGTGGCCATTATCGAGGAGGTCGAAGGGGAGATTGATGTCCAGGTTCTGATCGATCCAAAAACATCAACCATCACTCTTCAGGTCTTGAATATCTCAGCTTCATTCCATCTCCTTCCCGATCGGACCTGGTTTCACAGAATCAATGTCATCTCTTCAAATCTTCACCAAAGGGTCAAGCACATCTTGGGAGATAGGGTGATCGCCATCATTACCGATCCTGAACAATTTCCCATGGTAGAAACATCCAACCCTCAAGAGCCTACCTTCCCAGCTATGGACGTACAACGTTCTAATGGGGAGGTCTCATACCATCATAATGCAAATTACTTCCCTCACGCATGTCCCATTGGATCGAACTACGTCTTCCTTTCTGCCGAGCGGCAAACCTTCTACTATCAGCTTGAATATCAAGACTCGACCCGAATCATGGGAATTCAAGAGAATGTGGATAGAGAAATACTGCGATATCGGCCTACTCAAATTAGGAAACCTAAAGCACAGAAGTATCATAAGAAGACGGGGTCATCAAGAAGAAGGCAATCCTTGCATTTGTACACTAATCCAGTTTATTAATGGAGGAATTATCTACCCTGATGATGGGCTAAATTCCAGCTTCGATGATCAAGTGAGTAGATTGAGTTTGACAGAGTTGACTGAAGAAGACCTAAGCAAGGGGCAGGAATTTCCCCCAATTGACTAGACCACAGTCCTGGTCCCACCTCAGCCGAATGAACCCGAAGAGCTGCAATTCATCAGGGATGAACCAGGAGAAACCGCATCTGACACCGACTCGGAGCCCAATTTCAGATCTATCATGATGTTTGGGCGCAACAATGAGGGTTGGCCTACTGATCCCTCTGGCCTTGCCTCCTGAGGGAAAGGAGTGCAGGGCAGTAACAGGTTTGTAGTCCCCATGACGGCCAATAAAAGCCGACAGTGTTCGGCTCCCAGAGCTGAATCAGGTAACACCTAGTTCACATCGCCGTCTTGCTCGGGTCCTTTACACAAAAAAAAAAAAATTCAAAAAAAAAATCAGAAGATTCAAAAACCCAAAACACCAAATATTTCAAAATTAAAAAAAAAATTCACAGTAAAAAAAAAATCCAGATATTCACAAAATTCCCAAAAACCAGAAAATCTTTCAAAGCCAAAAAATAAAAAAAATAAAAAAATCTTTCAAAAATCTCAAGCAATAAAATGTAAAGTCTCTCTATCAAAATACTTGACTATGAAGTTGACCCATAAGATTTCGATCTAGAGTTGGATTTCAAACTCAAGGGTCTGGACAAAGCCAAATGATGTGGAAAATGATGAGCTGACTCCCAAACTAAGAGGGTCTCCTCAAAAGTTTGAACCAAAAGCCAATGTCATCTCAAAAAAATTTCAAAATTATAAACATATGATCTCCTGAGACCCATAAGGAATGTGCATTGCGAATCCTTATCCCCAAAAAATAAGCAGAGAATGATCGAATTTTTGAACTCATGACTTCCCAATCTTGCGTCCTATGAAATTTATCCAGATTCGGTCAAAAACTCATCAAGCCTATCAAGAAGATGCTGCCAAGACTATGCTTGCATTCCATGCTGGAGTATGCGACCTAATGAATGATCGGAGAAATCTCGCAGCTCAATGAAGACAAGATTGCTGCCAACATGTCAGAAAATACTTCAAATGTCAGCAGCATACACATTGAATCCATGTGTGTGCTTTAACCTCACAATGCTCCAGCTATTCCCTGTACGAGGTATCTACATCAACGGAAAGATCAACTTGGCATCATCTAACAATTGATTACTTCATAAAGAGGAAAGAGGTAACATTCTGATCTTGCGCAATAATTCTCATGAAGAATGACATCATCAATTGTTAAGGGTTCCCACATGCTATCAACATTGGCAATAGGACGTCCTTCGAAATCTAAGGATGGAGGAGTTCCTTGAGAAGCTTAAAATCAGAAGACAGACCTAGGAGTTCGAGTCAAAATCATGTCACCGTGAGTGCTGATGAAGAATGAAGCTGAAGAACGAAAAGTCATATCGGGTTTACAACAAGCACTGTTGCATCTATCAGACTCAAGGGGCAAGCCCTGATAATCAGAGAAGTTATTCTGGGTGGCACCGTTCGACTCACCAACCTGAGGGGTAAGGATCTTCCAAAGCCAATCAATGCCGACAACGTGAAAATCTCTCACAGGGAACCAATCCAATCTTATCAAGAGTTACATTAGTAGACCTGAAGTCAAGAGGTCAAGGCTTAGACCTCTGAGAATCCCTTCCCGTCCACCAATAAGTGTTCTAAATAAAGGGTTCAAAAGCTAAAGAAAAAAGAAGAGAAAAAAAGAATAAAGCAAAAAAAAGGGGTTAAAAAAATGGGGGGCACACATCCCAAAAAAAAAAGAGAGAAAAAAAAATCGACTCAAAAGAAACACATCTATCCATCCATCCACCTTAGAAGGGTCTGTAACTAAGGCCGACAGCTCTGCCATTGTAACTTAAGATAAGGGCCGAAAGGTTACCATATCGGTCGGCAACAACAGATTTCTGACCTCTGGTCGCCGCAGTTATCCAAAAAAAAAAAAGAAAAAGAAAAGAGATGTGTGCTTAAACAAAGAGGGCGGAGTGAAAACCCGAAAGGGCGCTAAGGATAAAAACAGCATAGCTGCCAACGGGCAGGCAAGATCAAATACCCGGGATGTGGTGAAAATCCGAAAGGGCGCCACGGGAAAAAATGATGGGCAAGCTGGATGCGGTGAAAACCCGAAAGGGCGCTGTGGTTAATAATGGCTAAGAAAAGAAAAAAAAAAAAGCAGCTACATGAGAGATCCAAGCGATATGAAGATTCAATGGAAGTAAGGATGGCAGCTATGAGTCAAGAATTCTTTTAAGATCTGTCCAAATTTTAGAGGTAGGATACCATTGCACACTATCTTAAGGGGACTAGGACTCTTGGTGAATAATTAAGAAAATCGAGTATGACGTCGGGCTGAGTCAAATATTCTGATTCCTACATCTAAAAGCACAAATCCAAATCACGCATAGACAGACAAGCACTTGGCACAAATTTCCATTTCATGCATGATTTGCATACATATATTTAAAAAAAATCATTTTTCTTATTCATATATATGCAGAAAAAAAATATTACAGGGCTTTTAAAATAAACGTTCTCTAGTCAACTAATGGGGTACCTTTCTTGAGTGCCTTTCTCCTGGTCATCTTCCCCAAAAGGTAAGTATCTCTCCCCCTGCTTCCATACTTCAACACTTTTGCTAAAGTACTTTTTCTCCTCACAGGTACCAGAAGGAAGTCCATGATCAGCCCATCAATGTCCATCAAGGCCCTATCTCTACCATCAAAAGTCCCAACATCCAAGGCCCTATTTAAATATGAAAATCCAGCCATGCCACCATTAATGGGGGCATTCAAAGCCTCTCCAACCACCACATTCAAGCCTTCATCCACTCCCACTTTCAATGCCCCATCCACCCTATTTATCAAAGGCATCTCTCCTCCATTAAGCTCCTTTGAAAATCTAAAGGATGGGACCCACCTTGGTCGCCATCACAAATCCTCACCATCCATTGTTTGATAAAGGACAAGGCAAGAAGAAGACAAAAAGAGAAGAAAAGTGAAGACAAAAGAGGGATTCATGGTTGGATCGAAACCTTGTGTGCACAGAATCAAGGAGACAGCAACAAAGGGCCAGTGAGGAATGTCCGAACCAAGGCCCGCACGGACTGCACATGAAGAGAGGTCTGGGCGGCCCCCAGGGGGCTGCCCGTACGAACACTCTCCCTCTCTCTCCGCAGATTGGCTCAGGGGCCTTGTGGTAGGTGAGATTGTCAGTCCATGTCAGCAAATGTCACTCTAAAGGCCGCCCTGAAACTCCGATTGACTCCAAATTTGGACAGAGGCTGATCCAGACCGTCTAAAGCATTCTCCACAAGTCAAATCATGAAGAGCTATGTTCAAAATGAGTCTGATCAGTCCAAAAAAGACAAAAGTTGATCAAGAGTGGGCCACAAGCAATCCAGACTGTTCAAAAGTTGAACAATCATGATCCAAACCATTGAAGAGCTTCCTTAAGCTACCAATCTCTAAGATCAAGGGTCCAATCATCAAGATCTGGCTTCCAAGTATGAGAATAGAAGTACAAGAGGTCTTATATGGCCCATTCAAGCAATCCAGACCATTCGAATCATAATCAGCCCTGTTAGAAGCCAAACATAGCAAGGTAAGTATGTCTTTCCAATAAAAACAACATCGACCTCGACCATTAGAGCCGAGATTTGATGATTTGGACCTTCACAAGAAGCACAAAAAGTTTTCAAACAAAGTTTTAGTCTGAAGACCTTAAACTACGTCGGGATCAACATCCCGAGGGACTTTTTAATAAAAACTGGCATCAATCCCAACCGTTCGGGCCAAGATCTGATGACCTGGATCATGTCAAAAAAATCTCAAAAAAATGTTTCACCCTATTTTGTACAAATCTAGTCCGAAGACCTTAAACTACGTTGGGATTAATTTCTCAGGAGACTTTTCCTACTTTCAACCAAAAACCGGCATCGATCTCGACCACTTAGATCAAGATCTGATGACCCAGATCTTTTATAAAAAAAATGTATTCCCAGCCTCGCTTATACATAATTTTGGGTTCAAAGACCTCAAACTACACTGGGATTAATTTCTCGGGGGACCTTTCTTGCTTTCAACCAAAAATTGGCATCGGCCTCGATCACTCGGATCAAGGTTCGATAACCCGGATCATTTAAAAAAAAATACCAAAAAGATTTTAAGCTTTCCATAAAAGCCAGCATCAACCTCGATTACTTGAGTTGAAGTTTGGAACTTTCTAAAAAAAAAAAAAATTTACCATCAAATTTTAACTCCGCAAATCTATCCCCAAGCAGTCCGAAGACCCAAAACTACACTGCGATTAACTTCTCGGGGGCTTTCTTTCCCAACCTATTCCTGGACATGGCTGACACTTGATCGTACAGATGTCCAGAGTCTTCTAAACAGGTAAAGGCTGAGGCGGGCAGAACCCCGCGATCCTGTTCGTGTTGAACGCACCGTGATAGACAACCTTGATTTGGAAGTCGTTGTTGAATCTGACGGATGTTCCCTGTTCCTAAAACTCATGAAGGGGATTAAGGCAGTTGAGAGATGAAGAGCACCCTCACGAATTGTGAGCAGCATAAGACCCCAAACTGGATTGACGAAGGGAAATGTGAGGATGTGGCTCATTTTGTGGCCGAAGGAGTCCGTCGGATGATACGTGGTCTATGTGCATTGCACATGAGGAAGAGGCAGCTTTGTGGGTGTGTTGACTGAAAACCCTCAAAATCCCTCATCCAAAGATGTAAAAGTATGGCACTTAATTGTGTGAGATTCGTTTTGCTCACTGACGTAAAATGGATATGGTGATTCGGGTGCCTTACCAGCAATATAAGCTGAAAATGGATGAAAATTCCATACATTTCCTTGCATTTCAGAAAATCCAACAAAATACTAAAAAATTTGCAAAATCATCTTTCAAAAATCATAAAATATTTCCCTTGCTTTCAATAAATACCGATCTTTACTCAGACCAAATATTTTCAAAATCACAAAAATATTTTCTTTGTTTTCAATAACCGATCTCCATCCTGACTACTTAGGTAAAGATTCGGACAAAATATTTATAAAAAATTATAAAAATTGTCACTATCCCCAGCACAAAACTTCAAGAGTCTCAAACTCCGCTCACTCACTTCACAGTCTAGGGATGACAAATTCGATCGCCCGCAAATTGGAATCTTGACCAACACTGGCGACCAAGCACCGTCCTAATCACATCCATTCCTAGAAGAACATCTTAAGGTCTGACAACCTCCTTCATCCATCTCCATTAGAAAAGAAACAACATCTTGGGACGATGGACCTGATCGACCATGGGTCAGGATCTTGACCAACCAGCTGACCAAACATCCGCATTGAAAAGAAAATCTCCAAGGGAGCATAACCCTGCAAGCAATAAGCTCAGAGTTCTCCATATCCCCAGCAAAAACAAAATTATCGAACTAAAAGAGAATGAGCTAAACCATACATCCATCATCAAATATGCATCCCCATGCATCAGCATCCATCGCATCAATCATCATGTTTATCTACTTTCAAGATAAAAGTCGGTTAGCCAAAGACCCCATAAGCATCCCTAGTGGAGGCGCGTGCAAGTCAGATTTCCTCTTCAAAAAGATAAAAATATTATATATATTCCTATTTGTAAATAAAAACCCCACGGAGTATCACTCCCCAGAGTGGGTATCTTTTCCAAAATCCAAAAATATTTTCCTAGTAGAGCGTTCGGCCTCCAAAACACCTGAGAGATCTTCTATATTTCTGGGTAGGAGCCGACGCAAAAATCAAATAAGATCCGATGTCTCGCGATTTCCCCCGAGACCATCGGATCCAATGCACTCAAAGTACGGTCAAACTGAACTCCAGTGTCAGTGCGGTCGTAGCAAATGCCAAGATACAAAAAGATGAAAGCCAAGAGGCTCGATCAAAGAAACCATCTGAACGATGGAAACGATGAATTATAACCTAAGTATCAAAACCAGCAGATTGGGTGGAAAAAGTTCACCCGCACATACCTAGGCGTGGATGCCTAAAGTACCTTGACTGAGTCCAAGTCGGCGTAGTGGATCTCCCGTAAGACTATATGGACACAGGGTAGCTAACCACTTTGACAGTCAAGCGAAACAAGTACTCCTAGAGTGATCCAGGAAAGCATCAAACAATCAATCACAGGGTCGATAACCTCGTAAGACTATGACGGATGCAGAGGCTCTACTGTACCTTTCTGATGTTAGTATCGATTAGGAACAGAAGGGTTGCGATTGGGTACCCAGGTTGCAACGCATGCAGGGACAATCGCAATGTTTTCTCCAAACTCTCGCGATATGTGCGAGTGATCACTTTCCAATCAATCAACTAACTAGGATACAAAGGAAAACAAAGATTCTAAACCACGATCTAGGAAAGAATGAATTGCAACCCAAGCATCAAAACCAGCAGATTGGGTGGAAAAAGTTCACCCGCACATACCTAGGCATGGATGCCTGAAGTACCTTGACTGATTCCAAGTTGGCGTAGTGGATCTCCTGTAAGACTACATGGACGCAGGGCAGCTAACCACTTTGACAGTCAAGCGAATAAGTACTCTTGGAGTGATTCGGGAAAGCATCGAACAATCAATCACAGGGTCGGTAACCTCGTAAGACTATGACGGACGCAGAGGCTTTACTATACCTTTCCAATGTTAGTACCGATCGGGAATGGAAGGGTTGCAATTGGGTACTCAGGTTGCAGCGCATGTAAGGACAATCGCAACGTTTTCTCCAAACTCTCATGGTATGTGCGAGTGATCAATTTCCAAACAATCAACTGACTCAAATACAAAGGCAAGCAAAGATTTCAGACCACGATCTATGAATGACCGGGTCAGAAGTGGGGTGTCCACTCACTTTGACATTCGGTTGCACGCAACCTCTGCCAAGGAGGGGCATCTGTAGACACCCCACCTTCAGCTACAATGTCGGTAGAGATAGCTGAATGAATGAAGGACCATACCCCCAAATCCCATGTCCAAAACCCAGCCAAACTCACCCTTGTAAGCCCCAATTTATAGCCAAGCTTAAGCCTAAACCCAGTCAAATCACCCCTAAACATTAGCCCTAAAAAATCCCCATAAGAAAAATCAGTAAAAAAATCCCAAAAAAGTCAAACTGGTGAGTCAACCCGCTGAGTCAAATCACCGAGTCAACTCACTGGGTTAGTCCAGCCCATGCACCCAGTCAACTCACCATGTCAACCCATCTTTCAAACCCATTCAACTCGCTTGGTTCCGAACCACAGCTTCGGAGCAGGTTCGGACCCCAAACCTCGGGCCTTTCTACTTCAGGTTCGGAGGCCGTACGCTCCAAAGCTAAAGCAGAGAGGCCGTAAGGGAGGCCCCCAGGGTGCCGCCCAAACATAATTACGAGAGTTACCACTCTTCGCTGCTATAAATACCCCCGCCCCTTCTCATTCACAGCATCCACCTCCCCTCTCTTCAGTCCGAGAGTTCCGAGTCCACCTCCACCCCTTTAGCCCATTCCTCCACCAAGGAGAGCCCGAGTGAAAAGAGCCTAGCCCTAATCCAGCCCAGCCTGACCCTAGTCCAAGTCTCCCAATCTACCTAAGTCCTGATCTAGCCACTCGAAGCAAACTCTTGCGACACCTCCGTCCATCCGGCTACTATCTATTAGTATCATCTCATTCGCATCTAGCATAAGTGTAACATTTACTTTTCTTCCAACCCTCCTGCTTATCATGTCACCACAAACATTTTGATTATTCAAACGCAAAACATGCATCCCGCATAAAGCACCTGTCAGTTCGAGCGTATGCTCTAGGCTTGCCTGTTAAAGGAAACCTGTCCATCAGAAAAACTCTTACTGTTCAGACCTGCATTCATGCATCATATCATTCATGAGAATGTACGAGGACTAAATCAGACTTTCAAGTATTAGTTCGATTTCGTGAAGTAGAGATCGTACTTCGGTACGGGCAATGTGGGGTGCTTAACATCTTCCCACCCTATAACCGTGATCCCTTACCATGAATTTCTGGCCGTAGATCAAAAGGAGTCATTTTAGAGGGAAGAGTCTTCGGATTCTCTTCTCTAACGTTTCTACGGGGTCTAGCTGAGTGTAGATTCGAAGTAAGTGGCTAGTGGAGACTCTGATCTTACACAAACTCATCCAAACATATCCAATTCAACACGACAATCGATAAAAATTCCTCAAGAACGAGGCAAGCCAGTGGCACAAATGGCGATTCGCGCGCATGCAACACCTCCTTTTCTGAAAGGAAGGGAGAATTCGGGAGCGCGGAGAGGCGATCGTCCACAATTGGTCAATTCCCATGGTCAATTTAGTGACTAATATATTGCAAGTCACAACTTTTTGTATGTTTAGAAATCCATTATGTTTAATTTCGCACAGTTGTCAATATGTTGAATCATACTTAGTTTTGGATTAGGCCTTTCATATAATAGTTTATTAGTCCAACTATTTACTCATAACATTGTGTAGATAAACGAGTTAACATTGGAGGAGATGTCTCCGTCAAAGCGAGGACTGATATCAACCCCTACAAAATACCATGGCCAGACATCAATGGACTGTAATGAAATTGACCCGGTGGTTACACTGAAGAGGACACCATGAAAGTACAATTCAAAGTCTGTTGAGGAAGGTGAGTCCCCTAACGGGATGCTTCGATGGACAATTGCTTAATCAATGCATTAATGGAAGAGGTTGAAAATGGACGTAAGGCCAGACATGATTTCAAGAAAGAATCTTATAAGCCAGTCGTTGACAACCTGAAACACACCCTACGAATGTCCATAACAACAAAAAACGTAACTAACCGACTTCACACGGTTAAGAAATTGTACTTCCACGCAAGAGATCTGAAAAATACAAGTGAATTTGGTTGGGACAATGAACTAAAGATGGCTATTACAACAGATGAAGTGTGGGAGGATAACATACGGATTAGTCAAACTCTACTATTGCTTCAATTATGAAATAATTTTTCATTACTTCAAAATATATTGATACTCTGTTCTGACCGGATGAACTATTTATATTCACCATTAGTTTCATCCTTATGCAAAGCATTTGCGAGGGAGACCGATGCTAAGATATGATGACATGGAGTACTTATTCAGGAATGATCGAGAAACTGGTCGCACATGCACAACCGAAAACATCCCTGAAAGTTTACAAGGCAAGGGAACAAAATTCCCAACTAATTCAACTGCTAGGAATGTGGACCTCAATGAGGATACAATGAACTTGTCATCTAAGGACTATGGTAATAGTGGTCCTAATATTCGTTGGAGCTATGATAAAAGGGAAGGCGTCAATATTCAAACTCCTATACACAATGGAAATCACTCAACCAATACAACAAGCACAATGAATAGTCGGAAGCGGGCAATAATTATCCATCCTCAGGAAATGGTTGGTACAAGGATGACCAATATGGCTGAAGCAATGCAAGATATAGCCATTACAATGAAGCAAGGGAAGGACTATGTTAGGATGTGTTCAATAATTCCTGCGCTACATAAGGTGGAGGGATTATCGTTGAGGGAGATACTAACTGCGATTAAGTTGCTTTCCAAGGAAGAAGCGTATGGTGCTTCTTTCCTTAACCTGCTCACCGCAGAGAGGTATGCTTTCCTTATGATGTTGCTGGGAGGAGATCAGGTAGGCTTTTGATTGGTTGACATGATGGATGAAAAAACTAAATATGGTTTTTTTTTTTTTTTTTTTTTTTTTTTTTGGGATGAATGTCTATGATACATTGTTGGAGGTTTTTGGACATTGGTAGGTTTCCTTTGTAGGGTATCATTAACAAGATGTCAATGATGTTGGTACTGATATATATACTGTTGATCCCTGCAGTTTATTTTTTATTTTATTTTTTGGGATGATTGTTTAAAATCAATTCGTGAAAATTTTTGGACAATATTTGGTATCCTTTCTAGTGGATCGTTGGCAAGATGACATTGATATTGGTACTGATACATATACTTATAATCCATAGATAATATACATGGTTTTTAATTTAGTTTATTAAATTTCTGTTTATATAATTGTTATTGTATATACGTTCTCAAATGATGTTTGTTTGGTAGATGGGCAAGGTGTATGTCGTTTACAGGGAAAGGATTCTTGACATCTACTATACATGGGAAGAGTGCAAGGCTCATGTCGAAGGATATAGTATGACGAAATTTAAGTCGTACAAGATTAAGAATGAAGCCATTAAAAAGGAGCAATGTTTACCGAGCTATATGCAATTCCCAACACTCCATTAGGCGACTTGCCAATTGAACACGTCGTGGACCATGCGGACTATGCAGACAGGGCACATAATGAAAGAGAGGGACTCAACATCCGCTATCCACATATTATTGAACCCATGCACGCATCTGGAACTATCCCAACAAATGTCGAAGTTGGTGAGAGTAGTCATGCACGAGACGACGAATGTGCTGTGCTTGGGTTCATATGTGTGTTGTTGGTGTTCATCATAACCATCCAGTTGATGTAATACCACCGAGGGACGGTTAGTTGTTGGTTGATACGTCTGTAATGGATTTTTGTGGACGTGAACTGACCGGTGGTCCCATTACTGGAGTGATGGTTGGAACTGATGAATATGTTTTGTCATTTTTTGGTGTATTAAATATGGGCGTATAACCCTTATGATACATTTTAGCATGTACGTTACTATTCTGGACAATCTTCATGCACAGGTACACGTGCAATATAGTATGTGTAGATCTTCTATAAAAAAGAGTGTCAAGTTCTATCCTTTTGTGCTGGGCAAATTATCTGATCCAGTGTACCTATGTCATTCATATGATAATTGAGTTATACATGGTGGGGCATCGTATACGTTCAGCTCACCTCAATATGTGTACACACGCTGGAACTAGGGTGTATACTGATCCCTTAAAAAATGCCGAATGACCACAGCTACAATTCATTTCCAAATTCTATAACTCACAAACACCGTTCCATTGTAATTATGTCTATTTTTAACATTTAAAAAAATCAAATTGGATCACATAAAGTGCATTTCATGTTGACCTTTTTGTAATTACATATGTAACCAATAATGACCTATTTACATGTAAATACATATGTAAATTAAAAAATAAACATCCCCTAAAAGTAATTTAAATTGAATTTACTTATTAACTAATTAATATGTAATTGTAGGTTGAATTGAATTAGTATCTCTCGGGACAATTAATTTGTGTTGTCAGTTAAGAGCATCTTGTTGAGGTGTGAAGCCTATCAGCCAGGAGGTGGTCGGGCACCTGACTGTCAGTAGACCGGGCACCCGACCAAGTCTGGTCGGACGCCTGATATTCGGGCAGACTTCCCCCAAACCTCGCTAGATATTTCTACATTGGTCGGGCGCCAGACCAACCACGACCAGTTTCGCGGGCTTTCCTATTTTGGGTTCTATTTTCGTGTTTTCTTATAAAAAGGAGTGTAACTCGGGATTAGGGCATGCAATTAGGTTTTCTATACGTCCAAGGTGAGAAAGTGAGAAGGGGTTGGCAAAAAGGGCCATTTTTATGCATGGGAGAATCGGAGAAGGTAAGTGTATTGCTTGTAACTTTGTTTTCTTCATAGTGGAAGTTTGCACCAGTGGTTTTTTTTACCCTTGTTGGGGTTTTTTTCACATAAATTCTGTCTTTTAGATTGTTGGTTTGTTTGAATTCCCCTTCTAGTTATTATTTCTTCCTGTTTATCGTTTGTGGGTGAGACCGGAGATTGGATCTCGATTCACTGGCAATGTTGGCGTGCTGCGCAACACATCTATTAGTATCTGTGAATCTGACGTCTATCTCTCCAAGCCCACTACTACATATTGGAATGTTAAATCAAAAGTGCAGGTTGCTAGCACATTTCGAAAAATAAATCCCTTTCAATTACATCATTTTGTTTGCTCCTTTAAACTAATCATTGCTAAAATACACGAATCTCTATGGCTCTAACACAATCCTTAAAGTATGGAAAAAAAAAGCTAGTGGCACACTCGAGTCGATTCGGTCAATTTTATCGATTTTTTAATAACCCTAATGGCCACCATAAATATAACATATATAGTAAGGTGACAATGAGTCGGATCCAAATCGAATTCAAATCCATTTAAGTAATCAGACTTATTTTAAGATCCAAATTTGGTTCATTTAAATAATCAGGCCTATTTAAGATCCAAATCTAGTCCATTTAAATAATCCAACCTATTTTAAAATCCAAATCTGCATTATACAGATTTGGAGCCAATCAGATCTCGGATCTGACCCACTCCATTGAGAGCTCTAGTTCACACACCCCATTGTTAGTACACCCACCCACCACTTTTAGTCACATCACTAGCCACCTGCCGTGACCTCAGCATTGAAACGAGGCTATCTTCACTCAGTTGTATGGCAATTCAAACCGTCTAAACCACATTCAATTGTAAATAATAGGCCACTTCAATGGCAGTCTAGACCGTTTACGTTCCTGACTGAACTATGGATGGTGGGCCACTTGTTTCAACGGCACAGATAGCATAGTTGTACGACAAGCCAAACTGTCCAAATCGTCTGACTCAATTATGGATAAGGGCGGGCTTGCTTGGTTTCAACCATACGCACGGAATAGTTGTACGGTAATCCAAACGGGGAAGCCGATTCAGTGAGGCTCTGATGTGGTAAAATTTGATTGGTTCAGTACCACTGAATCACTTTCAGACAAACGGGCATGGCTTCAGTGGGGCTCACCGTGATGTTTGTGACTACATCCACACCGTACATCGGTATTGAAAGCTCATTTTGAAGCATGATTCCAAAATTGAAGCAGATCCAAATTTTAGATGGACCATTAGTACAAGAAACAATGGTAATTGATCATTAAAAACTTCTTATAGGCCACTAAAGCTTTGGATCAAGTTGATATTTGTGCGATCTTTTCATCTAAGTTTTTCTGACCTTATCAACAGGTTGGTAATATTTGTGTGGTCTTTTCATCTAAGTTTTTATGACCTTATCAACGAGTTGGATGTCCATAGACATTCTGGTGGAATCAATGAAGTTTTTAATGGGGGAGTTTCAATCACGACTATTTCCAGTAGTATGGTTCACTTAAGATTTGGGTCAGCTTCATTTTTGGGATATGGCCCTAAAATGAGCGGTCAAAATGGTTGGACGGTGTGGATTTAAGGCACGCACATCACTATGAGCAAAAAGTTTTTAATGGTCATTCATCACTGTTTCTAGCGGTGTGGTCCACCTGAGTTTTTATTTTTATTTTTCATTTTATTTTCTTAAGGCTTGGAATTGCGTACTAAAATGAGATGAAATAGCATATGTAAGGCATGGATATACGACAAATACATCAAGATGGGCCCTACACAGAAAGGTAACAGTGTAGGGTAACAGCTGATCCGCTCCCCCCAAATTTGGTCAATCCAGACTGTCCATATCACTGACTCAATCGTGCATGGTGGGCCACTTGGTATCAAACATACAGGTCAACGTAATTATATGGAAATCCAGACCGTCCAAATCTAGCTAGACTCAACAGTCAATGATGGGCCACCACGTTTCAACCGTAGACACGTCATGATTGTACTGGCAATACAGAAAATCCAAATCGCTGACTGAAATGTGGACGGCGACTGACTTGTTCCGACCATACATATGGCACAATTGTCGGGAAAGTCATACTATCCAAATTGCTGACTCAGCCGTATATAGCAAGCTAGACCATTCAAACTGTTGAATCATTTGTGATGGTGGACCACTTGGCTTCACCCATACACAAGGCATGATTTTATGATAATCTAGACCATACAAATGGTTGACTCAATTGTAAATGGTGGGCCACTTGGTTTCAACTGTATACATAACATAGTTTCACGACAATCCACAACATCCAAACTGTTGGTTCAACTACAGATGGACCCACACTTGATAGATGAACCAGATCTCATACAGGTGTACAAAGTCGGAATGTGCGGCTTGATTAATACATGCCATCCAAATAGTCGCTAGTGCAATCCGCGCATCTTATACTAATACGTAGCCGCATCCTAGTTTGAAAACCGGATAACTTTACTCCATGTTCAGCCAGGTTGGGTTGACTCAACTCAACTCAACTTGATATTTAATAAATCATAATTAAAAATATTAGGTGAAAAAGATAGAGCTATAAATGTTCTAAAAGGGTTGAATAGGACAATACAATTCAATTCTGCTTCTTGTAATCTTAAATAAGTCAGAGTATCAATATGTAATTAACCAATTTGAAAGCAAGTAAACAAATGGAAAGCATTTTGAAACCTTAGATTAAATCGTAGGACAACCTTTTACTTAGAATTTAAGTAGGACAACTTTCTACTTAGTAAACTAAGTAGGACAACCTTATATTGCTTAGAAATCTAAGTAGGACAACCTCATGTCACTGATTTAAGGTTTCATAAACAATCAGGCACATAAAAAGATAAAAGATTAAACAATCACCACGACACAAAGAGTTATAGTGGCTTGGTGTTAAAACAACTTGCACCTACTCCACTCCCAAAATTACCACTCCTTGTAATTTTGACTTTTCACTATATAAATGTTTTCACAGGTTCATCTTTAAAACCTGATACAGAGATTGTGATTTTCACAGACTTATTACAACAAAACCTCAAGTAATTTTCACAGGCTAATCACTAACAACTTGATTTAAGATTTTCACGGGCTATCTCAAACAAAACCTAAAGTATAAAAAGATATTACCGTTCTTCTTGTAGAAGATGATGAAGCTTAGCAAAGATGAAGCTTCAACGGTGCAGTGATCCAATCTTTAAATAAGATAAACCAATATAGCTCGAACAAGATGAATCTAGAGATTTTTAAAAAAGGTTTCCCTAAATGCTGCAATTTCAGTTTTCTTATCTCTAGTATGAGAATGATCTTCTCTTTACATAATCAGATTAAATGAAAAGAGAACTGAGATAGCTATAAAATAAACTAGAAATTAAGATATCATCTGAACCATCCATCCCATCCAAGCATGATATCAGCCCATCTATGTCCATTATGGTCCCATCACCACCATCCATCACATCATCCATGTGGCCCATACTCAAGGGATGCATAGCCTCACCTATGTCCCATCTCCCCATCCCATCCATACCATCCATTTCTCCCATAATGAGGGGCCCATTCAAATCTGAAATTCCAGCCATCCCACCATTAATGGAGCTATTCAAAGCTCCACCAACCACCATCCCTAACCCCTCATCAATGCCCCCATTCAATGCACCATCTCCACCATCCATTAAAGAAATCCCTCTATCATTAAAGCCTTCAACAATTTCTGAAGCATGGGACCCACCATGGACAGCCCCCACAACCCCTAAAGTCTCCACCATCCATGGCCCAAGAAGGGACAAAGCAAGATGAGGACAAGATGATGAGGAAAGAGGAGACAAAGGGAAGATTCATTGTCGGAATCAAACCTGGACGTACAGAGCAGGTGGGGACAGCAGCAACAGACAACAGGGAATGTCCTAGCACGAGCCAGCCCAGGCCGCTCAAGAGGCGAGCCTTGGGTGGCCTGCTCTGGGCCGCCCGTACGGACGCACTCCCTCTCTCTCCGCGGGATTGGCTCCACAGTCATTGGTAGGTGAGGCTGACAGTCCACGTTAGCAGATGGCACCCTGAGGGCCGCCCAAGGCTCCAATCAACTCCAGATTTCGTTTGAGGTTGATCTGAATCATTTGGAAGGTACCCCACTTGTCCAATCATGAAGTATTATGACCAAAATGGGCCAGAGCAAGTCAAAGAGAAGAAAAATTGATCAAGAGGGGCCCACAAGCAATCTGAGCCACTCAAAGACTAGATCATCATGATCCAAACCATGGAAAATCTCGCATTGGTCATCAAATAGCAACATCAAGGGTTCGGTTGTCAAGAAAGAAGGCCAGAGTCTAAGATCTGATCATCAAGTGGGCCCACATGGCTAAAAAGAGCAATCTTAACCGTCCAAGTCATCATTCGCACCATGGAAAGCCTTCTTAGCCTCACAAAACATCAAGGATAGGTGCTCTAAAGTAAAGCTGAAGTTTGGAGAGGGCCCACAGGGCCAAATCAAGCAATCCAAAAGTTGAACCATCATGATCCAAACCATTAAAGAGCTTCTTTAAGCTACCAATCTCCAAGATCAAGGGTCCAATCATTAAGATCTGACTTCTGAGTATGAGAATTGAAGTACAAGAGGTCCTACATGGCCCATTCAAGCAATCCAGACCACTCAAATCACAATCAGCCCCGTCATAAGCAAGGTAAGTATGCCCAACCCCAAAAAACTGGGTCCGAAGACCTTAAACTACGTCGGGATCAATATCCTGAGGGATTTTAATAAAAACCAGCATCGATCCTAGCCGTTCAGGCCAAGATCTGATGACCTGGATCATTTCAAAAAAAAAAAAGAGCACAAAAAGAATGTATTTTCAGCATGTACAGGTTTGGGTCTGAAGACCTTAAACTACACTGGGATTAATTTCTCGGGGGACTTTTCTCGCTTTCAACCAAAAATCGGCATCAGCCTTGATCAAGGTTCGATAACCCGGATCATTTCAAAAAAATACCAAAAATACTTTAAAGCTTTCCACAAAAACCAGCATCAATCTCGATCATTCGAGCTGAAATCTGGAACTTTTTCCAAAAAACACAAAAAAAAAATGATTCACCAAAAATTTCAAACTACACAAATTCATCCCCAAGGGTCCGAAGACCTTAAACTACGTCGGGATCAAGATCCCGAGGGACTTTTTAATAAAAACCGATAGCAGTCTGGATCATCGAATCAAGATCCGCTGATACCGGACATTTTCCAAAAAATAAAAAATATATGTTCTGTTTGTACAGTTTTGGGGTCCGAAGACCTTAAACTACGTCGGGAACAAAATCCCGAGAGATCTCCAATAAAAACCAATGTTAATCTTGACCGTTCAAAATTGGGATTTAACAGCCTGGAACGTTTTTCAAAAAATCACAAAAAAATGTGTTTGCCTTGTTTTTACAAAATTTGGTCCGAAGAACTACGTCGAGATCAAGATCCCGAGGGACTTTCAATAAAAACCGGCATCGGTCTTGATCGCTCGAATCAAGATTCGACAACGCCGGATATTTTCAAAAATCACAAAAAATATATATATGCATTTCCAGCACTCTTTTGTACAGTTTAGGGGTCCGAAGACCTTAAACTACGTCGGGATCAGTATCCCGAGGGATTTTAATAAAAACTAGCATCGGTCCCAGCCGTTCAGGCCAAGATCTGATGACCTGGATCATTTCAAAAATATATATATATATATATATATATTTCCCTTGCTTTCAAATCAAATACTTGCAAAAATCACAAATATATATATATATATAATATATATATATATATATATATATATATCCATTGCTTTCAAATCAAATATTTGCAAAAATCACAAAAAATAGTTCCTTTGTTTTCAATAACCGATCTCTATCCTGACCACTCAGGTTAAGGTTCGGACCAAATATTCGCAAAAATCACAAAAATTGTCACTATCCCCCAGCACTACACTTCAGGAGTCTCGAACTCCACTCTCTTCACAATTTGGGATGACGGATCCAATCGCCTGCAAATTGGAATCTTGACAAAAACTTGCGACCAAGCACCGTCTCAATCGCATTTATGCCCAGAAGAACATCTTGAAGTCGGATAATATCCTCGTATATTCTCATTAGCAAAGAAACAGCATCTTGGGATGATAGACCTGATCGATCACAGGTCGGGATCTTGACCAACCCGCTGATCAAACATCCGCATTAAAAAGAAAAACCCCAGGGAAGCACAACCCTGGAAGCAATAAGCTCCAAGTTCTCTGCATCACCAGCAAAGCAAAATCATCAAACTAAAAGAGAATGAGCCAAACCATGCATTCATCATGCATCTCCATGCATCAGCATCCATCTCATCAATCATCATGTTTACCTGCTTTCAAAATAAAAGTCGGTTAGCCAAAGACCCCACAGGCATATCTAGTGGAGGTGCATGCAAACCGGATTCCCATTAAAAAAGATAAAAAATATGTCTATTTGCAAATAAAAAACCCCACGGAGTATCACTCCCCAGAGTGGGTATCTTTTCGAAAAAAAAAAAAAATTTCCCAGTAGAGCGTTCTGCCTCCAAAACACCAGGAGATCTTCCATATCTCTGGGTAGGAGCCAACGCAAAAATCAAATAAGATTCGATGTCTCGCGGTTTCCCCGGAGACCATCGGATCCAATGCACTCAAAGTACGGTCGAACTGAACTCCAGTGTCAGTGCGGTCGTACCACATGCCAAGATACAAAAAGATGAAAGCCAAAAGGCTCGGTCACAGAAACCATTTGAACAGGTGGAAACGATGAATTGTAACCTAAGTATCAAAATCAGCAGATTGGGTGAAAAGAGTTCATCCGCACATACCTAGGCGTGGATGCTTGAAGTACCTTGACTGAGTCCAAGTCGGCGTAATAGAATCCCGTAAGACTATCTGACGCAGGGCGTCTAACCACTTTGACAGTCAAGCGAAACAAGTACTCCTGGAGTGATCTGGGAAAACATCAAACATCACACAATCAGTCTCAGGGTCAGCAACCTTGTAAGACTAGCGACGCAGAGGCTCTGCTGTACCTTTCCGATGTTAGTACCGATTGGGAATGGAAGGGTTGCGATTGGGTACCCAGGTTGCAGCGCATGCAGGGACAATCGCAACGTTTTCTCCAAACTCTCGCGGTATGTGCGAGTGATCGATTCCCAGACGATCAACTGGCACAGATGCAAAGGATAACAAAGATTCCAGACCACAATCAAGGAAAGAATGAATTGCAAACCAAGCATCGAAACCAGCAGATTGGGTGGAAAGAGTCCACCCGCACATACCTAGGCGTGGATGCCTGAAGTACATTGACTCAGTCCAAGTCGGCGTAATAGAATCCCGTAAGACTAGACAGTCAAGCGAAACAAGTACTCCTGGAGTGATCTGGGAAAGCATCAAACATCACACAATCAGTCTTAAGGTCAGTATCCTCGTAAGACTAGCGACGCAGAGGCTCTGCTGTACCTTTCCGATGTTAGTACCGATTGGGAATGGAAGGGTTGCGATTGGGTACCCAGGTTGCAGCAAACTGCAGGGACAATCGCAACGTTTTCTCCAAACTTCCGCGGTATGTGCTAGTGATCGATTTCCAGACGATCAACTGGCACAGATGCAAAGGCAAGCAAAGATTTCAGACCATGATCTATGAATGACCAGGTCAGAAGTGAGGTGTCCACTCGCTTTGGCATTCGGTTGCACGCAACCTCTGCCAAAGAGGGGCATCTGTAGACACCCCACCTTCGGCTACACTGTTGGTAGAGGTAGCTGGATGAATGGAGGACCATACCCCCAAATCCCAAGTCCAAACTCAGCCAAACTCACCCTTGTAAGCCTTATTTCATAGCCTAACTCAAGCCTGAACCCAGTCAACCCAGTCCTAAACATCAGCCTGAAAAACCCCCTATAAGAAAAGCCAGTCAAAAAATCCTAAAAAAGTCAAACTCACTGAGTCAACCCACTGAGTCAACCCGCTGAGTCAACTCGTCGAGTCAAAACACCGAGTCAACCCGTCGAGTCAACCCGCTGAGTCAAATCACCGAGTCGACCCGCTGAGTCAACTCACTGAGTCAACCCACCGAGCCAAACAGCATCCCCGAGGGAGCGACCGTACCTCGCTGGAAATCGAGGAACGGCCGTACGGGCGGCCCACAGCAGGCCGCCCAAAAATATTTACGAGCTCTGCCACTGCCCGCTGCTATAAATACCCCCCTCCCCTTCTCATTTCAGCATCCAATCCATTCCAATCCAGCCCGAGTCCGTTCCAAGCCCTTCTCGACCCCTTTAGCCCATTCCTCCACCAAGGAGAGCCCGAGTGAGGAGAGCCTGACCACTGGTCCAGCCCAGCCTGACCACTGGTCCAAGCCTCCCAAGCCATCCAAGTCTTGATCCAGCCACTTAAAGCCAATCCTTGCGACACCTCCGTCCACCCAGCTATTATTTTTCCAGCATCATCTCATTTGCATCTAGCATAAGTGCAACATTTACTTTTCTTCCAACCCCCCTGCTTCACTGTAAGCACCTTGATTATTCAAGCACACTGCATATGTCTTAAATTAAGCACCTGTCAGTTCGAGCGTATGCTCTGGGCTTGCCCGTTGTTAGAACCTGCCCATCAGAAACTCTTACTGTTCAGACCTGCATTCATGCTTCACTATAAAGCACCTTGATTATTCAAGCACACTGCATACGTCTTATATTAAGCACCTGTCGGTTCGAGCGTATGCTCTGGGCTTGCCCGTTGTTGGAACCTGCCCATCAGAAACTCTTATTGTTCAGACCCGCATTCATGCATCATGTCATCTATGAGAATGTACGAGGATTAAAACAGACTTTCAAGTATTAGTTCGATTCTGTGAAGTAGAGACCGTACTTCGGTACGGGCAGTGTGTGGGGTGCTTAACCTCTTCCCACCCTGTAACCGTGATCCCTTACCTCGAATCTCTGGCCGCAGATCAAAAGGAGTCATTTTAGAGGAAGGAATCTTCGGATCCCCTTCTCTAACGTTTCTACAGGGTCTAGCCGACTGTAGATTCGAAGTAACTGGCTAGTGGCGACTCTGGTCTTATATAAACTCATTTAAACACATCCAGCTTAACACGACAACCAAACAAAGCCCTCGAGAACGAGGCAAGCCAGTGGCACAAACGGCGATTTCGCACTCACGCATCTTCCTCTCCTTCTTTTCCCGAAAGGGGAAGGGACGAGAACGTCGTGTGGGAGAGCGCGAAAACGGCGAGGGTCCACACACACCAATGTAAAAACTAGTGAATAACCATTAAAACTTTTTATAATTAAAGGCCACAAAAGTTTTAGATCAAGCTGAAAGTGAAATTTCACTTTTCCCTTCATCTAGGTTTCTTTGACCTTATCAACGGGTTGGATGGCAAATACACATTGTAAATCTTTTTCAAGTGCGCCCGAGAACAATTTTAATGGTGAGAGATTAATCAACATTATTTCCTGTAATGTGGTCTACCTGAAATTTAGATCTAAACACATCCCAAAATGGGTTGAGAAAATGATTGGACGGCGTGGAGATATAAGATATTATCAAGGTGGGCCAAACGGTAGGGGTAACATTAATAAATATAATTCAAATTTATATATATATATATAGGCGTTCTGTTCAGTTAAAAACGGTTTATAATTTTCATCAACAGACAATCAAACCGACATTCTCAATTTTTAATATAAAAAAATCGAACCGACTCAAAATATAATGGAAAATTGACCGAAATCAATTGGTTCGGTTTGGTTCGGCTCGGTTCGGTCAATTTTATCATTTTTTGAATAACCCTAATGGCCACCATAAATATAACACATATAGTAAGGTAATAATGAGTCGGATCCAAATGGAATTCAAATCCATTTAAGTAATCAGACCTACTTTAAGATCTAAATTTGGCTCATTTAAATAATCGGAACTATTTTAAGATCCAAATCTACTTCATTTAAATAATCCAACCTATTTTAAGATCCAAATCTGTATTATACAGAATTGGAGCCAATCAGATCTCGGATCTGACCCACTCCATTGAGAGCCCTAGTTCGCACACCCCTTTGATAGTACACCCACCCACCACTGTTAGTCACATCACTAGCCACCTGGGAGGCTATCTTCACTCAGTTGTATGGCAATTCAAACCGTCCAAACCACATTCAATTGTACATAATAGGCCACTTCAATGGCAGTCTAGACCGTTTACGTTCCTGACTGAACTATGGATGGTGGGCCACTTGTTTCAACGGCACAGATAGCATAGTTGTACGACAATCCAAACTGTCCAAATCGTCTGACTCAATTATGGATAAGGGCGGGCTTGCTTGGTTTCAACTATACGCACGGAATAGTTGTTCGGTAATCCAAACGGGGAAGCCGATTCAGTGAGGCTCTGACGTGGCAAAATTTGATTGGTTCAGTACCACTGAATCACTTTCAGACAAACGGGCATGGCTTCAGTGGGGCTCACCGTGATGTTTGTGACTACATTCACACCGTACATCGGTATTGAAAGCTCATTTTGAAGCATGATTCCAAAATTGAAGCAGATCCAAATTTCAGATGGACCATTAGTACAAGAAACAATGGTAATTGATTATTAAAAACTTCTTATAGACCACTAAAGCTGTGGATCCAGTTGATATTTGTGCGATCTTTTCATCTAAGTTTTGCTGACCTTATCAACAGGTTGGTGATATTTGTGTGGTCTTTCCATCTAAGTCTTTGACCTTATCAACGGGTTGGATGTCCATAGACATTCTGGTGGAATCAATGAAGTTTTTAATGAGGGAGTTTCAATCACGACTGTTTCCAGTAGTATGGTTCACTTAAGATTTGGGTCAGCTTCATTTTTGGGATCGGGCCCTAAAATGAGCGGTCAAAATGGTTGGACGGTGTGGATTTAAGGCACGCACATCACTATGAGTAAAAAGTTTTTAATGGTCATTCATCACTGTTGCTAGTGGTGTGGTCCACCTGAGTTTTTATTTTTATTTTTCATTTTATTTTCTTAAGGCTTGGAATTGCGTACTAAAATGAGATGAAATAACATATGTAAGGCATGGATATACGACAAATACATCAAGATGGGCCCTACACAGAAAGGTAACAGTGTAACACCCACTAAGGTGTTATGGGGTAACAGCTGATCCGCTCCCCCCAAATTTGGTCAATCCAGACTGTCCATATCACTGACTCAATCGTGCATGGTGGGCCACTTGGTATCAAACATACACGTCAACGTAATTATATGGAAATCCAGACCGTCCAAATCTAGCTAGACTCAACAGTCAATGATGGGCCACCACGTTTCAACCGTAGACACGTCATGATTGTATGGCAATCCAGAAAATCCAAATCGCTGACTGAAATGTGGACGGCGACGACTTGTTCCGACCATACATATGGCACAATTGTCGGGAAAGTCATACTATCCAAATTGCTGACTCAACCGTATATAGCAAGCTAGACCATTCAAACTGTTGAATCATTTGTGATGGTGGACCACTTGGTTTCACCCATACACAAGGCATTATTTTATGATAATCTAGACCATACAAATGGTTGACTCAATTGCAAATGGTGGGCCACTTGGTTTCAACTGTATACATAACATAGTTTCACGACAATCCACAACATCCAAACCGTTGGTTCAACTACAGATGGACCCACACTTGATAGATGAACCAGATCTCATACAGGTGTACAAAGCCGGAATGTGCGGCTTGATTAATACATGCCATTCAAATAGTAGATAGTGCAATCTGCGCACCTTATACTAATACGTTGCCGCATCCTAGTTTGAAAACCGGATAACTTTACTCCATGTTCGGCTAGGTTGGGTTGACTCAACTCAACTCAACTCAACTTGATATTTAATAAATCATAATTAAAAATATTAGGTGAAAAAGATAGAGCTATAAATGTCCAAAAGGGGTTGAATAGGACAATACAATTCAATTCTGCTTCTTGTAATCTTAAATAAATCAGAGTATCAATCATAAGATTAACAAGAATAAATATATAATTAATCAATCTGAAAGCAAATAAGCAAATAGAAAGCATTTTGAAACCTTGGATTAAATCGTAGGACAACTTTTTACTTAGAATTTAAGTAGGACAACTTTCCACTTAGTAAACTAAGTACGACAACCTTATATCACTTAGAAATCCAAGTAGGACAACCTCATGTCACGATTTAAGGTTTCATAAACAATCAGGCACATAAAAAGATAAAAAATTAAACAATCACCACGACACAAAGAGTTATAGTGGCTTGGTGCTAAAACAACTTGCACCTACTTTACTCCCAAAATTACTACTCGTTGAAATTTTGACTTTCCACTATATAAATGTTTTCACAGGTTCATCTTTAAAACCTGATACAGAGATTGTGATTTTCACAGGCTTATTACAACAAAACCTCAAGTAATTTTCACAAGTTAATCACTAATAACTTGATTTAAGATTTTCACGGGTTATCTCAAACAAAACCTAAAGTATAAAAAGATATTACCGTTTTTCTTATAAAAGATGATGAAGCTTAGCAGAGATGAAGCTTCAATGGTGCAGCGATCCAATCTTTAAATAAGATATACCAATATAGCTCGAACAAGATGGATCTAGAGATTTTTAAAAAGGGTTTCCCTAAATGCTGCAATTTCAGTTCTCTTATCTCTAGTATGAGAATGATCTTCTCTTTACATAATCAGATTAAATGAGAAGAGAACTGAGATAGCTATAAAATAAACTAGGAATTAAAATCAGATAGCTAGACTATAATGGATGACTTTTTCACCAGAGAGATAGTATTTTCGTGTTTTTTCTTGATGAAAAATAGAAAGAAGAAAGCCTTATTTATAGCAAAAACGTTAGGTCTTCGACTGACTTAAGATTCAACCGTTTTATCCCAACGGCTATCAGATTTCTCGGAATAAGAATTTGTTCAAACTTCGGCTGACCCGAGTGAACTTCTGTTAACTCGAGTGAACTTTGACTGACCCAAGACAGGGTCGAGTTGACCCGAGTTTTGGGTCCAACAATCAGTTTCAAATATGGAAACTTGACTGAACGTTCTTGGGCTGACCGAAACATGTTCGGCTGGCCGAACACAGGGTCGGGCTGACCAAACATCTTTTGAATTTTTCAATTATGCTTGCCGGAAACTTGACCGAAGTTCCCAGGCTGGCGGAAGATTTTTGGGCTGACCGAATACGGGATTACGTTAGCCGAATTTTCTTAAAATATGACTTTAAAAGAAATTAGAGTGATCAACTTAAAAGTCATATGAAATCACCTAACTTAGAGTCATTCTTATGGTCAATATTACCTTTGGCATATATGGTTTATCTTTGAAGCTTTGCCGCAACTTCTGTCGTAGAGTCAATAGTCTTGATCTTGATATGTTTGTTGAGGTTGACTCTTGTCTTCTCAAAGAACTTGGCTTGCTCACACAACCTCATGCACTATACTATTGTCTACGCAATTTGACAACTATACTTGTGTTTAGCACTCACATTTTGTACTTAGCACTTACATTAGGTATAAGTGTAGATATATAAAGTAGTTTATGTATTAAGATTGGAATATTTTCAACAAACTGATCATTGGCATGGGTGATGTTGTAGGATTCGAATCCCAAATTCCACTAGTTCCATTTTTTAATGGCCAGTTAGGCACGCGAGCAAATGGGTCGACTGCTAAAGTGGGCTCCACTTGGACCACCATGGTGTTTTATGTAAATTTTACCTCGACCACCAGGTGTGTCACTCCATGTTATACTAATGCTAAGGGCACATGAGTCAACTGCTAGAGTGCACCCCATCGTGATTTTTTTTTTTGGTAAAATCTACCTCAATCACTAGGTGCTCGTCACATGTTATGTGCTAAGTGCACATGGGTCGGCTGCTAAAGCGGGCTCCACCATGATGTTTATGTAAAATCTACCTAGACCATTAGGTGTGTCACTTTCATGTCATGCTAAGGGCTAAAAAATCACCCACTTTCGCAGTTCAAGTGGATCACATGATTGGAAACAACGTACAACGCAATGATCACCCACCAAAGTGTTTCCTTAGTTTGATCCCCCTGATTCACAAATGGGCTTGAGTTTTAAGGCCCAGGGCTAAATTTTTGTGTTCCATCTAATGGTTAGAGTGGATTTGAGATAATCATCATAGTTGGTCCTATTGAATTTGAGGGTGGATGTCTCTCTTCGAATTGTTTTCTTTCATATGGCTCACCTGAATCACAAGTTAGCTTGATTTTTTTGCTCTAGCTAAACTGAGATTACGCATCTAATGATTAGAGTGGACTTTGCATACACATCACCATAGCCCCCACAAAAATCAGTTCCAACATCTTCTTTAGATATTATTTAGGAAAAGAAAAAAAGAATCGAATAGACGCTGCTCTTGAATTTATTATCCCACCGAGATATTTATGTAAGATCCACTCCGACTATTACATACTTAGTCTAGGCTAGGTTCAAAGGAGGAGGAGGAGGAGGAAGAAGAAGAAGAAGAAGAAGATGATGATCAGGCTAACTTTTGATGTTGGGGAGCCACACAAAAAGAAATACTTGGGAGAGAGATAACTTTTAATTTTTATAGGGCCTACCATGATGATTATATGAAATCCACTCCAACCATTAGATTCCACACAAAATTTTGGCCTGTGGCCCAAAAATTACACCCATATGTGATCCACTTGGACCATGCTAATGGAAACAATTTGGAGGGTGAGCCTACATTGTTTCCAATCATGTGGCTAGGGGTGTAAATGGGCCGGGCTTGGGCCTGATGAATAATCAGAATTTTGAATAGGCCCACCTCGACGGACAACCTAGCCCAAAACAGTTCAAAATCTAGGTTGATACCTACCCAAGCTTGGCCCGTTGACAACCCTACATGTGGCTCACCTGAATCGCATATGGATCTGATTTTTGGACCCTCGACCTAACAAGGTGTGACGCACCTAATGGTAGGGATGGATTTTACATAAACATTATGGTGGGGCCTACCCACCTATTTGCTCGAATGATAATTATATCGATTAATGAGATAGCTTTTCAAAAACTTTTTTTGGAAAAGGTATTGGAATGTAAATTTCATATTAATTAGGTAATTATTTAGTTAAATTTTTTAAATTTAATATGATATCACTTACTCAACTAGTGACTTGATACGAGTCATTGCAAGTTGCACCAAGCCAACTCGGCGGGTCTTCACGAGCTAAGGTTGAGTCAAACAAAAAATCTCACCGAATTGAGTTGACTCAGTTGAATTTCGAGTCTAGTGTGTTAGAACTATGAGTGCCCTTGCCTAGTGCTCTACACGAGTCGAGCATGCTCGAACTCGCTCGACTCGGCTCGAAAATGCTTGACTCGGCTCAGATTGAAAGTGAGTTTGAGTCGAGTCGAGTCATATTTTGGGTGGTCAAATGAATTCGAGTTGAGCATCCAGCAGGGCCATGCTCGACTCGTCTCGACTCGAACTTTGGCTCGATTCGACTCGGGGAGTTGACTCGGAGTATAAATAAAAAAAAAAAAAAAAAAAATCTAAACTTCTAAGTTCTAATCCCACTCGAGCGCTCCCCTCTCTCCCTAACCCTAACCCTAACCCTAACCCTCCCTCTCTCTCTCTGAGCTTGATGGTCGGCCACAACGACCCCAATCCCTCTCTCCCTCTCTCTCTCTCTCTCTTAGATCAATGGCTGGCCTACCCTTGTCCGCTTTCTCCTGTAGTCATGTTGCGCGTTGCATGTCCGCTCACCCATTGGCTATTGAGAACTGACCCGCTGGTTGTTGCCTGTTCGCTTGCCAACCAGCCACCCTCGAGCTACTCTACCGCCTGACCTGCCCATTGCCAGCCTGCATTGCCATTTTTCTTGTACAATAAGCTCTATCTCCCTTTCATTTTAGTTTTTTGGGCTACCGCCCGACCTTGTTTGACCATTGACTAATTATTTTTTTAGGGGCGATCAGTCAGGCACTGTCCAACAATTCAAGGCAATCAACCCCTTAAATTGTTATATATATATATATATATATATATATATATATATATATATATATATATATATAGTTCTTGAAAGAATCAAACTCGAACTTAACTCGAAATCGCTGGCCTGTTACCTGCTCGACTCGCCGAACAGCCAGCAAGGGCTCGGTGGTTGAGTCGAGCGACTGGCCATTCCACCTTCCAAATATCCATTCTCATTGCAACTGAAATCAAAGTCAAATTGCTACTGTACACCCCATGTATTGCCATTTGTATTTTAAGACTATAATTCTTGGATCCTGTGTCATGTTTGATTCAAAGGCGTCACTGTCGATGCGACACACACGCACACAATAAAAAAAATTAAAATATCTCAACCCTTGATCAGCTAACGCTTTTAATTTGAATATAGACTGTCTAATTTTCGTGGGCCATTAATCGAAAGCTTAAGATCTTCCAATTGGAAGATTTAGAGGCAGCCATCATCATCTAAGTGGCATGTGATACAAACGGCTCAGATCACTGAAAATAACTCCAGATACGACGATATACTTCTGATGTATCCTACCACAACACGTTGATGCAATGTAGCAAACCTCCATTTTCAAAAAATTTCTTTTGCAGTAAAGCATAAAATATACGTGTATGTTGCCGAATGATCACATCCAACTGGTAGAACTATAAGTTACTGTCCTCCCACTGGATACCTTCTAACCTATCATGTACGTCTAGCATCCACCCCGTCTAATAGATTGGGCCCACCATGATGATCATCTTGTATAAAAATCAGCCCCATCCATTCATCAGATAGCCATATCATAGAAAACAATGCATAGCCGCTGATAAATGACAAAATAAAAGTATGGCCCACCTAATGAGTGTATAGGATTTTTTTATACTCAATGGGGCCAACCTAATGGACGGGGTGGATGCTGCACGGGCATGATATATTGGAAGTTATCCATTGGATGGACAGTAAATTATCAGCCACACGTTGGATGGGAACATTTCACTTCTATTATAAGAGTAAAATAAGGACAGTTGGCAATCGAAGATGGTTTGAATTGTTTATAGATATTTCTGTTTGGACAGACCGTTGGAATGGGAATCGGATTGCGTGCGGAGTTACTCCGCACGCTCTTATCGTGCGGAGTAAACTCAGTTGGGCCCACCTAGAATGTATGTGCTTTATCTATTCCGTCCACATGTTTTTCCAGCTCATTTTAGTGGTTGAGTCCAAAATTTAAGCATTTTCAAATCTTAAGTGGACCATGCCAGGGAAACAGTGGGAATAATGATTTCCACCGTTGAAACCTTCCCAGGCCCTACAGTGATGTTTATTTGTCATCCAACCTGTTCATAAGATCACATGGATATGGATGAAGGGAAAACAAAAATATCAGCTTGATCCAAAACTTCTGTGTCCTCGGAGAATTTTTCAATGGTAGACATTCAGTTCACACTTTTCTTATGGTGTGGTCCACTTTAGATTTTGATATTCTTCATTTTTTGGCACCATACTTAAAATTTTCTGTTAAGATGGATGGACGGAGTGGATAAAATATGTAAATCACTGTGGGCCCCACAGAGTTTACTCCGCACGCTAGCGTGCGGAGTTACTCAGTACGCAATCCGCTTCCGTTGGAATGTTCTCATATACAATAACCTATTCATTGACTGGTGTCATTAGGAAGTTTCCTGGACCTTTACATTTGCCGTGTTCTTTTGATAAGTAAAACATTGGGTCATGATCAATCACTTATCCACCGTACATCCACTAAAGATGGACCCAATCTAGACCGTCCAAATTGATTGTTGTGTTTTTCGTGGACCATGGCCTAAGATAAACGCCGATGATTGATTTTATTTTTTATTTTTTTTTATTTGGACCGTTGGATGCTTTCCTTTTTAACCATCATTATGACGATCAACGATGGAATGGATAGGATTGTCCGATCATGGTGATTATTTTGACCATTCATTAATGATTTGAACAATATACTTATGTGGCATAAGCACTACACAAAATAGATGAGCATGATCTACCATGCTCCACAGTATATCCTATTATTTCCTCTACAACTTTTCCTAGGATCACGGTTCCGAGCAGATTCTGAATCTTGGATAGCTTGACTTGTCATTTGGGTCATGTAGTTATTAGCCTATTAGCCTAACCTATGCCTATAGGTTGTTACTAGGCAAATTATAAGCCCAGCCTAAGCCTAGTTGGAACTAGGCCGGGCAATTGCTAGGCTGGGCTATTTTTTTTATTTATTTTTTTTATTTTATTTTATTTTATTTTGTATACTTAGAGAGAGAGAGAGAGGAGAGAGAGAGAGAGAGGAGAGAGCCTATAGGCCAGCCTATAGCCCAGCCTATTAGCCTAGTCTTTGCCTAAAACTTTTTAAATTAGCCCAGCCCAAGCCTAGTATATGAACACTAGGCTTAGCCTAAGCCCAGCCTAAGCCCAGCCTATATTAGAATTAGCCCAGCCTAAGCCTAGTAGTGACTAGGCCGGGCATAGGCTGGGCAACTGTCGGGATAAGTAACGTGGGAAATTCCGCATAAACTAAAAAACTTATAAACCCTCTAAATACTTTTACACAACAATGATGAAGAATGTAGGCACTAACTGTTCGTCACCTTAAGAGTTTTCTTAAAATCCTGTTTTAAAAAGACTCACTTAAAATAATAGCATCACTTTGATGTCTATGACTTATCTAAGCCGTCCATCTGTTTTACCCATTTTTTTTAGGACTTTAGCCCAAAAATGAAGTAGATCCAAAGCTCAAGTGGAACACACCACAGCAAATAGTGGTCTGTATAATGTCCACCATTGAAAGCTTTCTCATTCATTGGACCACATTGATGTTTATTTGTCATCTAACCCATTCATGAGGTTACATAGACATGGATAAGGGGGGGGGGGGGGGGGGGGGGGGAGGGGGAGACTTCTAGGGCCACAAGAAGTTTTCAACTGTAGATATTCAATTCCCACTGTTTCTCATGGTGTGGTCTACTTGAGATTTAGATCACCCTCATTTTCTCGATCATTCCCTAAAATGAGATGGTTGAAAAAATGAACGGCATGGATAAGTCACATACATCATGGTGGGCCACACACATTTTTCCCTCAGTTTTGGTGAACATCAAGTCCAAAAAAACAGTCATCACTTGTCACTTTGGGAGTAGTATAAGAATTCTCATGGAAATAATAAATGTTTATTTACCTTGATTTCCAAGGAAAATCCAAAAACCAAAAATGCCCTTAACGGTTGTTTGGATGTACCCCAAATCACAAATGTCTTGAATATTTTAACAAGATAGATGGTTATTTGCGCTAATTATGTGCTAGAGGACTGTAATGGCTCTTACAGAAAAAATAACTCATGATGCTCATTTTCAAAGCCAATGAACTTATTGCCTATTTGTTCACTAATTACTACAACAATGTAAGGATACATGTTGGAAACGGGCTTGGTTGCCTCAAACCTTCAAGCATGACGACCACCGACCGGTTGGCTGACCGATCGGTCACGATGGAGCAAGACAGCAAGTTTGCTAGAATGTTTTTGGGCCATTCGGCCAACCAGTGGGGGTTCGACCGGTCGGCAATTTCCTTTTTAGTCTGGATTTCTTGCCCGGGTTTGTTGCGAAATGAGTTTCTAATTTCAGGTTTTCCCTATTTAAGGGAATGTAATCGGAGATTAGGGTTGCCGCTAATGGGCTAAGGGATTGAGAGGGTTCTAGGGTGAGAGAAAGAGCTAGGGGGAAGCTTGGAGTTCTCTGGGTTGAGGAAAATGGATAGATTTGTCCTCCTCATATGAGAATTAGCTTTGGGTAGCTTGGGATTTCTCTTGTGGGCTGTGATCCAAGGTTTTCTTCTGTAATCTTTTGTAACTTCTAATTCATAGTAGATTGGTGTCGCTTTGTGCCGTTGTTTTTTACCCTTGAGGGGTTTTTCCACATAAAAATCGAATTGCCTTCTTGTGTGTGATGATTTACTTGTTGATTGCCATTGTCATGTGTTCCTCGCCTGCTTTGATTACTTCCGCTGCGAGGCTCCTAACCCAAACAATACGTGTAATGATTATAAATTACTTCATTCGTCTTTTAACAACATTTACATTTGACCATCAATTCATTTGTTTGGTTCAAACAGTAAAACCATAATCATAGTATTATTACATTACTTTAATGCCAAATTATCATAAAGATATATTGGTACTGTTGTTAGAATTGGAGATTTTCGTAGTAATTCTATGAATATGTGTAATAATTATAAATTACTTCTCCTGAATAAATCTACGTTTGATTGATGATTATTGTGTTTAGTTTGAAAGTAGTAAAATGTTAATGATGACACATTTCCTTTATATTATGGGAGTAATTGGCAAAACAAATAGACCCTTCAAAAAATGGCCACAACATAATTACAGTGCTATTACAGTTACCATTACCAATGTTATTGAATACTTTAGTTGCATGGGATATTAGTTTGTCAAGTTTTCCACCCTAGTTCAATACAACAACCAAGATGGATATTGATTTGGTGCATTAGGGTTGGGTGATCAAACACATTTAGAGAGGAAAACGTGCTGTTGACATTTTATCTAAATCAGCAGACAATAACTACCAAGAAATGAGAGGACCACTCCCAAAAGACATCTATGATTCCAGAGTTATAAACATGCTGGGTATGGGTTAGACATCGCAGTATTCATATCCAACTCACTCAGCAGTTTGGTAATTAATTTAGCCGGCCATCAAGTAAAATTTTGAATTTTGGGTAGAAAATCCCACATCCGAATATAATTTCATCGATACTTTGGGTAATCAAGAAAACAGTGTCCATTGCCTTAGAAGCACCATGTCCTAATGCATCCATTTTATATAAACTGTGTCCTAAGATTCCAAGACCCGTAGTATGGTGATCTCGAATCTTGCATATAATCGGCTTCATGGCCTATCACTTCTTAAGTTAGCTAATTCTATCCATTAGAGCTATAACTATTATTCATTTAATGTTTTAGTTAAAAATATTCTTCTTCTTAAGTTAGCTAATTCTATCCATAAGAGCTATAACTATTATTCATTTAATATTTTAGTTAAAATTATTATTAGTTGGATAAATCATGGAAACGAAGTCTGGTAGTCCAATGAGTGCAAATGGATATATAACTGCTTGGAAATCGGGTAATTGGGTAATTGAATAAAAAATTTAAATCAGTTAATAAATCCCATATCCTAATCCAATTTTTTTGAGTCAGACATGTCTGAGTAATTGAGTAAATTAATATCCTTCATCGCTTAACTAATTAATTGTTGGACATGTATTGGATAATAGAAATAAAAGATATTCAATCGTCCTATTCCAGCAAACAAGCAGTCCACAAATCAGAAGCTAGGATTTGTTCAACCAATCTAATTTTGGGACCGTGACTTAGACATAGTGAGAACCAAGATTAGGTGGTGTACTTTAGTCAGGAATGATGAAGAGATATGAACTGAATCTAGTCTAACTTGGGCCATTGCTTGAGTTCACATGGAGTCTAACTCAATCCATTGCTTGAGTTCACTCAGCTCATTGATCTATTTTTTTTTTACTCTATGTCAGAGGTGTTACACATGGAGTGAAAGGGAGTAGAGAGAGAAGGGAGAGAATTTCAAATAGGAGCAAGAGATAAAGGGAAAGTTAGGGGCTACATGCAAGTACATGCTGCTGAACAACCCATCTTCACCATTTTTCTTGTTATGGCCACACGAATTCCTAATTACTTAATTTTTTGGTTGGCACCGTAACATAAGCTTTCGAGATGGATGTAGGGAACAAATGTCACACCACCATCTTGAGTAGGCCCTACAGAGCCTGTCTCACAGACTCTCTAACTAAACGCTTCATGCTTGCTATTAGTACAGAAGATGTGAGGTCAATGCCGTCCATTATTAAGTAAATAAATTTAATGACCATTTTATCCTCTAATGATCAAAGTTCTTAAAATTAATTATCAGGGCAAAAATATTCAGAACTACTATCATTATATATATAAAGAAAGAGAAAGAGAGAGTCATGTTATCTACTCTCTTTCTTAGGTGAGCACTTGTGCACACCTTTGCACACGCGTCATGGGCACAAAATCTGAATGGTCCATGTGATGCCCTATGAAACCCCAAGGGCTAACTTGCAGCCTGATCCAAAACTCTAATGGGCCATAGCAAAGAAAGAAGCTAATCAAGGGAGGCAAACTATTTTCATTTGCCATGGACCACTAGAGTTTTGGATCGGGCTGAAAGTTGGCCTCAGAGTTTCATGGGGTGCCACATCACATGGACTGATTGGATTTTGTGCACATGACATGTATAAAAAAGCGCTCACAAGTTCCTATGAGAACTGGTTCCCAAGTGAGCATTTCACTATATATATATATACATAGAGAGAGAGAGAGAGAGAGAGAGAGAGAGAGAGAGAGAGAGATGACTAGTTATATAGTTATATGGGTTAGCAGGTCAACCTTTAACGTAGTCACTCAAGAAATCATGAATCACATTAGTTTTAATATCATATATGGTTTATAATCGGATGTTCATTATTGTTTGAATTCATGATGAAAGATGAAAAAAGAAGGTAGATCCGACATGCTTTTATTCATGCGAAGATTGATGGGGTGAATCGCAAGCAAAGTAAAACATAGAGGACAGTGCTGTCAACAGGTCAGGTCCTGTACCCATACCCGGACTAATCGAGATCGAGTCTTGCCGGGTCTGGGTCTTGTATTTTAGGACTCAAGACTGATCTGGTTCGGGTACCTGTTGGGTCCAGGTTTTAACTTGGGTTTGGGTCAAATGAGAGCATTTACATGATAGGTCCCAACCAAATGGATGAATCAGATCTCACACACGTGCCATTTTGTCACGTGTGGTTGTGTAAATAATCTCTCTTACAAGCATGTCACTTAGCAAACATCATTCCTAAATCAACCACACCCGACCCGACCCGATTTGAAATGGGCCCAAATTGGTGAACCTAACCCTAACCCTATTAGACCCGATTTTTAACTGGTCTGAAACCCAAACTGAGCCCCAAAAACTAGACTTGGGCCTGTTAAAAATCACGCAAGGTCAGTCAATCGGGTACCGAGGGTCCAGGTATTATTGGGCTGGAAGTTATTCTAGAGACTCCCAGCCTGATAATGATAGATCTGTTAGCAGCTCCCTGGACCCAAACATACATGGTGGATCCACTAGTTTTAACAGTTTCGGGTCCAATCTTTCAGATCCGTATCGGGTCTTGTTTCCACTTTTCAGATCCGTTTAGAAGAAAAAACAGGTTGGTTGACAAACCGTGATTCTCAAGCTATGTCCATGCATGTGGACCCCACAACTTGTACGGTTTGCATTGACTCGCATCCTTGCACAATTGTAGATAAGCCACTAACTGAATAATAAAACCAAGTAAAAAAGATTGGACCAAAGACCCATTAAATCAGGCCCGGTCCAATCCATTGGTTAGCCACGGGTCCGGTGTACTCGTTTGACTGCCCTACCCTGCTAGTATCAGGCTGTCAGCTGGTACCCTGACCCGGACAAATACCCGTTGGATCCACTAGTTTTAATGGGTCCATTCCAATCTTTCAGATCCGTTTCGAAACGGGTAGGGTCCACAGCTGACTACATCAAAGGGATATCATTTTCAACAATCGATTATTTTCAAGAGTAGATTTCCTTCTTACAAAAGGTATTCATTGAAAATCAGGATAGTACTACACTCATCAAGTGAACCACGCGTGCATTGAATTTGGAACCTTTTTTTTTTTTAATAGGTGCATGTCATGTTCAGAGAGCATATACCAGTATTACTTACTACACGACGCACTTATCCTTCCAACCATACGCTATTTTCCATTAATTCTACCTAGGCCTCCCAGGTGGGGGCCCACTCAGATATAACATGAAGATCTAATCATCCATGGATTCGGCTGTCGCCACCCGAAAAATAAAAAGAATTAAAACTATCCAATTGAGTATTGATGATTGATGTCTTCATTCAGTGAGTCTTCTAAGCAAATACATTTTGGATCCCTTCCTATGCTCATGAGTAGAGCTGTCAATAGGCCGGGGCAAAATCAGATAACAGGTTTCTTATTGAGCACACTAGAGACTGACAAGCTAGGGTGGGCTAAGTACATGTTGGGACGACTTTGAATCTTGCTTCAAAATGCTTATGACTATATAATCAAAGGCCCCTAGGCCCCTACATGTTGGGCCTCGTCTGAGTCCTTAGTGGTATATTAATGCTAGAGTGGGTAATGTCCCTCAGGGGATGTTTGGATCGTAAGTTCCTTATGCCATAAGTAGCTTATCTTGGTTTCTACTTATTCAGCCCATAAGTATGTTTGGTAACCAACATACTTATCAACCAAAAAATAGAAAATCACGTCATAAGCAATTATCTCTCAAGTCTCTTTGGTCACCCTCACATCCACCATCCATCACATGGGGCCAAGCTTTGATGTGGACCATTCATTCTATGGCCCCACCTTTGATGAAGTCCGCCCACCTTGGACTTGGGCCATTCGTCATTATGGCCCAACCTTTAATTTGCACCATTCATTATGTAGGGCCCACCACCTTTGATCGAGTCGTCCATCAAGTGGGGCCCACCATAAATGTTACTGTCCATCATGTGGGGCCCACCTTCAATATCCATCGCCCATCATGTGGAGCCCACCTTTGATGTGGACCGTTCATCATGTGGGGCCACCTCAACATGGGCCATCCATCATGTGGGGACCAGCCTCAATGTCCACTGCCCATCATGCATGTCGGGCTCACCTTTGAAGTGCTGTCCATAATACTAGGTTAAAAAGCTAAAAAAAAAAAAATTACTTATTGAGATAAGTGGCTTTTGGCATATAAGTTACTTTCACAATGATAATTACCAAACTAAATAACCCTTGTTCTAAAAACTCCCCAAATCAGTTCAAAATCAGAGCTGAAGCCGACCCCAGGCCGGGCCTGTTGACGGCCCCACCAATGAGGACGAACTTTCTGTCTCTTATGGTTAGATCCAAAACACTTGATGAGTTTTGCCTCAACTTGGCCAAATCAAAGTAACTTGATAGAGAGATTCCATATCATACCTGATTAATGGACACTACTAAATCAGAGGTGTGGGGAAACAGGTGCTCTCGCAAGGAGGCCCAGCAAGCATTCCTCCCAATATTTTGAATAGAAAAGGCCGACTAGTTCACAATCTGGGCCTAACCCAATCCCATGCCTTGTGATCCTCATTCCATGTACCGTGTGATGTTAACATCAATATAAACTCATGTACTGGTGATATGTCAAAGACGCACTCAAACAACCGAAACTTTCCTGTGGCCAGCTGTAGCTCTGAGAGTTCGCACGGTGGTGATGTGGTGGTAACTTCCCTTTGTTCCTTTCGGCTTTGGCAATAAAATTTCATCATCGTTCAAATAATTAATAATTAAAAAATAAAAAAGGCCAAAACTCAACTGTACAATGAGTTTATATTGATGTTAACATATCACCAGTACAATGCAAGCCTATAAGACTTCAAGAAAAAACAAATCCATTGTATAAAAAAATGAATACACTGGAAGAAGAATAATTAGAATTTTTCGACTAAACAAATAGGATACTTATTTTATGTATGCTGGATTGGCTTTTCAAGGAAACTAATGATGGGACAGCTAGAAAATTAAACCAATCAATTCAATTGGCAGCGATTGAATGTCCATCAAGCATAACTGGTCATTACCAAAACCAATGGGAAATTGATGGACTGTCCAACCAATGCAATAGTTGGGATCCAGCCCATCCAATGTGAGGACCACAACTTAAACTGAATGTGTAATAAGTGCAGCCCACCATAGCCCAGGTAGTAAGATGATTTCAAGCTTCCAATTCCAAAAAGATTGTTAGAGGTTAAGACAAAAGAGGAGGCTAGCAGCTAACTGCATAAGTTCAACATGGAGACTGGCCCGACGCCATTAGCTACATGGAGCTGCTAATAGAGCTTATACAGCATTGGGATGAGCTTATACAGGATCAAATCAAGGTGAGAGAGTGTTTGGATGCACAATTGAATTAAATCGCAGTTATTGGCCTAATAACGCAGAAATCATTAAACTGAAAATTGATTTCCTGGCATTTATATTGATTTTTCGGCTCCAAAATGCAATTACATGGTCCTGAGGTCAGGGCAGTGTTTCAAAAACCGAACAGATCCTAAACCTACTTTTAGGGGCAGTCCAGTGACCATGGAAACCAGATTGGTCGGTGTTTTTTTTTCTCCACCTGAACCCAACCCGAATTCCTGACCAAACCTGACCCAAATGCATGTGATTATTCCCAATCCGACCCAAATTGCTCAAACGCCCTTCAAATCAAGTTGGAGTTTGCAACCCTAACCCTAACCCAAGGACCTGACAACCCGTTTGGGTTGAACCAAACACAAGTTGCAGCTCCACTTCCTCGGATGTTTGAATTCAAAAGAACTGATCACCTACAACCTTTACGCCTTATACACCAATGCTTCCCTTGAATTTCATGAACAAAATGCTTCTGAAGAGGGGTAGTAGATTAACATAAAATCAGTTGTAGGTGATCAGTCAGCAGAATCATTACAGAATCTTGCGTGTGCAAGAACATGACCAGACATGCAAAACATGGCCAATCAACAAAAGAAATAATCATATGCATTAAAATCAGTCAGATTGTTGCGCAATAGTCAGAAATTTTTACAACATGCTTTCCATGGAAAAGATGACACACACAGGCAAATTGTAAAGCAAGAAGCAGATGAGACAGGAAGAAATTACAACAGCAATATCCGGTAGAAGATAGATCTCAGCGTAGAAAGATCACTAGAAGAAACTGTTGAACTGACTAGTGAGAGAATCCCTGAGGTTGGAGTACAGGCCATAGAGGGAGTACTGCCGGAGATTGGAAACCTCATACCATGAATTGAGCGCGACACTATACTTATCTGTACCCGAGAATGCCAGCTGTATGCCGAGGCTGCAATCGGCATTGCCCCCATGGCCTTTACAACTGGATTGTCTGAATGCACAGTCCTGCTTGTTGAGGCAGACAAAATTAGAGTTCCCAGAACAAGATGCACATCCGTCTCTCTTCCAGTACAAGTTCTGCAGCCTACCTTTCTGAAATTCAAGTACCTGGACCACACACACACATGCACACAAAAGTACAAAAATGATGAGATGATGTAAGCTAAGGCCGCATTTAGATGCCATGTTGTACTGAATTGCGGCACTTAGTTCAATGGCACCTTATGGCCCATTTGGTTACCCATATATTTTGGTAATTAGTTCAATGGCACCTTATGGCCCATTTGGTTACCCATATATTTTGGTAATTAGTTCAATGGCACCTTATGGCCCATTCCATATATTTCTATTTGGATAAGCTAAGGCATGTCTGAGTAGGATTTTATGAGGAGACCCTTCTGTTATACTGAAAGCACCATGTGTAGACAAGCATATGTGGCTCTTGTACATTATTTGCACATAGGCACATGTGGAAATGAGGTGCAAAATTGAAAAAAGAATGCCTACATAATAGGTTTCTATTTAATGGGGGCCTACAAGCATGTGCTGCTGTAAGAAATCAGTCCAACCATCTCATCCATCCCATCTATCCGTCCAATATCTGACCTTCCATGCAAACATCCATTGATATTTCCTAACAAATCGTTAACAACTGAAAAAGAAACTAAAGATTGTGTTCTCATTATTGCCATGTTGCGATAATGATAATATCGTGATATTATTAATATTATCGTCGACAAATTGAACGTTGCATACAACTATGTGCCCATAAAAAATATGAAATGAAAATTTTTTTAACATACATATTTTTGGCGTATCCATACATTAGCGATATTATCGAAATATTTGCAGATACATTGATGATACACAATAAAAAATATTGGCGATACGTCAGCAGTATCAATGCATTGACAATACAAATGACGCCTAAAATTTACACAATTGAAAATATTTACAATATCGATACATTGGCGATATTTAGTGAGCCTTGAAGATTAAAAATGGAACATGTGGATTACTTGAAGATGCAAAGTAGCACATGTGAGTTGCTTGAAAATGCACAGTGGATGCTTGAAGGTTGGATGTGGCACGTGTTGTGTATGTGTACGAAATAATAGTTACTTTTTCATGTATTTAATGAAAATTAGGGTAAAATGAACTTCCATCCGGATTGTCATGTACAAGGTTTTGGACAGCTCTCTTTGCTTTTATTGGAATTAATGCCACTATATGAACAATGATGATTGACAAATCATGGATCTTGTCACTATCTGGAGAAGGCTATGCGTATGGAACTTTTTGGGTAATCAAACAGCCCCTCATAATGAGGGAGTAGCCCTCGAATTGTAGTTCCTTTCAAGTCCAGCAAGAAAGTAACATAACTGCAAGAAGCCAAGTCTCTAATGGTGGATGCTGCACTAGGGTATTTGCAACATGGCCATTGACACTCAAGCAAATGACGCCAATCATGATAATAGATGGGATTGCAGCCTTACCAGTGTAAAGCTGGTTATGACGTAGGTACTGTTTGCAACAAAAGTGGGAATGGACCTCGCTGCATACTTTCGGCCAGCAAACGCAACCATGTTCCCGCCAGAATTTTCCTGGAAAACCCATAAAAGAAATCCAAGTGGATAGAATTATTTCATACTGCAAGAGACATTCAAAACTGTAAAAAGAATTGCACAATTAAAGTTTCAATGATCTTAGTTGAGATACCAATAAGAACAGAGAGAGCGACGTCACTGGACAAAAAAGGAGAGAAAAACTAATGATACAAATGAACATGAAATTGATGAGGACATCCGAGCACCAATCAAAGTATAGCTAAGGAGGAGGAGAGCTCCCGTTTCTTTATGGCTAGGTGATGCATACATAGGGCCCCGTGGGCCCAATTCGAGTGCCTAGCCCGTTGAAGACCCCACATGCATGATTATGCATTTTTTAATGCCCCACATTGGGAAGATGCATGTGGACTACTTAGTTGGATTATTCTGACTGTTGGATCATTGTCATTGGACATCATGATTGTGGGCCACGAAATGTGTGTGTGTGTGTGTGTGTGTGTGTGTTTTTGTGTGTGTGTGTGTGTGTGTTTTTGTGTGTGTGTGTGTGTGTGTGTTTTTGTTTAGTTTACATTTTTGCTAAGTTTAGGTAGTTAGGAGCGAATTTTATTTTATTGAACGTCTTTATGTAAAACTTTTTATCTGAGAGCATCATTTTGTAAAAAGTCTTTCCTGAGACTATATAAAGCTTCGACGTCCACACCCTAGCCTATTATTGAGCATATGAAATAAAGTTCTTTTCTCTTACTTGTGATAAAGTAAAAGCTCCTATGATTGGAGTGGTGCCATGAAGTGAATCCAAGTTATCCCTCTCCCATTCGTATTTCTTCTCTTCTCTCTTTCCCTTTCTTTCTAATTCTTTCTTCTTTTTCTTTCTCCATCTACAAATAATCCCTACTTACTCTTTTCTTTTTCTTTTTCCTTCTTCCAACCCTTACATCTACAACCTAACCCAACCCAAACTCCACTCAGCCCGTCCATATAACTGTACAACCATATCTGGCCGGCCCCACCTGTCCGTATAACCTTACGGACAAACTTGTACGGCTGTTTGTACGGTTAGCCTTTACCCTCTCCCATCCTTTTGCTTCTCTTATTTAACCCCAATTTCCAAACCTAATTCCAAACCCAATTCCCTATAACCTAATTCCCCATTACCCTAATTTCCAAAATCTGATTCCCCAACACAAAAGTCTTTTTTTTAACGCAATGATGATATTTCATTAAAAAACAGGCCAAAGCCAAAACAATACAAAAATACAAATGAATAGCCCCACCAAGACACAAAAACAGAAAACGACTACACTTCTGCCCACTCCTCCATATTGAGAAACGCTAAACTACAAACTTGACCAACTCCTTCTTTTTTTTTTCCTGATGAACCGCTCTTTTCTTTCCCAAACACAAAAATACTAACCCTAACCTACCCAAACCCTCACAAACCAAGTGAGCCCCTTTGAATTGGTAACTACCCCTATGCTTAGATTGAAGTCCTACCTTCCACGGATCTTGATTATTTGGTATTTCATTGGATCTACATTGCGGGACTATTGTATGGCTTGAATTTGAAGATGTTACGTTGCTGATTTTTTTTTTTTTTAACTTGTCATAGATTAGCTTTACTTTGTGCTTTAAATTGTTCCAGTTAATCCGTTGATGATATCATCGCATAATTCTAGGCTAGGCCATCTATTCTGCATAAAAAACTCTTCAAGTTGCAGCGAGCATGATAGCTTCCTAATGTCAGTATCCAATAAGAGGATATCTAAAAGTTGGTCCCAAAATAGGGTTTTCTTGTGAAGGTAACTTCATGAGCACAAGATCATCATCATCATCACCTTCTTGCAAGGTGTTCCATAACGGTAACGGCAGCCGTAACGGCCACCACCGTTACCGTTACGATACGGGCCGTAATGGCCATTACAAACCCCGTATCGGCCGATACAGCCTTTTTTTATTTTTTGAAAAATACTGTTACAGGACCGTTACGGCCTGTTTTTTCTGTAACGGCCGTTACGGCTATTTCAACCCCGTAACGCATAACAATCATGACCGTTTCCGTTACATATCGGCCGTCGGCCAATACGTAATCGTTTTGGGATACCTTGCCTTCTTGTTTCATCCTCATTTTTTGTTTCCTGGCTTCACCAGATGAAATAATCATCCTCAATCCATGGTTTCCCAATAAAGCAACAAAGAAACTAGGAAGAAAATGAATAGCTCATCTAAATGCATACACCTCTGATTTAAAATAAATAAATAAATAGACAATGCACAAAGGATCTGAATATGTAAGAATTAGCAGCCTCACCCTTCTATGTCTATTCTGTTTTGGGAAAGTTGACAAATAAACCTAAAATTGACTCTATTTTAGATGAAAAATCCCTACAGTCCTGAAACAAGTCCTCTTCCTCAAAAGTCTTTATGCATTTAGTAATGGCATTTTACTAAAGTCAAACCTCCCTTATGGAGGAAATGGCCAAAAATGCCCCAAGAGCATGATGTACTCTTTCAAGTTCTTCCTTCCCAAAATAGTTTCGAAGGCATGGGAATTCGTTTGCTTCTTTGGTGACTCACGATCACCATCATGTCTTGCTCAAAGGGCCCACACACACAGATTTTCTGATGGTCTGAACCATCCATCCTAAGGGTGCTAACAAAGTAACAATGAATGTGTCATGATCCAAAAATCACGCCAAAAGCATGACCTTCACCATTGATTTATGGAGTATTATTAGCCCATAAGGAGAGAGAGAGAGAGAGAGAGAGAGAGAGAGAGAGAGAGAGACCTAGGAAAATGAAAAAGATAATAATAATAATAATAATAATAATAATAATACATCCCAGGAAAATGAGAAACAAAACAAAAACATACCTATGCAAATGAAAAAAAAAAAATTGAAAGATTGAAAAAAAAAAATAATAGCGCAATAAAACCACAAATTTTCTTAATCTCTCCAACCCAATTTGCCAACATCGAGAGGAACCATCAGAAGCTCATTTTAATGTCTTAGCAAATACCAGCTAATAACAATTGGTGAAAGAGACCTCTTTGAGGGAGCGTTCGCCTGTCCACACATCTTGCCAAAAGCAACTTTTTCCCCCATTGCCAAGGAAAAGCCGACTCCTTCGAAGAACTTAGCCTTTACAGAAAGTACCCATTACCAAATGGACGATGCTCTATATAGAGAGCATTCCCTAGTACTCCACCCTCATCAACAATAAAGTTATGCTTCAAACTATGCTTTTTTCCGTCATCAATGGTCTCCATTTTACTTCTCTTAATGTTAAAAGGGAAGGCTTTTGGAGGATATTTCCAAGTTGGGGACATGTTTATTGGAGGGGTTGGACATTTTCCAAAGGGGCAAATTAAAGAGGAGAAGAGGCACAAAATCCTTTTCTAGGAGGATATCTAGATCAAGGAGGTATCCTTGGCATATAGATTTTTCCTATAGCATCCTTGAACCCCATGATATATACTATTTTACTTTGTAAATGATAATAATAATCTAGTTAATATGAACATTTCTAATTGGTCATAAATTTAAAAAAAAAAAGAAGGGAGGTTAAAATGGGAAATATTGGGAAAATCAACCTAATATGCCCTAATCGAACACAAATCAAGCATGATTTGGTGGAATAAGACCCATTACGTTGAGATACAACAAAAAAGAAAATGAAAAATGAAAAATGAAAGAAGCAAGGGTTTATCCCCTTTTCGATTTTTCCACAGGTGGTCTAATCCACTTCAATTTGGTGAATGCCGCTCATATCTTGTGTTTTAATCTTCAACACAAGATTAAATCTAGTCAACAAATGGGTTTATAGGATTAGATCTAGTCAAATAACGAGTTTATGAGCTTCCTCCAAGGTTTTTTTTTTTTGAAAGATAACAATTTCCTCAAGAAATCAACGAGGGGCCCTTATGTGTTGGGTTGTTGGCCTGCAACTGATACAAGCTAATACCCGCACAAAGTCTGTGTGGTCATATGGGGCACAACCCAAGGTGGTGGCATTTGTGTGGCCAGTACGTGGGAACAAAGTGCTCACCATCGACCTTTAGAAAAGGAATATGATCATCTTTTTCTCCATAGTCCATGGTGCTTTTACATAGAACCCCCCCCCCCCCCCCACACACACACACACCCCTCTCTCTCTCTCTCTCTCTCTCTCTCTCTCTCTCTCTCTGGGTTGTTTCATCCCATATGTCACTGGCCAATAGGGTTCTAATATGGATTGACTTACCCAAGGCGGCGGCATTTGTGTGGCCAGTACGCGGGAACAAGTGCTCACTGTCGATCTTCAAAAAAGGAATATGATCATCTTTTTCTCCATAGTCCATGGTGCATTTGCATAGCCCCCGACCCAATCTCTCTCTCTCTCTCTCTCTCTCTCTCTCTCTCTCTCTCTCTCTCTCGGGGTTGTTTCATCCCATATGTCACTGGCCAATAGGGTTCTAATATGGATTGACTTTCTGATCCTTGGAGAGGAATGCTCCTACTTAGCCCCAACTTGACTCGGGACCAAACGAGTCATCCGAGTCTGCATGTGTTTTAACCATGCAACAAACTCTTCTCAACGACATCCAACAAAAGCCCAAGACCCAATGATGCAGGACTGACGGATAGTCTAACCTAGAATGAAGCAATGAAATTAATCAATGGATTAATCAGAGAAATCAAAACATAAAATAAAGTTAATCTATCACAAGGTTAAAGAGTTCAAGCATAAAAGGATGCTCCAGTTCAAGACTACCTACAATTCTGCAATGTAGGAGATATTAATTAACTGGGACTTACGAAAGGTAGAACTTCCATCTAGCATAGGGATTAATTCTTAAGTCAAAGGAAATCACTTGGTTTTATTAGGGTTTGGGTAAGTTAGGGTTAAGGTTTTAAGATTTGAGAATTGGAGTTTGGGGAATTAGGATTTAAGAACAAAAATAGGATTTGGGAATCCAGGGAATTAGGGTTTGAAGATGGGAAACGAAGAAGCAAGAAGGGGGGTAGGGTTGTCCGTACAGACGGTCATACAGTGCACCTGTACGATCGTACGGATCGATCATGTCCCGGGTTATCCCTACAATTGGGTGACATGACAGCTTGGGAGTGGTCCGGAAGGCTAGGGTGATGGTTTGGGTTAAGTTCGAAAAGGCTAGGGTGATGGTGGTTATGGTCTTTTGATTGGAAATAAAAGAAAATGTAAAAATAAAAGATGAGAAAGAAGAAAGGAAAAATAAGTTTACTTGGAAAGAGAATAAAAGAAAGAAGATAATTAAAATCACTCCATGGCTTCACACCAAACTCCAATCACATGAAGAATTTTGCTTCAAAACAAAGCAAGAAGAAAATTTCATTCAATAGGCAATAATGCCCTAGGCTTCACACGTATAAGACTTATATGCTCTATTAGAGGTGTTTTTACAAAAACACCATTGATGCTATAAAATGTCCAAAACACCCTAATATCAACCAAATCATAAAATAAACCAAAATAATCAAAACAACTAAAACTAATGTCCAATATAAGTCCACAATCAAGACGACCCAACGATCGAAATAGTCCAACGATCAAGATGGCCCATTTTACGAAATCCAATGGTCTGATATATGTATCCAATCGATCCAACGGTCCGATAGATGTATCCAATCAATCCAACGGTCCAATACTCTCAACTAAATAGCTCACCTACATCTTCCTTGTGTGGGGTCTTCAAAGATGCAAGATCATGCATGTGGGGTCTTCAACGTGGCTAGGAACTCGAATTAGGCCCATTGGGCTCCATGTAACGATCACCTAGCCATAAAGAAACTGAGGCAGCTCTCCTCCTCCTTTGATAAACTCTAAAAGGTGCTCGAATGTCTTTTTTTTTTTAGAGAGAGAGAGAGAGAGAGAGAGAGAGAGAGAACAAATTTATTAAATAGCGGGCAAAAATCCGAAAAGAATGCAAAGAAAAAAAAGGAAAACATAGGGAGCTACACACCCAGCAAAGAACGAAGCACGCAAGCCTCGCTGGGCATAAACATTGAAACCCACTCGACTATGGAAGTTTTCGCCTTCAAAATCACCCCCACGGCTTCTTGCGCCAATTTTCAAAACACTGCCGATTTCTTTCGGCCAAAATGGTCCAGGGAATGGCCATAACTACCAGCCGCCAAGCCTGGAGACCCTCTTTACGCAGATCGCATTCATGCCAAGAAGCCAACAACAATGAGAAAGAAGTAGGCATGACCCAAGAGACTTGGAAACAGGATAACACAACATACCACATCGACTTGGCCAAAGGACAATGGGTGAGAAGATGATTGACTGTCTCCACGCTCCTCATACATAACGAACACACATTAGGGAGAACCATACCTCTTTTACAAAGGTTATCAACCATGAGAATCCTATTTCTTCCCACTAACCAAATCAAAGCAGCAACCTTAAGAGGAGCCTTGTATTTCCAAAACAAATGATTGAAAGACAAGGAAGAGGACGGAGAAGATAGCAGGCTATAGAACGATCGAACTGAGAAAACCTCCAAGCGATGATCCTTCCAAAGAATAGAGTCCTCCTCGTCCACAACTATCTCTACACTATGAAGATGCTCTATCAAGGAAATGAGAGAAGCAACCTACTCATTAGATAATCCTCTACGACATGGTCGCCCCCACACTATCTGGCCCCCGCTACGAGAGAAGCATCCCTCAACAGGCACATTAGGATTGACTACCAACTAGGCCAACGAAGGGTACATATCTTTCAACAGCCCTTCCCCAAGCCACGGATCTTCCCAAAATCGGATACGAGACCCTTTCCCAATCTTGAAGACCAAAAACTCTTTAAACTTAGAGATGTCCTCATCACCCAATGCCCAATCTATCACTTTTCCCTTGTTCATTGAGAGACCACTATTGAAAATTCTGTCTCATTAAATAACTTTATTGTCCCATTCTTTCCAAATTGACCAAATTCCCACCAATAAGTGACAATCTCCATAAGACCCACTTCCCTTGTTTAGAGTATCCCCAATTCCCACCAACAGAAACAACCTATACAAGTTATTGGACTTCTAGTTTTGGAAATAGTAGCCTAAGATTGAGAGACATGATTTGAAGAATTAAATTATTGTTTTCAACAGTAATCCCCTACTCCATTAGTTCCCTTTTCTAGTTTTTCTTGCAATTATTTTCATTAGTTTCCAGCCATCAAACTTTGCAACATTATACCTACAGCTAATTGATAATGTCGGCTGCACAATTCTCAATAGCATGCTTGTAAACTGCACAACATCAAAACTATGTTTCAGCAAACAAAGGCCTGGTTTTGCATATTTTAATTCACTTCTGCATCAGGTCTTTGATGAGGTTTATCTTTCTCATTAAGCGAGCAAAGATCACATTTAGGCCCCACCCTTGATGGGAATTTTGTCTTCTAAATAAGAACTCAAAGCATCTTTGTCTAGCGGGTATGAAAAACTCCATGTGGGAGAGTGTGGGGATCCTCGGGTCCTACCCCCTCAGATGGAAGCTTTATGTTGGATGGGGTTATCAACAGACAAGATTCTTATGCTTGCTCATCAATGAAGAAACTTCGCTCTTCCCAACATGTGTTAAATGTGTCGGTATCCTCACTCTTTAATATTAATAAAATCTTGAGATATCATATCCATAAAAAAGTTGTTATTGCGGTTTCAACGTCTATGCCAGAAAAGAGTAGGAAGGTGGCAACAGAGAAGGCTATGGAAATATATGTAAATGTGTGAGTGTGTGTGTGTGTGTATGTTTGTTATATACCCCAGTGGAGTACTATAACATTTCCTTCAAGTAATATATATATATATATATATATATATATATATATATATATATATATATATATATATATATATATAGGTAGACCTAACACAACACGGTCGTTTATTCCTCTTCTACCCTCTCTCCTCTCTCCTTTCTTTCTCCAGATTTCTCCTCTTTTATATTTCTACTTGGTATCAGAGCATCTGATCCGAGGTAGTGGAGCCTGCTGCTGACATCGTTCGTACGCACGGATGACACCAATAATTTACAACCGGTAGTTCTTTTTGGTGCAGACAGCATGAGATCTAGTAGATCTAGTTTTTAGAAGAAAAATGAAGATTTTTCTGCATAATTTGGAGCAGATTTTGTGGTGTTTCTGTAGAAAATGAAGAAAAATCAGAAAAGTCCAAATTTCGTCCTTTCTGCTATGATGCGTTTCTGAAGAAGTTTTGAGCAGATTTTCCCCATGGGGTAGGTGCAATTGTTCAAGAGCAATCCCCAAATACAAGTATCGCGAAGGTTAGCCAAGATTCAAGTGTGCTATGGCGTGATTCGTGAGAAGCAGATACCATCGGCCCTCTGTTTTTAGATCTTTTGACCCCTCCTTTTGGTGTTATGGGGTTGCCATGTAGAGGCATGTTGTTGGGATTGCGAAGCTGAAGTTCTTCTTCCATGACTAGATGTATATTGCGCACACAAGGTGTTTGATGAAATGCTTCAACCAAATTTGCACAGGGGCTGCTTATAAATGGTGGATCTTGCCTTCTCCGTTCATCTTCCCTTCCTTCATTAGGCTTGTTTATGGTGTGTCCCTCCACCTTGCTGTTTGTGAGTGTTGATGCACGTGATGCCCACTCACTTTGTGTTGCACGTGATGCACACAAGTCACCACATGCTATTGTGTGCTTCTCTCGAGTGTTGCACATGATACATACTCAATCATTGTGCAAGTTGCACTAGTTGTGAGAGAATTTCAATGTGGATGACAAGTTAGTGACTCGATTGTTGTTGAGTTTTGTTTGTTATGGCCGTATACTTGAAGAGAAGATTCAACGGATAAAAGGTGCAAGCTATAGTTTGTCCACTTTGTATTTGAGGGGGAGCAATGTTCCATGCTCATTATTACCATTTTCTTTGTATGTATTCCAAGCTAAGCATGTGCGTGTGTATGTAAATGTGTGGAAATATATGTAAATGTGTGTGTGCATGTGTATGTTTGTTATACACCCCAGCGGAGTACTGTAACACACACACACACACACACACGCACACACACATTTACATATATTTCCACACATTTACATACACACGCACATGCTTAGCTTGGAATACATACAAAGAAAATGGTAATAATGAGCATGGAACATTGCTCCCCCTCAGACAGTATTAAAAAAGTAATGGTAGACGATTGGGCAGTGAAGGAGTGTTCATGCCCTCGCAAGCACCTTGAGGCGATGAGGCGATGGTGGATGGGGATCAAAGATCTGTTGAGGAAGGAAGGAAGTGGCTGAATGCAAGTTGGACCACATTCGTTTAAATATGCAGATCTGCAGGTTCTCAGAATTGCAGTTCTGGTTGGAATTCAAATCAGGAGAAGAGTCTGAAAATATGTTGCAGTGGGGGAATCATTTCGTAGAGTCAACCATATGTGCAGTTGGTAGATCAGAACTTTCCAGATGAGGAAGGAAGATGATTTAGATGCTTGGATGGAAGAGGTGTTCAGGGCAATAGTGTCTTGCTTAGGTATTGAGGAGGAAATCAATGCAAAGACCTTCAGAGAAAGGATATGGGAAAGAGGGACGGGCCTATCAAATTGTGCATTGAAGGGTCGTGTATCGATGTTAGAGAGGAAAAGGTGAAGGAGATGTGAACGGAAGGCGACAATGTTTACTTTTCAAGGGTGTTTGCAAACGAAAACTGCATGGAGCAGGAGTACATGCTTTGGTGCACTGCAGAACGCAAGAAAATGTTGTAATAGCCAGGGCATAAGATGAGCAGTGGAGATTATCTAGTAGAGGAGAGATTTGAATTTCAAATTGCAAAATACAGGTGAAGGTTCAGCGCACAGGTGGCACAAACAGTTGAGTGAGCGGATTCAGTCAGGTCAAGATAACACCAAGTTCGATAAGGCCGTGACTGCAGGGCCCACCTTGAGGTATGTGTTGTATATCCACGCTATCCATCCGTTTTGCCAGCTCATTTTAGAACAAAAGCCCAAAATTGTAGCAGATCCAAATCTTAGGTGGACCATACCACAGGAAACAGTGGTGATTGAGTGCCCACCATTAAAAACTTCCTAGGGCAACTTCCTAGGGCCCATCATAATGTTTGTTTGCCATCAACCAAGGTCACACGGAACTGGATGAAGGGAAAACACAAATATCAGCTTGATCCAAAACTTTTGTGGCCCACAAGAAGTTTTCAATGGTCAATCACCGCTGCTTCCTGTGGCGTGGTCCACTTGAGATCTGGATCTGCTTCATTTTTGGGTCCATGGCTCATGCCCTAAAATAACCTGGCAAAATGGATGGACAACGTGGATGGACAACAAATACATCAAGGTGGGCCCCACAGTGATGGCTTGACTGAACTTGGTGTTACCTCTACCTGACCAAATCCACTCCCTACAGTTGTGGGGCCAAGTGGTCACACTGCAGGGCTGACAACACACAATTTGGGTGGGAAACAGAGCAATGAAGTAATTGCACAGGCAGAGGCAATGAAGTGATTAGTGATTACAAAGGGGGGCCAATAAGGCAAAGGGCAGTTTGGCAACTTCGCAGGGTGAGCGTAGCCCAGATCAGATGTTGTCTTTGCATGTGTTAGAGAGGGTTGGAAAGGTACAAACAACAACAACGACATGAGCAGCATAAGTGGTAGTTGGGTTACGATTAGAAAAAAAGGCTCAAAGGACATTGCGAGATGCAGAAAAACCAGCTGGTGAGGGTGGATGGTGCGAACAGACTGTCTGGACAAAGAATTCTATGTCCACCAAGACCCACGTACGCCCATACCTGGAGAGTCCTCATCTACGAGAGAGTGAAAGTAGGGTGAGGATGGAAACAATGGATCCTGCAGGAGAGGCTCTCAGAGGAAAACTGGTGATATGACAAGTGGGTTAAAAGTATAATGTGTTGAATTGGCAAGATGGTTGGAGTTGCACTCGGGGAGGAGAAGAGGATGTGCAGGCATTATGCAACTTCCTGAAGGAGAGGGATAAATGTAAGCAAGGAAAGGGCGCCAACAACACACAGAAATGGAAGAAAAAGAAAAGAAAAGAAAAGGCAAGAGGGAACTCCAGAACTTTAATTCATCTGTGAACTGTGACAAGATCAGGCGTGACTGAAGGACTGATTCTATGGGAAAAGGGGAAGACTGAAGGCTTGTTGCAAGGGATGGCTAGGGGGGCAATGAAGATCCTATCTTGGAACATTGAGGGTCTGGGTTGCCTCCCATAAGAGCCCAAGTGAAGCAATTCAGCATGAGTCAGCATGCAAAGTGGTAACTTAGTAGGAAACAAAAATTTAGAACATGGATAGGAGATTGATTTGTTCAGAATGCAGAAATCAAGCCAGTGAATGGATGGTTATGGATGCTATTGGGACATCTAGAGGTATTGAAGTGATTTGATATCTGGATATTTTGCTTCAAGAAGATTGCATGATTGGAGCTTTCTCTGTATCAATTTTATAGAGAGAAAGTGAGCAGTGGAGGAGCTGGATTTTGCCATCAATGCAGGGGCCAAAAGACCAAAGCATAAGGCAGGAGTTTTGGGCATAATTAGACCTAGTGTGCAATAGATGGAACACCCAGTGGTGCGAGGGAAGCAACTTCAACATCCTTTGTTTCCCATCAGAAAAGAAGAATGAAGGAATCATCGACGCAAGGTTTTAATCATTGGATGAACGGTCATGATCTTATTGATCTACCTCTAGGAGGAGTGAAATACACATGAACCAACATTCAAATCTGAGGTTGACTGGAATTGACAGATTCCATATTTCCTATCACGCTCGATTGGGAGGAATGGTTCTTCAGTGTAGTCCAAAAGGGCCTTATATGTCCTCTATCAAACTGCGCAATCATTTTAGAATCAAACTTATCATGAGGCCCAATAATATCCAAAGAGTCGGGGGCCTGGGGCCTCTTCTATTCCATTTGTTCCAAAGAAGGGAGCAAGGACAGAGCAAGAGGCTGAAAGACTTTAGACTGATCAGCCTCATTGGAAGGCCTAACAAAATCTGGTCATCATTTAAAGGATGAAGGTTCTAGGAGATGAGATTTCTTGGTCACATGGAGCTTGCATTCATTGCAGGAGAATTCTTGATTGGGCCCTTACTATGAATGAGCGCGTTGACTCCATATGCAGGTAAGGAAGGCTGGGAATAATTTCAAGACTAATTTGGAGAAGGCACATGATCATGTGGATTGTGGCTTGTATTATATGATGAGGGGACTTGGCTTTGGCTTGAAATGGAGAACTGGTCGAAGGCTTGTGGGAGATTTGTTGTTTTCTCTACAATCATCAAAGGATCCCTTCACGGCTTTTTTCAGAATTTCTCTGCTATCATCAAAGGATCCCCTCATGAAGGCCTGTTTGTTATCATTGCAAAAGGTTTGAGTCAAATGCTAGCAAAAGCTAATGAGGGGTTAGTTAATGGCTTTTGGCGTGACATCATTATGAGGAGGGTTGGTTAATGTAAGAAACACAGAATCAGATGTTAGCAAAAGCTTTGTGGTATGGCATCATTCCAATGGAATTCACACATATGGCAAGAGGGTGGACCAGTCCAAAACCTATCGAGTATACTGCCATCAACTGAAAGAAGCCAAGTTCTTTAAAGCCATAGAGAATTGATGCAATCACACCCCACCCCGCACATACACGTTCAAGACGTGTGCACAAGAAGAGGCACAGACGGGGTCCCTATTATTGTTTCTTCCTTAGTAAGTTGTCTTATTAGAAGCCATACATAATAGAGTGATTCATGATATTTCTTTGTGCAGAAGTTGCCGGGAGCTTTGTTTCTCTACAGTAAAAGTATTGGGGAGAAGAGTCATGTGAGATCTAGCGTAAGACTGGAGGACTGTTGAGCTTGCTTACAATTTTTGTTTGTTCTTCCTAGTTGTGTGAGGACCTCCATAGGCACTTGTTTGTGATTTTGATCATTCAACTTAGAATGTAGAATTCTGTTTCTGCAATTAGTTACAATTCTGTTTCTGCAATTGGTTATTCTCTTAAATTTGTGCCATTTTTCTTGATCTTCTTCCACTCTTGTCATTCTCTTGAGCAGAAGACCCAACTTATAATGCGTCTCTCCATCTTGGGATCTCTTTTCACTTTTACCTATTCTTGCTCCAAATGCCATGGCAATTTGTTGCTAAAGATTGTGTGGTTGGTGATCCGCATCACATCTGCAAGTGATCCAGGAAACTCATTTGACGACACCCCCCATGAAAATTCCTTGGACCAGCATTCAGGCTGGCACGCCTTATCAGGTGGGCTGCACACACATATTGAACATAGAAAATTGGTCCTCCTTTCCAGCCACCCATTTTCTCAAACACGCATGGCCCAGCTTAATGAATGGCCAGGACTAGTTAACAGAGGGTCCACCTGATGAGAGATGCATGCATACCGCCAATTGGTCCTCTTTCCAGCCATCCATTTTCTCAAACACGCGTGGCCCACCTGATGAGTGGCCAGGGCTAGCTCACAGTGATCCCACCTGATGAGAAACCCAGATCACTCACATGTGTACTGTTAGTCGGCCATCCTTTTTCCAGCCCACCTTTTTCTCAAACAAGCGTGGCCCACCTGACGAGTGGCCAGGGCTAGTTCACAGTGACCCCACCTGATGAGAGACCCGGATCACTCACACAAGTACCACCAATTGATCATCCTTTTTCCAGCCATCCATTTTCTGAAACATGTGTGGGCCCCGTGATGAATGGCCAAAACTAGTTCACAGTGGGAAACTGATGAGACATCCAGATCACTCATATGGATACCGCCAATCGCCTAAGCACTTCTAGAGTTTTGAATAAATTATGAAAAGAAAACGCAAAAAAATAAAATAAATAAAAACGGTCGAGAGATCGAGCGATCAGATGAAAATGGAGTGGACGGTTGGGATCGATCATACCGGAGAGAAGTTTCCGGTGGTGTTGACGGTGAGGAGGGAGATCTCGTCGACCTTAGGGCGGAAAACAGCGAGCCTGCCGGCGGAAAGAGAGAGGCGGCGGTCGCAGGGCGAGAGCTGAGTTTGGTTGAAAAAGAACGACTCACGACTCGAGAAGGCGAGTCCGAACGTGAACCCGTCCGATTTCTGGATCTTCGTGTCCGTACACGGGTTGAACACATGGTTGTTATCGCCCGCACGTGTCATCACCATCATCATGGCCATCGTCGCCATGGCCACCATCATCTTTTCCATGGCCATCATCGCTCCTCTCTCTCTCTCTCTCTCTCTCTCTCTTCTTCTTCGCTGCCGTCTCGGAGCGGAAAGGAAGAAGACCTGAAATGACAGATGGCGCAGGGGCAGTTTAGGTATTTTGGGATTGGGTACATTCCGATGCGAATGCCGATTGTGTAGTGAAGCGCACAACACCTTTCACCGGTCTCTGTGGACCCCACCGTGCTGTGTGTTTTCATCCACGCCGTCCATCGGTTTTTTTCAGCTCATTTCAGGATATGAGACTAAAATTTAAGCATACCCAAAGCTCAAGTGGACTCCACACTAGGAACTAGTGGGAATTGAATACCTACCGTTGAAAACGTTTTTTTTTTTTTTTTTAATTTCCTGCTGATGAGAAATAAACATTACTGAGTCTTAGGAGTCATTATCCCCTTTTTTTTTTCTATGGTGTGGTCCACTTTAGCTATTGGGTATGCTTCATTTTGCGTTCATGTCCTGAAATGAGTTGAAAAAACGGATGGACGGTGTGGATAAAATATATACATCACAGTGGGCCCCACAGAGTCTCCACGCACGGTAAAGGCAAGGTGGTGACTGGTGAGCGCTTCACTACACAGCGAGTACCTCCGGTGCCACCTGGCAGACGTGGGTCCTACGTAATTTATTCACAAAATCTAACCCGTCCATACGATGCATCATCTCAATTTATCTTCAAATACACAAAACCAGCCCAAAAGAAAACTCACGTGGGCCACATAATAGGGATAGGTTGATAGGGGACCCTCGTTCTTGATTTGCATGGCAGGCACACAATGTTGTATATACGAAATCCAGGCCATCCAGACGCTTCATCTGCGGTGGATGGAGGGCCAGGATAAATTCAGGCACTGGAGATAATCAAAGGTGATTTTTTCATTCTCACACTCTTCGCTGTATTGTGGTTCGCCAAAGTTTTGGATCTATCCTATTTTGATCCAAACGCAGTAACTTGAGTGGATTCATAAGATGGACCTGTTGGATCTGATATATACACCATGTGGGCCCCACATCTTCCGTGTTCCACCGTAAGCTTACCGAGGTACCGGTAGCCCCCGGAGCGCACCTCGGAATTGGAATTGTATGATACGTAGCCCGCATATTTTTCAAAGTATGCACGTTTTCCGACTCTGACAAGTGGGACCCAGATTCGTTGACATCTGAGCCATTGGTCTGTTGCATCGTATTCTAAAAATAGTTGATTGGTCTCTGACATGTTCCAATCTGGAAGAATCTTCATCTCCCAGAGGAATCAGCATATCAATGGTGTAGATTACGCGTGCATACCGGACGCGGATTGGCTTGTGACGCTGCCCCATTGCCAGTGGCTACTGTTCGGTGCTATGTGGGCCCCACTATGATGTATGCGTTTCATCCATGCCGTCCATACATTTTCCAAATCATTTTATGGTATGATCATAAAAATGAGGTACACCCAAATCTCAAGTGGGCCACATCACATGAAACAGTGTTGATTGAACGCCTGCCATTAAAAACTTCTTAGTGGCCACAAAGGTTTTAGATCAAGCTGATATTTGTTCCTTCATCGAGGTATTTATGGTCTTTATGACCTGATCAACAGGTTGGATGTCAAATAAACATTGCAACGGGCTTAAGAGGTTTTTAACGGTGGACATTTAATCACTACTGTTTTCCTGCCACCTAAGATTTAGATCTGCCTCATTTTTTTACTAAGCCCCAAAATGATCACGAAAAATGGATGGATGACGTGGATAAAACACAAACATCATAGTGGGCACCACAGAGCACCGACCCACTATATAAATAGTAGTGGGTCTCAGGTCCAACCGGTTGTACCATAAGTAACCATCGACCCAGTGAATTACTTCCAAATCTCGTGTATGTGAGAAATCCATCCCTTCTAATAGTTTGCACCCAACATGAGGATCAACGCATGTAAAAAAAGAAATCTCATCCACTCATAAGGTGGGCCACACTACAGAAAAGAATATGTAGCCTCTGATAAATAGAAAAATACAAATGGATGCGGCTGACCTTTGCTTAAAGTGATCCTCATGGTGGAGCCAACCTATTGGACGGGTTCAATGCTGCAGAGACATGAAAAGTTGGAAGTTATTAGTGGGATGGACGGTAACTCATGCTCCAACTCGTTGGACTTGAAACCATCTCGTATACAATTGCTCAAAATGCCCCCAAGCTTTTGACAACCTGTGTTTTGACACCGAGGAATCAGTTCAAAGAGGACTTGAGTTTCCCAGCGACACAAGTCCCGTGGAGAAGTGCCTATGTGACATCCTCTTCATCCATCAGTTGAGCCCGCTCATGTTAGGAAGTAATCCCAAAAACCAAGCAGATCCAAAACTCCAATGGGCCACACCACAAGAAACAGTGGATGATGCATGTTTTCTCAGCTGCATTGAGCAAGAGTTGACCGAACCCGAGTACACGATTCTTAAGGAGATTCTACGCTCAACTCAGTTACCTTCTACTTAAGGGCCTGTTTATATACATAAATAGTTTTGGAATACATTAAAAGAAAATAATAATAAATAAAGAAGAAAAAGATAATCCAATTCCAAAATGCTTCTAACTTCATTTAATACTTCCTCTCATGTCTTTAAAATATTCCAAGTTTTTAATCATTAGTGAACTCATTATGGGATAACATTGGCCAAATGCAACTTGTTTTATATATATACTAGGGTTGTAGCAAGTGCATGCTTCATGTGGAGGGAGGAAGGAAGAAAGAGGTGTGGAGAGAAAGTAGGTGCTAAAGTCCTTTCAAAATGAAAAAATATTGGCTTCCGTATATGACTTCAATTTTAAAAATGTCCTAAATGCTCTTGAATAAAAATAAAATAAATTAATATCTCCTTATGTCCTTTTCAAGGGTGATGATAATTGGCATCTCTATAAATAAGAACTTGTTCGCTTATTTCTAAAAAAAAGGAAAATTCAAAATTGAATTGTTTAATAATTGTCTAATTTAGACACAAAAGATTTTACTTCTTAATTCTTTAAAATATGAAGATTTTACATTTTTTTTTAAATGACATGTTTGTTTTACCCATTACCACACTAAAGAAAATGAGTAATAACTACAAATTACTTCGCATATTTCTTAACAACAATTGTATTTGACAATAATAATAATGATTTTATATTATTTGATTTATTCATGGTAAAATTTCAATGATAATAGTTTTACGTTACTTTAATATTAAATTATCATTAAAATAAATTAATTTATTATTTTGAATGAAAATTTTTACAATAATTACATTAAAAAAGTGCAATGATTATAAATTACTCTACTCATCTACTAACATAAGTAAAACAATAATGATGACATAATTATCTTAGATTACTAATGAAATGGTTAAAACAAATATATACAGTTCACTTTTTAGCACTAGCTTCTCCCTCAACAGCTTAAAAAATTTACATATTGCTCTCTTACTCCTCTTTACAATCTCTCCCCATCACATTGAAGGTGGGCACACATGATAAGTAACCCATAATGAAAGTTGAACACAACACTAGATGGTCTACGTCAAAGGTGGGACACATGATGGATGGTGGACATCAAGGGTAGGCCCATAGATGAATGATTGACAGTAAAGGTGGTCTTATGTGATGAATGATTCATATTGAAGGTGGGCCCACACACAATAGATGATCCACATCAAAGGTGAGACCCACATGATGGATAACAGACATTGATAACAGACATTGAAGAACGGCTACACATGATGGATGGTCCACACCAAAGGTTGGACCCAATTGATAGATAGTGGACATTGAAGGTGGGCACACATGATGGACGGTTGACATTGAAGGTGGGCACACATGATAAACAACCCACATTAAAGGCAAAGGCATACAAGATAGATGGTCCACACCAAGGTTGTTCCATATAATGGACAGTTCACATCATAGGTAGGCCTAACATGATGGACGGCCCACATCAAACTGTGGCCCCGCATGATGGACAGTCCACATCAAGTGGGCTCCAACTGACAAACAGTCCACATCCAAGGTCTCACATGATGGACGACTTATATCCAAGATGGCCAAACATGATAGGTGGTCCACATCGAAGGGGTACCCCCACATGATGGCTGACGGACATCAAAAGCACCCAAAACTGCTGATGTTAGTATAGAGATGGTATAAATGTATATATTTTTAATCATAAAATAATTCGGAAAAAAATAAATAAAATAAAATAAACCACTAACCAACGTAAATCAAACACACTCACATTGCCCTAAACATGCTAAATCACTGGAAGCACGTTTATGCATTGGGTTGGATCCCTTTGTCGAAGAACATCATAGTCCATAAATCAATCCAATCCACCTAAGATGCCTAGCCTACGCGTGAGCCTGGTTTATGTTCAGGCTCGGATTTTAATATTGTTGGGCTGGGCCTATTTGATGCATTGACTTTGCCTCGCCCGAGCCCAACACCTAGTTAACTCTGTAGGTGAAGAACTACACAGAGACATGCTCATCCTTTTTTACACTGACCAATTTTCATTATTTAGGGCCCACCCAATGAGAGGGACCCAGCTTTTTTGGCTTAGGCAACATCAACCCAAGCACAATTAGTTACATAGGAAAAAGGATGCTAATTATTGGATGGTTTGGATCATCCGATCAGTATGATATCCTCAAGGCAGCCTATGAAGAGTGAACTGGATCTAATGAATGGTCAGGATTGGTGGCGTCGGCGCCAGCAAAGGACTGTATATGCAGGTATCTGCATGGCAAGGTTTCCATGCACATAAGCCCACTAGATCATTGCTCATTCTCAAACCTGAGACCTCGAGCTGCGTCGCCCATTGATGCTATGGGCCCCAAACCGCCCAACTGATGAGTCAAGCCATCTTTTTTCTTGGGCCAGATAATCTACATGGTGGGGCCCACCACCTGGTGCGCTGCTCCAATGTCCACACTCACTATACTAGATATATCAAAAACTGTAAATCTCTTTGATTTTTTTTAGTAAATACCAGTTTAGGATACCTGAAAGTGCAGGCAGGAACTGCATCAACAGCTCATAATGCAGATCCAACCCACCATTACCACATTCTCATTTGCAGACTGGAACTTTTAGTGAGTCCCATCCCACCATCTCCATTCTGCAGGATGTGCACACCAGCCTCCCAAAATGCGCATGTGCCAGGGCCCAGGCAGCATGCAAGTCAATGCTCATTCCAGGACACACATGCAGGTCTCCACCTTTCTACAAAGACTGCTTTCCACTTGCCTCCAGCGGACACGAAGAATGGCTTCAGTAGAAAACTCCAGAATTCAATGAACAGATACGCTGCAAAGACAGATTGTGTAAAGCTGACATATTGTGTAAAGGTCAATATTACGCAATCGAAGGAACCCCCTTTATTATTATCGGCAGCGACCAACGCCGCTTTCCACAATCTGGCCCACTACAAGACAACGGCTACAAGTAACAAAGCACATATGAAAAGGAATAAGGTTACAACAACCCACCCAGAAGAAAATAAATAAATAAAGACTATACATACAAACTGGAGGAGAACCCAAACTCTCAGTCGGCAACTCTAAATTCCATATCTGAAAACTGCAAATGCAGTATTATTATTATGTCTGCAGTTCAACTCCCTGTGGAACCTGATCTGTGGGATTTTTATCATGTTTTTCCAACTTGGTTCTGTCCTTGGTCGGCTTCTGCAGATCGGTGTTCTTGTTCACGGCAATTCGATTAGAGGGACGTCTGCCCGTTTGAGATCTAGCACCTGCATAAAACCACAAGACAAGAAAGGTAGTCAAGGAGCAGAAAGAAATAACTAAGCCATGGGAGGTGTTATATGATAATCAAAAGCTAGTGTTTCATTATAGGACCCCACAAGGGTACAGCTGTACAGGTGAACCCATCTATTGGTAATCTAGCAATGCGATGAAATTGGACAATTACAACCAATAGTCCACATTAAACAGGGTACATATCAGATGTTAGGATCATACTATGGCGCAACTTTTGGGGGCCATCTCCCATCGGCCAGGGGTCCCACTCGAGGTAACCTGGATCACAGACCCACTCCGGTACGTGGTATGGACACCAGTACACAATACGACTGCTTCAATATAAAGATGTTAGGATCATGTGGTCTCTCCAATGCATACATAAAGTATGTTGACTATAGCTTTATATACGAATTCATATTGCAATATATAGATGAAATAATGAATGTTATTATTATCCAGAATGTGGTATGGACACCAGTACACAATACGACTGCCTCAATATAAAGATGTTAGGATCATGTGGTCTCTCCAATGCATACATAAAGTATGTTGACTATAGCTTTGTATACGAATTCATATTGCAATATATAGATGAAATAATGAATGTTATTATTATAGATCCCACATGCATAGTAACATATTATATGCATGCTATTTTGCATAAACCAGACTCTCGCATTCCAAATATAAATTTACATTATGACTTGGTTAACACTGATGGTATGGAATTATAATTTTGGGTCAGTAAAAATAGCGATCAAATGACTCTTAATCTGGATTGCATGATTCAGAACGGAAAATGTAGGGGGGTTAGCAACTTAGGTAACATTGGTCCAACCATATGCACTGTCTAGATCAGCAAAATTTGGGCCCCACACATGTGAAGTTTGTCAGGCTGAGCAAAAGCCCCATCAAACATTGTGTACTTCCTCTTGTAGGACGCCCAAAGTTTTTTAGCGTAGCATCCTGATGGGCATTGGTATGCGACAGGTAATCGGCCTGTGATTGCAAAACATAATCCCAAAGAGCAAAACAAGTTATCAATAATTAGAAGGTAAAGGATATGGTGCTAAAGGTTTAAATCTTAGTTATTAAGCATTCAAATCTCCCCCGTTGGTGTCCACAGCAAACAGACCAGCCCTGAACATCACAATGGCCAGATGATCCTAGCCACCAATTGGAGGATGTTTCCAGGTGAATGCTGACCATTGGTTGAAAGTTTTCAAACCAGACATCTGTAATCACCAAAATCCCCCAAAACAATTGATAGGATCACCCTAGTGGTCCAATTATAGTTACAGGTCAATCATGGTAGGGCCCGGCAGATGAACAACCTCAATGACATGCATGTGTGGAGTGCTTCACAGCTAACTTAGGTACAACTGTACAAGCTATAGCAATGATTTTTTTTTCTTCCGAATAAAAACCCACAAGTTTTAGTAGTATCTGTTTTTATACACAATGGCATGCATAGTTGCAAAATTAAATCACATCAAGCAAAACAATCAATCAAGGACCAGAAGAGGTACTTTGCTAATCAATGACCCACGAAATTTCAAAAGAGCAACTGTGCTTCTATATCTTGTATGCCTAGACACATAACATGATCACACCACAGAACAAGGATTTGATTCTGAACCACAAAAATCAATGATTGATGATAAACCCAAAAAAACAATTGGGTGTGCAAACCCATTTATGCACACAAATTACCACACAAATGCATAACTAAACCAAAGAGAATAGGTGACTGGGATCAGAAAAAACAGAACTGAGCCAAGCGAATGAAAGCATATTTATTTCTTCGACTTGAAAATTCAGGCAAAGTTGATCCACTGTCCAGACATCTAAAGTTGATGCCTCAGCTAGGCTTCTTTCACAGCCCAACCTTTCAGAGAACTTTTCTTTTCTTTGTTTTCTATTCTCTTGAAGTTAGTTCAGAGAAAATTCCCTAGACAGAAACCATCAAAGATTCAAAACTTCAGGTTTGTGCTTAAACGCAATGGTATGATTACATGCTGCACATACACATGCCAAATTGAAACATGTCATCGACCAAGGACCAGAACTATCGGAGGTTAATCAGAAAACACACAAAATTCCAGTGGCTAATGCATGTTCCTACACATTAAAATCCATGCAAAGCATATAGCAAAACGAAGCGCCTGAATCAATTTCATCTATTAGCTGGAACTGCCCTTCTCCCTGTTGGATTAACACTAAAAGAAAGAAGTTTCAAGAAATAGTGGTATGATGCCAAAACAATCAAAGAATCAGAAGCGATCGATACACACTAGACTCACCACTGCTTGGCAGGGATAATCGTTTCTTTGCCTGGTTATCAGTTTGTGTGGGCCTCTCTTTTGGATTGCTGTAAGATCGAGAACTAATTCCAGGTTTGGAGTTGGCTTCCTCAGCTGGCTCCTCTGGAGGTGTCTTGGGCTTTGGCTTGCCTGAAAGAGTGGAGGATGCAGCTTGCATGCTTGTAGATTTGGTCGATGAGGATCCACTTCCATCAGAATGGGATGGAGGTGCTTTCTGATTTGAGATGTTGGAATGAACAACAGGCCTTTTGCCAGTGGATTTGAACTGAGTCTTGGTGCTGGTCTTTCCCTCAGCTGATCCGTTTTCACGGACAGTCACTCCATCTCTGAGATTTATGTCGACGAAACGGTTTTCCCAAGGACGAACAGCCATCCAACGCTCCAACCAGTTCCACCCCCAGTTATTTCTATCTGGTTCAAACCCTGCAGGGGCAGCTGGCTGCTTTGATCCGGCTTGCCACTGCATGAAAAGATGAAGATCATGATGACAAGAAACATCTGCAGGAACCATGACAAACAGCCAAAATATTGTACATTCTACAGCCAAAGTGAATACATTAAAATCAGACTGCAATTCGAGCATGAGTAGCAGAAAAAAAGAACGGAGGGACCTCGTATATGAGAAAAACCCAAAAGTTTCTTTTCAATATATAGTTGCACAAGCATAGACTAGTGTGGCCTATGCAATATAGACTAGTGGTCTTTGATGTGTGCATTAAGTGCTAGAGAAGAGGTGAGTGTAAAATTTGCACAAAAATAAGATGGTGGAACTTAAAAGGAAAAGGTCAGCATCATTTTGGAAGTGATAGAAGAAAGCAAGTGGAAGCCAGAAGCCATGTAGATGCAGAAAGAGATGGCTGACTGCATAAAACGAGTGGTGAAAGTAGGACTTGGGGAAGCTAAAGGCAAGAAAGGCACACATAAAGAGATGTGGTAACATAGGGATAAGGTGCATAAAACAATTAAACAAAAAGTCTAGTTATAAAGAACAGTTTTGATATCTACAAAGTAGCAAAGTTAAGGAGACTGAATCTGATGCTTTAAGGTGAATACCAAAAGTTCTTGGTGAAAGGCTGTAAGATTAGGTAGAGATAGAGATAGGCTAGTTGCAAAGATTGTTGAAAGAAGATGTGAGAAGAGGTCTTGGACATTGAGGGGTCGGTAGAAATGGCATAGGGCAAGTAGCTTTAACAAGGATGAGAAAAGGAAAGGCTGGCTAAGGGGACAGACAAGTTACCTACAGAAGTGAAGACAATACTGGGAGACAATTTAACTACAGAATTGCAGACAATACTGGGTGAAATCAAATTAGTTTGATTAACTAGTCGATCCAAGAAATTTTGCAAACAAAGAAAAGGCAAATGTGTGGAGGAGAAACATCATAATAGCCAGTTACAACTGACTGACAAGAACAAAGGGGATCCACAAAGTTGCACTAAATGTTAAGGGATCAAACTGAGTTATAGTATGAGGCTCTGCTAGAGGGTGGTAAAATAACGATTAAGGAACAAGGATATCGGAAAATCAATTTGGCTTCATGCCAGGAAGATCAACAACTGAATATATATTCTATTTGGATAATGCATGGAAAAGTAAATAGATGAGAGCACCTACTATGGCTTTGAAGATATGGAGAAGCATGAGATAAAATCATGGTTTTAAACATAGACGCCACCCCCTTTATCACATGCCAGGGTGGTCTGATATGGATACAAAATGGCCAGCATGTATCAGATATTCAAAACCATGGATAAAATACATTGAGAGGTTGTGGTGGGTGATGAGGAGAAAAGGGATCCCAAGAGGATATATCGACTAATTAAAGGCATGTACCATTGCAAGAGTGAGAATGGCCTGTCGTGAAGCTGATGAGTTCCTAGTAATAGTGGATCATCAGCATTAAGACTGTACCTTTGCCACTTGTTATTGACCAATTGACCGTTAGTGGTCGTACGTGAGGCATTTAGCAAACTGTTATCTAAAGGGGAGGTTAATGGCCTGGTGAAGGGTTTCAAAGTTTCCAAAGGCGGGATTCAAATCAGCCATCTTTCTGATGCAGGGGCATGCGATGATCTAACCCTAGATGCATGTATATCAAGTTGGAAGATATTCAAATAATAAAATTACGAAACTAACTACTTTCAATCAAAGGAAACTAACAAATCTCAACACGAAGATGAAATCCGTCCGTCCGGATCATGCCCCTTTGCATAAAACCATGTAAAATCGTAAAACAGTGAGGATCTAGGGATATGAGGATATCCCAGATCTAGCATAGACCAGTCCACAGTCAAGTTTGGATCCGGTTATCGTGGCTAGGCATCCCTCTTTTCGATCGTACCAAAAGGGGGGGGGGGGGGGGGGGGGGGGGGGGGGTTTCAAAAAAGGACGAGGGATGTCGAAAAACAATGGGTTATCATGAAGTACGAATTAGGAATCAAAAGAAGCTTACCTTTCCTCGCACCTTGAAGAAAGAGAGAAGAGAAAACGGAAACTCCGGGGTGGAATCCTCAACACCCGAGGGCCAATCCTGAAACCCTAATCTCTCAACAAAGAGGAAGAAACTCACGAATTTTCTATTCATTCAATAATTTCGAAATAGGGTTCTCACAGTATATATAAGCTACGAAAATAAAAAAAAAGTGCACTAAAGTGCCTGAAAACCAAAGAAATAACATAAAAACGTCTAAGTAAATAACGACACTAAAGCGCCTAGAAACAAGGAAATAAATAGAAAAGTGCCTAAATGTAAATCCGCTCCATGGTCCAGCGGTCATGATGCTCCTGCGCGATCCTGCATCTCGCGTACTCGTAACGCGTCAGAAAATGGGCCCAATGGGCCCGGCGTCCATCCACATCAACTCGTCTGCTCCAACACTCGATCTGCGACGTCGCCTCCTCTGGTACACTCTAAAGGGTGCACCACTGATGTCCGCATCACTTTCAGTACACGGACAACACCCTTCTAGTTTGCAATGCAGATGTGGCCTCAGCAGACAACCTCCATAAAATCATAGGCTGTTTTGAAGCAGTATCAGCACTAAAGATTAATGTGGCCAACAGTGAGATGTTGGGAGTAAACATTTTTTACGATGAACTTATCACACTTGTGAGTCTTTGGATGCATGACAAGAGCTTTTCCCTCTACATATCTCGGTTTGCCTCTTTGCATAGAAAACCGGTCGAGCGTCTCTAGGATACGGTGACCGAAAGAATTGAGAGAAACCTCTCTAGTTGGAAATGCCACCATCTTTCCTTTGGGGGGAGGCTAACTCTCATTAAAGCAACTTTTTTCGAACATGCTTGTCTATTTCATTTCAAGCGTCCAAGATCAGTGCTTGATAGGCTTGAAAACTTGAGACGGGACTTATTTTGGAAAAGGGCTAAGGGTAGGAAGTTTCACCGCCTTCGTTGGGGGGAGGTTTGTAGGCCAATTTCCGAGGAGGGTGCGGGGATAAGGAATTTGGGCCTCATGAATCTTTCTCTCCTTGAAAAGTGGCATTGGAAATTTGAAACCAACTCTAGAAGGCTTTGGAGGAAGGTCGTGGCTAGCAAGTATGGAGTTCTAAAAGTGATTAGTTTGTGAAAAGATCATCTCTTTATTGCACTTTAAGCATATGAAAAGGCATCGTGTCGACAGAACATTTAGTTTGTGACAGGATTGCTTTTGCTCTTGGGAGCGGTACTCACATCCACTTTTGGACGGATACTTAGTGCAGTGACAAGGCGTTTCGAGAGGCCTTCCGAAGACTAGCTGATGCGGACATCTAGCCCTTCAAAGTCTATTAGCGAAGAAAGCACACACCACAAGCATCTTCCTTGTGGCTAGGCGATCATTGAAGAGCATTGAAAACCCTACACACGTGGTTTGGCACATAGAAGACCTCACATTGGGAAGGCACGTGTATAGGATGAAGAAGACCCGACTGAAAACTGGAATGGCTTGCTGAACAGTTTTCACTGTCTTCAGACGTCCGACCACTATCCATCGGGCGCCCGACCGAGCGCCCGAAATTTAGCCGCTTATGTGTTTTAGTTGCTGGATGTTCTTAGACGTCTTCAGGCGACCAATCGGGGGACCGAAGTTGCGCCCGACCACCGCGCGAACTATTTTTTTAAGTTTTGTTTTTACTTAAGTCTATGGGTATTTTAGTCTTTTTCTTTCTTTCTTAGTGCTTATTTAAGAGGCTTAATTCCTAAAAACGAGATTAGTTGATTATTATTTAATGAAAGCCTCTTTGGTTGCCTCATTCCTCTCTCTCTCTCTCTCTCTCTCTCTCTCTCTCTCTCTCTATGGACCTTCCTCTTCTTTTCCAATCTTCTTCTTCTTCCTTCTTCTTTTGTCCTTCCAACATTCTGCTAAGGTAAGTTTATTCTTCCCTCTTTCTATACTTCTATTATCTCACAATCTTCGAACCCTAAATTTGATAATTGATCTCAAACCCTAGTTTCTCAGATTTTCAAATCCATAATCCGAGAAAATCCTTTGATCTCTAGGACTAGTGATTCTCATTGGGCGATTGAGTTATGACCAAGCAAGATCGAGAGGTTCCATCCATCGCCGGATCCAATTAATACAATACTTGAACTTCATACTTCGTGGTTGTGATGATGGCCCACACTGTTGCATGTCTCTTTTATGATTCTCTTAGTTTATGATGGTAGATCTAAATTTTAGACTATTTTTGTTGTTTATTTTCGCTGGATTATATATGTCCATGAGCATGCATCATAATTAGGTCATCTTACACCAAATTTTGGTATCAGAGCTTAGAGTTTGCATGGTTACATTAGATTGAGTTATCAAATTAGGGTTTCATATTAGGTCTGTTTTAGAAAAAATTCAGATTTAGAAAGTTTCCAAACATAGAAACTAGCTATTTTTAGAAAGTTTTCAGATTTGGGTCGTAGTGTCCAGATTTAGTGTTTACCAGACTTAGAAAGTCTGATTTTTGAAATTTTCTATTTTTAGAAATTTTTCTATTTTTTGAAAGTTTCCAAATTTAGGAAATTTTCTGAATTAGAAAATTCTGGTTTGGTGAGTCTAGGGTTAGGAAGTTTGTCAGTCATGCATCTTCATAGGATTAGAATCATATCATCCATATTGTGAGTCACCCAGTCCGAATAGTTTCCCGTAGTGAATGGAGTATAGGCGTTTGAGATCTTCAAGGCCATTAAGTGTTGTCATGTGGCCTTCGAGACCCAATGGAAAGCTTAACTCCAATGAGTTGGCCTATTTTAACGGTCAACTGAACCCACAAACATTCCTTGATTGGCTTGAAGACTTGGACTATTTTTTTTATTGGTATGATATGTCGAATAGCCATCGAGTGAGGTTTGCCAAGTGGAAATTGGAGGGCCAAGCCAAGTCGTTTTGGACAGACATGGAGCGAAGAATTGAGCGGATAGGTAGGGCCCCGATCTCACAATGGGACGAGATGAAAGAGTGTTTGAAAGAAAAATATATTCACATCTCTTATCGTCAAAAGCCCTTAGCTCAGAAGAGAGTTGCCCCACCTTCTCATCCAGAAAGAGAGCCCATATGGCCACCACCTCCTTGTAAAGTGGTCCAACCCATCATTAAGGAAATCTCGGCTTATGAACAATTTGAGTATTTAACACCAATTATATTTCCTTGGAAGCGAGATAATACCTTGGTGAATGGCCAGTTGGAAGAATCCAATCAGATTGTTTATGAAGTGGAAGAGTACATGCCTAACTGTCAGTAGTAAAGAAATGGAAGAAATTGAGGCATCACTCATCATCTTTGATGATGCAGAAGTGTGTGCTAGTGATGAAAAGGTCGAAGAGTTTGAGACCGCACCACTTCCAGGTGTCATGTGTGATTTGATTAATGCAGTCTCTCAATTTACGTCTCTTACCGTGGTGATCACAAATGAAATTGAAAAAGAGACTAGTGAGGATATGATGGTAGACACCTACATGACTTGTGATATCCCACCAGATGATTTATGGGATAAATTTTCACCCAAATGGGACATTCAACACACAATCGATCTTGTCCCTAGATCAATCCTGTTAAGCTTTCCTCCATACCAGGTGAACCCTGTAGAAAATACAGAAATGCGGCGTCAATTTGATCAACTTCTCAGGGAAGAATTCAATAAGGAAAGTTTAAGTTGGAGTTTTGTTTTGTGTGCCAAGCTTGCCCTTTTCACTTTAAAAAACATTGGCATATGGCACACATGTGGGCATATACTGGCCGTCCACAAAGCCTCAATCAAGTGTCACGCCATCTTGCGACGTATTCACTTCATGGTGGATATGATGGCCAGAATCCATATTCCGCATCTTGATGACATTTTGGACATAATGGCCAATGCCAAGATCTGCTCAAGACTTGGTATTAATAATGCGTGTTCTCAAGTGTCGGGGTACCTGAACATCATCATTGTTTATAATACTTATAATGAGAAATTATGTGTCACCCATGAGAAGTGTCCTTTTGTGTTTCAGTTTTTCAAGTTCTAGATCATAGGATTGTTTATTTCCATAGGTTTGCTTATTTCCAGTCCGTTACTTTTTTAGAGCATCCTTTAGTTTCACTCATGTCTGTCACCCAAAGGTCTTCAGAGTCAGCCAATGCATTTGCACGACACATTCATCAATTGCATACATATATTCGACAGTAGATTAATAAAAGCAATGATAGTTATATGCTTTCAGCTGACTCGCATCGTAAATTGCAAGAGTTTCAGGAAGGAGACTATGTAAAGGTGAAGATAAGGCCAGAGTGGTTCTCACAGCCACAGGGTACCGCTAAGAGATTACAAACGCGTAGTGCTGGACCATTCAAAGTATTGCAAAGAATTGGGTCCAACGCGTATAGGATAGACCTTCCACCTAAATGGGCATTAATCCAACGTTTAATGTGGAAGATCTAGTCCTTTCCCCTAATCCTACCATTGATCTTTCTTCTCTTTCATTGTCACACTCTGAGTTTGCTTCACAACCCACTCCACCCCTTCCCCACCTATTATTTGAAAGGAAGAAATTGAAGGGATTATGGATGAAGATATAGTTTTCATGAGAGATGGAGGTTTCCAAAGATATCTTATCAACTGGAAGAATAAACCACCATCAGAATCTACATGATTGACAGAAGCGGAGTTGCAAAGCGTTAACTCAGATTTACTAGAGAGCCACACGAGTTTTAACTCGTCGGATTCGAGTTCTTCTCAGCTGAGGAGAATGATGCAGACATCTAACCCTTCAAAGTCTATCAACGAAGAAAGCGCACACTATAAGCATCTTCCTTATGGCTAGGCGATTATTGAAGAGCATTGAAGACCCTACACACGTGGTTTGGCACATAAAAGACCCCACATTGGGAAGGTACGTGTGTAGGATGAAGAGGACCTGACTGAAAACTGGAATGACTTGCTGAACGGTTTTCACTGTCTTCGGGCGCCCAACCACTATTCATCGAGCGCCCGAAATTCAGCCACTTATGAGTTTTAGTTGCTGGACGTTTTTAGACGTCTTCAAGCGACCGAAGTCGCACCCGACCACCGCGCAAACTATTTTTTTAAGTTTTGTTTTTACTTAAGTCTATAGGTATTTTAGTCTTTTTCTTTCTTTCTTAGTGCTTATTTAAGAGGCTTAAGTCCTAAAAACGAGATTAGTTGTGATTATTATTGAATGAAAGCCTCTTTGGTTGCCTCCTCTCTCTCTCTCTCTCTCTCTCTCTCTCTCTCTTTGTGGATCTTCCTCTTCTTCTCCAATCTTCTTCTTCTTCCTTCTTCTTTGTCCTTCCAACATTCTTCTAAGGTAAGTTTATTCTTCCCCCTTTCTACACTTCTATTATCTCACAATCTTCAAACCCTAAATCTGAGAATTGATCTCAAACCCTAGTTTCTCAGATTTTCAAATCCCTAATCCGAGAAAATCTTTTGATCTCTCGGACTAGTGATTCCCATTGGGTGATTGGGTTATTACCATGCAAGATCGGGAGGTTCCATCCATCGCCGGATCCAATTCATACAATACTTGAACTTCATACTTCATAGTTGTTATGATGGCCCGCACTGTTGCATGTCTCTTTTATGATTCTCTTAGTTTATGATGGTAGATCTGAATTTTAGACTATTTTTGCTGTTTATTTCCACTGGATTATATATGTCCATAAGCATGCATCATAATTAGGTCATCCTACATCACTAACTCTTCTTCCTTTGGACTAGTTCACTACTGTTGCATGTCTCTTTTATGATTCTCTTAGTTTATGATGGTAGATCTGAATTTTAGACTATTTTTGCTGTTTATTTCCACTGGATTATATATGTCCATAAGCATGCATCATAATTAGGTCATCCTACATCACTAACTCTTCTTCCTTTGGACTAGTTCACTACTGTTGCTAGGTGCTTCTCTGTTTGTGGTAGGAGCTGTCGTTTGGAGTCCCCCTTGCCGCAGGAATTTGACGGATGACGAGGCCATTGAGTTTTTTGGCCATATGTATTGTCTCAAGCATGCCGCCCCCACTTCTTTGGAAGAGGATTCCTTGATCTAGAAAGGGCACCCCTTTGAGAAATTTTCTGTACAATCTTTCTTTACCCGTCTATCTTTCCTTAGATAGTGATTCTGAACCCTCTCGCCCATTCCATCATTGGTTTTATGAAGCCCCACCTCGTGTGCCGATTTTCATTTGGTTGGTTGGTAGAAAGTGAGTCTTCGAGATTGATAATTTTCAGAGGAGATCCCTCATTCTCCCTAATATATGTTTGATGTGCATGAACGATGCAGAGTCTGTCAATCACCTATTCGTCCATTGCCCTTTTGTTTGGTGAGTGTAGGACTATTTCCTTACCACTTTGCACTTGGCTTGGGTAATGCCGGAGTCGGTGGATGACCTCCTTCGGACGTGGCATAGGGGCGGAGTCAGGAGAGCTGGGAAAGATATTTGGAGGCTCCTAATCATGGCTATTTTTTGGAAGGAGAGGAACGAACGATGATTCAGAAATAGGTCCTTAGTAGATGGAGTGATATGTACATTTAAAAGCTTTGTATTGAGTTAGGCTCCTCATGTATATGCAATTAATGTTGCTTCTATTTCTTCTTTTTTTAGATTGTTAGTGTAGCTCTATATTCTTTTCCCACATTTGGCGGGCTTTCTAATAAATTGTAAGTTTCTCTAAAAAAATGACCGTTAGGACCCAGGATGAGATCCCTTAGTGTGCATTGTTTTAAAAAGTAATGACGTTAGTCAGCAAGACTAGAAAATAAGCAAATGTTAAAGTGGATGTTTTGGGGAAGGCTCTAACATCTAGAGGCTTACCAAAATCAAGATGGGATATTCAGAATGCAGCTTTAGTAAGAAGAATTACAGAGTTGAAGCTTTAATTAAAATCGATGTTCAAGATATTCCTTAAAGCGATGTGTTTTGTTATATTCTCTCTATTATTCAAAAGGATGGAGAGATTGATGAGGATGTTCTCGATAAAATTAGAGTTCAGTTGATGAGGTGGAAATGTGCCTCTATAGTGTTGTGCAATCATTGCATGCTTATGAAACTTAAGGAAAATTTTGATAAAATAGTTACTCAATTGACATTGCTATATGAGGTGGAGTGTTGGGCTAGTTAGAAGCGGCATGAGTAAAAATAGCGATGTGGATATGAGGATATCGAGATGGATGTGGGAAGACTAAGAAGGATAGAATCAAGAATGAGGTCATCATAATCAACCTAGAAGTCTGAATCTTTAAAACAAAAATAAAATAAAACACCGAGAAGTCCCAATGGGAGATACAATGATGAAGATTAGTTTGAGATGATCTCATAATGTGCAAAGAAAACAAAAGATGGTTCCAATGAGGAAGGAAACATTGATTAGGGTCTAAGGCCTAAAGAGAGGATGAGAGGAAGACCTAAAAGGACTTTGATACAGTAAGAAGGGATATGAAGGCTTATTCACTTATCAAGGTAAGTTAGACTGAGATGGTTCTTAGGATTTATTGGCAAAGCAGGCATATAAAAGCAGACAAGGTTCCATAAAACGGGATTTATTGACAGAGTCTGGGATAGAATAAAGAAGTCAGTCATCATGAGCAGCATAGTAGCCCCAATATGAGACAATGGTGGAGAGTTGATCAAGATGGTTCCATCATTTGCAATGAAGACTAGTAACGGATCCTGCAAGGAGGAAGCACTGGCTAGGAGTTGAAGGGCCTAAAAAGAGCATGAGAAGAAGACCTAGCTAGAAGTCCTTGAATTGAGATAATGAGAAGGCATTCGAAGGCTTATCCACTTATGGATGACAAGGCCTTAGGATTTATTGGCCTACAGGTACTCATAAAATCGACCCAATAGCTGGTACAAGGCTTTGACGATGATAATATATGGCTGCTAGAAACTGAATTGATGCAAATGCATAGCTGCTATAAACACGAGGGGAAGCAACAACAGCTATAGCTGTGGGAAAGAGGAAGTGTTTGCTTAAAAATTTAGCAAGCATAAATGGCTAGGAAGTGGGAGTCAGAGCATAGGTTGAAAGCAAAAGCAGCATCTGGGTTAAACATGTTGTCTGGAGACATGGCACAGATTCCAAATATCAAATGTCCTAAATTTTCTAATGAACAAATTATAGTATAATTCTATGATTAAATCAGTATATCATCATCATCATATGTGTCCTAACTCCTAGGTATTGGCGTGTTGCCAAATATTATTATCCGAAGCGCTATCCTTGGTAAGTGAACAAGCCATCATATCCCTTATTAGGACCTTGGGCCAAGCCTTTTAAAATAAGAGCTATAATGAACATCAAATCAAAAGTACATTTAAGAAAGCACTTTTAATTCCAATAAAAATTGATTAGTATCAAATTAACTGATGATCAATTAACAATATAGTGAAGGAAATGCAAAAACAATTTCAAGAAATAGTAGCTTGTATAAACATAATGATGAACATCAATTGCTCTACTGAAAGATTTAGAAGACCAAAGGAAAACAATAGAGAAGTAAAAACAACAAAAAGGTGTGATTATTTGTTATGTGGGACAGGGTACATCTCATAAAAAGATGAAATTAAAACCTAGAGCATGAGAAAGAATTTCTGTGGTTTCTCTGCCTCCAAGAGAGTAGAGCAGCGAGAGAAATTTTGGGTCGACGATTAAATAATAAAAAATTCTACAAGCAGAGATTTTGAAAAAGAAAAAGAAAAGAAAAGTATGGAGAATATATGTTTTGACACCACACCAAGGCGTACACTTTAGGCTGACATCAGTACAACAGTTTTTCCATACAGATTTTGAGTTTCCAGATCACATTGGAGTATACGAGTGTCCTAAAGTGTCAGCACAACAAAACATGGCATGTGTCTGGCCTAACATTGCTTGGGAAGAAGGTTCCTTACATGGTACTCCAAAATGGTTACGAAACACTAACGGTGGTAACCATTATGGGTTACGGGGTCGTAGCTGTCCTTGGATGGTAGAATCATTCTATTTCATGTCGTTGTTCTCAAGTGCTTGAGGTCAGTCCTGGACAGGATTGATAAGCTTCAGGGTTATTTTCTTTGTTAATGGAGAGTGTCTAAAGTTAAGTTCCATCTGGTCAGTTGGAAGGAGGTTTGCAGACCCTTCCCCGAGGGTGGTGCCGGAATTCGTTGTCTTGATGTTGTGAATTCTGCCCTCTTGGGAAAGTGGGTCTGGAGATTTGGAGTCGAGGAGGGTGGAGGTCCATAATTGCTGGAAAATATGGTTCTTCAGTCATAAATTGGTAGATAAAGGAATTGTCTCTATATTGAGCATCTTTCTCCGGAAAGCCGTTGCCTAAGTTGCTAGTAAAGTTTTCTGTGGCATGGGCTTGCAATAGGGGACGGGTCAATGGTTAGATTCTGGGATGACATCTGGTGTGGAGCCTCCTCACTTCGAAATATTTTTCCTTCTCTAGCCCACCTTTGCTCCTCTACTGAAGTTTTGGCGGACCGATGCTTCTCGGTGACCAGATCCAGGGAGTTGGGAGGACTTGGGACCCCTCCTTATCGTGCGAATCTATCTGATTCTGAATTCAATCACTTCCTTCTGCTTCTTTTTCGCTTGAAAGGGATCCATCATTCTCTGCGAGCAAGAGACTTGCCGGCATGGCTCAAGGATAAACTGGGGGCTTTTCCGGTTAAAACTTTTACTCATCCATTTTGCAGCACGGGATTTCTGCCTCCTATCATATCACAGGCCTTGTTTGGACCTATGGCGATCCTCCAAAAGTAGCGGCTTTCACTTGGCTCACTTGTAGGAATAGGATTCTTACTATCAACAATCTACATAAGAAGGCAATGGTGTTGCTTAATGTTTGTCTTCTCTGTGTTTCTTCATTGCACCTTTGCCTTCGTCAGTTTGGTCCATCATCCTGTCTTTCTCCAGCATGCGATGGGTGAGTTCAAGCTCAATCGAAAGCCTTTTTTTTTTCCTTTCTTGGCATGCTGGTGGTATTAGAAAGAAGGGCAAAGCTCGGTGGAGCGTCGCCCTCCTCGCTGTCGTTTTGTTGATTTGGGTGAAAGAAACGATCGCTGTTTTCATAGTAGGAATGGTTCGATGAGAGAGGTTATCAGTCAGGTAATCTTGTTCATTAGGGATTGGGTGCCCTGAAGGGGTGCCTTTTTTGTTTTCCTTTTTTGTTCTTTGTTTCCTTTTCATCAGTCTCTGGCCTTTAATAAAGTCCATTATCTTAAAAAAAAAAAATAAAATAACAGTTATTATGGGAAAAAATGACCTGTAATGGTCCATTGCAAGGCTGAAATTGGTTTCTATAAAAATAAAAATAAAAACATAATAGCCGTTATGGCTTGTGTTGTAACAGTAACAGCGGTGGCAGTACAACTACTGTTACTGTTATGGAATACCTTGGTTCTTGCAACTAAATTGTTATATGCCAAGTAAATACTTTTACTTGGCTCCTACATTTATGTACCAAACAAAATTGAATAGAAAGTAGCAGCCAAGAGTGAAAGGCTCCAATAATGTTCCTAAAAAGATTCCTTTTGCTTGTTCTCCAAGAAGCTTCCTAAAAAGATTATTTTCACTAATTCACATTATGAAATATAACATATACTCCTTACATAACAAAGTAAACCAAACTGGAACGGAAGATTATTTTCACTAATTCTCATTATGAAATATAACATATACTCCTTACATAAGGAAGTAAACCAAACTGGAACTGACAGCGGAGCCAGAGTTTGATGCATCCATGGTCTAAGAAAAAGAAGGCTAAGTAGGTCCTAGAAGCTTAATGGGGTTCCTACTCCTACTGGCCATATTTTTAAACAGACCAGATGCTCGAACCCAGACTCACCCCGTGTAAAAAATGGCAAGCTCAATCCCGCCCTCACCCAAGCTGAGAGCAGTTGCAGGTGGCGAGGGAGAAATTAGGGTTGGGATGGAGGAGGAAGGGACATGCTATAATTTATGATAATACCCCTCTAAAAATTAATATAATATGTATTAATGGAAAAGGACTCAACTAGGCCAGATTCAGTCCGGGCTTATGCTTTTAGACAAAGCCTAAGCATAGCCCAATCAGAAATGGGCTAGAGTTTCAGGTCCAGCCCTCAAGCTTAATAGAGGAGCCCAGGCCCAACCCAAGAAAAGGCCTGACCTAGAAGGTTGTCAGGCTAACCCAGCTTATTGACACACTAATTGGAAGGTGACATGGCTATGTATTGCTTACAGTAAATATTGCCACATCACAAATTCAAAGCAAAAGAGAGAGTTAAGAGAGAATGTTTGCAGAATATATTGCAAGATACAAACTTGAAGGAAATGAGTGTTTACAGTAAACATTGCAACATCACAGACTCGAAGGAAATGAGTGTTACAGTAAATATTGCAATATCACAAACCCACGGGAGAAGGGAAAGAGGCAGAAGTAAAGAACAAACAGCATTTGAAATGGTATTGCAGGTAGAGCTGGACATGAACCAAGTTTAACTGTTCGGATCGACTCAGTAAAACTCTGTTCGAACATAAAGTCGTTCGAACACGCAGGGTGTGTTCAAAAAAAAATTCGAGTCGGTTTCAATCACAGTCCTATTCGACTCGACTCAAATATCGACAGACTCGACTCGACTTGTTCGTTTGACTTGGTGTGTGTGTGTGTGTGTGCGCGCGCGCGCGTGTAGAGAGAGAGAGAGAGAAGGTTGGACGACAAATAAACATGACTGTGGGACCTAGGAAGGTTTCAATGGTGGACATCATTCTCCTCACTATTTCCTGTGGTGTTGTCCACTTGAGCATTGTATCTGTGTCATTTTTTGTTTAATGCCTTAAAATGAGTTGTACAAATGGATGAATGGAGTGGATAAAACAAATACATCATGGTGGGGCCCACAAAGATTTGACACCGGCTTGTTGGCGGGTGTCCGTGTCACCAGCCATGAGCCAACCCCGTTCGCGTCACAAGCCATGTGCAGTTCCTACGCTAGAACTCTAGGTGAGGCCCACTATGATGTTTGTGAGGAATCCACGCCATCCATCCATTTTGTGAGATCATTTTAGGATGTAAGACAAAAAATGATTTGGATCCAAGACTCAAGTGGGCCGCACTAAAGGAAAAGGTGGTAGGGAAATTCCTACCGTTGAAATCTCCCTGGACTCCACAGTGATGTTTAATGCCATCATAATGTCATTCTTGTGGCGTGGTTCATTGGAGATTTAGTTGTGGCTAAACCTTGTGATTTGTCGTTTGTGATATGTAATTTGTGAACAAATCGGTATTTACTATTCAGTAGTATAAAAAATATTTTCAAGCGAAAAAAAAGCGAAATTGTTTGAACTTGTTCAAACTCGTAAAAATGTCTGAAATTCATATGTTCGAACATGATTGGGCCAGACCAAATCGAGTTCGAACAGAGCCACCCTATTCGAATGTTTGTTCGAACATTATTCGAACACACCCACTCAAGCAGCCGAACGATCCAATCTGGTCCATGTTCGACTCGGATCGGATCGTTGCCCACCTCTAATTGCAGGTATAGCTATCTATTCAGCATTTGTTACGTGCTATAATTCATTCAAGTACAAGCATAATTGGCATCAGCTGTGAGAAAGTTTTGACGTGGTAAAGGAAATACTTACAAAATGGAAATGTAACATTTAACAGAAAATTTAGATAATGCAATGATGCAGTCATGCAGGCATTATTTATAGAAGTAACTACAGCTCGATAAAGGTAAGAAACAGTAAATGAAGTTAGAAGGTCCCAAAAATTAAAAACCAGATATTGAGGTTTTAGATTGAAAAGTGCAGGATCAAACTAATATAACAGAGAGTGTATTGCTTTATCGTTAAGGAAAAAAAAAAAGAAGTAACTTGCCAAGTTCAAAAGATAACGCTCAAAAGGTCCGCCTCCGAAGGTTTAGAAGTTCTCTAAACTTCCATTATGAATGGTAAGGTCTAAGGACAGACAATTTTCATGTAAATACCATTAGACAAAGTAGGAATCTAAATTTCCTCAGAATTCATTGCCTCTATCATTACCTTCCCATGCTCTACGTGTGATGGGGTTTCTTTTTCTTTCTTTCTTTCTTTTTTGTGTGTGTGTTGGGGGGGGTTGCTTGAATGACAGAGAAAAGGATTAAGAGTTAACAGTGTTTTAACTCAAGCATATTAAAGTCAGCTTATACTAACAATAGAAATCAGACCCATCCATTGAGATTTGAGGTTATTCTCCCAGTGGATAGATTCATTTGTGTTGCCGAATGCGTTTCTTTCACGGGTCAGGAGCCGATTTGGACTCCACCATGCCGGAGAGATCTCTTGGACGTAGAGATCAAAGAATACGCTAGACTTCAACAGTTGTTAGGGAATGTCAAGTTTGATCCTCAAGAAGAGGATTCGTTAGTGTGGGCTAGAAGCACTTCGGGGAAGTTTTCTGTTAAATCGTTATTTGGTGTGGCTTCTGAGACTTCTCTTAATCACCCTGGGCATCCTTTCCATCATTGGTTTTATGGGGCTCCTCCCCGCATAGCGGTGTTTGTGTGGTTGGTGTGTAGGAAGCGAATCCTCACAATAGATAAACTCCAAAGAAGGTCAATGATTCTTCCGAACATTTGCTTCATGCGCATGAGTAATGAGGAGACGATTGACCACATCTTTATTCATTGCCCCTTTGCCTTTAAGGTGTGGAGCTTTTTCCTATATTCAGTTAAATTATCTTGGGTGATGCCAAAGTCAGTGGACGGCCTTCTTTGGGATTGGCATGAGGGTGGAGTAGGGAGGATCGGGAAATCTAAATCAAGGCTTCTCATTTTGGCAATTTTCTGGGCTATTTGGAAAGCAAGGAACGGGTATTGTTTTAACAATATAAGGGTGAGCGTTGAGGAGATTATTAGTATAACCTCTATGTATTTAGAGTCTTGGGTGTGAGTTCTTTTTGTCGTTGTATTCTTTGCTTGCCTTTGGCGATTTTTCTTAATAAATTTTAGTTTCCTCTCAAAAAAAAAAAAAAAAAAAAAGTGCAAGACCATTCTACATTTCAAGCAAAGAAAATACAACACTGAGGGCCTGTTTGAAAACTGAAAAAAATTCTGTCTAGATAATCTTATCAGGGCAGGCGGCTGTTAAAGTGCCTATCCATAGTTTGTTAAGCATCTTTAGCCACTGATTCCAATAAAATTAATAATAGGAGTATACCCAAGCTTTAACCTATTTACCTTGTATAAGCTAATCTAGACTAGAAGTTGTTTTAAGCCCTATTTGAAGGCGTTTGACAAACAGCAATTCGGATGACAACATGGCTCGTCCATGCAAAAGCCTATCCAGACAGGCCTTAGCTGGACATACATGTCCAGAACAGCGCAACTTCAATGGTTACCAAATGAACCTCTAAAAGAACTAAGGAACTGTTATGACAAATTGTTTAGAGAATGTTAACTCTCGCCATCCATTAAGGATGTTGGAAAGAAAAGAATCATCACATTCTCAATGATGCAGTGTCCTCAGAACAATGCATGTGGAAGTCATAAAAGGGTATCGTATAATCGTATCGAACAGGCTTTAACTAGAGAGCGATCGGTGTCAGACTTATCAATTGTTTCAAACCTGATTTTGGAGAGTGGTTCTAGGAAGAAGGGAGATGCACGTAGTCACATTTGGTTGTATGGGAATTGTTTTCTAGTTTTCCTTCCGAATCACATGGTTGGCATTCTTAGGGATGAACATGGCTTCATCAAGAGATGTACTCTGGTCCAGCCAGGGAATGCAACTCAAACCACATGCAAGGAAAATCTCTTCAAGATGGTTTGAGAAATTTTCTTCATCTTTCTACAGAAGTTTGCTCATGGAGGATGTTATGAGCAATGACATCACATGGGCATCAAACAATGGATCCAGGCAAGGACACTATCCTTTATCATTGACGAGGTCCACATTCTAGATTCCACACTAAACATTTCGTTTGCTGATATTGTATAGGAAAGCTAATAAAATCACCGACTCCTTGGCTAGAAGTGTGGAGAGATTGGCTTCATGTGTTTCAAATTAATTTCCATAAATTTGGATGCTTATTTTAAAAAAATGGTAGCCTCCAATCATTTAACAAAAGAATAGTCTTGCCTTCTTTTCATTAAAGAAAATTCAGCAACTTCCTTGTTTCTGAACCGTGTGAGCATCTCGTTCCTTCAGAAATCAGCTATCTGTCAGATTGCTAAAAGTTGAAGGCAACTGTGTCATATTCCGTAAAAGGCAACTACCAAAGGTTTACCTGATGAGCGAGAGCGTATGCCATGGCTCTTTCGCGCTTAGCTGCTGCCTCTTGCCTTTTTAACAACTTGGCTTGAATATCTCCCACAGATCCAACACTGTCACACCACCCTTCCTGCATCCTCCATTAAACCAACCAATTAGAAACCCCATAATACCGCTAACAAGATATATCACCAATCACAAGAAGAAAAGAAAAAATAAATAAAGGAGAGGTTAGCATAAATCAGCAAGAGTGCAATGCTATATTTCAAATCGTACTCACCCACACTTGGCAACATGGCAGTATGTAGAAGAACTATGACATTTATAGGCAGGTCCCACACCATGTGTCATGACCAAAAAATCAGCCGAGTCTGGTCATCATGTAGACGGTTAAAGAGAACTGACAAGCAGTGCACGTTAGACATTCATGTAGAGGCCACAAGATTCCAGCACCAATCTGATTTTTGGGTCTCAGCACATTCGCAATGGGGTCTACCTGATGGACAGCTGGATTCTCATGCACATGTGGGCAAGCAGGATCTGAAATAGTACCCTTGCAGGCTCAGACAGCAATAAGTCTCCTCATGCACATTACTCAGACAAAAAAGAAAACAGTTTCTTTGAATTCAACATAATCAAAAGCAATCTAAAGATCCAAAAAGAATTCATGAATGGCCAAACCAGTTTGTCCCATAAAAACCAATAATGTTGTACTCTGCTGTCATTGATTTTACCTCTATTTCTCGAACACGAGCCTCAAGTGCAAGTTGCTGCTGATGTTTTTGCTGCACCAACTGACTCTCCAGTGCTATGCGAACACGCCGTGCTCTGACGCGTGCCTGAACTCGCACCAATGCTTGCATACATCGAAGAGTGATCGCAGCTTGCTTTCTCACAGCATGGCCTCTGACAAGGGCCTGAAGTCTCACCAATCCTTTCAAAGCCCGCAGTGCTCGCCTAGCCTAATGCAGCCAAAATATAGTAACAAACCTTCAGAACACATTCTTCTCACAAAAAAAAAAAAAGGAACTCCAGAACAGTCTTGTATAAATGAAGCATCAATATCAGAAATTTAAAACAATAAAAATCTGAAAGTAAAACAAAAATTAAGGTCGTCGTCAGGCTCCTTTATGTAGTCCTAAATCAATTTCAGAATAAGGTGTACCCATTTTTTTTTTAGTTGATTAAAACCAAACCTTAGTTTTCAGAAAATGCCATTCTGGTCATTAATTGACAACCTTTTAGGGTTTCAATAACATCATCAAACTATTTACTAGAACCCCATATGGTTGGATAATATTAACTGGACAGATTAGCATCATGATGATTGAGATATCCAACCATAAGCCACAAACTCAGACCCAAATTCTTAAACAATGTGCATCTCTAGGCTAACCTGATTTAGCACCTTCTCATTAAGATGCAAAAAAGAATGAAGAAAAGAGACACCATAGCACAAGCTATAAACAAATGAACTGATTTAGATGCCAATCTAGATTTGCTTACATATGTTAGGTTTCTTTGAATCCACAACATAGAGTAAATTTGATGCGGACATCTAACCTTCAAAGTCTATCGGTGAAGAAAGCGCCCACCACAAGCATCTTCCTTGTGGATAGGCGCCTATTAAGGAACTGAAGACCCCTCACATGTGATTGGACACATAGAAGACCCCACTCAGAGAAGACACATGTGAAGGAAGAAAGGAGAAAGAAGACCGAAGAACTGAAGATTTCAGGCGCCCGACCACTGTCTTCGGGAGCCCGTTCAGGCGCCCGAACTTTATCTGCCGAGAGCCCGAACCTCTCTGGAGGTTTTCGGACGACTTCGGGCGGCAGCTCAGGCGCCCGAACTTTCCCGCACTTTTGTTAGTTATGCGTTTTTGCTTAGTTTTAGGGGTATTTTAGTACTTTCATGTCTTTATTTGCTTATTTAAGTGAGCTAAAGCCCTAAACTCGAATTAACTATTGATTATTGATTAATGAAAAGCCTCTTGGAGCTTCTCTCTTCCTCTCTCTCTCATGGTGATGTTTCTTCTTCCTTGATCCCTCTTTCTTCTATTTGCTTCTTGTGCCCCTCCAATCCTTCTTTCAGGTAATCCTATCTTTCCCTAACCTATTTGTCTTGCTAACCACAATCCCTAAATCTGAATTTGAGCCTAAGCCCTAAAGTTTTCAGATTTTCAAATCCCTAATCGAAAATCCCTTGATTTCCTGGATTAGAGATTCCTCTTAATTGATTGGGTTATAGCCATGCAAGATCGGGAGGTTCCATCCCTCGCCGGATCCAACCATAGTGATAATTGAATCTCATACTTCATGCTTGTGATGAATGGCCCATTCCATTGCATGTTTCCTCGTGACTTTCTCAATTCATGATAATTACTGCTAGATTTTATATTGTTATTGTCTTTTAATTCCGCTGATTTAATTGTGTTCATGAGCATGCATCATAATTAGGGCATCCTACATCAAAATTGCTCTAGATCCATCCTTTAATTGCCAATATCATCAACAAGATAACAGCATCTTCACATATAATGCACATACTGGCTACAAGTGACAGGAAATCGATCCATACCAGAAATGCACGAAAAGCAGTTTGGATATGCGTGGCAGCCCATTCCTCTTTCATATTCGGTTCAATTTGAACAGCAGTCTGCACATGCCGTGAGCTAGTGGGAGAGGTTGCGGTATTTGAGCTTGATTGGATATTAGCATCTTCTGTTGGTTGCACAGCAATTTGGGCAAACTCATCTTCAAGGCCAGCAGTATCAATCTCAACAGAGTGCTTTCTCCGGTGCCAAAACCGTCCAGCAGCTACATTTTTCTACATATTCCCGGAGCAATAGATAAGATCACTAGGAAGAAAGAGATAAGGATGGCAAAACAACTATAACAGCAATAACAGTTAACAATAATCTGGAATGGGGTACATCAAAATGGCTTATGCATGAGTCAGTTAAGAGAACGCATCATGGGGGTAGCAAGTTACAAGCTTGCTGATGGGATTCATACACCAAATAGAAATTTCATACAACAAAGCCGAGAAAGTATAAAAACCCCATGACTGCTAAATTCAGAAAATAAGTACCAAACTACAAGGCAAGCACATTTTTACCATCATAACTGACGCATGATTTAGGTTTCTGGCCTTGTTGGAATGATCTAGTGCCTACATAGGAACAAATCGACACAGCACTATAATTTTCCTATGATTTCCTTGTTTTATGTGTTCTTTCATATTCTAATGCCATAATTGCAATAGTTTACTATGTTTAAATGAACATGTGAGCAGATCAGACATCCTCAAGTCACCAAATCCGATGCCCATATACATCTTCCATTAACACACGTCCAGGTCCAAGTTCCACATTAACTGACTGCTCATAACTCTACAGAGTGAATTAGATCCTGTAGAATTTGTAACAAAGTGTTTAAAAATTGAATCTGCAAAATATATAGCCTGCTCAAAGATGAAATTTAGTTGTTGGTTCAAGTGTTCAACATGCACCTGGCAAAACCAGCTTGGCAACAGCTTTAGCAAATTCGAATTGTAGAATATAGATGAGTTAGCCTGACTACATAAAAACCCTTCTATTTTTGCTTCTTTTTTTGACAGGTAAGCTTAATTCATTGATTGTAATCAACCTATCTAATAGACTATTAAATAGCACTTGATTGTAATTAACCTATGTAATAGTCTATGACATTGCACACGTGGACATGGTGTGCCGTAAAGGCCGTTACATAAAGGTAATGGTGGCAATCGTTACATGTTACGGGGTTGTAATGGCCATAACAGCCATTATGGAGAGAAAAAAATTGACCTGTAACCGTCGTTAATGGCCCGTTACGTCCCCTGTAAAGGCATAACAACCCTTTAATGGTATGTTATGGGGCAGACACAAGTTTGTCAGACCTTTTTTTCAATGTTACGAGGCAAATACATGTTTTCAAATTTTTTTTTTCAATTAAAAAAGAGACTATAACGGCCGTTACAGGAGCCGTAACAGCCGTTACGACCCATATCGTAAAGGTAACGATAGTGCCATGGCAACTATTACCATTACGGAATACCTTGCCTGTGGAACATGGTATGCCAAAATGGTTACGTAATGGCCATAACGGCTGTTATAAGAAGAAAAAAATGACCCATAGTGGCCGTTACAAGCCGTATCGTAACAGTTATGGCGGTGGCCATTATTGTACACCTTATTACGGAAGTTTTATGCTCCCATTGCCGATCCCCCTCATATAAAGGAGGGTTGTGTCCAGTTGGCAGCAGGCATCAAACTTATGCCCATGGTATTCCATAACGGTAACGGTGGCCGTAACAGCTACCACCTTTACCATTATGTTACTTACTTTCTTTTCTTCTATTCTTTACTTCTTCTTCTTCTTCTTCTTCTTTTTGAAAAAAAAAATTTGTTTCAGACCTGTTACAGGACCATTATGGGCCGTTTTTTCTATAACAGCCGTTACAGAGCCGTAACGCATAACAGTTACAGCCATCACATAACCGTTTTGGCATATCATGCTCGTGCCACAACTTCCAACACAAACCCGAAAAATATGACATTCCAAACTCAGGCAAGGGCTTGTAAACAATATGTTGCAACAGAACACGAGTGCAGTGAGAAATGGGCGAGGGTTGGCTAAGGCGTCCCCCAAAAGCAAAGCAACATGCCGCAACAGCACCCAGTTGCTGTGAGAAGTAGGCAAGGGTTCCTAAATAACATTATTCTAGACTCATGCAAATAAAGAAGCTAATCCGGGAGAATAGAATTCGTCTTGCCACATGGAATATAGGAACATTGAGATATGAGAATATGGAGTTAGATATATGAAACAAATGAGAGTTAACATAGCTCACATTCAGGATACCAAGTGAAAAGGGGCCAAAACTAGAGAAGATGATGGATATAAGCTTTTGTATATAGGAAAGGATAGTAATATAAATGAGGTTGGGATAATGGTGGATAAAAATTTAAAGGATAAAGTTATAGATGTTAAGAGAATAAGGTAATTTTATTAATAAAACTTGTGTTAGGAGAGAAGATAACTAATGTTAGTGGTCCATATGCACCACAGGTAAGTTCAGAGGATAGGCTCAAGATACAATTCTGGAAGAATATGGATGGACTAATGCAAGAAATCCCAAATGTAGAGAGGATATTTGTAGGAGACTTATATGGACATGTAGAAAAATAAAGTAAAGGATATGAGAGGATAAATGGAGGATATGGTTTTGGGAGAAGAAGCAAAATGAAAGAAGCTATTATTAATTTTGCTTTGACATACAATCTAGCTGAAGCAAACACATACTCTAAAAAGAGATGAACATTTAATAACTTTCAAAAGTGGATCATATACAAGCCAAATGGATTTCTCCCTACTTAGGAAGATAGAAAGAACAAAATGTAAGGACTGCAAGGTGATACCTAGAGAGTTTAACTGCACAACGTAGGTTAATGGTTATGGATAAGTACATTGCGGAGATGGATGAAAGGAAATGAAATCAATAGCTGTCTAAAAAATAGGTAAGTAAAATTTAAAATGAGAGAATAACGTTATTTAGAGAATAAATTGATGGAGAATGAAAGCGAATGTCCAGGAAGAAGTAAAAGTTAAGTGAAATGGGGTGGCTCGGTGCATTAGGAAAGTGGCAAAAGATGTTTTAGGAGTATCTATAGTGAAAAGCCAATTAAATAAGGAAACTTTGTGGGGTAATGACAATGTACGAAAAGCTATTAACGAGAAATGTCCATGTTTCAAAAACCTGGTAAAGGACTAGAAACAATGAAAATCTTGAAAAATTATAGAAATGACATAAATATTGGTAAGAAAGTAGTGAGGCTAAACTAAGGCTTCTGATGATCTTTATGATAGATAGGGGACAAGAGAAGGTGAGAAACTGCAAACTAGCAAAAATGAGAGAGGAAGAGTAGGGGCATAGATCATGTTAGATGCATTAAGAGCAATGACCAAAGAATACTAGTCAAGGATGATGAGATCAATGAAAGGTGAAGCTATTTTCAAAAATTGTTAAATGACAATCACTTAGAGAGCATAGGGATGGAAGGAACCACAAACTCAAACGGCATCCGAATCCATGCATATTTTCATTAAGATTAGGATACCTGAAGTAAACGAAGCTTTGCAAAAGATGAAAACAGTTAAGGATCTTGGACCCGATGGTACGCAAATCTATGTTTTAAATAGCTTATGCTATGTAGCATGTAGCTCAATACTACGTAGCTCATGAAAATATTTCAAGTCACATGTAGCCTCCATTGCATGCTAATTTACATATGCTACACACTATACACTACGTAGCTTACACTATAAGTCATTTTTCACTAAAACAAAAATCAATTAATGTCTTCAATATTTGTTACTTTCCATTCTATAATAAAAATTAATTAATCTTTTCAACGATTTTGGTAAAATAATAAAAGTAGTGTTTTAAATAGCTTTGCTATGTAGCATGTAGCTTACACTACGTAGCGTAGCGTGACCTTAATGCCACTTAGCTCATGAAAGTAGCATAAGTCACATGTGTAGCCTACGATACATGCTAATTTTGCAAATGCCACACACTATATCGCCTATGATACACACTACGTAGCTTACAATACAAGTTATTTTTCACTAAAACATTAAAATTAATTAATGTTTTCAATAATAGTGTTTAATTTTTCATTTTTCATTTTTAAATAAAAATGAGTTAATCTTTTCAGTGATTTTTTAATAAAATTAGTATTAAATTAGTTAGGTTGCTCTATCTTTACCTTTATAGTTAATCCTTGCCTATTTTTCTTATTATTTTAAGCTGTGTATTTGGTTGGACCAAATGTCATTAATTTTATTACGTTTCATTATTAATCAAACTAATTTAGTGCAAAATCATGAAAGCCTCACACTTTAGAGTGAACGTCGCATTATATGTTATACGCTATTCACAATTTAAAACACTGAATAAAAGTAACAATATTAAACCAATTCTATTGCCCTATTTTTCCTACTATTTTAGGTTGTATTTGGTTGCACTAGATATCACGAAATTTCATTATTAGTCAACATAATTTGGTGCAAAATATCATAAAATTTCATGATATCTGGTGCAACCAAGCACAACCTTAATTAAAAATCTAGAAGTAGCCTGTAGTTTACGCTACAAATTATGTAGCTTACACTTTATCTACATCTTACACCATTCACTATTTAAAACATCAATACCGATTGAGGTTTGAAAGTGTATAGGAGATCTTGGTTATTTTGGTTGACAAAGTTGTTCAGCAATTTTTTTTATTTTAAAGTCGATGATATTTATTAGAAAGCTCGCAAAAGCAAGGAAAGAATACAAAGGAGACAACAAAACAAAAGCGCCTACGGAGACAGCCTAAGCCGACTTAACAATCGAAGCCCAATTCCCCAAAAAAGATTCAGCCCTAAAGATCACATCCGCCAGCCTCGAAGCTTCGATTTTTTAAGCATTGCTGGTTCCTAGCCATCCCATATGGGCCAAAGCACAGCCATAAGGGTTAGCCTCCACCTGAGTTTCCCCACTTTTCCACTTCCACCGCCATGCAGGCCCATAGTAGATTCTCGACGCAATTCGGCATGACCCAAGCCATGTTGAAGGCAGTAAGAAAGTAAGACCACACCTTAGTTGTGAAGGAACAATGGACGAAAAGATGATCAATAGAGTCCCCGTCCTCTATGCACATGAGATGGATATTTGGGAGAATAAAGACCCTCCTCTGCAAGTTATCAATGGTGAGGATTCTTTTCCTTCCCACCAGCTACACAAAAGCTGAGACCCGCGAGGGAGCTCCATAGGACCACTGGTGAAACGTGGGCAACAAGGAGTCGAGGTTGGAATCCCCAATCAAGCTGGCATATGACTTCACCAAGAAGTCCCCATTAGAGCTTTTAGTCCAGATCATCGAGTCCTCTTCTTGGTCAGCCAGAGAAAATGAAGAAAGAGTCTTCAAGAGCTCCAAGTAAGCTCCCTCCTCGCTTTCCAAAAGGCTTTGGTGACAAGGAGGAGCCCAAATCACCAATCCCCCAGTCCGGGAGAAGCAATCAGCGACCTAGATGGAGCGATCAAGGACAACACGAGCAATGGTAGGAAACTGGTCTGCGAGAGGGCGATCTCCGCACCACACGTCCTCCCAAAAGCACACCTAACAACCTGTTTGCCACCTCGAAAGCTACCCCGATGAACAAAAGGCTCAGTGGTCGCTACTGCTTTCCAAATAGTCGATGCTCTATAAAGGGACGAGTGCTTCATGAACCACCTGCCCTCACTGAACCCATATATGAGAGTGACCATCTCCCTCCACAACCTCCCCTTCTCTTACCGAACCTCCAAACCCATTTTCCTATGAGGGCCACATTAATGACATCCAAAGGTTTAATACCAGCTCCTCCCTCCCTATATAGCTTGCAGACCTCTTCTCATTTTAGCAAATGAAACTTGTTTCCTTCAGAAGCGCCTTTCCATAGAAATTCTCTTCTGATTTTCTCAAGCCTATTCACCACAACCTTAGGACACTTAAAGAGTGACATAAAGTACAAAGGTATATTTGTCATGGCCGCCTTTATGAGCTTAAGCGCCCCCCTGGAGGCTAACTTTCTCTCAATTCTCTCAATCACCTTGTCCCACAAATGTTTTAGCGGCTTCCCAATGCAAAAAGGGAGACCCAAGTAGGTAGAAGGGAATGCGCCAACCTTGCATCCAAAAATCACAGCTAATTTGCGAAGATCAACGTCCCCACATTTATTCCAAGCAGCTCTATAGACCTGAGACCGCCTCAAAGCAAACTGACGTCTTCCAAAGGTTATCCACTGCCTGTTTTGTAGCTTCACAGAAGAACAAAGTGTCATTTGCATATTGCAGGTGACAGATTTGAAGCCCCTCCTTTGCAACTTTGAACCCATTAAATAAGCCGCTAGCCTCCCCCTTACTGAGCATCCTACTAAGAGCTTCTCCAATAACTACAAACAAATAAGGAAACAAAGGGTCTCCTTGGCCCACGGGAAGCCTTGAAATATCCCTTAGGAGAACCATTGATGAGCATAAAAAAATAGGGCGATTGAACATAGGATCTCATCCAACCCCTCCATTTCAGTCCACAACCCAATCTACCAAGCATGTAATCCAAGAAGTCTCAATCAACCTGATCGTACGCCTTCTCGAAATTAAGTTTGCACATAGCACCACCCTTTTTCTCCTTATGCCTATAGTCAATACGTTCGTGTGCCACCAAGGCACTATTCAAAATCTATCAGCCAGCGACAAACATCGATTGATTTTCAGAGATCGCTCCGGACAACACCTTGTTGAATCTTGTAGCTAGAACCTTGGCCAAGATCTTATAAGGCCCCCTAATGAGGCTAATGGGTTTGAAGTCTACTCAAGTCTTTTAAACGAACATCCCCTTCTAATTTCGAAATAAGCGCAATAAAGGTGGCACCCATCTCTTTCGAGATCATTCCGCTCTCAGAGAAAACATGCGCAAAGTCCATCACATCCTTCTTAATGACATCCCAAAATCTCTGGAAAAACATGATGGGAAATCCGTCCGGGCCCGGGGCCTTGTCCCCGCACATCGAAGTGAGGGTAGCCACCACATCGTCTTCAGATATTGGCCTCTCCAACTATCAGCCTCAGCAGCAGAAAAAGTCGTGAACTGAAGAAAGTCCAACCTCGATTTTCTACGGTTATCAGCCGACAGTAACCCCTTGTAGTACTCGACGATGGCCTCACAAATTTTGTCCTTATCTCGGGCCTCCTTCCGGTGTCTCATCTCCAACGCCCCCTTCATTGATGGCTAAGTGGGTTGCAGGGCATTGAGGGCATGTATTGGATAGGTAACCCAGCTGGCCACAACAGAAACAATGGTCCGGCCTCAGCCGACCATGAGGATTTGGAATCACGTTGGGGCCTAGATGGTTCGTTTCCCATTTCACGGTTTGCGACCGTAGGAGGCTTGAGGACGCCCTCCTATAGGCTCCTTGCCTTTGGCCATTGTTGTATCTTGAGTGGAGCCCGTCGTGGGGGTCCGCGTCGCAGGGTAAGTCTGAGTAGTGGCTCTTACAAGTTGTGTCTCTGCCCTACTAGCCAATTAGACCGCTTCGTCCATGGTCCAGACCAAATGCATCTGAACTTGATCCTGAATTGTTAGCCGTACCGCCAATGAATCGTGCCACCATCTGCGACTCAGTCTCCGTCAAGTCGCTCTGCGATGACAAACGCTAGAACTCTTCGGTGTATTCTACTATGGGACGATTCCCGTGCCGGCAATTTTGTATTCCTGGAACAATACTTGTTCGTAATTGCTTGGGAGAAATCGTGCTCAGAAGAAATGTCTCATCCACGGCCATGATTGGATGGGTGCCTTCTTCTATCGGGTGCGGGAGAGCTGTAATTGTTCCCACCATGCAAAAGCACCCGCCTTCAATCTGTAGGCGACTAACTTCACCTTCTTTTCTTCCAGCACATCCATATAATCGAAGTAACGCTTGACTTCCGCCAACCAATCTAGAAACTCTTCATTGGCCATTAACTTCACCTTACCTCTATAATCTCGTTCTACATGGTCAATCCAATCGTCGCCATGGACAAGTTGTCGGGCAATGGCACCGCCGACTTCCTCATCGTTGGAGCCCGATTCATCCGTTGTAGCCCTGCGATTCACCACTAGAAGCACTCTACGAACTGGGTTGCGTTGTACAGCGATCACAGGAGGCTGAACGTCACCTTGGGCTCGGGGCAGGAATTAGCGCATCCATTAGTCGGTTGAGGGTTGCCTGCAGCCCTTGCATGACTAACTGACTCTCCCGATAGAGAGCTTCCATTCTCTCCGCAAGATAAAGAATCCCTGGATAACAACTGGATCACCATCCACAGGATTGTTATCCATACCTTCATTAGTTGCCATCGGCCCAAGAGGAAGTACTCGCTCTGATACCACTTGACGCAGAGAGGGACGTGATGAGGTCGATCACCGTCTTCCTCAAGGGATAACTACTCCGAATCCACGAGGGTAAGATTTCAAATCCATGAGATGAGAACGACAAAGTCGAATTTTGATTAATTGTAATGAATTATAAAACCATAACGTCTTAAACATGTTTAAATACTCCTAAGAGACCCTAATTGCGAAAAAGGAAGAGTCATAATCAAAACAGAAAGAAACAGAATTATCACGCAAAACTGTGTGAAGCAGATTGTCCCGTCGACCCAATCCGTCGACCGGTCGAATTTGAGAGTCGGCCGGTTGAAAATGGCCAAAACAATCCAGAGAGTTCAGCCTACTCTCTGTATAAATTCAAGGGACGTAAAGTCGGCTGGTCAAAATTGGCAAAAGTTGTCCAGAGAGTTTGGACTGAATTTCGGCCAAATTCAACAAGTGTTTGATATGGTTTGGCCAGTCGACCAGGGTCTCTAATCGGGTCCTTCCTTTGGTCCATTCTCGCCATGAATGCGTCTGCAACCCGCTCTACATCAATATATCAGGTCAAACCCAATATGGGCCTCCTATTTTTTTTTATTTTATTTTTTTCAATAGATGCACCAAGCTGATTTTTTAAGATGGCTAACATACCCAGCAGCTTTTTTTTCAGGTACGAACATGCCAAACATGGTTTTAAATCCAGCATGATAGTAAAACACTAGTGTTCCGTCTACCTGAAATTTGAAACTAATTCGAGAGAGAGAGAGAGAGAGAGAGAGAGAGAGAGCAGGGCTGTAACGGGGCCCGTAATGCCTGTTCTGAAAAAATGGACTGTACATGCCTGTAATAGCCATAATGGGCTGATAAAAGCCCGTAAAGGTCCGACCTTTACAGTTTCTTCTTGCATACCTAGTTTTTTTATAATAGATTAGCCACGTAAGTGATAGTCCTTGTTAGCCCAATCTAGGTGCAGGTCACATGCTACTCCGAAGGGAAAAAAAATAGTTGCAGCCTTGCAGGGCACATTACTTGTGAGTTCCATAGACAAGAATATAATAAATTTATTAAATTCAAAGTGATAAAGACAAACAGCTTGAAGCTGCAAGCCTATTCCACATTCCTTGAAGAACATAAAAACAGGGGGAATCACATTGCAGGGCTTACAAATGCAACATAAGCAGTTGATGATCGGTGCTACAGCACTCCAAATTAAAAATACAAACTGGTGAGGGTGGTACATACATTATCATCCTTTTCAGAAGGTCTTGACTTTTCTGACTTCCTTAAACCAACCAATGTTTTAAACCACTTTCCAGAAACGCCCATGATGCCAGTCACTTTAGCTGCAGCAGATTAATACCTGAGCATGGAATAGCCCCTCACAAATCAGTATGTGACCGGAAACATTAAATTTTCATCCCCTAATGACTACAAACAAATAAGTCCCACACTAACAAGGACACACTACAATTATCATCTGGAATCATCATTAACACGAGAAAAAACATAACAAGGTGGAATGTATAGCAATCAGAAGAAGAAATCATCACCGTCATCATTTCTTTTCTTTTAAAAGATAAAAGATCATCATCATCATTTTCTTTCTTTTTTTCTTTAGTAAGATAAAATCACCATCATCACCATCCTCATCGCATTTTCCTAGCTATGATGTGTTTGATTCTCATAATTGCTAAGAAAAAGTTTGACAACCAGCCACCCACTTAACACCTATCCACTCCATCTATCCAGGCTTGGAATTGATAGGGATGTCACATCTAACCAGAGTTTTTTTTCTAAATTATTAAAAAAAAAAAAAAAATCCAAAGAAGAAAAGGCCCACCAGCCTACTTGCCTTCCAACCAACTAGCCTGCTGAGAGCTCTTCTCAAATAAAAGAGAAGACAAAAAAAGAGAATAAAGAAAGACGGAAAAAAAAAAGAAAAAGAAAAAAAAAGAACAAGAAGAAGAAGAAAAAATCAAGGAAAAGAAGAAAAGAAAAGGGAAAGTAAAATAAAGAATCAAAGATACAAGTCGTCAAACCCACCCAACCACTCAACCAGCTCATTAGACAAAATCAAATATATGCTGGAAAAAAAAAAAAACAAAAAAAAACAAAAAACAAAACAAAACAAAAGACCCCACAATCAAGGTATTACATAAGGGGCCGTCTGGATGGGAGTAAATGGAGGTAAATAGGTGGAATTGGGAGTAAGTGAAGGTACATGGTATTACCGGTGTGTTTGGATGGAAGTAAATGCACGTAAATGAATGATACTCCCCAACAATCCAAATATCGGCTACATCACTAAAATCACACCAAAGGAATGATCTAAACCATCCAAAGGATGGCAATCTAAACGGACGGTTAAAAAACATTCGCAAGTTGCTTGTTTGTGATCCTTACGTTTGTGGCCTACCTGAGGCTTGAAATTTCCTCGTTTTTTGCTTAAGTACATATTTCAATGGGCTTATTACAATCATTCTATTAAATACCGCATATGTACACTAAGTTGGGATATTAAAGCTGATTTGTGATATATATATATATATATATATATATATATATATATATATATATATATATATTCGTGTGAATATATTGAAAAATTCAAATGGATTCCAATTCCTCCCATTTACTCCCATCCAAATAGAATATTTTGATTTCAAACGCATTTCATTTACTCCCATCCAAACACAACCGTGTAAAGCCATTTACCTCCGAATCCATTTTCCATTTACTTCCATTTACAAGCTCCCAAACAAGCCCTAACGTTACTGGCAAGACCAAAACAATACTTCAGTCAACGCAAGCTTGTAATGGCCGAAACATTTTTTCCTTTGGGAAACAAATCTCAAAAGTATTGGTAAAACTCTAAGAAATGTGAAAAAATGCCAAACACGTAAGCCTTTCTTTTGGTCTTGGACACGTATCTGATGGGTAACAGGCCATTCAAGAATGCTGTTTGTCAGGCAGTGTCAACTTGACCTGCTGAAAGTCAACCAAATAGGCCCTAATCAAATGCAAGTCAAGCATGATTTAGTGGATTAGGGCACGTTACATATAACAAAATGAAGATTTTTTTTTATTTTTTTTTTGGAAAAGCTAAAACAAAATGAAGATGGAAAAATGAGAAAAAGAAAAGAAAGAGAAAGTGATAGTTTACCCCTTCTGATATTTTCCAAAATGGTCCACTCCGCTTCGGTTCATTAAATCTTGGCTCGAACTATGTTTTGATCCTTAAATATTTCTACATCTAGTTTCTAAACTTCCTTCATGGTTGAAATGAATAAAGATATGGAAAAACAAGAGAAAAATTTAACATAAAATTTTCAAAATAAGCCATTTACAGTCATATTGGCCTGTAACGGCATATCAGCCCTGTATCGCATAATTGGGGACGGGGGGGGGACCCATTTCATTTAATGGCCTTTATAGGGGTGCAACTTGGGCTGGGTCAACCGGAACCCGATTGGCCCAGCCTAAACTTTTGGTCATGTTGGGTTAAGGCCTTGGGCAACCCATCCCAAACCCGGCCTTACGTGTAGTACACATACACATGAGTTAACATTATATTATAAAATCATGGCAAAATTTTGAAAATAGGGTTCATATAAGTTTGATTGGCATGGTCAGTGGACCACCATTTTTTTTAATCTATTGCATGTTCACATTGCACAGTATTTGATGAATGACATGGATATCTAACAAGTGTTTTACGTCGGGATTTTTCATCCGTGTCCCACATCCCCACATTAGGAGCTGTTCCTTGAATATTCGTGACCCACAAGTCATGACTATTAGAAATGCTGGAATCATCTACAACCTGTTTTACACAATCCACACAACACTCAAGCTCTGTTTTACACAATCCACGCAACACCCAAGCTCTATGCCCACCATGTTGAATGTGTGACATCCGTTCTGTCCATCTCTTTAATTTTGTCCGTTTATAAGTGATGATTATAGAGTTTATTCTGCTAGTGTTATTTCAGCAATTATATGTATCACTTTAATGATGTTATGTGATGATTAGATGCTTCAATTGCGTGCTAGCTTACTAGCTGTAAATATTAATCCGACCCAACTTAAAATTCGATAGGGTTGAATATTCAGTACCTTGGCTTGGCTTGGGCCTTGGGCCAACTCCTTGTGAGGTTGGGTTAGGCTTGGGTTGACCCTCGACCCGACCCAAGCCGCAGTTGCACACCTAGACCTTTACAGCCACAACCCAGCTTTTTTTCTAATACCATGCCCACAATATAATGCACCTAAAATGTAGCTTAATCAATGGGGATCACAGAGTCAAGGTTCACAATATATTGATATCATATCATACAATCAGTTATGCTATAAGACCCAAATTCTTGTAAATAATGCAAAATACAAATACACTGGACTGATCAGAGATGTAATGCCAGTCATCTGCTGGAACCACTATCATGCTTAAAATGTTGCCATTGCTTCAGAATTTCAGAATGCCCACCCAATTCAGACCCATGCAAGCGAATTCAGAATGTTGACATGTCCATGTAATAAAGAATATATAAAAACATAAGCCTGCATTGATCTGACATGTCAACATGATGATATTCTCAAAAATGGAGTCCTTACTACATTTCAAGATATTACAGTAATAAGAATCAGGATGACGACTTGGGGACACACAGATCTGATTTCGACATGCATGGCACTAGCAACGCCACGACTAATGAAGTAAATGCACTATATTCCAATGATTCGTTTGATTTGAATGTTTACAAGTTTTTAAGTAGATCCCACTGAGCTGAAAATATGGGCAGAATGTTCCCCTTTACTTGGCTGGCTTTTGACACAGTAGAACATTTGATAAAAGATCAACAAATTACAAGGCTTGCTTTGATTGGCCTGTGTGATTTCATCTTCATCCTTATCATTGGCACATTGTCATGAAGAATGGATCATGCAAGATAACTCAAAAACATCTTCTTCAACATCTTCAGCATGATTTGAATTTTTCATTCTCATTAGTGAATAGTCACTTGGTCAGATGATATGTTTCCCAATTCTTTGTGCTTGAAGTAATTGAATGCAGCAGGACAACATTGTTTTTTGCTCAAATGACTAGACCCAGCTACCCTCATTCCTCTTAACACTTGAAAGCGTGGTAGTGTAGATACCATTCAGAGTGAAATTTAAAATGTAAAAATGATAGGCACCATATTCACTTATAGCAATACTATATGGCCCCATGACACGATATTATCAAGGAAAATGTCACTGCTATGATAATCACCCCTGCAGTAATAGAAACAAGATACTCAAACAGGTAGCATGGTGAATTTTTATCATATTGCTCGATTGCGGCATTCGTTTGGTTACTGGGTGGAAACAAGATTCTCACCATTGACAATCTTCAAAGAAGAGCGATAATTCTCCCCAATATCTGTCTCATGTGTATGAAGGACGAAGAGACGATCAATCAACTCTTCATCCATTGCCCATTTGTTAAAAAGGTTTGGGACTTCTTTTTGGCATCGTATCAAGTGGCCTGGGTTATGCCAAAATCTGCCCACAAGTTGCTTTGGGCATGGCATAGGGGAGGAGGGGGTAAAGTTAGCAAAGTATATTGGTGTTTGCTTATCATGGCAGTTTTGTGGGTTATTTGGCGCTCTAGGAACGGTCGTTGCTTCAGAAATGTGGAAGAGGGGGTGAATGATGTGATTTCTAAGGTCCTTTCCCTTGTTAAGGAGTGGGTGGTGTATGCTAAGTCAGGCCCCGGCCGGCTTTTCTCTTCAGTCTTACTTTGGTCTCTTGGGTGTTGTATTCTTTCCTCGCTTTGTGAGTTTTTCTAATAAATTACAGTCAATGTTGTAATGGGCGGTCACATATGCAAATACGCGATCGCATATGCGCATAGTTTTTGACAGATCGCATATGCGGTCATGGCATATGCGATCTATGCAAATATGTGATCGCATATATTGCATATGCGACAATATGCTAATGCAATCACATATAGCATATGCAATGGCATATTTGCCCAATGGTCATAAATCTGACTTTTTTTACCATTTTCTTATTTTTTTTTTTTCAAAATCCAACCTTTTTTTCCTATAAAAAGGCATTCACCCCCCCACCCCCCCCCCCCCCCCCCAATTTACATTCTAAATTAAACTCTCTCTCTCTCTCATACACTTTCAAAGTCTCAATTCTCTCATTCTCTTTTACATAATTTCATTCTCCATCTTTCAAGTATTCTCAAGTTCCAAGTCTCCAAGGCCCAAGCTCCAACTTCTTTCAAGTTTCAAGTCTCCATTTTGTCCAGTTACTTTTGTTACTTCTTAGTTCTTACTTACTACTTACTAAGTGTTAATTTAATTGTTATTTGTTAAATATATTGTTGAATGTTGATGATTTGATGTTTGATTCATTGTTTAACTGATTTTATTTCACTCAAATGTATTTTAAACATATTAAATTAGTTATCTATTAACTTAGGAAAGTTTCCCCTACTTTTTTATATTTTTTTCGTTTTTTCTTAATTTTCCACTATTTTTCTGATTTTTTTTCTAATTTTTCGAAAAAAAATTTTAAAAAAAATATGCGATCGCATATGCGCACAAGCATAAGCGATCGCACATGATCGCATATGCGATTCGACAACATTGATTGCAGTTATCTCTCAAAAAAAAAAAATCAACATATAAGGTTCCCACCAAAAGCAACGGTAAGGAGCAAAAGCAAGAGAATACGAACGCAGGCATATAAGAACTACAATATCTCAAAGCTAGAGCAGCACCCTAAGAGGATATCAACCGTGTGATTCTGATTCACAACATGTGCCAAATTTAAAGGGCAAACATCAACGCACGGGCACATGCACACAATCACGTCACACGCACACACAGTCGAATTCAAAGGTCAAACATCAACACGCATGCATACACACGTGCACGCAGACACACAATGTGATAGTGGTATAAATTTATTGTGATCCATTCCTGAAATGAAACACACACACACAGTTATAAATTAATTGTGATACATGCCCAAAACAAAACGACACAACAGCGCGCACACACACACACACATTCAAGGTTCAAAACATTATTTGAATGCATTGTATTGCAATACTTAGATGATTATGATGATGATGATTGCATTGCAATATAAATTATTGCAATACATTGCTGAAACAAAACACCACATTCCAATATTATGAATATATGGACAACATTGAATTCCGTTACAATTACTTGGGGGAATGTGTTGAGGATACACTCCGACACTATGAGTTTCTATCGGAATGCATATATGATACAGACCAATACAATACACTCCGACACTATGCATTTATATCAGAATGCATCAATGATATATAAAAAAATAATTTAAAAAAAAATCGTTCAGGTAAACCACCATATCATGATTCCAAATATAATACAATACATTCTGATATTTTGAACCTTGCATATGCTATGTAGTCTCCTTGTTCCCTTTGTTCTTACAAGTGGGGCCCACATTCTGATGATCCAGATCACTGATCCGATGGGCCCCAAAAAACTCCTACCTTTCAACATTCAAAAGGGGAAAGAAAAAGAAGAAGAATCAAAAGTTAGATAGCTAGGATCTTCCAATCTGGGAGATTTCGGACATGGCCATCCATGGTTGGATCAACCAGAGTCACACGCTGGATCGCCAATTCATGGGCCCCGCTTTAGAAAGTACGGGAAAAACACATATCAGGCCAAGTGGCATACCACTCCTAAAACCTAGCGGGCAATGGCGCAATGCTAAACACAAACTACGTTTAAAGGAGAACCAATTTCATTTGTCAAGAATTTTTACCAAAATTCTACAAGGAAACAAGCTCAAGGATGTGAAAAAAAAAGAAGAAGAAGAAGAATTCAGCATTTCCACCTACAGTTATTCTTTCCCTTTCATGAATTTCTCAACGGGAAGCAGACAGTTGCTATCCTTGGCTCCTTACATAAAAACAAATACAAAGAAGCGGTCCAAGATGCCTGGTGCCGGCCATTTGGATAAAAAAAGCAAATAGTTATTGGAAAAATATATATATATATATACACACACACACACAAAGAGTTTGCAATTGGCAGGCATTGTCAAATTCAGTTACTTCCTTGGATCCAAAAGAAGGAATTATATGCTCGTCAAACCGACAACCCTTGGTTTTCAGTTTCTGCAACAGGACACAAGGTTCAGCGATCCAGACCGTTGACCCAATTGGCCCCATTATGTATAGACCAGCTCCAAAAATCCGGTCAATGGGACAACCGTAACCCATGAATTGGTGTCCCACAACCAATGGTCCGGGAAAGAAATACAGAAACAGTTCACATTCAACTGAAAATGAAGGAGCAAGGAATGGATGGCTAGGATCATCCAACAAAAGAAAATCTAGAGGCTCGATTGGAAACTCCCCAAATCACCAATTGAACCAATTATCCAGAAGAAAAAAAGGGTCCATCAAATTCAGTTACTTCCAGGATCCAAAATAAGGATATATATGCTCCTCTCAACCAGACAAAATTCCACCTTCAGTCCGTGCAATGGAACACAAAGTTCAGTGATCCAGACCGTTGACCTAATTGGCCCCATCGTAAATAGACGATGCTCCAAAAATCCCCTCGTGACAACCCAACCCATGAAGTGGCATCCTCCAACTAAACAGTCAAGGGAAAAAATACTGCAACAACTCACATTCAACAGAGAATGAAGCAGCAAGAAATAGATGGCTGAGATCTTCCAACAAAAAAAAAAAATCTAGAGGCCTGTTTGGAAGCACCCGAAATCACCGATTGAGCCAATTATCCATAAAAACAAAAGCCGCATTTCCAACCTCAACACAGATTCAAAGTATCCAAATTGCGATTCAGCCAGAGAGAATTCCACCAAACCCTAACCATCAACAAAATGCCGCTGTTCGGCAAACAAAAAATCCAAAGATTTCACAGAAAAAATCAACACAAAAACAAAAAGAAATTCCCTGAAAATCCAAACCCAAATCAAAAGAAAATTTCGAATTTCAGCATTCTTACTATAGAAGATCCGGAAGAGATGAGATCGAAGAACTGAGAAGATATAAGATTTTTTTAAAAAAATTGAAAAAGGAAAGGGAACTGCATTAGAAAATAGAAAGGAAGAAATGAGGGGAAAGAAAGGATTTTGAGAATCCCAAACTCACCTGAAACAGTGAGAAAGAATCCATACAAAGGAGAGAAGCAGCAGCAGCAGAAGCAGTGAGAGAGGCAAGAGAGGGCGAACAGTAATAAACGGCAAAAGATAGGCCTTTTTACTTTCCCTCTTTATCAGTCCTCTCTCTCTCGTCTGTCCGTTTGAGAGCAATTCGGGTTTTTGACGATCTTTGACGCGCCATTTCGCTCCAGCCACGCGAGCGTGCGTTTTCCTAGGTGCCTCGCGCACGAAGAGCCATCTGGGTAGTACTTACACGAGATCCACTCCATCCATCAGATACTATACATCATTTGCATCTTAAAAAAAAAATAGTGTCCATACAAGACTTACATAGGACATACAGTAAGAAAACGTTGGGATGCGACGCCACCATTAGTTTTATATAGGGCTCGACGTGGTGTTTATATGCCATCCAATCCGTTCATCTGATTTGAATCAACATGATGAATGATTTTATCAAAATTTTCAATATTTAAAGTCTTATGTGGACCATAACATGTGAATTTAGTTGTTTTTAGATTAATTAAATATGATGGGCGATCTGAATCTTGAATCTTTCTGAGCTTTGTAGTCAAGGCCAAACAAGTGTCGATGTACTTGATGGACCGTGTGGATTTTACGCTTGTTAAGCTTTTTCACCACGTTAGAGAAAGTGACCCCTACTGGCATGCGCACGCGCAGTGCGCGCGTGTTTTCATTTTCGTCCGTTCTCTCTCTTACGTGAAAAGTTTGAAAAGAGATTCGCGCGAGTAGAAATTGATGACGTTAAAGCAGTATTCGTGTCGGGTTGGTCCATGCGTAGTGGATCCAGACCGTGTAGGAGCGGACCACGGAATGATTAATCTCTGTGAGGCCCACCTTCATGTTTGTGTCTTATCCACGCCATCCATCTTTTTTTCCAGCTCATTTAAGGCAGGATAATTGAATGCGTTTCGGATTACTGTGGGCCTTAGGAAGGTTTTTAACTGTTGATATCATTTTCATCACTTTTTCTTGTGATGTGGTACACTTGAGCTCTGGATATCTTTTAATTTTGAATCCGGATCTTCTGCTATGCCGAAACAGGAAAACCCTGTTTGGCCCATGCTAATTGGCCCACATCAACGCTGACAGCATTTAATGCAGTGGTACTGATAATGCCAATGCTGACGTGGACCACTCAGCTTAGTGCCAAGCAGAGTTTTCTTGGTTGGTCTAAGCAGAAGATCAAGACTCTTTAATTTTTTGCTCATGCTCTAGAAGGATTTGGTAAAACAAATGGAAGAAGGTGATAAGGCACATGGCCATTGAGTTTCTCACCACACAATCCAATCTAGGTCTACGCAAAAAGCTGTATCTTTGTTTAAATTCCTTTTTAAACTTGTCTCATAGGAATTGGGTGTAGCTATATTGTCTGTTGGTGGATTTCTTTATTAATGTTCATTTTTAGAATCTGATTGTGGCCCGCCTTGCAACCGGATTGGCCTAATGTTTGGTCCCGGGAGATTTCATTATTGAACCAGCTCATGCCTGGACATGAGTTGGAAAATGAGGGACTTGTCTTCCCTAATGGGAGCAACCTCATCAATGGTTTGGATGGTATGATAGTCCTAAAAAAGGTTTCAACGGTGGAGTTTCCATCCCAGTATTTCCTTGGCGTGGCACACTCGATTTCTGCATCTTCCTATTTTTTGCTCGCCTCCTATAATAAGCAGTTCCATGTCACATGGCTTGTTTAGACTTGGATTGGGTAATGCCCCACCAATCCCATCTTGGCATAGGTAGGGGGTCTAAGCGGCAAATTATTTTGCCACACAATTTCAAGGTATAAACTAAAGTGTCTCGTGTGCTAGCCTAGCTCAAAGATGCCTAGGCGTTTCAAGAGCAGGTCTAAGGTTTGAAATGCTAAGGAAACACACCAACCCCACTAGTCAGTGGGTGCATCATGTAGCTAACTGTGTGGCAGCATTGCCCCGCTAAGGGGGTGAGTGCGTTTGCATGGCTAACAATAAAATATAAAAAAAGAAAAGAATAGGCAAATCTAAAGCTTAAGTGAGCTAAACAATGGAGATTAAACACCTACGATTGAAAACGTTTTAGAGCCTATAGAAGGTTGGATCATGATGATGTTTATGTTTTCCTTACGTCCAGGCTCAGGTGATGTTTATGTTTATGTTTTCCTTACGTCCAGGCTCACGTGATCTTATGAACATGTTGGATGGAAAATAAACATTAATGGCAAGCCTTAAAAAGGTTTCAACGGTTGACATCTAACCTGTTTCCTGTGGAGTGGTCCACTTGATTATTGGATATACCTGATTCTCGGGCTTCTACACGGTTGACATCAAACCTGTTTTCTGTGGAGTGGTCCACTTGATTATTGGATATGCCTGATTTCTGGGCTTATACTCTAAAATAATACGGAAAAAATTGGACGGTCGTGAGGATACAATCCATATACATCATGGTGGGCCTACTAATTCCTACCTAAGCCGAGGTGGGATGGGAGGGGTAATACCCAGTCCGCGGCCGGCCTGCGTGAGCTTTCAATATGTCGCGATTTATAGTTCATGTCAGCTGGGGAGCTGATGGACGGTTTGGATGTCTCACGGACATGACGGTGGCCCACGTAGATTCTGCCTCCCGACGGGGTCATCCTTAAGTCGCGCATCCACGTAACAAGTGGCATAGGTCTTTCACACGTGCCGCAATTTGCCTTTTCAATCTCTCTCCCGCGTAGCATTCTTCCTCCCTACAATGCCAAGTGGATCGGCGCGCGTGGACTTCGTAGGCGAACGCGGCTCTCACGTGGGAACCATGGATGTGTGTGAATATCGGAATCGTTTATCAAGCGTTACCCACTTTCTAGATGCTTAGCATCAACAACTAACAGAATGATAATATTCGGACGAGTCAGCTCGAAATTTTGAGAGGAATGACCACTGGTCCGCATTTTATGTGTTCTTGTGGCCCACTTCATGACCAGATATCCTATTGTTTTGAGGAAGGAATCTAAACCGTTGGGATGACCATGATGAACGGATATGATCTCACACGATATTTCCTTGCTACCACGTGGGCTGCAATTAGAATTCATCCCTCTTTCCTTCTATTCTTTCTCGTCTCTTTCCTTCTATTCTTTCTCGTCTTTTGTTGTTGTCGGATCAAAAAGCTTCCAAAAAGCGGCCCGCTTTTTTAACGACGGTACAGAGGACGATGCTCAAGATGATACTGGGCTCTAACGTTAGCCGCGAGCGGGGAGCGGATCAGGTGAGTCCCCGGATCCACCGAGGTGGGGCGTATAGTGATGTATGTCACTTAAATCCACACCGTCCAACCGTTTTTAAAGATCATTTTAGTGCATGGTTCCAAAAATTAAGCTGTTGAAAATCTTACTTGGACAACACCACAGGAAACAGTGGTGATTGAATCCCCACCATTAAAAACTTCATGGATTCCACGAAAATGTTTATCTTCCATCCAACCTGTTGATAAGGTCTGAAGAGGACCGCATAAATATCATCCTGATCCAAAGTTTTTGTGGCCTGCAAGAGTTTCCTGTACTATGATCCATCTTCGATTTGGATCTGCTTCATTTTTTTTATCATGCTCTAAAATGAGCTGCCAACGAGGATAGACGGCGTAGATGTATTAATGGGTCCCACCCATCTCGGAGGATCCGGGGTCTCACCTAATCCCCTCCCCCGGGAGCGTACCGGATGTTGAATTGGAGAGCGGATTAGCTGTTGTCGGGTAACAGCTTAGTGGGTGTTACCCTAACTGTGTGGGGTCCATCTTGATGTATTTTTTATATATCTAATCCGTCCATCTGTTTTTACATATCATTTTATGTCGTGATACTAAACCCTAAGAAGATCCAAATCTCAAGTGGACCATACCAATAGAAACAGTGATGAATGGACATTAAAATCTTTTTTCTGATATTTATATTTTTCCTTCGTCCAGATCTTATTTTTATTGAAAATAAACATTACTAAAACCTGGGAGCAAATTAGGTGCTACCTCAGGAACAACTTAGTGGGTGTTACCCCTCCTGTATGGCCCATATGGATAGTATTTTGTATATCAACGCCGTACCTCCGTTTCTCCGTCCCATTTTAGGAAGGTTTTCCAAAAGTTATGCAAATCCAAAACTTAAGTGGACCGTAACACTGAAAACAGTGCTGATTGAGTGCCCACCATTAAAATATCCAAAGAGCCATCGTAAGGTTTTGGTAATGTTTATTTGCAATCCAAGCTCTTCATCTTGTCAATAAGATATGGATGAAGTGAAAATTTAAAGATCCGATTGATCTAAAACTTTTGTGGCCCGCAAAATATTTTTAATTATTATTAATCACTGTTTCCATTTGTATGGTCCACCTGAGATTTTGATCTTCTTATAATTTTGGATATCGTCCTAAAATTAGGCGTAACAACAAATGGACGGCACGGATATACAAAATAAACATCAAGGTAGGCCCCACACGGTAGGGGTAACACCCACAAACGTGTTACGAGGGTAACAGCTAATTCACCCCCCTAAAACCTTACAATGAGTTCTTTGAAATTTTTATTGGTGGGTCACTCAATCACCACTGTTTCCAGTGGTATGGTCCACCTGAGATTTTGATCTACATAATGTTTGGAACCACATCCTATAATGGTATGGAGAAATGGATGGACGGCGTGGATATACAAAATATCACTCATGTGGGCCACACGGTAGGGGTAACACCCACTAAGCTGTTCCCCAGGTATCACCTAAATTTCCGACTGTAAACCTTTCTTTTGACCATTATTCCCAGCTAAATCTCCAATACTTTTCTTTCCAAAAGTAAACTTCCATTATTTTTCTGACCAAACTGCCCTTGTTCGTTTCAAAATTCACTGCGATCTCGTTGAATTGATCTCGTCGAGTTGATCTCAGAATTGATCTCGTTGAGTTGATCTCGTTGAAAATCAACGAGACACATAATTTTCATCTCATCTTCATCTTCGTTCATATATCTTCAGTTGTCAACGGTTTTTATGGCTCCTCCGTCTAAGATGTACAGGAAAGGTATGTTTTAGGAATGTTTTGGGGTGATTTTCGTTTTAGGTTGGGTTCGTTTGAATATTTGGGAGTGATTTTCATTTTAAGATTGTTCGTTAACCTTGGCATACAAACTGTTTGTAGAAATGCCAATGTAAACTTGAAATGTTGAAATGGGAGATCGCGTTCAATTTCAACGCGATCCCTGTGAATTTCAACGAGATCGGTCATTTTCACCGCGATCGCGGTCAATTTCAACGCGATCTCGTTGAATTTCAAAGAGCACAGATTTAAATATTTTTTATTTTATTTTATGAATGTTGTTTTTTTGGAATGTGAATGTCTAATATGTATACAACGTGTTTGTTGTAAAGTGTACTGTGGACAATGTTTGAGAATTTAACCAACTTTCATTGTATTTCGAATTTGAATACAACATGTTTGTTGAAATGTCACAACGAAGGAAAATGTTGAAAAGTTTGAGAATGTGTTTGCAAGAGTATTCTTTGAATTTTGAAAGAGTACTCGTTGAAATTGTGCTCTTTGAATTTTGAAAGAAATCTCGTTGAATTGGTGCTGTGCTCTTTGAATTTTGAAAGAAATCTCTTTGAATTGGCATATTGTTGTCCTCTTTTAATTTTAAAAGAGATCTCATTAAATTGACATTGTGCTCTTTGAATTTTAAAAGAGATCTCGTTGAATTGGCACTATACTGTTTAAATTTTGAAAGAAATCACGTTGAATTAGCACTGTGCTCTGTGTTCTTTGAATTTTGAAAGAGATCTCGTTAGCTACGGTTAAAATTCGTAGCCTTTAGTTAGAATTTAACGAGATCTCATTGAAATTCAACGAGCACAGTGAGAATTTAACGAGATCTCGTTAAATTTTAACTAAAGGCTACGAATATTAACTGTAGCCATAGAGTTTTCAGCAAGCAAAAATTGACCGCGATCTCATTAAATCTCAACGAAATCGCAGTAAAATTCACCGCGATCTTGTTGAATTTCAACTAAAGGCTATGAATATTAACTGTAGCCATAGAGTTTTCAGCAAGCAAAAATTGACTGCAATCTCAGTTGAATTTCAAAGAGCACAGATATAATTCAACGAGCACACTGTAAAATTCAAAGAGCATAGTAATTCAAAGATCGGACTTGATTATTTAAAAAAAACGCATTCGTTGAGAAAAAGAATTCACATTCTTCATTCTTACCTGGTCCACACCACAACCTCGTTTCCGATGAAACACAAGTTGAAGAAATAGAAAAATAATGCTCTGAAGTGAAAACCGATCTCAAAACTAAAGAGATGATGCTTTTTTTGTTATAGATGAGAGAAAAAAATGAGTTTTGAATATAAAAGAGGAGAAAAAGATGAGAAAATATGTTTTTTTTTAGAAGGAATAAATCCTAACAACAGGGGTATTTCGATCTGAAAATATCCCATCCGTACAAGTGAAGTTTACTTTTGGAAAGAAAACTATTGAAGGTTTAGCTGGGAATAATGGTCAAAAGAGAGGTTTACAGTCGGAAATTTCTCCCCGTTGAATTGGGTTTGGAATTGGATGGCTTCCCACGAGAAACGTACGCTGGTAGTATATGACACTTGATGCGCAGGCACTCTCAAATTATACACGTGTCATTTTTGCTAAGTAGCACTCCTAATATCTGATTCGTTAAGTAATTCTAGCCTATGATTCGTGGACACTTGTTTGTCCAAATAGGACCGTTGGATTTTTTCCAGTTTTAACTGTCCGATGAAGGCTCACCAATCCGACAGTCAGATGATCAAATAAGCCTGTTTTTAGGTTCATAATGCACGTAAACTGCAAACAATAATTTGAACGGTTTAATTTGAATTACTTGTAGATCATGTTTGCAAATTCTAAGTGCCTGTGTATCGTCATCACGCTCTGCCAGAGTATCGAAGTTTTTTTGCTTATTCAACGTGCCTGACAGCTGCCCACGACTTCCATGTACCAGAGATCTGACCATTCAGAAACTGGGACTCGCTATAGATGCATACTGGCCGAAAATTCATACTGTTCCCATCATCAGGTGGGACACAAACTAACCAGGAAATGGACGGTCAAATGAATTTGCAGCAAAATGACATGGAATCCTACCTTCCAGGCACATGCATCATACACTGGCTAATACTCTTGCATGTGGTGTGGACAAAAAATTAGGCCTTCTACGGGCCCCACGTGTTATGTTAATGGATTATTCAAAAGGATTCAACAAAAGGGTTCAACAAGAGTCCAATAATAAGCTTACACGTGTGGTCACCTGATTGCGAATGTGAACCGGCGCCAACTCAGTACCAAGTGAGGCCCACCGAGTTAACATTTCAGATAACTCCTTAGATGGACCTCACTCAGATTTGTACGTTGGCCCAATGCCCTGCCGGGTTGGCTATCAGGAGGACTACGATGTGTAGAGATTTGCTCACCCACTAACTCAAGTAGGTAGTTGTCCTACACATCCACATCCATGCGTAGGTGATATATTTTGGTTTTTAATAAATAATTTGTTTTTCAAAATGGTTGAGAAAGGAAAAAGAAATTAGTCCACCTTATTAATTATGGGTAAACCTGAGAGAAAATGAAAGCTTGCGAGCTCTAGAACAAAGCATAAGAGCGCATGTGCTGAGTCAGTGTAGGATCTTCGGAGTGGGATCTTCGATCCATCGGAGTAGGATCTTCAATCATCGAATGTGAGTTCGATGTCATCGAAGTGACCATTTTTTGCCCATTTTGTAGCCGTTAGAACTTTATCTATAAAAGTGGGAGACTAGGTCTTTGAGCTTAAGAGATTAATTTTAATGATCTATAAGCTACCATTGTTGCATATACCCTTAGGCTCTAATCCCAATTCCCAACCCAATCAAGCCATCTTCCTTGTGATTCATCACAATAATGGATCATTCAAAGCTCATTTATAAGATGAATTTATTCTCTCTTGATCTCTAGAAGTTTAGACACCTTTACTATAAGTAAATCCTTAGTCTAAACCTCTCTTAGAGATCCTATTAGGTGAATTCCTCTAGGCAACCATTTCCTACTAGTTATAGATAATTCATCACCACCTCCTATCACCTTAGACATCTCAAGAAGATCAAGTGCAAGGAAATTGATTGTTGGAACTGAGGCATTGACAACGCAGCGGCAACAAGATCGGGGGAGCACATGGGGAGCTGACTCAAGCACAGAAAAGCGAGAAGAAGCAACCTAAGAAGGCACTACAAAAAGGTCTAAATCCGACAAGTAAGTTGTCAATTGTAAGAGTCTGGTTCATGCTCCTTACTTATGTGGGATTGAGTATGAGAGTTTGAATTGCCAAACTCGGTAGGCCTGATTGTAGGGTCGAATCAAGTCTTCGTGGGAACCTCCAGCGAAAGTTAAATGTTAGGTTCGGTTGTAAGACTTTTGCTCAGTTGGATGCCCTAAATTGAGGTTCAGTTGGTTTATGTGTTGAGCCTAAATCCGGGTTCAGTTATAGGACCTTAACTTTAATGTAGAGCCTAAATTATCGGGTCTTTAAGGGGAGCCACCGACATGGGTGTGTATGTGGTCCACCAACATGGGTGTGTACGTATAGGTTCTTGATCCAGGACTTGGTCATTGAGTATAATTTTAAGGTTGGAAGGAACATGTTTAAAACTCTTAGGTTGTAAGGTGAACCTGATTTAAAACCCTCATAGTGAAATCCGATGCTCTCATGGGTTGGGAACGACAACCGTAAGTGGAGTAGACAAGTAGTCGAACCACTATATATTGTTATATTTTGTGATGTGTTTAAGCACATTTCTACTTATGCATTGTATGTTTAATTATTTAATTGTGAATGCTTAATTATAATGTACTACGTACTAGATAGGCACATCCACACTCAACATGTATTTTCATTAATTGTATGGACTTAAGCTTATATGATTGCATCTCATATAGTTTACATTAATGGCATAGATTAGTTGCTTAATTAGTTAAATCATTTGATAATCTATGTATTTAGACTAATACTTTAATTGCCTATGTGATTAGACTCACCTAAGATTGGAAGCTGAAGTGTTCTTGGTTACTTAGCTTAAATTGATAGAATAATTTAAGTAGGCGAAAAGAATTTCAAAAGGTCCTAATCACCCCCACCCCGAACTTAGCCATTATTCTAGTAGCTCCATTAAGTTGCCACAAAGCACATAACGTGACAAGGTCTCATGTTAGACTACCCCGCACACTTTCACATTTTGCACTTCGCACGTATCGTAGAGTGTTTACGAAGGCGGGAAGAGACTATCGAATGTGATTAAGAGCCTTATATAAGGTTAGATGTTTTTACTAATATAGAGATGACCACTGTGCATGAAACGGTCCTACAACAGTCATAACCATGTAGAAGCATGCAATGTGACCCACAACAACAGCAATAGCAACAGAAACAGAAGCTAACATGTCTCCTCTTCCTTTTATATCTCCTCGGTCGTTCAACGTACTGCTCAATGAGTTACCTTAGCATCCAACTCAGTATGTCAAATTAGAACTCTGACTTAGTGAGTTTATAAACCCAGTGATTTTTTTCTATTTTTCCTAGTAAAGTTAGGACTATAAATAAGAATTTGCCAAATAAACTATGTTGAATGAGTTTTTACAGGAATTTATTCATGATTGCTACACGCCGAATCTAATTGGCTTATCGTATTCTTAAAGAGATTTGCCACATAACCTATCAGCGATCTTAAACAAGAGGAGGCAAGTAACTCTTTAAGGACAGTGTGTCCAATACGTGCGTCGGCCTATTTGATTATATCAATTTCTATTTTTTATTTTAGCATCCAAATTATTTATTCAATTATTTATTCAAAATATTTCCAATAATCTTAGAGAGTTATTTATATGGATACTAAAAAATCTTATATCTATTAAGCTGATGCATCAAGATCTGACTCGATCGGTTTGATGACACCAACTTAAAACTTGAAATTTAATTTGAATGCACTAAAAATCTACTACATCTAAAGATCTTAAGCTGAAACTACTACCTGAAGCTACTACACCACCAAACAAGTTGTAGTTAAGAACAAGCAAGCCAAAGATGAACTACTGTGTTATGACCACATTCTCAACAACCATCTGTATGACTTGTATACAAACACAACGTCAGCCAGAGATACTCGAAACTCGTTGGAATTCAAGTACAAGATTGAAGAAGAAGGAACGAGGAATTTCTTAATAAGGTGGGTATTTTCTAATTCACCATGGTAGATAATAAACTAATACCACCTCAAATACAAGAGTTGTAGTTGATAGCAAATAAAATAAAGGCCTCGAGGATAGACCTTTCTGAATCTTTCCAAGTTGGGGCTATCATTGTCCAATTGTCTCCGATGTGGAAAGACCATATGAAGAAATTACTGCATATGACAGAGGACTACACATTGTAACAAATTCAGAAACACTTGAGAATGGAGGAGAAATCTCGTAACTGATATAAGAAAATCGAGACAAATGGAACCTCCTCGTCTCAGGTAAATGCAATAGAAATGTTGAACAAAAACTCCGAGAAGGAAAAATCTCTATAACCTAACAAGGGTAATGGGGAATTCAGAAAATCATAAAAAAGAAAAGAACAATAAACCTAAAGGCTCCTACTTTGTTTGCTGTAAGACCGGGGCACTTCGCTCAAGTCTACAGAGACTGTAAGAAATCTAAGAAGGAAGGCAATGCATATAGGATGAAATAAATGAGCACCAGAAATTAAAAAAAAAATCCTCCTACTTTGTCAGCTCATATTCTACCAGCCCTTTGAAATTTTGCAAGTTGAATTGCTAATTTAAGCAGATTAATATTACAGGCATGAATTATATCCTAACAAAGACTAAATAAAGAATACCTATACAAATCTAAAATGCTACACTTTTCAAAAATAAAAAAAATAAAAAATTGCTAAAATTGAAAACCTTGTGGGTAGGGACGCCGAAACAGGGGTTGCTAGAGAGGAGCTCACTACGCGAAAAACCTCAAAATTCGACAGGCAAAATTCATCAGCTCGAGCCGACGAATTTAAAGCTCTAAAATTCGGGCAAAAAAAAAAATCATGCCCGCACCCTCCCTCACTCTCTCCGTCTCTCCCTCACTCTCCCTCCTCAGTCGCCACTAGACCCTTACCTCTCTCTCTCTCTCTCTCTCTCTCTCTCTCTCTCTCTCTCTCTCTCCGCCCTCGATTCCATTCCCTCTCTCACAAACACCAATCTCTCCTTCACTTCTCCTCTGCCCGATCTTCTCTTCTCAAGTTGATTGAGCAGATCTCATCAATCAGACGATGTAACAGGTGCAATTTTCTTTTTCTTTTCTCTTCTCCTTTCTTTTCTATTTTTTAGTTAGTTTTTGCTAGATTAGGGTATTTATGTATACGATTTTGATTTGTTTGAGCGTGCACTCTTTGATTACCTCCATCGTGTTCGTGGCTAGTCATGATGCCCATGGCTCACTCATCATCAGCGGATGCGACCTGTCAAAGCATGGTGGGCACTGGAGGGCGATGAACAAGCAAATACTCGAATCCTGGCCATGCTTTGAAGAGGACACCATGTTCTTGATGGGTTTCCCTTCTGTAGCAGTTAGCGACTCGAGTGCCACTGTGAGACCAGGTATGTTAGGATTGAAGGGTGCGTTCTTGGGAGTGATAAGCTGGTGGAACGACAAAGCATTTATGAAATAGTTGGAGTCCTTTAAGGATAGGGAGATTTATTTGGATTTGACTTTAGGGCTTTTGAGCTTGGGATCATCACAACTCATTAATTGAAATAAAAAATGCCTAATGCAACAATTGAAAATGGATTTTGATGCCTAAATGTTGTTTTCTAGACAAATCCCTTTTCAAGTTGTGTTTGGATGTCCCCTTCTAAACATTTATTTTATCCTCTACTCAACCAAAAATGCCTATAAGGCCATGTCGACACCATGGTTTAAAGAGTTCATGACTTGGATCGACTCGTTTGGCCTCGAGTCTTGACTCACCTGAGATGAGGCTGAATCAGCCTAACTGTGACTCAGATCGACTCGTTTGAGTCACTTGAATTTGTGCCAAGGCATGTGGGGCACATGGTTCGTTGATCCATATTGTTAGTCTAGTTAGCCTATTAGTGCATGCAGATGCTTAAAAGATCTTTCAAATTGAAAGATCTTATCTCTGGGTTTTTAGTTGAATGAGGACATTATTCCTAATGGCGATTTTAGGAGAAAATCCAGATTAGATCTCTAGGTTCTTGTTGAGATGAAAGCATTTTGTTTGTATTATCATTCTGCACATGCATGAAGATATTGCTTTAGCATCCTCTCGAAGTATAATGTTTATGCCAAAATCACATACTTGTATGTCTAAAGTCATTGCATAACCAGCCTATCACAAATACTCATTGATTGATACCTATTTGACTTGATGAAAATGAATTATTTTGGATTTGAATGCCACTGAAGCTTTGACATTTTTGGTGAGGAAAAAGGTGATGTTCTTTAACAGTGGTTGGGAATGTGCATGGATGATGCTTAGGATACAAATGTGTGCCTGCCAAATGCAGAAGAGGTTGGCCTCTATAAGGGAAAGATCGAAGAGTACTTTAAGGATTTGGAAATAAAGTGAAGGGGTATATGATAGGGCAACATGGTTACTTTATGATATCAAGAATAAGAATAATTTGTACTCAGTGATATTGGTGTTTGAAATTAGCTTAGGATCTTGGAGTCCTTTAATTTTTTGAGTCTAGGAAGGATTTCCAGATTTCAAAATTTTTAGTCTAAAGGTGCATTTTGTGGAATGTTTTTTTTTTTTTTTTTGAAAGAAAATTCATTATACGGTTTAGAGAACCTTCTATCACGCAGGATGAGTGGGTAGAAGTAACTTTTGGTGGTGTTATAAGATTCCATGTAAAAGTAGCTTGTAAGTGTTGCAATTCACAATTTAGAAAGTGAAGGGACTGACATATGGATAATGACATTTTTTTATTTGTTTATTTGTTTTACTTTTTCTTTTTTGAACATGGAACCATAGCTCTTCTTTAACAAAGTCGACTCTGTTTCACTTGAGAACAAAATGTGATCCCATTAAACATGTATGTATTTTGTTGACTCCTTTTCACTAGTGCTGCAATATTGTTGTTGTTGGCATAAATATCACCACCCAAGTCACACTAATAGGTTTCAACTTTGTCTTCTACTTTGTTTCATGACTTAATGCCACTATTTCTTAGTCAACTTCACCATCCTCTGAAGTTTGAATGTTGACCTCAGCTTAATTCTTTTCTAAACTTTCTATTTGTAGGCTTACCTTAAAAAAAGAAAAGAAAAAAAAAAAACCCCACTATATGGACAAGCATTTGAAAATGAGTTCTTTAGTTGAGGAAAATGAAAATTGACAAAGGAATTGAAAATGGGAATCCTGAAATGTATTGGACATTGTGTCAATGGATAAATTTGCAATTGATTCCTATATAATTCTCTCCACCATTATAAAGCGCAATAAATCTTTTTCATAACTAATTCACAAGAATCACATACATAGATTTGATGGATAAAACTGGGATTGTAAAATTTCGTACATTTGTGCACCCACCTTAAAAAAAAAAAGAGTCAAGTACTCGACATTTATAGGAGTTTTATGATAATTTAAACATAAGGCACAATACCAAACTGAAGGTTAAATCAAATAGTGCACTGGTATACAGATCAATGCATTTTATTTTCGAAGAACTATCAACACAAGAAAACTCTACTTGAACACAATGCCCAAACCTTTTAAAGTCTTATGCAACTTTCATCATTTTATAAATGAAAGTTAAGAAAATAAACTACATTTGTTGAGGCTTTTCCTGTTAGAGTTAATGCATGTATAGATTTTTTTTATAAATGATATTACTGAACAAGTGTGTGAATTTCTTTTATTCTCAATTGTTTGATTCTAGCATTTATATCCTTTCAGTGCTTTTGTTTTATCCTCAATGCTTTTCTTTCTTCCATTAATCATCTGTTGGGCTCGTCTTCTTGCAAGTTGTTATACGGGGTTGGATGTCACTTCTCATTTACCAAATAATTTTATTATGCTAGCTTGCATTTGGACAGAGCTGGACAATAAGAAGACTAAAAAGTGCATGGGAGACCCCGATGCTGATTTTGACAATCCGGATAGATATTCAAGTAGAGACGCAAGATAGTTTCCATGTTTCTGTGTCTATCCACTAGTTTCGTCTCTTTATTTGATTGTTGAGCTATTTTATTTTTATATCTTTTTTTCTCCATTCTGATCGAAGGATTGAAGTTAAAGTGCATCTGCCGTGCAGGTGCTGGGGTATGGATGGGTGGGGCTGCTAAGGAAGTATGTCGTGGAGCCGGCCTACATGTGGTGGCCTAGTACTCTTGTTCAAGTATCGCCCTTCTGGTAAGTTAGAACCATAATTTTTTTGATACTCTGGAAGAGGGTGATATATGATACGCATTTACATAGATTAAGTTGGATTTTCCATTTCTAGTGAAGTCGATCCATGGTTAACAGTTTGATTTTCCAAATGTTTAGATTGTGAGGAATGGTGGAATTACCATATGGTCAGTCCACCTATCTACACTACGTGAAAAAGTGTCCAATAATCTCGTGTTTCTGAGTAGATGAATTTAAATATACAAGGATCATATTTAAAAAATAATTGTCATAGTTTAATGTTTGCTTTTCGAATTGATAGTCTCGTCTTTCTGAGTAGATGAATTTCAATGTCTTTAGAGGATTTTTAGTTCCCGATGGATTATTGAATTTGTGTTGGCTTTGCATGAACTCTTTACTATCTTAAAAATTAGGTATAAGTGTTATTTGATGGGAATTTAGGGTTTGTGTGGTTTAATTTGATGGGTAGAATTGGGGCCCAGTGATATGTTCACGGAATCCAAACCTTCCATTAGATGAATTACCTCTTACAACACCCAACCCCAAGGTCAGCTAGATCCAAAAGTCAGTTGGGCCATAGCAGATGGAACATTTTGAGAGGTAATACAAAGGTTGTTGTGTTTCTCTGAATGGATGAATATAATCACTTGCAATCCAAGCACATACACTTGTTTACTTGGGATCATTCCCAGACTTATAGTTTGCAAACCACAAATTGTTCGCTAAAATATTCTTAATGAGTAAGATTATAACCATAGTAAATTTCTGTTGTTCCAAGAATTTTGTGTAATTGCACCATTGTAAATCATAGTGAGGCCCACGGAGTACCGTATGCAATCTGCGTTGGGTAGGTGTCTTTACGACAGGTTAATGGGGTGTTTTGATGAATATGTTGAAATAACTAGATAGTTGTTTTGAAGGCATGTTAATAATGAAATTCATCTTGCACAGTAGCCTTAAACTTTGATCATGTCTTCGCCATCGTGGTCCATGGCCAATGCACGCTTGACCCTATGGGAGTTGTTACGGTTGGACTTACTCGACCTATCATCTTCAGGTCGGGTCAAACGACCAAGTACAAATTTCAGGTCGGCTTGTAACCAATAGTCCCTAGGAGCACTATAAATGTTTTTGAATTATTTCTGCCAAATGCCTTCTAGAGATGGTGGTTCTAATAAAGATAAAGAGTATAAATTTGAAAGCGTTTTTCAGTGAAAATCATTTGAAGTCTAAAAGGCATAAAACTGAATGTTGTGGTCTGGGTTGGGCTGTAGAGTTCACAGAACCCATTGCATCCAGCTCTAATGTTGCAGGTTTTACTCTAATGCAGCATAGGCTTCTGCTAACAATGGATGTGTGCAGCCCATATCTACAAACAATCTTACATCTTCTTCTATGCTTCAGTTTGCAAAGACAAGGAAGTTATCTGCTAATCGAGCTGACCCCAAAAAGTAAGTTTATTCATTTGGGTTTCTCTAAAGTTATTTCTTCATGCATTCCAATACCTCTGTACTTCGTATGTCACTGAAGAATGCAAGTCTCTATAGTCCGTCTTCCTTTAGAATTTTCTTCTTTTTTTAAAAAAATTTGTGTCATTGCCATACTTCGTTAAACGTGTTTGATTGACCATTATTGTTCTCTTTTTTCTAGCCATGCACTTCTTCAGAAGCGCCAGTTCTTCCATTCTCACAGAGCTCAGGTGATGACTCTTTTACTTCTTTGATGTTTCCGTTGCTTCCTCCTATGCTTAGTTTCTATATATAAGCATATTTTATCCATTAGTTTGAGGTTGTTGTATGTGTATAGATAGATATAGATGCATTTATGAATACTATTATATTGTACTGATTATCATCCTATTTTGAATGCTCATTATGAATACTTTGTTTTTTGGGTGATTGGTTGTGGGTATATATTTGACAACTTATTGTTTTATTATGATACTTTATTACTTGTAGAATGGTTTGAATGCTTATGAAAATGGATTTAGATGTATCGTGTTGTGAGATGTATTTGGATGTGATCTAGTGTTGTGATGGATGTATTGTGTCGTTTTGATGGATTTGGATTGGAATGAATGTATATGACTTTAAATCGTAATGAATGTATATGAATTTAAATTGTAATGAATGTGGATTTGATTGGAATTGAATGTGAATTTGGATTGAAATGTATGTGTTTATCAGGTTTTGGACTTAGCCAAATGCCCTTAAGCACTAATAAACGGATATATTTTTTTGAAAAAATTTCGTAAATTCGGCGGCTCTGGCCGTCGTTTTTTAAAAAATACGACGGCTAAGGCCAACAAAATTTATTCACATATGACACTTAGGACCGTCGTTTACAATCAACGACGGCTATAAACCGTCGAATAATTAGTATTAAAACGACGAATTATAATTGTCGAATTACTAAAACGATGTCTATGAGCCATCGTTTATTTTGTAAACTTAACGGCCTTAGCCGCAAAAAATGGAGAGGACCAACTTGAAATTCGACAGATTATTCGACGGTCTACAACTTTCATCAAATATTATTCGTCAAGCTTGGGCCGCCGAAAATCATTTTCGGTGACAAAAAATTCGGCATGCAAAAACGTCGCCAAGGTTCGTCGAATTTTTTAAAAAACAACAGTCATGGGCCGTCGTTTTTAACCCTTTTTCACGTAGTGGCTAGTTAGATGGGGGCATGTCGGACAGGACGGTGGCGACTTCCAGTGGTTGTGAGAAAGAGCGGTGGCGAGACACACATGCATGGGTGTTGAAGAGCTACGAGAGAGATTAGGGCAAAAATAGGGTTTCAATTTTTATCCTCAGCTCTTTGAAATTTGACGGCCCTGACCATTCGAATAACTAAAAATATATTCAGTAGTTTGAGGCCAACAATTTTTGGGCAGAACTGCTAGTGAATTTTCAGTATTTTTAACGTAGTGGCATCTCACAATTGTTGACCGTTGGAACATATCTCGATGCATTGGTTAATGGCTGAGGAATATTTGTATAGTCTTCACTATCCAACAAACAAAAAGATGGTCCCTCAAAACTGTCTATTGTTGGATTATGTCTTGGCATGCAGGTAAATCTCATCCCCAAATCAAGATCTATTATTATGTGTTGCTCGTTCAAATCTATGAACGCGGATTCACAGATGGGAATAAGTTCAGGGGAACTCTAAATAATAGGCTTAATATTCAAATACTGTGAAGGTGTGCGCTCATCTCCTGGACAACAACTACACACCTCACTTTCTCTATATACAGGGTATCGGAAAATTTAAATTCTCTCCAGAGGAAAGAATATACACTAAGACATTTTTGTCATATTTGATGGTGTGTAGAGGGAGAGATCTGTGATCGTGCCCAGGGTACATAACCCTCGTTCTCACATCATATTCATCTGGTGTGTGTCTTCGTAATGTTGTGCATTTTAACTACGAGCTCCTGGTACGTAATTTCATTACTCACAATGATACATTTTAAGTCCCCGCTCCTATATGAGAAGCTATCTTTTTCATATACACGCTTCCCATTTTAATAGCATAGGATGTACTGAAGAGACATGATCTTTAAATATCAACGTGCATGAAAAAAGGGAGATTACTATGCTTACAAGAATAATGAGATTGTTGTCATGTAATGAGGGTCATGTTGTCGTATTATAAGGGTCGTGGTTGTCATACTGTAAGGGTTGTGGTTGTCATCTAATAAGGGTGGTGGTTGTCATGTATTAAGGGTCTTGGTTAGTTCAAAGTTAGCACCAAGAAGATTTGCGATTTTATCAATATGTTTGAAATACAACTCCAACCATTATCTATTTTCTTACTTCTTGTGTTGATATTATAGACAGAAGGCCAGTAAGTAGCCGAGTGGAAAAGAAAAAATTCCAACCACCGTTCCTTCAGAGAAAAGAACGCAAGAGAAAAATTTACCAAAAAATAGAATGTAGGAGCGTAGTGGTGGATTCCATATAAAAACCTTGAGGAAGAAGAGTTTTAAAATAGACAACGCCGAAAAATGTACCATTGGGTAAAATAATGCTGGAGAATGTAACGTCGAAGATTGGAGTGGACTGGAGAGTAATGACAAGTCCCCACAGAGGAAGCTTTGAAGGAAGAAGAAACTCTTTTAAAAAATTGAAAGGGTCGAAATGAGGTCTCTTAGCAAAATTAGCGTTATCAAAAGGTCTTCAGACACCATTTGTTGGGGCCATCTTGAGGTATGTGTTAAATCCACCATGTTAATTAGATTTAGTTTTCCATTTAAGGTCATGGACAAAAAAATTAGGCACATCCATAGCAAAGGTAACTACACATAAAAAAAAGTTAACATTGAACATTGGTTATTGTCGATTGTTGTGGGCTATGAAGGTTTGTATTGAGTTAAAATTATTATTTTTTCTAATTATACACACCTATAAGAAGAGAATGAATGGATTATATCTCTCTTATAGTGGGCCTAATCGCATCTTGATGAGCCACGTCATTTATCATGGTGAGGCCTTGTATCTTCTCTTGCACTCAAAGGAAAGTATGGGCACAACTCTTGATGTTAAGGACAGTTTCATGACTTAAAAAAAGGTTAAATATGTATGATGACCATATCTTGGGACTGTCTTGGTAAAAACCCCTTAGTATTATATTACCTTATTTTTTGCTTATGTTAGAGCTGGCAATTCGGATGTACAATGTGTTATAGTTCTCAGTTCAATCAAACAGGGGAGCTCGTATGTGCGAGGGCCTGGGGTTGGATTTTCGTATGCGATTATGATGCTCAGGCATGATAGAGTGTACTTGACTAAAGGGTTGATTGAATTGTTAGTGTCCCTTGCACTGAGCTGAACAGATTAAAGAATCAACATAAGATCCAGAGTCCTGTCGACCACCTACATCGTGCTCTGTTCTTAGGCGATTTGTGAAAGGGTTGGAGGTTAATCCCTTCGAATGAGTTCTTTTTACCTTGTGACAATAGACGTGAGTCTACGGCCTTAAGGACCTTTTCTTTCAACCTAAAAGTATTCTTCTATTAATGATTTTTACAATAATGACACTTACGATCGGCTTGAGCTACGATGATCTGTTCGTTGCCTAATCGGGACTGAGCTTCATAGTGGGATGGTCGTGACGTATGGGATGGATGTTTATTCATCGCTCGATCAGATATGGGCGTCGCAACCAGATGGCCAATGGAGGGCGGATCTTCGACAATCTGTTCGTTATCTGATCGGAATCGGGCTTCGTGGTGAGACTATCAGTAAGGTGACAACCTGCTCGTGGTTTTGATTGAAACCAAGCATGTGGCGAGACGTTGTGGTTTAACTATCCGTTCGTCATCTAGTGTGTGCTAGATTTCGTGGTGAGATGGCCGACAGAATCTCCTAGCATATAGTAGAAAAGCCCCACAACCTTCTGTTTGAAAACCGAGTGATCTTCCTTGTGATTCAAAGAGATGTCATGAATGAAAGGTGAAAAATTAAACTAAGAATTAAAAACTAAGGGCCCCATGTTGTGAGCAACGATGAAGCTAAGCTAAAATAAAATAAAAGGATAAATGCCCATGGTGGATGAAAAAGTAAAGACATGTTTGGCTGTAATAGCATAAGGCCCCGATCTCTTATTTGGTTGTTGCTTTTATAGGCTTCTAAGAGGCGGTGACTTTGCGTAATCCTTAACATCGTAAAAGATCTGGACGTTCGGCTATGCAAATCTCCTTGATCTTCTATGTCAATGTAGCTTATCGCGTATTGCCATATGTACAAGAGAGACTTTCACTCTGGATTGTGCATTAGTCATAGTCTTCGCATCTTTAGAACCCCATATTAGAAGGTTGCTGGAGTCTTTACATTACTTGGCTTTGCAATCCGTAGGAAGTTGCTTTTAGAAAGGCTTTAGTATTTAATGCTAGATAAATATCTTCTTTGATAGGATATTAGCATTTAATACTTTAAGAGAGAGAAAGAGAGAGAGAGAGATACCAGTCTTACTGAGACTCTTGATTTTTATAGAGAATACTTTTAATAGCATTTAGGGCCTGTTTGGTTGTAGAATCCATATTTCAGACAAATCAGATTCCAATGTTAGAACCCAAAATTGTAGAAACTGGATTGAAAACAGAGATTTTATATGGAACTTGTTATTTCGTTGAAAACTGTGTAATCCAATTTCTGATCCAGAATTCAAATTCTAAACATAATTGAGTGTTTGGTATACAACCCCTTCTCGACATAACTCTATACTGTATCCAATCAGCAATAAGAGGTAAAACAAAAAAGAATTAAACTATTATCATAATTACCACATATCTTAATAATAATTAACACTGATTAAATTATACATTAAATTAAATTGGACTGAATAAAATTTAAAGTAGCAACCCAATATTTGTTATATTGTTTTGATTTAGCCAGTTCTTCTTCAGTGATGTTCGCGCCACATCTCCATCATAATTCAGTCCCGCAATGTCCTCCCTTCTTTTTTATTACGAGTTCGTAAAAAATCGTCTCGTTCACTTGGAACATTAGACGCATTTGTGGGCTGACTTGGTTTGTCATATAGAAAATCCCTTCCACCTTGTGTTGATTGGCGAATAAAATTATGTAATGCACAACATACACGTATAATATCCATTTGAATTTGTAATGAAAATTGTGTAGCGTTATTCAAAATAGGGAATCATTTCTTTATGACTAAAAAAATACGTTCGATCACTTTCCTCAATAAAGAGTGCCTCAAGTTGTATAGGTCTTCTTTACATTAAGGTATCTGATTCTCCACATTCCTTTAGATGATAGCGATAGCCTCTATATGGGGTTAGAGTACTTGTAATATTCCTAAACCTTGTATTGCCAAGGTAATATTTACCTTAGTCTATTAAAAACAGAAAAATTAATAAAGCAATAAAAAATTATCTCTATGAAAAGTATGATTTTTGTTTAGTATAAAATACTTTTGGGGGATCATTAAACCTTGATTAAGACAAGAGCTAAGAACCATTGTATCTGCTGCCGATCCCTCCCATCCTACATTTACATAAACGAAACGCATCTTAAAAGAACATGCAACAAGCACGTTTGTTGAAGTAAAGCCCTTCCAATTTCACCATGGTTGTTGTTGGTCTTCATAAACCAAGACCGATATGTGTGTCCCATCCAATGCTTCGATGCAATCCTTGGAATACACTAGAGAATGATTAGTGATAAACAACACAACAGTAACAACAATAACCTTAAAATATGGATATATCCGGTCATCGGACTGAATTTCTTCACAAGTCGTATCAGTTGAAGGCAAGCAAATGTAAAGACGAGCTACATCCATCATTGCATCAAGAACCACATTAAAATAACGATAAACTGTCTCACCCGAGTGTTTGAATCGCTGTTGCACATCTCAGTTGCTTGAATTATGACTAATGGTATAAAAAACATGGCCAATTGTTCCTCTATTTTAATCTTAGGGCCATTTTAAAAAAAAATTCGATACCGACAAAGACGAGACAATTTATTGAAAACCGTAACGTCCATCCAGCATACTTCCTTCATTATCGTTTTATAACGGGTGAGGAGTTCTTAAACATCTTCTTTACCTGATAGGTCTGAATTGCGCAATGACCTCTTAATCAAATACTTATTCATATGCAATTAACATATAGCGCCAACACTCTCTACTATAACTACAGTTGTAAGTATTTTTCTCCAATGTAACCTCCCATCTTCGAATGAATTGTTAGAACTTGATATCCTAATTATATCAAAATACGCATTAATCAAATAAGTAAACCATAAAATATGAAATGATAATGTTAATTAGATAAGGAAATCATCAGACCATGTTATGCTCTCAACCATATAGCATTCCACAAAGCAAATAAATATATACCAATCATAAATTTGATTATTCTACCCAAATAATGTGAAATTTAATTAGATAGATAAAAAAATAAAGATACTCATAGAATTGCAAACTAAGTCTATCTAAGATGGTAAAAAAAAATCTTAAAGTTGTGATATTCTAAATTATTTCCTATAACTAGGGAATCACTCCATGACGACGGAGATAACTAAGATCGCTAGCATGCGTGAGTTCTATAAAAATCGTTGCCTCCACTTTTTTATTAAGGCACTCCACTGCATCTGCCCTTTGGTCATCGTCCAGCTCCGGCATCTCCCGTAGAATTCTACCAATCAGTCTGAATAAATCTATGTTGGTTTCTTGCTCGGTAAATTGTTGAAAAGTCGTTCTCATCGACGCAACATTGTTCAATAGGTATGAAGAGGATGTGGACGTCCTTGTTCGTCGACTGGTCGACTCTAAACTAAGACTCTGCCTGCGACCACTCGACTTCTCCCTATATACATCTAGTGACTCACCAACCTTATCTCTAGTATTCTCTATCTGCGAGTTAAGTGGTGGGGGCGAAGATTGTGGTTCCAGTAGGATGTAGGAACCATCATGGCTAAACTCCCTGGTAGCAACTGCGCCTGTTAGAGAGTGGAAACATTATATTTCATATGTATAAATGTTAAAAGATGAAATAGAATTGAAGGAAAAATGATGTGCCATCAAAACACATCACCATCAACTCATAATTAGTCCACTTGCGATCCCCATATGTTCTAATTTCTTTCAAATCACCCTGGCAAATATAAGAGATGTATTATTATCAAGAAAATGGAATAAAATTATATAAGCTTAGAAAAATATTAAATGAAGACCTTGAAATACTCATCTTATTGTGTTGGTTCTGCAAGAATCTTCTTCTTCATGTCATTCTACCCCCCATCCACTATTGTTTTTCAGGTCTTTCACTACTCTATACCAAACTTTCAAATTTTCAATGCGATATCTAATTTGAATGTCTTGGTAAGATGTTCCAAACTTCTTATTGAAGGGCACTATTACTAAAGCATATGCTTTATTTCTAGAAGCACGTGAGTGTAAGTCCCATAGAACCTTATGTTTGATACAAAGTTCTAATAAATGCTTGTCTTTTTCTTCGGTGAAGCATGCCCTGCTTAACTTATCATCTGAACCTTACCTTTTCCCTTTGTTCTTCAATTTTGACTTATCAAACTTGATTCTTAGTGTTTTAGGATTCCATGCTTAAAATCTATGTTTACTTCAAATTAATCAAATGAATGATTATATAGAAAGAGGCATAACCAACTGAAAACTAAAATACAAAATTATATTGAGATCTAAAAAAATGATGACTTACTAAATATGTTAACATGTTAAGCTTGAATAAGCCTCAAAATTCATACATAGGTGAAAATTCTATAGCCCAAAATAAATTCATGAAGCAACCATGTAAAATAAAATAAAAATAATTTATCTGCAATATATTCATTGTATTCCCACATTATATTTGTGTTTTTTTCATATAGGTGTGTGTGATCTAAACAACAGGTTGTATGGCAAATAAACATTATAGTGACTATCAATACGATAAAGGAGAAGTAGACTTGACAACACAAGTATGATAGAGCCTACTCTTGATAGCACAAGTGGCAGCGTGAGCATGTGTAGTCTAGGCTGCCTCGTCTAGCATGTGCCGAAAGCATGCTATAGTCTAGGCTGTCTTGTCTAGCTGCCATACTGTCATTATTGTAGAGAAAGAGGGAGGTTTGTTAGTTCCACACTAGTGTAGAGCCCTGTCCACTATCATGCAATAACACGTGCCAATATAAAACACTTTCGGTATCTGAACTTTTTATCTGGTTGGAAGTAATAGTTAGATGTTATGCCCTGAAAATCACAGCCTTCATTGGGCCACAAATGTACAAAGTAATCGAACGGTCAAATTTTTTTTGTCCATTCATTTGTTCACCATGATATGGCCCACATGGATTGTGAAAAGTCTTGATTAATCCTAACAGTGTGGCCCAGTTGATCGAGAGTTCAGATGTCATACAAGTAATACATATTGGTGCACATGCCTGCGTGTAGATGGTTAGGACTCCCATCCGCTTGTAGGATTAGCAAAACTTGAGAGCGAGAAAGAGAGGAGGAAACGATCTGAAGTGAAAAGCATCCACGATATCCGCTAGCAATGAATCTCATGACAGTCGAGATCTGACGATGATAGAAAGTGGGCCCTACTCGATACCACCGACTAAAATGTGGTGTGAAAATTTGGACCCACTTGATATCTATCCTCTGTATGCTCTAATCAATTCATATCCCTATTGCCCTGCCATATTATGTTTCTTACGGCTATACCATAACATCTCTCCCACAACCCCCCCCCCCCCCCCCCCCCCGAACGCCTACCACCCCGGAACTAGATAAGGAAGATAAAATTCTTCACCGATGATCATTTTGGTCCATCATAATTCTCAAAAATTGTAAAGAAAAAAATTTAAAAACAAGATTTATGATATCTCTATCTCTACAAAATATCTTTTCTTTAAATCAAATATTGGTAACAATACGTTTTCTTTAAGCACGGAGAAGAAGGAAACATATGAAGGAAAGAAGAAGAAAACTGCACTCCAAACCGCTTCAGATCTGTGAGAAAACCATCTTCAAAACCTCCTTTTGGACAAGATGCAATTTAGAGAGAGAGAGAGAGAGAGAGAGAGAGAGAGAGAGAGAATATGCATAGAAGAGAGTAGGGGGAGAGGAAATAGAAGTTGGGAAAACAAAAGGGCAAGTATCCCACCTCTCTACGAAAGCGAGATCTCGATAATCAGGCTTCCGTGAAAGTCTCTTTGTTTTTAGCAATTTCTGTTCCAATAGAAACGGAGTTAGTTGTCATTACCAGAAATCGGGATTCCATTCTAATTTGGTTTCCAATTGGAAACTAGTTTTAGCGTTAAATACATTGGTCTGATGTAGAATCAGGATTCCAAACTGTAATCCAATTTCCAGATGCCAACCAAACGGGCCCTTAATGCTCTCTCTTATATACACGTCTTTAACTCCTCACGTGGCATGACCACCACATGGTATCTTTTGAATCGTTTGATCTGTACTGACACATGGCGACATCTCATTGGTTCACATAAGTGCGTAAAAAAATAAAAGAGCATAAATATAAGGTGACTTTCTTACAAAATTATGGTGAGCCACTGAGGATCTTCCTACCTCCAAGACATGTGTATGGGTTAATACACACATAGAATTAGCAAACTTCCACACGGGTATAGGTCCTTACTCGTGCCTCGGTGATAGACTCACAAGAGTTTCAACACTGAGGTCATGGGTTCGAGTACCCGTTGTGGTGAAATCTCACTATAGTGTGAGTGCATGTGTAACCTCTCACACACCCACACCATACCATAGTAGCTTTTTTACACCATAATCTGCACTTGAACAGAACCCATGATCTTGTGTTGTGTTGAAACTCTTGTGAGTCTACCATTTCGTCGCGCTGTCAACAGGCCGGGCTTGCAGTAGGCCTCAGGTTGAATTTTGAATTGTTTCGGGCTGGGGCCATCGGGCCGGCCTATTCAAAATTCTAACTTTTCAGGCCTGAGCTGGGCCCATTGACACCTCTACCACTTAGGCGCGTTAAAAGTCCACTTACCACGCGCACGTGGGCCCACCCATTGGGTGGACTGGCCAGGCCACAGTAAACAAGAGGAGGGGCGCCCGATGCACGATTCAAAAGCTGCGAACAGGTGTCCTTCCCTACAACCACGTATCAGGAGGATAGGTTCCTTACCTTTTTGATGCCTTGTTTGGACCACTGCTCAGCTTCTTTTAACCGTCCATCTTCTTCTACAAGTGTGTCTCAATCGATGATAATAACAATATTAAATTTGGGTCCAGCTATGTACATAGTGGATCCCACCTTCCAAGCGATCGGGATCTCTCACACATTTGCCATGTTGGGAAGGGTAGGGAGAGTGGAATCATTCTCTTGTTAGTCGGTACATGCAGTCAGTCGGTTGCAGGATCAATTCTCGTGATGAGTAAACTCTTTGGGGCCCACCGTGAATGCATGTATCTTATCCATGCCGTTCATCTGTTTCAGCATATCATTTTTGGAAACCAACCCAAAATCAAAGCATATCCAAAGCTCAAGTGGACTACACCATAGGAAACAGTTGGGATAATGACTTCCACCATTGAAAGCTTCCTAGGGCCACGGTGTGTTTATTTGTCATCCAACCTGTTCATTAGGTCACACAGACCTGGATGGATGAAGAGAAAATATAAACATCAGCTTGATCCAAAACTCCTGTGGCCATAAAACAGCTTATAAAAGGGATAGATGGCATAAATAAGACACACACAACGGTGGGCCCCACAGATATAGCATACTGAGTTATTTAGTACTCACTCAGCTACCAATGCCAATGCCTTGGCTTCCTGTCATGTTGTGGTCGTGATGGAAGGAGTGGATTTTTCATAGGCATTTCTACAGTAGCTTCCAAAGACACAGCTAGTGGCATCCCGTGCACTTCCAGCGGTCCCAACCTACGTGGGCCTACAATGATGTTTGTGAGAACTACCCATTCATCTATTTTGCAAGCTCTTGTTAGAGCATGAGCCAAAAAATGATGCAAATCCAATCTCTAGTGAGCCATAGCAAGTAAAACAGTTGGATTGAACACTCACTGTTGAAACATTTGCTAGCCACAAAAGTTTTTGGATAAACTAATATTTGGATGTTTTCAGTTCATCCATGTGAGAATGATCTTATGATTGGTTTGGACTTGCCGTTTAAACATCATGGTGGACCTAAGAATTTTCCTCTCTACTTTTTCACGCACGTGGCCCACTCGAGTTTTGGATTTGCATCATTTTTAGGCTCATGTTAGGACGAGTGGATTTCTCACAAACATCATGATGGCCCCTCCTAGGTTGCCATCACATGCCCCTTAAGAAAAGCTCAAATCTCATACAGGTGTTTGATTATGGTTGGTGCATCCAGTGACAGGCTGGGTTCACAGTTATGTATTTGTTTAACCCACGCCAGCCATCCTTTTTACCGGCTAATCTTATAGCATGAACCCAAAATTGAATAAAATCCGAAGCTTAAGTAGACCACGCCACAGGAAATAGTGTGAACTGAAGGCCTATTATTTAAAACTTCTTCTAGGCTACAAATATTTTGAATGAAGCTAATATTTATATTTTCCCTTCATTGATCTCTTTTTTACCTTATGTAAAGGTCCGACATATAAACATCACTGTGGGCCCTAAAAAAAAAAATATCAACGGTGGATGCCATCATCTTCATTGTTTCTTATGGTTTGATCCACTTGACCTTTAGATATGCTTCAATTTTGGGCTCATGACCTAAAATGATAAGACACATTAATCCACGTACGGTGGCCCATAGAGTTTACTCTGAGTTACACAGGTAGGCAATGATCTTCCTACATGCACGTGGAATTAGCAAATCTCCACGCCTGTAGTGGACTCAGGACATGGCCTAATTTCAGGGCCACAGTACATAAAAGGGAAGGACACATGCCCATGCACGATTAAAAAGCTGCCAACAGGTACCCTGCCTTATTAGCACGTATGGGGAGGGTACAATTCCATATCTGCCATGTTTGGACCGCTGCTCAGCTTCTTTCTACCGTCCATCTATTCTTCTCCTACAAGCGTTCTCCAACCGAAGAGAGGAGCAGCTTGAAATTTGGGACGTGACTCGGTTGCCACCCTGAGCCAGCAACGAGGGTGGGACTCTTGACTGTTGGGGCCGCCTCAACGTATGCATTGTATACCCACGACGCCCCGTCCATCTATTTTTCTAGCTTATTTTAAGGCATAGTATCAGGAAATGAAGCAAAAACAAATCTCAAGTGGACCACAAAGCTGGAAACTGTGGTGGTTGAGTGCCCATCATTAGAAATTACCCGGTGTCCACTGTAATGTTTATTTGCCATCCAACCTATTATATGGTCGTACAGATGTAGATGGAGGGAAAACATAATATCAGCTTGATCCAAAACTCATATGGCCCACAAAAAAGTTTTTAATGGTCAATAACCAATGTTTCCTATGGTGTGGTCCACCTAAGATTTGTAATCTTTCCTTCATTTTTTGGACCATGCTCTAAAATAAATCAGAAAAATGGATGGATAATGTAGGTATAGAATGTATACATTGAAGGGGGCTTATGGCCCACCCACATCACTAATTTTAGGTTGTAGCCAAGCTGCATCATGAAATTTGACCTAGATGTAGAGAGGATTGTTGAAGAATACATGATGTGGATTGACCAAAGTAATGAGGGAAAGAAGGATCTGAAGAGTAGAAAATTAACCAATTAACAGCCTTAGGCAACCGGTCGCACAACCTCTATAACTGGTCAAATTATCCCAGCGACCGGTCTAATTTTGACTAAAAACCAGCTTTGCTTGCTGGACTGTTTCGGACCCTAAGTGACTAATCGTCAAAGGTTCGACGACCAATTGCCACTCAACTATAACCGGTCGACGGTCCCTTGCAACCAACTGCTCGTTCCGTAGTCCTACATGCGAGTTGCGGTTTCTTTCCATTTTTTAATAGAATTCTTTTTAATTGTTTTTTTTTTAAAGGTTTTGTGGATTGCTTAAAGTATTTAAACTCTCTTAATTTCGTTAATGACATTTATTCATTACTTAATATTATATTTATAAAAAAAAGAAAAGCTATTGCTTTCTTTTTCTTCTTGGATTCTGATAGAGAATTTTTGGACGCTATGTGAATTTGGAATATTTATCTACGAGGAAGATGGTGATTAACCTCACCACGTCTATGCCTGCACCAGGTATGCACACAGTGGGCCCCACCTTAGGAGCGATCCAGATATGTGTCACGTTTGTCATGTTGGGTAAGGAGAGTGGAATCATTCTTACATTTGGTCAGCTAGCTCATGATCAATGCGATGGCGGCCTCCGTTCGGTATAAAACTTTGTGGGGCTAACTGTGATGGCCATCTCGTATGGGAGTGAATTAGTTGTTGCCCTGGTAAGAGCTTAGTGGGTGTTACCCCTATGGGGCTTTCTTGTATATCCATACTGTACATATGTTTTTACATCTCATTTTAGGATAAGATCCCAAATCATAAGAAGATCCAGATCTCAAGTGGACCGCACCGATAAAAAGAGTGATGAATAACCATTAAAAACATTTTGTGGACCAAAAACAGTTTTGGATCAATCTTATCTTTCTAATTTCCCTTCAAACAGATCTTATTAAAATTATAAACAGGTTGGATTGAAAATAAACATTAAGAAAAAGTTATAATGGCCCCTTCGGAATTTTTTAATGGTGAGGCACTCAATCACCACGGTTTCTGTGGTGTGGTCCACCTGAGATTTGGATCCATATAATTTTTGGTATCGCTACCTAAAATTTGCCATAGAAAAGGATGGACAACATGGATATAAATAAAACCATTAAGGTAGGCTCAACTAACACCTAATTCGAGTAGGGCTCTCAATGGAGCGGGTCAGATCCGAGATCCGATTCGCTCCGAATCCATATAATGTGGATTTGGATCTTAAAATAGGTCCGATTAGTTAAATGGACCGGATATGGATCTTAAATAGGTCCGATTACTTAAATGGAGCGGATATGGATTCACAAGAACATATCCGAGTTAGATCCGAATCAGATTAAGATCCGACTCATTGTCACCTTACTGTATATGTTCTATTCTTGCTGGCCATCCGTTTTGCAAATTATTTTAGGCCATTTGGACCATACCATAGTAAATAGTGGGATTTGCATCATTTTTCTACTAAATTAAATATATTATATTATATATTTTATATCATATATTTTTTAGATTTGTAATGGGGGTGCATTCGGACCTAGATCCGACCCGAATCCAATGGTTATATGGATTTTGGATCAGAAATGGATCTAACAATTTATAAATGGATCAGATATGGATATCACCTTCTGGATCCGAGTTGGATCCAAATCCGATCCGAATCCGTCTACAGATATACGGACTTGGAGCCGGATCCAACTGGATCCGATCCAGATCCGATCCATTGAGAGCCCTAAATTCGAGCCCATTAGATATCTACTCTTTATATTTAAAAAATGAGGCAGATCAAATACTCAGGTGAGTCACACCACACGATACAACACGTATTAAACACCTGGTTTGCAGAGAATCTTGTATTCAGGTTGGTATGTTTGTTTTCCCTTCATCCATGTACGAATCGCCTTATCAAGGGGTTGGATGGTATAGAAACCATCATGGTGGGCCCAATAACCTTTCAATGATGGGCATTCAATCTCACTCTTTCTCATAGTGTGCATGACCTAAGTCTTCGATCCGCGCACTTTTTGGGACCACACCCCTTTTGGGACCACACCCTGACATGAGCGGGAGAAATTGATTTGAGTGGATGTCAGACGGAGATTGAAAGATGCAGTTTGGCTAGTGACCCCACCACCAGCCAGCTAGCTGGTATCAAATACATATAGACGCCACCATAATGTATGTTTTTTTATCCACGGCATTCATCATTTTTACCATGCTCATTTTAGGGCATAAGATGATTAACAAGGAAGATTCAAGTATCAGGTGGACTGCACCACCACAGGAAAACAATGCCTGATTGACTGTCTACCATTAAAACTTTCTAGGACCTACTGCAATGTTTATTTTCTATCAAACCTGTTGATAAGGTCACAACAACCTGGGATGAAGGGAGAACACAAATATCAGCTTGATCCAAAACTTCTAGCCCCAAGAAGTTTTCAATTGTAAGCAATGAATTCCCATTGTTTCGTGTGGTGTGGTCCACCTAAGATTTAGATCTGCATCATTTTGTCTCATACCCTAAAATAAGCTGAAAAAAAAATGGTGTGGATAAAACACATACATCATGGTGGGGCCCACAGAGTTTAACACCAGCTAGCTGGGGATCACTAGTCAAACCCGTCCATCGCGGAGAGTGGATTTCAGACAGACATTGCATAGGCTCCACAGAGTTTTATGCTGGATGGTCTCTATTTGCGTTCCACTAGGCTAGGCCTAGCCAAGCCCAAGCCTAGCTAAATACAACGGGCCCAAACCAACGGGCCCAACCTCGCCCATAATGTTTGCCAAAAACTCCAGCCCAGCTTTCTACGTCTTTTCAAAATCTAAGCCGTTCAATAGACGAATGCTCCACACGCTGCAATTGCAGCACCTACATGCAAGATCCGGCCCACTCATCAGGCAGATCTCACCATGATCACACCTTGACAATCATGAAGGTTCCTTTACCAGCACTGAATGTAAATAATGAATGGTCAAGAAAAAAATATATATCAGTCATGCACATTGATGAATTAGAAGTTTTGGACTAAAATGATTTTATTAGCATCCTTGGCTTTTTAAATTTTAGATATGTGGGGCACATTGTTCGACGATCAAAACCAGCAATTTGCTTGGCCATATTGTAATGAATATTGTAATGAGATTACAACTTGTTTGTTAAATATCGAGTCGGACTTAATTGTTTTTTAAATATTTAGTACATACAAAGCCAGAATTTAAAATCTAAATTTGTAGTCTGAAAACTTGTTTTGTAATTGTTAGAAAGAAGTATTGAAGTTTGAAAATTAAGCATATGTTTTGTAATTGTCTCAAAGAAGTGCTGAAACCTGAAAATTAAGCACCAGTTTGGCTCATTTGCTCCTATCTCCACAGGAAACAGTCGTGATTGAATCCCCACCATTAAACATTTAATGGATTCCATCCAACCGGTTGATAAGGTCATAAAAATCTACAAGAAGAGACCACGCAAATATTATCTTAATCCAAATCTTTTGTGGCCCCCAAGAAATTTTTAATGGTCAATTATCACTGTTTCATGTACTATGGTCCATATGAGATTTAGATCTGCTTCATTTTTTTGGATCATGTACCTAAAATTAGTTTTCAATACCAATGGATGGGATGGATGTAGTAACATACATCATGGTGAGCCCCACAGTTAGGGTCCCACCCACCTGAATGGATCCAAGGGACTCGGATTGCCAGCTCACGATGTAAATAGATGGATCCAAATCTCATGTGGACCACACCACAGGAAACAATGGTGATTGAATGCCCACCATTAAAAGCTTCTTGGGTGGGGACCACGAAAGTTTTAGATGAAGCTGAAATTTGTGTTTTCCTTTCACTTAGGTCCGCAATAGGTTGGATGGTAAATAAACATCACAGTGGGCCTTAGGAAGTTTTTAATGGTGGGCACTCAATCACCACTCTTTTCTTGTGGTGTGGTCCACTTAAGATTTGGATCTATCTCAATTTTGGGCTCATACCATAAAATGATCTGGAAAAATAGATGGACGGTGTGGATAAAACACATACGTCATGGTGGGGCCTATAGAGCACTCTCAAATAGCCACCACGCTACTGGCAACATCAGTATGCAAGTCACGCACGATCCGGGAAGCTGATTGCATGGTGTGTTGATGTCACCAAGTTTCGTGGCCCCACCATGATATATATGTTATATCCACATCGCACATCCATTTGGTGACATCATTTTAGGATATGAGCCCAAAAATGAGGCAATCCAAAGCTCAAGTGGACAACAAAACAGAAAGAAATGGGGACAATGATTCTTACGTTGAAACCTTCCCAGGGGCCACCGTTATGTTTATTTGTCATCCAACGTGTTCACGAGGTCACATAGACCTGAATGAAGGAAAAAAAAAATCAGATTGATTCAAAACTTCTGTCACCCCCAAAAGTTTTCAATGGTAGACGTGAAACCCCCCTGCCTTTTGTGGTGTGGTTCACTCAAGCTTCCGATCTGCCTCATTTTTTTACCCTTACCCTAAAAGTATCTAAAATGGGTGGATGGTGTAAATATAACACATACATTATGATAGGGCCACAAAACTTGGTAATGTCAACACACCAAGGAGGTTGATGGTGTGCGGCACACCACACAATCCTTTCCAAATACGGGGTGAGGATTGGGTACTATCCCATGAGGACCTAGCCGGACGGTCTTGTCAAGGGCCCTGTGGGGCTCACCATGATGTATATGTTTTATCCATACATTTTTCCATACTATTTTTGGCATAAGACCAAAAAAAAAAAAAAAAACAAGGTAGATCTAAGGCTCAAGTGAGCCACGCTACCAGAAATAGTGGGAATTGGACGCATGGTGTTGAAAACTTCTTGGGGCTACAAAAGGCTATGATTAAGATGATATTTGTGTTTTCCCTTCATACAAGTCTGTGTGACCTTATGAAGAGGTTAGATGGCAAATAAGCCTCAAAGTGGACCCTATGAAGGTTTCAATGGAAGTTGTTCAATTCTCGCTGCTTTTTATGGTGTGGTCCACTTGAGCTTTGGCTGTGCCTCATTTTTTGGGCTCATGCTCTAGAATGATATGCAAAAATTGATGGATAGCGTGCATTTAACACACAAATCTTGGTGGGGCCCAAAGAAGTCCCACGCATTAAAAGTTGGGATGTGTATTATGCAATCTCCATGGTGGTAAAGTTTTTCTTATTTAAAAGACTCCACGAAGTGCATTCTATATTCACCATTATACCAAACCTCCATGAAAAATCACGAAGCACTTTCCATGTTCAACATTAACAAACAGCATTTAACGTGAAACACTTTTTGGGTTCCGCATTACATAATTTTTTCCAGTGTTAGCAAACACGCCATAAGCCCAAAACATGCCCTCCATGGGATGATCCTAATCCTTCAGTTTGCTGACTATAAATAGGCTGGGGGAATGCAAAAACTTTTCACATTCATCACTTGTGTAAAAGGTGTTGCGCAGCACGCCTACAATGCTGGTGAACTAAGATCCAATTTTTGGTCTCATCCACAAACGATAAACAGGAAGAAATAATAAGTAGAAGTAGAATCTAAGCAAACCAACAAACCACAAGACAGATTTTACGTGGAAAAACTCCAAATAAGGGTAAAAAACTACGGTGCAAAGTTCCATTGTGAAGAAGATAAAGTTACAAGCAATACACTTACCTTCTCCGATACTTCGCATGCACAGAAATGGCTCTTTCTCACCTTGGACATATAGAAACCTTAATCACATTGCCTAATCCCGGATTACACCTCTTTATATAGTAAAATCTGAAAATACAACTCAAAATAGGAAACCCACACTTACAAGTCGCGGCCGGTTGGGCGCCCAGTCATGCTTGATCGGGTGCCCGACTGTTCACAGAACAATCCAGAGACAACCGTCTCAATCACATGAATATCGGGCGCCCGGTCCACTGACCGTCCGAGCGTCGGACCATGCTTGGTGTGATTGGCTCCACACTCAACAATCTCCCACTTGGAGACACATCACCACATGATCCTTTGTCTTATACATCTGAAGTGCACCACTCCCCCCGTTTTCAAGCCTGAAGACCAATCAAAGCTAAACAAAGCTTCAGCTTTTCTCATGTGATCGCCTTGGTCAGCATATCTGCAGGGTTCTCACTTGTATGAATCTTCTCCAAAGCAATCGATCCATCTTCCAGTAACGAACGTATGAAGTGATATCTAATGTCAATATGCTTGGTCTTTGAATGAAAGGCTAAATTCTTAGCCAAGTGTATTACACTGACTGTCACTATACAGCTTACAATCTGCTTACTTCTTCCTCAACTTTTTCATAAAACCTTGCATCCACACCATCTCCTTGCACGCTTCTGTAACTGCAACATATTATGCTTCCGTTGTATTGATGGATATTATCTTTTGTAACTGAGAGACCCAATTGATTGCAGCACTAGCCAGGGTAAAGACATACCCTGTTGTGCTCTTTCTGTTGTCAATATCTCCTGCCAAATCTGAGTTAACGTAGCCTTGTAGCTTGATTTTCGATTCTCCAAAACGCAGCCCTACATCTACAGTACTTACCAGGTATCTGAGAATCCACTTCACAACTTTCCAATGTTCCTTCCGGGGGTTGTTCATGAACCTACTAACAACTCCCACTGCTTGAGCAATATTGGCCTCGTGCTAATCATAGCATACATGAGGCTCCCTATAGTTGACGCATAAGGGACTTTAGCCATGTAGTCCCGTTCTTCCTGCGTCTTCGCACCTTGCTCCTTCGAAAGCTTGAAGTGGTTGGCTAATGGAGTGCTAACCGGCTTAGCACTTCCAATACTGAATCGATCAAGTACTTGGCTATGTACTCTACCTATGACAAAACTAGCTTCTTGTTTTTCCCGTCACGCTTTATTCTCATGCCTTGGATTTGTTTTGTAGCTCCTTGTTAGAACTTAAAAAAAGATCAAAACTGCTCGTCAGCAGTCCTTCTTTTCTTCTATGTTTCTTTTATTCTGGGGAAATTCTGAGTATAGAGACATTCATAGACAATCATAAGCAATCACAAAGTGTACACAAGAGAGAGATATCGCAAGACGAATTTTATTCCAGAGATTCTGAGATCTTTTACATTCCAGGCTGTGATACTGGTCACGAGCCTTTAATTACATCAACGGTTGATCACCCTTGATTGGAAGGCAAAAGACCAATCCGCCAGGGATTATGGTCTTGAGTTCATGGTCGTGTAGACCTTTGTTTTCTTGTTATGGACTGAACCACATTTATTAGACACGCCAAATGTCTATGTCCTATTTTCTTTCGGATTGTCTGGACTGAGAGACTGTCAAGATTCGAGTGGTGTAACTCTGGGCCCGCGCCTGTTACTGTGAACAGGTGACCGCTGGAATACACGATCCTCGAATGTTGGTCCGCATAACCCAAGGCCCGCGCCCATATTTTTATGACGGGTGACCTTAGGAGAGCACTCCGCAACGTTTCCGAAAGAGGGTGTTTAATCGAGTAGTGCAACTCTGGGCCCGCGCCTGTTACTGTGAACAGGTGACCGCTGGAATACACGAACATCGAAGTATTGGTCGGCATAACCTAAAGCCCGCGCCTGTTACTGTGAACAAGTGACCTTAGGAGAGCACTCTGCAACTACCTCATCAGCTCAACCGACGGACCCGTTGTCGATGGGTAGGGTATCGACTGTCTTTTTCATAATGGTAGTCCATAGCAGGATGTTTCAAACTTAGTTTGAACTCTTTGTTTGTGGTTTCTCGTGGTAACCATAACCCCTTAGGTTTAGCCTCGGACCTTTATCTGGGATGAATAGAGCCTTGCACAGTAAACTAAACGTATTTCTTCTGGAGTCGGGCGACTCGTCTTCGAGAACACTCTTTCTTCTGAGTATTTTCAATGATCTATTTGGGATCAAATAGGCTTTATCGAGCCAAGATCTTTTGAGGATTCAAATTCAATGGGCTGGATCGGCTATTTCCGATGCCTGCAAGTGGCTAAGTATAGGGTCTGATGGACTCCTGTTCATGCCAATTTTTTATGAATGATGGGGATCGGTGCCCCGTGAATGCTTAACTCGGCCGTTGGATAGCCTGAGCGCTTCAGCTTTGCCTTGGCATCTTTGAGATCGCGGTTGATTTCATTTGGCATTAATCAATTTTCAAGCCAACAGGGCACTTCCCAGGGCTGAAAATGACTAAGTAGTAGACCTGTTTGCGGTCTGATTAGAGAAATCAGTGAGTATTATCGATAACCATCTTTGAACATGGGTGGATTATGTCCACGAGGATCGTGGTGCGATCGCGTTTCGATTTTCTTAGTAGAAGTCAATTTTCGGGCCAACAGGGCACTTTCCAGGGCTGAAAATGACTAAGTAGTGGACCTGTTTGCGGTCTAATCAGGGAAATCGGTGAATATTATCGATGAGCGTCTTGGAACAGGAGTGGATTACGTCCACGAAGATCGCGGTGCGATCGTGTTTCGATTTGCTTAGCGGAAGTCGATTTCTGGGCCAACAGGGCACTTCCCAGGGCTGAAAATGACTAAGTGGCGGGCCTGCCAACCGCTTGATTAGGGTATTCGAGGGTCCTGAGATCGGATAGCCTCGTCGCGGTGCATGATTATAGTGTATCATGTCAAGTAAAAGAAAAGTTTCCCTCTCGGGCTCGGTCCAATTCCGCCCCGATTCTTCTCATTTTCGGCCGTTTTTGGCTCTTTCGGAAGGATTTCTAAAGTTGCCAAATTGGCTAAGTGTCAGTCATTTTGAACCAAAACACTGATTTGTGCCACTTATCATTGACCATTGGAGAATCTGATCCGATGGATGGATATAACTCATCGAGACGCATCTAGGAGAGACAGTTTCATCAAAATCCGATCCCGGACGAAGGCGGGCCGCACAACGGAAGGTCCACCCCTCCAACCAGTGTCCAGGCGCATGGAAGGGATGGTGCAGGCGCATGTGACCATTTTGAACATGGCTCCAAGCGCATGTGGCTGATGGTGGGCGCATGTCATCATTTTCCGGGTGCATGTGCCCATTTCACATGGGAAACAGGTGAAGGAGAGGTGTTCCGGGTGCATGTGGCAGTACACATGCGCCTGGACCCAAAGAGTGGGCGCATGTCTCTCCCAGACTTGGAGAAATTTTGGGATTTTTCGGCCAGAACAGCCGGCGCATGCGGGGGGAAAAGCCGGCGCATGTGGAGGATAAGCCGGCGCATGTGCCCAACACTTAGAAAATTTTCAGGATTTCTTCCTGAACTTGGGATTCCGATGAGGAAATCCTTTTCCGGCGAGGGTTTCCGGTAAGGGAATCCACTCCGGCCAAGGCATCCAGCGAGGGGAAAAAGAGCAAGCGCATGTGGTGCTTACATCGCTCTAAGGTCGACGGGGGATGATCTCGTGTTGATGAAATAAGGTGACTTCACTATTTATAGGAGGGTAATCGGGTTCGGGTATGACCGGCGGGTATTTTCCAGTGCATGTGGTAGAAAATAGTGTCAAGCGCATGTGGCAGAAAGCAGCCAAGCGCATGTGGTGGATCCGGGCGCATGTCCTTTACCGGCGCTTTTCGAAAAAGTGTTTAATTTACTCCCTTTCACTAATAGGGTGCAAGCGCATGTGGTTGGAGGCCAGACGCATGTCCTTTGCTGGCGCTTTCCCACTACTTAACTAGATTTTCAGGGTTCCAGCACTTAGAAAATTTCAGGATTTCAGCTCCGACGGGGAACCTCCAAAGGACAGCTACCTTTTCTAGACATGCACTCACTGTCGCCAAGCCACCTCTAGGCTATGATTGATCTCCTGAATGAACGGGGTGGGGTGTGGAAGTCCAGATATTGCCAATTTTGGTACTTCCTTCCTAATTTGGAGCCTCCAGGTCGGCTTGTCGTATAGGAACGTTGTTCCGGGGAGCGCGCGCATGGAAATACGCATTGTAATGACTTCGAACTTGCTATTTAAGGGTTTTGGGGCGCTCCGGATCATTTGGTGATAAAGCACATGTCCATTTCCGCTCTAAAATGGTAGCTGTAGGCTTACGGACCCTTTTTTATCAGCTCGAAGCGGGGACGAAACGCATTTCGAGGTGCACATGTAAAAATATGCACCGGATGACTTTGAAACTTGCAGGTTAAGGGTTTTAGGATATTTTGGATCATTTTCTGGTGAAGCGCATGTCCAGTTCCTCTCTGAAATGGTAGCTGTAGGCTTACGGACCCTTTTGGTCAGCTTCGGGCAGGGATGAAACGCATTTCGAGGTGCGCGGGTAAAAATATGCATCGGATGACTTTGAAACTTGCAGGTTAAGGGTTTTAGGACATTTTAGATCATTTGGCGGTAAAGCGCATGTCCAGTTCTGCTCCGAAATGCTGTTTACAAATTTTGGTCGCTACCAAGCGATCAAGGTTGTGTTGGCGTTTGCAGGGCTTTCCTGACCTCAAAACTGATCCAAATTATTGTCAATAGACCACGGGATGTTGTTTTACAATGGGTGCAAATTTGAGCCCCAACACTCCTAAATCCTTCATGGTAAACTCTCTAAACAATTGTCTTTTGAGATTTGAGATGTCCTTCATGCTTGATCTGGCCACAAGCATATCATCAACATACAGAAGGAGGATGATGTACGACGTATCAAACTTCTTCAAGTAGCAACAGTGGTCTGCATGACATCTTTTGAACCCGTTTTCCGACATGAAACTGTTGAACTTCTTGTACCACTGCCTCGGGGCCTGCTTCAGGCTGTATAGACTCTTTTTTAGTCTACACACCTTGTTCTCCTTTTCTGGTGCCACGTATCCTGTCGGCTGATGCATATATATCTATTCTTCAAGGTCCCCATGAAGAAAGGTTGTCTTAACATCTAGCTGCTCTAGATGTAAGTAGGGCTGTCAACGGGTCGGATACGGGTCGGATCAGTGATGATCCGTATTCAACCCGATTAAGGATATATCCGACCCGAATCCGATTCGGATCACAAGTATATGATCCGAACCTGACCCGTTTAAATATTTTGAAATCTGTTTTTTATCAGATTATGATCCGACCCGATATCAGAGAGAGAGAGAGAGAGAGAGAGAGAGAGAGAGAGAGAGAGAGAGAGAGATGCTCGTGCGTGGAGAGTAAAGACGAAGGAGACGACTGTGTCTTTTTTTTTTAATCAAGTCGTTAACGGGCCGGATTAAGGTTGATCCGAATCTGACCCGAATATTAAACGGATCATCTTTGGGTATCCCTATCCGACCCGATGATCTGATTATTAATCTGAATCCGATTAAATCGGAGCGGATCTGGATCGAATACGGATCATGATCCGTGCCGTTGACAGCCCTAGATGTAAGTCCTCTGCAGTCCTCTGTAGCCAATATACTCAAGACCATGCGAATCGTTGACATCTTCATCATTGGTGAAAATATTTTAGTGAAGTCGATGCATGCCTTTTGTTGGAAACCTTGTCACAACTAGTTTGGCCTTGTATCGCTTCGAACCATCGTGCTCCTCTTTCAGTCTATAAACTCACTTATTACGAAGAGCTTTCTTACCCTTAGGTAGAGTGACTAGCTCCCACGTATGATTGGACTCAAGAGAGTCCATCTCATCATTCATGGACTACTCCCACTTAACCCGTGTATTTGACCGTAATACTTCTTCAAAACATTCTGGCTCACCATTATCTGTCAGCAGAAGATAAGGTAAGGAGGGTGAGTATCGAACTTTAGGTCTCCTTTCCCTAGTAAACCTCCTCACAACCGGTGTCTGCGGCTCTGCCTCATCATGCTCCTGTGCATGCTCATCTTGTGACACTGTAACACCCGTGTCCGGTAACTCTTCTGATTCTATGAATTCTTTCTCATCGGCCTTATTCTGTTTTTGTTGCAAGTTATCCTTATGCATCACTTTTCATTGAAGACTACGTCCTTGCTTTTGATGATTTTTCGGTTCTCTGTGTCCCAAAACTGGTAGCCAAAATCATGCTGCCCGTAACCTATAAGGTGCACCTCCTGGACTTCGCATCCAGCTTGTTTCTGTTCTTTGCATCAATGTGAACATAAGAAGTGCAACCAAACACTCTGATATGTGCAAGCATTCACCTCTTTTCTAGTCCACGTTTCTTCTAGTAGCCCACCATTTAATGGTGCTGAGGGACTTCTATTGATGAGATATATGGCAGTATTCATAACATCTGCCTAAAAGGTCTTGGGCAACCCTGCATGTAGCCTCATGCTCCTAGCGCGCTCAAGGATGGTCCTGTTAATGCGCTCAGTCACACCATTCTCCTGCGGTGTCCCTGAAATCATTTTATGATGTTTGATCCCATGTGATATACAATACTCCTAAAACCTCTTATCACAGTACTCTCCTCCATTATCCGATCTGAGACATTTTACTGTTTTTCCTGTCTCATTTTCTACCATTACCTTCCACTTCTTAAATACATCAAATACACCTGATTTGTGCTTTAAGAAATAAACCCATAGTTTTCTACTAGCATCATCAATAAAAGAAACAAAATAACATGATCTGCCAAGAGATGATACTTGTGCTGGTCCTCACACATCAGTGTGTACAAGCTTCAATAGATGTGTCTTTGGAGCTCGTCCTGTTTTCTTGAAGCTGACTCTCTTCTGCTTACCATACACGCAATCCTCGCAGAATTCCAAGTCGATAGACTTCAACCCTGGTAGCTTCCCCTTTGACAATAACATTTTCATTCTCTTCTCACTCATATGTCCTAACCTCTGATGCCATAACTGCCCGTTCACTCCAGTTGATGCGACTGCGAGTGAATTATATGATCTGAAAGTCACGTACAAAGTACCTTCCTTCTTACCTAGAGATATCACCAAGGCACCTTTTATGACCTTCTAAGAATCACTAGTGAATGTCGTCATATCCGGTATCGGCCAACTACCTCACTGAGATCAAATTTTGTCTCAAACTCAGTACATGTCTGACATCCTTCAATTTCAAGACCGTTCCGTCTTTCTGACTTAAGTGAACGTCTCCCTTTCCAACAATACTGCATGACTCATCATCACCCAGGTAGACTCTTCCGAAGTCACCTGACACATAATCACGAAGAACTTCTTTTGACAAAGTGGCATGAAATGAAGCACTCGAGTCTACAACCCAAGACTCATTCCGCGCATCAAGAGACAAGATCAATGCCTATGTGTCACTCTACTCAGATAAATTCACTGAATCCTTCCCACCTTGAGAGCTTCCTTCTTGCCTTCTAGATTCTTTGCTGAGAATTAGACCGGCCACATCATCGAATTTTAACTTTGTCGTTCCTGAGGAATTGGTCACGGCAATCACCAAACCATCCCAACTGTCTGGCAAACTGGACAAAATCAATAGTGCCTTGACCTCATCATCAAAAGTGATACCAACAGATTTCAATTGGCGTGGGACTGTATTGAACTCGTTTAGATGTTCAGCCACACCCCCACCATCTGACATCTTCATGTTGAATAGCCAGTTTCATAAGATGAACCTTGTTGGATGCCGAGGGTTTCTCATACATCGTAGCCAAAGCTTACATTAATTCTTTTGTGGTCTTTACTTTGGATATTTTGAAGGTGACGCTCTTAGACAAAGAGAATTGGATCGTTTCTAAAGCCTTTCGATCCACTAAAGCCCATTCATCATTTGTCATCTTCTCTGGTTTCTTCTCTTTTCCTTCTAGAGGAATATAAAGGTCTTTCTGATACAGATAATCTTCCATCTGCATCTTCCAGAAGGCAAAGTTTGAACCATCAAACTTCTCAATTCTAATTTTTCCTTCTTCCGTCATCGCTCCCACTTGAACTAAACCAATAACTCTGATACCAGTTGTTGCGCAGTACGCCAACAACGTCGGTGAACCGAGATCGAATTTTCGGTCTCACCTACAAACGATAAACAGGAAGAAATAATAACTAGAAGTAGAATCTAAGCAAACCAACAAACCACAAGACAGATTTTACGTGAAAAAATCCCAAACAAGGGTAAAAAACCACGGTGCAAACTTCCACTATGAAGGAGACAAAGTTACAAGCAATACACTTACCTTTTCCGATGCTCCCATGCACAAAGATGGCCCTTTTTGCTAACCTCTCGCCTCTTTCTCACCTTGGACGTATAGAAACCTTAATCACATTACCTAATCTCAGATTACATCCCCTTTATATAGTAAAACCTGAAAATACAACTCAAAATAGGAAACCCACACTTACAAGTCGCGGCCGGTCGGGCGCCCGGTCAGGATGGGCGCTCGCCCAAACAGAAAAACGTCAAGCAAGCTACAGGCTAGATCAGCCGATTATCGAGTGCCCGGTAAAGTTGACCGTTGAGCGCCCAACTGTTCACAGAACAGTCCAGAGACAACCATCTCAATCACATGAATATCGGGTGCCCGGTCCACTGACCGTCCGGGCGCCCGACCATGCCTGGTGTGATTGGCTCCACACTCAACAAAAGGTTCAATATTGGTACGTGGGACCTTCCAATTCATGAAGCTTTTCCACCATGGCCCATTAGTGGTAAGGCCCAATAAATAAATAGCCTTGATATGAACCATGGCTAACCATGTCAGATGTGTTGCCTCATACTCATCTTGTCATAGAGAAATAAATCAGCATGATCCAAAATCTAAGGTTGCGCCATATGGAATAGTTGAGATGGGGGGCCATTATTTGTTGTATCTGGTTCCTATACTGGTGTTTATATGACGTCCAATCCATATTCCCGTGTGCCTTACCAGGATGGAAGTTTCAGCTAAAAGTCACATGATTTAAAGAGTGGGGCACAACATGTGAATTTAAAAGTTTTATGCATGATTTTACATTATTCCTTGCGGCATGGACTAATAATTTTAAAACGGCTTGATTTTTAGGATTGAGGTCAAACACAATGGTAGTAAAGTTGTTTCCCAAAGCACACCCTCGTATCTATGCTAGTCATACCAATGTTTTTGTTTTATAGAAGTATAAATATGATATCATGAGTTATTATATTATTCTTTGAGTTTCTTTAATTGAGAAACAAAAAACTATTTTTCATAAAATAGCCTTTTATTTGCACACATATCTATATTTCATTATCCAAAACTACACATGGCATATTGTATATAAGACGAGGATGATCCTCGAGCAAAACTTATAGTAAATGTTCAACCCATAGTAATAATAAAAAACAACATTACCATTGTCTTTATAATGAAAGACTCTTGCTTGAGACCAAAGATGAACCCAAAAGTCAATTTTATTTAAATATGTTGAGGTGGGACCTTTTGTACTTTGGGTGGTCCTACGAATTATTGTATGTGTTTTTTTATTAATTTATTAATATAAATTAGAGAGGGGTGTTATGGAACCCTAATTGTAAGTTTTCTATATAGCGGGCCCAACTGATCAATGGCCCATATCTAATATAGATGTCAGAATTTGTGTGAATTGATAAGTGGACCCCACTACAATCGTGATCTCGTGGAGATAAGAAGGGTGACGCGTTTAAAACTGTTGATAGGCAGTGTTGTAGTTGAACATGGACTCTAAGAAAATCAAATTCATGTGGAGTAGGGGTTACAGTGTTTTGATAGGTTTTAAACATTGCAACACCCATCCAAGAATTTCTATTTAAGGAATGTTGGGATCCCAATTCGGAATGACACAGAGAACTGAATTCCCATCTCTGGATTCTCTCTACAACAGTTCTAGTAGAGGAAGATCCAGATCAGAGACACAGATGGCTCAATCAGGTAGGGTAAAATTTCATCTTAATCTCCTCCCATTTTTCAGTGCCTTCGCCGGTGGCCATTCACTCAGCACATCGCCCATCTTCCTCATCACCGTTAAGCCATAGTCAGTGAATCCATCACAGTCGTCTTTCTTCTCCATCACCACGAGCATACCCCCGTCGCGAGTCACTATCGCTACGACCCAACCCCTACTATAATAACCCAAATTTCTCATACTCGGGTCTTGAAAAGCTCAAATTATTACGTAGAAAATTTTCACTTAAATGCACTATAGGATGTTTTCACGCCTGTATGGAAGTTAGCCTATATAACCTTCGTTGTTAGAAATTAAGATGAACGATTTTTATGAAAGTTGATCAGAACATAGATTCTAATAAAAATAAGCTATCTTTCGAATACAAGTATAAATTGCAAAAATTATGAAAATGCCCTTATGAACCCATTACATTTTCTAACAAAATAATGATAATTTATTTTGAAGTAAACCGTAGCATTACCATAGAATAGCTAAAGGAACAATTCCATAAAACCAAAATCTCAAATGGGTCACTACATTATGGAAATCTAGTATATCGACTCATTGTAGATGTCGATAGAGAAATGTGGTTCCGAAGGTAAGCCGACCATTCTCTTCACCACATTGTTAAACCCTAAACTCACTGTCAGAATTATGAACGGAGATGTATAAATATGATTTTTAAAACGACCTAAGAGTTATAACGGTTCACATTAACCTAGACCTAGAATGATTAAAAGGACCACTTTCAGTGATTCGATTGAACCCAAATTTTAAATCTAAGCTATTGCACACGATTTAACCGTACAAACCAAACCTCATCGTAAAAATACCAAAATAACAAATCAGCTCCTAAACCCTTCATTTAGTGTCCCATGATCATTAAATTATTTTTCCTAGACTCAGGGTCATGGACTTAATTTAAAGAAGGTCTTGGATCGCACCCTTCGTGAACTGATCATGAAAATCTAGGAGAGAACTTCATTTTAGTTCAAAATCCGCTTAATTAGAAGTTTTTGAATCCTCTAAAATTAGTTAGCTTAAGCCCTAAGTAACTTGGAGTGGGACGTCAAGTTGGACCATTTTCCATCGTCTGTTTGCGATAAAAATTCACGTAATTTTTAGGATCGTCCGACTATGATTTTGTACAAATTTTGGGACCCAATCATCGATGATGGACCATATATCTCATGAATGATCTAAAACATCCTCTGCTCCATCCATCATGAAATTTATGTCTTTGGTTGTCGCTCGTCGAAAACTATATAAGACGATGATGTTAGTGCACTTTTCTATGGCATACTAGTGCACCTTATTTGTCAATCATGTGGGTCCTTATGTTGTAATGTCGGTTGAGCCTTGGCAAGCTGAAGATCGAAGATTCAAGTGGACCAGAAGCATCAAGGAAGAAGAACAAGTAAATGAGATGCCTTGGTGACCCTAACCCTTTAAACCATAACACCCAAAACCTCTTAGATGACTTGAACCAACTAGGAATACCCTTAGTCATCCTTATTAGCCTTAGATCATATAGAAAAACATGATAAAATAAGTTAATTAAATAGGTGGAAGCTGTTGTAAACAAATCAGCCCAAACAACAGTTTCCGATTGATCTCTGATCGATTAGACAGTGGTTCCAATGGGACTCCGATCAATCAGACAAAGGTTCTAATCAATCGAAATTTGGTCCAGAGAATTTTAAGCTCTCTAGGACAAATTTTTGATCAATCAGACAGTGCCTCCGATCAATCGGATGTGGTCCTTCCGATCAATCGGACCATGATTCTGATAAATTGAAATTTGTTTAAGAGAATTTGAAAATTCATTGGATAAATTTTCGATTAATCGGACCATGTTCCGATCAATCGAAGACACACGAATCTGTAATTTTTTTTTACCATTAGAAGAAAGTATATAAAAGGAGGGGATTCATTTTTGGGCAAAAAGAGAGAAATTTTGAAGAGTTTGAAACCACCATTGTTGGAGACCATTAGAGGCTCAAATCCCAACCCTAGTAAGTCATTTTTTGTGGTTCATCACAAGATTAGAGCATTCTAAGCTCATGTTGAAGATGTACTTGTCCCTCTTTGATCTCTAGAGTTTGGATTGATCTTAATAGTGAAATTCTTATCTAAATCTCCATGATGAGATCCTTGTAGGTGAGATAATCTAGGCAACTCATTCTCATTAGTTGTAGAGATCTCAAACCTACCCTCCTAGAACCTTGGGCATATCTATCGGAGCATCATATGCAAGGTGGTTGATCTTGGATCTGGAGCATTGGCGATGCAACGGCATCAACGATCAAGGAAGCACAAGGGGAGCTGATTCGACCATGGGAGAGCAAGAAGAAGGAACCCGAAATGGCGCTACAATGGAGCTCAAATTCGACAAGCAAGGTTGTCATTTGTTAGAGTACATCTACTCTTTTCCCGGTGGGAATTGAGTGTAGAGTTTGTTTGTCAAACTCGATCTAAGGTTGTTTGCTGATCCTTGACTTGATGGTTGAGCCTAAAGTCTAGAGATGTTTGTCGTTCCTTGACACATTTGTCGGGCCTAAACAAGTCTTCAAAGGGAGCCACCAACACATGTGTAAACGTGTAGCTTGGGAGGAGCCTGTAAACTCCCGGTTGGGTGGATCCGAGTTAAAACACCTACGTTAAGAGGAACTTGATTTAAACTCCCTAGTGAATGCCGGTGTACTCAAAAGGGTTGAGTACTTGAACTGGGAGTGGAGTAGACTCAAAGTCGAACCACTATACATCATTGTGTTTGTAATTGTAATTGATCACATTTCTTATTATGCATTGTGTTTAATTGTTTAATTATGAATGTTTAATTAGAATATATGCTACGCACTTGTTAGGCACATTCACACACACAAGATGTACTTTCACTTATTGAGTAGACCCGAGCTTATATGACCCATTCTCATATAGCCTACTCAAGTTGCATAGATTAGGTGCTTGATTAGTTTAATCATATGTTAATCTATGCATGATTAAACTAGGTAGCTTATCGCTTATCCATATGTTAGTCTTGTGATTGGACCAACTTAGGCTTGGAACCCGAAGGGTTATTGCTTACTTAGTTTAAATTGTTAAAACTGATAAGTAGGCAAAAAGATTTTTAAAAGGTCCTAATCACCCCCTTCTAGGACTTAGCCATAATTCTAGTTGCTCCGCTCTTAGCTTTTGCACGTATATGAGTAGGTGTCGTGTTAGACTACCGACGTAATTTCAGACGCATCGGATGGTAGAAACACCACACGAACGAGACTAAAATCAAGTTCCTCCTTGACTAAAAAAGGGGGCTGGCACACAAACCAACCCTTGGGTGTATGAAGTCTTCCAAGGGGCTGGCCAACCACTCAAAGTGGGCCCCCATCTTGCATAGTGTCAAATCCACTTTGTACGCTAGTACCACTTTGTCAAAACTATACACTATATCAAACTTTTAAGTGAACTACAACCTAGGCAGGTCATCTACATCAAAATAATGGATAACCCTTGGTTGAAAAGTGGATCTAGGATGGTCCGATGGTTACACATAAATACACCTTTAATAGGGATCGAAAAACCTAGTTATGTGGACGTTTTGGATCCTGAATACAACAAATAAGTGGGCAACGCTTACTCCCACATTCAAATGTGAAAAGGGGCTGCCCGAGCCTTCCTTAATAAGCGAGAAGGGTTGGATGTCCAACCTCTATTGCGTCTTGGGGAGAGAGAGAGAGAGAGAGAGAGAGAGAGAAGGGTGCGGGTGTCCTCATCTCTTCAAAATGAGTTTTCTTTTTTGACTTCATTCCTCATCATCCTTCATTAAAGTAATGTTATCCCTATATTTATTTGATGTAGAGAAAATTTTAGTTTTATGGTTTCTAGCTAGAACGCTTGATTGAAACCCTAGTTTTAATCTACACGTACATGTGAATTAAAAACTGTGCAAACTTGAATTTTTATTTTAGATTTTTAAATTCTCCCTTGGATCAACTGTAACGAGACCCATGATCTAAGGTGAGGGATTCCTTTAAGCTTGCTTCAAATTAAGATTGATCTATGCATAACTTCTCATATTTTTACCGTATAACTGCATATAACTTTATTGTTATCATGATTCCCATGCTATTAGGTCGTTGATCTATTATGAATGGTTTGTTTATGTTGTGATTTTGTTTAATATATGATATTAATCATGTTGGACATATTTTGTGGTGTGGATCACAAAACTACACTTATTTTGAGAAACTGCGCATGTTTGACTCCAAAGAATATGTACTTTGTGCGTCTTTTGGACCGGATGTTTAAGTCAGCAAACCTTAAGATTTTTTTTAATAATAATCTAATTTAAATTCCATATTCTAAGCCTTAGGATAGTGAGAGCCACTTTTGGACATTTTGGACCTGTTGAGTTGACCCGAAATCACACTGTTGTATTTTTTCAGTGCACTCTGATATGTATGAATTATTTCTACTCTATTGAGGTTTTTTTTTTTTTTTTTTTGAATTCTTAGATTAATTGGTCCATGAAAACATCGTTGAACTTTTGATGAACTTATGAGAAATAATGGATCTAAGCCCTATCCTTCATCGACTTTGAGAGCAATGCGTGTTTTCGCTCAATATATTAAGTTAGCTTATACTACTCTTCATTTATTTTATTTTATTGAGTTAGCCTTGTGTTAGGGCCTAAAAAGTCTACACCGGTAAGAAGTGATAAGGCCAGAAGCAGTACAAGAATCTTGAGCATGCGATGTAGGGCTCAGGCAGGCTGCATATGTAATGACAAGCATACCTCTATTTGCCACAAGTATAGACCATCCATCATGCATTCACCACACCTAAGCACGCGCTAAGCCATTCATGCGTCATTCATACATATCATAAATCATGCATACATTTCAAACTAGCATAATACACCTTCCATACATGTAATACACGTAAAATCCATGCAAGAAAATAGTGCATCTGGCCATGCATACTTAAAATCCTCTTGAGAGCACATGCAAGCATTAAGCCAACCACCACGTGCATGCAACCAACTCATACATACTATGTAACTATATACACCATACACATATACTTTTGCATGTTGTTAGAACTGAAAATGCAGCAATGACATTTTCTGTGTATTGTTGCTCTAGGGTTTTGAGTAATGGAACTATTCATAGAAAATCACAAGCATTCACAAAAGATACACAAGAAGAGATATAGCAAGGCAAATTTTATTCCAGAGATTCTGAGATCTTGTATATTCTAAGCCGTGATCTGGCACAAGCCCTTAATTACATTGAATGATCGATGACCCTTGATTAAAAAGTTGCAGGCTAGTCAGCAAGGACTATGATCTTAGAATTTTTTGTCGTAGAGACCTGTATTTGTTTTGTTATGGACTGAGCCATCTTTATGTTAGTCAGATGTCCATGTCCCATGTTTTGGCCGGAGATCCGGCTAAGACCATCGGGGTTTTTAACTGAGAGGGTGCGACTCTGGGCCCGCGTCTGTCATGTTTGGACATGTGACCTCGGGAAGACCGATATGTAATTGTATGTATCTGAGTAGCCTAACCGACGGATGCCGTTTAAATGAATAGGGCATCGACTATTGTATTGTAGGCAATTCATAGTAATTGCTTTGTAAAGAGTTGTAACTCTTTGACATGGTTTATTGTGATAACCATAATCCTATTTATCTGGTTTTCAACCTTAATCAGCTCATATCTTACAGTACATATAAATAATGGTATGTTTGTACAGTCTTGGGTGTTGGCAGCTTCTTTATGAGAAGTTATTCCACTCATTGCGTTGAATCGGATTGAACTTTGAAAGCATGTATTCTACTCATTAGATGTCTCAGATCGATCATTTGACCATTTCATTGCGTCCGGAAGGCTCGAAATACCCAAAATAGGTTTAAGTATGGCCTGAAAACACTTAAAATGAGGTCCGACGCGCCCTTAAACATTTTCTGAAATTGGCTGATTTTAGGGGTACGTGGGACTGTTTTTGGGTGCATGGAACTCCAACGCATCCTTAAAATACTCGTCTAAATTATGTTGAATTTTCGGGTGCGTGGGACATTTTTTGGGTGCGTGGGAGTCCAATGCACTTTTGAATTACTTATCCGAATTATGTTGAATTTTCGGGTGCGTGGGACATTTTTTTGGTGCGTGGGAGTCCAATGCACCGTTGGATTACTTGTTCGAATTATGTTAAATTTTCAGGTGCGTGGGACATTTTTCGGGTGCGTAGGAGTCCAATGCACCGTTGAATTACTTTGTCTGACTCGCTGATTTTACGGGTGCGTGCCCATACTTGTGAATTTTAGAATCCAGACCTACGGTGGTTGGAGTAAGCTTTCGATGGGGATGCTGGTGATCGGAAAGGGATTCCGGTGACCGAGAATGGTTTCTGGTGATCGAAAAGGGATTCCGGTGACCGAGAATGGTTTCTGGTGATCGAAAAGGGATTCCGACGAGGTTTTTCGGCGGGAATCTTAATTACTCAGGGGATAATAGCTCTCTCTCTCTAAAAAAAGTACAAATGAACCGTTGGATGGGGTATTTATACCTGAAAATACCGAAAGCCAATGAGGGGTTTCCACATGCCACGCACCCTAAAATCGATGCGTGATGCTTTGACGCATCCAAAAAAGATGTTCTGAAATTGATGATTTTTTGGGTACGTGCGGCTATTTTTCGGGTGTGTGGGGGCATCAATGCATCCTTAAATGATTTTATGAAATGTACTGAATTTATGGATGCGTAGACCCATTTTTCGGGTGCATGGGACCTGAATTTATAGATGCGTGGGACTCCAATACATCCATATATCACTTTCTGATTCTTGCTAAATTTATGGGTGCGTGGACCCATTTTTCGGATGCATGGGACTCCAATGCACCCTTTAAATCAACTTCTGATTTTGACAAATTTTTAGGTGCGTGGGACCCGAATTTATGGATGCGTGGGACTACAATGTATCCTTAGCTCACTTTCTGTTTTCTAATGAATTTTCGGGTGCCTGGGACCGAATTTATGGGTGCGTGGGACTCCAATGCATCCATAAATGAGTTTCTGATTTTGTTGATTTTTCGGGTGCGTGAGACCTGAATTTATGGGTGGGTTGACGGACTTTTGAACTTTCCGATTGGGTTTTGAAAAATGATGGGTTTGTGGGGCCCGTTTCATGACGAATCGTCATGCACTACTTATTATAACTCATAATGAAGATGTCGGCTTAACTTTGGACGGTTCCAATCATGATGATTCATGGAGCTCGCCGGAGGTTTCAGCAAAAAATGGCTAAGTATGAGGATTCCGTTTTGTGTGTACTGAGAGGTACGTTTCGTGGGATTTTTGGGGGTGCATGGCCATCCTGTTTGTTTTGAGGACCCCAACATTTTGGGACCCCAACAAATGCTAGACATGTATGAAGCCCATGAATGCAACTCTCATCCACTCATACATATATCCCAAACATACATACATGCCCACCATGCATGAACATTATGCTCGTATCACCATTCATGCATGCATGTATAACATGTACAAACCATGGTCCATGCCTAAGACTCATGTATGAAACACATGTGCCATCCATGCAACAAATGCATACATACCACAAACTATATGTAATGCCACAAACTACATGTACACGTACACAGGCAATGCATGCAGACCTGCACACCACAAACATATATTATGTACACAAAGACACAGCATGCATGCACATTTACGCTGCCCACAATAAGGTTCCCACTAGACGTTGTTCGATGTGCCCCATCATGGAGTACTATATACTTGATTTAAGCTGATCATATGTTTTTCCAACCCATTTTAACCCTTGAGACATAATATGAAGCTGATCTGACGCTCAGGTGAGACACACCACAGGAAATCCAATGCATACCATTATAATTCCCAAAAGGAGTGATCCTCAATTAAGCCTCTTTGGTGGCCCGCCAGAATATTATTTGCAAAGATCTGGACCGACTAGAATGTCCTAAGGGGCCACACGTGTGTTACAATCAAAGTATTACTAGATCCAATATCTCTGTGGCCCTGAAGTACCATTCAATGGCAAAACAATGGTGACACTATTTCCTATGGTATGGCCCACCTGAACATCTGATTTTCCCCAAACTTGGGACCACCTCCTGGAATAACACTCCCGAGCTGATGAATGGCTTCAATCCTAAACTCATGCCCTACCAACACAGGACCACCAAAAAGTTTGCGAAAACACGTAGTGACGTGACCGTAAACTGACTACCCAAACCAGTTACCGTAGAAAACATGTGTGGGGCCACCATGGGTGCCCTTTGAGCCATCTGAGCCGTTCAGGGAGTCAAAAGTTCCCACACATGTCATATATATGAATACTAGCCTAATCTAGTACTTTTGTGACTCTACACGTGTCTTCAATGGTGACTGTGCAGTGGAACTGTTTTCGCTTGTATGGCCCACTTGAAACTTAGATTTAGGTGAAACTTTAGGTCATCTCCTACAATGACGACCCTGAGCTCATGAACTGATCGGATTTGGGCCTACTAACTGCAAATGAGATCCACTAATAAACTTTTCAAAATAGGTACAAACCATGCAAAGTCATTGTTACATCCAGTTTGTCAAGATTAATCCACGTGCAACCCTTCAGAGAGCCCACCATGATGGTGCTTTGAAGAATCTGACCTGTTCACAAGATCAGTGTGGTCCACATGTACCAGAGAATATGAGAATCATCCTGATCCAAGTTTTAGGTTGGCCGCACCATAAGAGAATGAATGTCAATCGTTATAGCTCCCAAGCCGAGGCCTATCGTTTTAACCTTCATTGGGCTCACCTAGTGCGTCCTTTGGACGATCCAAACCATTCACCACAATAAGAAGCCAAACATGTGTCACCCCCAGACACCAGCTTGATCCGACATCCCTTGTGGCCCTCCAAGAAAGTTGCAATAGTATATGATTTCTCCCACTGATTCCCCTTCAGTGGCCCACCTAAGCTTCATATCCTCTCCAGACTTGGGACCTAAACGCTTTTCGACCCCCTGATTCAAATGGATAGCATGGATTTGTGATACAGATGGCAGAAGTAGAACTTATGGGCGATCCCTCCTCTAACGCCAGCACATCGCCACTCCCAGCACTTATGAGTGTTACGTGCGCAACATTCTCTAGCAAAGGGAGTAGAAGGGAGAGAGGGAGCGGAAAGGAGAGAAGGGGAGAGGACGAGATGGCAAGAGTAAGGGGTGATTTTTATTACGTGCTGGCCCTTTAAAATAGCAATGCGCTGGCCTCTGTGGCATGAGGTGATTTTTATGGAATCGGATTGCGTGCGGAGTTACTCCGCACGCTCTTATCGTGTGGAGTAAGCTCTTATCGTGCGGAGTAAACCCAACCGCACGCTTTTATCGTGCGGAGTAAGCTCAGTTGGGCCCACCTAGAATATATCTGCTTTATCTATTCCATCCATTTGTTTTTCCAGCTCATTTTAGTGGTTGAGCCCAAAATCTAAGCATATCCGAATCTCAAGTGGACCATGCCACGGGAAACAGTGGGAATAATGATTTCCACCGTTGAAACCTTCCCAAGCCCTACAGTGATGTTTATTTGTCATCCAACCTGTTCATAAGATCACATGGATATGGATGAAGGGAAAACACAAATATCAGCTTGATCCAAAACTTCTGTGTCCTTCGAGAATTTTTCAATGGTAGACATTCAGTTCACACATCTCTTGTGGCTTGGTCCACTTTAGATTTTCACACAATCCGCTTCCGATAAGCGTACTGAGTAACTCTGCACGCTAGCGTGCGGAGTAAGCTCTGTGGGGCCCACAGTGATTTATGTATTTTATCCACTCCCTCCATCCATCTTAACAGAAAATTTTAGGTATGGTGCCAAAAAATGAAGCATATCAAAATCAAAAGTGGACCACGCCACAAGAGAAGTGTGAATTGAATGTCTGCCATTGAAAAATTCTCGGAGGACACAGAAGTTTTGGATCAAGCTGATATTTGTGTTTTCCCTTCATCCATATCCATGTGATCTTATGAACAGGTTGGATGACAAATAGACATCACTGTAGCGCCTGGCAAGGTTTCAACGGTGGAAATCATTATTCCCACTGTTTCCTATGGCATGGTCCACTTGAGATTTGGATATGCTTAAATTTTGGGCTCAACTACTAAAATGAGCTGAAAGAACATATGGACGAAATAGATAAAGCACATACATTCTAGGTGGGGCCAACTAAGTTTACTCCGCACAAACAATTCGATTCCATTTTTATCACGCGCTGGCTTGAAAAACAGGTGGCATGGGGTGATTTTTATCACGCACTGGCTCTAAAAGCAGCGATGCGTTAGCCTTTGTGGCATGCGTTGAGGTTTGGGAGAGGGGATGCGCTGCGGACGCGGATTAGCTACTGACATGTTGAGTAGCCAATATTGCTACTTAAGTGACGTCACCATGGTCTGTGGGCCTCCACATGATGTATCTGTTGTATCTACACCATCCAATCATTTGGAGAGATCATTTTATGGCATGACAAAAAGAATGAGGCAAATCCAAATCTTAAGTGGACCCCACCACAGAAAACAGTGGGGATAGTGACATCCACCGTTGAAAACTTCTTAGGTGCCACCATGATTTTTATTTGAGATCCAACCTGTTCATAAATTCACACAGACATGCAGGAAGGGAAAACACAAATATCAGTTTAATCGAAAACTTTTGTGGACCTAGGAAGTTTTCAATGGTGGATGTCACTGTCCCCACTGTTTTCTATGGTGGGGTCCACTGGAGCTTTGGATCTGCCTCATTCTTTGAGTCAAGCCCTAAACTGGTCTCTCCAAATGGGTGGATGGTGTGGATACAATATATTACATCATACTGGGCCCCAAAGAACATGGTGACGTCACTTCAGTAGCCAGGTTCGCTACTTAACCTGTCAGTAGCTAATCCGCGTCCACGCGCTGCCTCTTAGTATCATGCGCTCCCTTTAAATTGGCATGTGTCCTTGGCTGAAATGCATCCGCCCCTCTCCAAACATATGTACCCCAACCAATGAGCATGTGCTCAGCACCAGCTACCATGTGCTCAGCCCGATTTATCTCAGTTGAAGTGTGCTCAGACTGCACTCGGCGTAACTTAATTGCACATGTACCCATTTTGATGTGGCTTAATTACATACTCATTTTGCATAACCCCATCAAATCTAGCATTCACTCTACGTAATCTAACATGCACTCTACCTAATTCAACTTAATATAATATTCACTCTATGATATTTGCCATGTACTAAAAACTATCTCACTTTGTTTGCAATGTCCCGCACATTCATATACACAAGCAGACCTCAAACTAAGCTTCTGTTGCATATTAACTATCAGCAAGTGAACAGAACCTACAACGCTCCTGAAGACAAGTCACTAGACTCCAGCACAATTCGATGACTACTTGCAAAAACTTCATATTTACTGTATTCATTGTACAAATATGTCTTAGCCCAGATTAATGCTCTTGGACTAACCAAATGGGACTATGGTCACCACTAGAAACCAAACCGAAGAGTTCCAAACTACTACAAATCAATTGCTATGAACCTCCATATCGAAACTAGTCGATGTCCTACCCATCCAAATCGACATTCGCCGGTTGGGCTGTTCAGGTACAAATAACTGCAAATCGGTCTTCCCGAGGTCACCCGTTCCAGCAACGGGCGTGGGCCCAGAGTCGCACCTCTCAGTTAAAAACTCTGACTGTCTCTCAACTTGGATATTCGAAAGAACATGGGACATAGGCATTTGACCTGTCCAAATGATGGCTCAGTCCATACCAAAACTACAATCGGTCTCTATGATCATGAACTCAAGGCCTTAGTCCCCGATGACTTAGTCTTCTACCTATCAATCTGGGCTTTTCTTGAATACTCCACCTCATGTACAATTGCTATTCATAGTGGAGTTTCATCGCTTTGTGCCGTGGTTTTCTCCCGCAAGGGTTTCCACGTAAAAATTTTTGTGTTCTTTGTGGTGTGCATGATTTATATTTATGCTTCCTTATTTGCTTTATTTATTTTGTTCCTGAGGCGTGTACATTTACTTTTACCTTTTAATCAAGAGAGATTGATCCATTTGATGTAATTAAGGGCTCGTGCCAGACCACAGCCTGGAATGTACAAGATCTCAGAATCCCTGGAATAAAATTCATCTCCCGATATCTCCTCTTATGTGTGCTTTTGTGAATGTTTGCGATTGTTTATGAATGTTTCTATTATTCAGAACCCAAGAGCAACAATACACAGAAAATTGCCTTGAGCATTTTTTAGTTCTAACACCTTGTGCTACTCTTCTTGATTCTCTTATGGCTTGGGTGCGTATGTTTGGATTCCATAACCCTTATGGTTTGATTTAATTTGTTATTGATGCATGTGATGTGTTTAAAGCATCACATGTTAGTGACTTGTTTATGCATCATATGCATAATACGTTATGGGTGGTGACCCTCTTGTTTGGCGCGTAATTCATTGGAGTGGCAGTGGTGTCACATTTCGATGTACATAATTCGCGATGTTGTGGTAACCACATAAATTATTGGATCATGTACTATGAGTCTCTTACCTGACCCAAACCGGACACCTAGAACCATCCCAACCCAACCCAAAATCGACCTCACCCTGCTCGACTCAACACGGAAACAACTCGCACCCAACCCGACCCTACCTGACTCAACACGGAAACAACCCGCACCCAACCCGACCCTAACTTGCCCAACTTGGAGGTCCAGGACCAACCTGCACCCAACCCAACCCTGATTGACCCAACCTCGACCAGCCTACCCAATCTGCACCCAACTCGGCCCCTAATTGACCTAACCCAGCCCATCCCGCACCCAACCTGGATTAACCCAGCCCAACCCGCACCCAACCCAAACCTACCTGACCCAACCTCAACCTCACTTGACCTATCCCTGACCCAATCCGGACACTAGGAACCAACCCGCACCCGATCCCGAGCCACCCCGAACGCCTAAACCCTACCAAATTTAGGGTTTTCGTTCCCCAAATCAAGAACCCCTCCAAAAGAAAATCATTAAAATCTATCCTTAAATCAACAAACCCCCAAAAAAAAAACCTCTTTGAGTCAAATCAATTGTGCCGAATTTGGTCGCACGAGTTCGGACAAGGACGACCGGGATATCGGTCAGGGCTGTAGAGACCAAAGGCAGGAGGTAGCAAGTTTGGGAGGGGTTTGGAGAAGGGCTTAGCCACTAGCCGGGCAGAGATGGGTAGGGTCGTAGGGGGTAGGGATAAGGTTTAGAGGAAAGGCCGAGTAGGGTAGATGAGTTGGGCTCAGGCACTGGGTAGGGTAAAATAGAAATTAGAAAACTTTTATATATATATTTATATACACTAGACGAGTCGAACTGAGTTCGAGTCGAGTTCAGTCTAGTTCGAACTCGACTCAGTATTTTTTCAAACCCCATTTGCCTAACTCTACTCGGTTTGAACTCAACAACGAGTCGAGCCGAGTCAAGCTGAGTTAACCCAGTTGTCTTGGCTTGTGTCCAACTCTAGATGCACACCATGAGCTACATGCTCTAAATCCAATGGCTATTAACTCACCATATAGTGGCTTAAGTTTTTTTTTATAGTGTACGTATATGTACCCTACATTAACCTTCAGAAAAACTTATTTCACAAAGTCTGATCATAATGAAAATCTAAACACCATGTAATCATCATGACTGAACATACATCTTCAATTATGAGACCTAATTCATAAGATACACCATCGACTGGAATTCGCATCATATCCGTTGGATTATCCATCCAAAAATTACACGACGACCCACTACAAGGTCCTCAAGTTATTCTCGACAAACCTATTGGTTTACAATTTTCACAGGTCTAAGGCTATTCTAATAGTCCACGACATTTAGGAACTTCCCACACTAAAATTGAAAAATAACCTGGTGATCGTGCATTTACTTAACATAGTACGTCCTCATGCACAAATTGTACAATCTAGCCATTGATTAAAGAGATTACCCGTAAATTTACATCGACACAACCCTAAAAATGTTACAATAAACTTGATTTATGATTATAGGGTGATCAGACTGTTAAATTTCAAAGTCTCCTATTAAACATCAAGATCGGCATATTACGTGATTAAGATCGATCAAAATCAATCCTTGGTGGGTTGTTGGACTCTATAAACCTAATCAATATACAACCCATCAAGCTGTCCTCACATGCAAATTCTAGTCACAAACACTAACACGTGTGTACATCAATTGGATTCAGAGTTCAAACCACCCAATGTGTGCAAACAGACTCATTCAAAAGAAATCGGGAATTTATAAATTTTCTCTCCCTTTTAAAGAAGGAATCTCATACGAATCCAAGAGAGGATTTCTACTCAAATCCCGACCTTTCATGTGAGGGATCCCAACTGTTTAAGCCACTTACATGGATTGTGGAGAAAACGGTCGTTGCAACCTCCTCTGCAGATTGTTTTTAGAAACTACTAAAGATAATCCAAACCATTCATTTCCATCCAACATAGATCTAAGAATCTTATACAAGGTGTCTGGGATCTAGATTAATCAATCACAAGTATCAGAATCTCATTTTCATCAGACAATTGTGACGACAACAGAAAACAACCAAAATCAGTTTTTTTTGTAAACCCACCGCTTAAACTCGATAGGAGCTCTAATTTGTGGGCTTCACTTGACCCATTTGGACCATCCAATGCATTCATTTTTAAAAAATAACGCTCAATTATGATTTCACCATTAGAGGGCGAGTTGTCTTTGTCATATATATATATTGACTGTCCAATATTATTGAAATGAAATTCGGAGATCTCAAATGATCACAAGGTGGGCCACACAAACACTGTTTAATCTGAGAGGTCCATTTAAAGATCAAATCCATCAGTGTAAGAGAGAATCAAAAGAAAACAACAACTAAAACCAGTCTTCGTCCGTGACCTTGTTTGCGTCAGCTCGATGTCGAATCTCGTTCAAAACTCTCCAGAAGCTTTAGAAGCCTTTGTACATCCTATAAAACCCCATTACATTGAGAAACCACACAACAACAAGGAGAGATTGAGAGAACAAAAGAGAGATGAATTAGAAGAGAGAGGTATAAGAATGTACATCTTAGGTTAGGCTTTACCACGATTTATTTGTTAGTGTTATTTATTCATGAACATTACATACATTACGTGTGTGTGTGTGCTTGAAATCGCATTGTTAATTCACATTATGATTGCTTGGGGAATGAATAGATTGCATAATCATCCTATAATTGAAAATTAAATAATAAGACTTGAAATCTGATTATTTTTTATGACAGATCAATGAGTATGTCGAGATTACGAACGGTTCCTAATGTAAATGCCATGCGAGATTTGGGCGTTAGATATGTGGGCATGTCAGGGTTGCCGCAACGCTGGACCGGTTAGGTAAGCATATAACGTAAGGATTGCAAAATATTTACAATATCAATGTCGTGTAAGATCTTTATCTGTGAGCATGTAAGGATTGCTCATTCGCGTGCTTGTCAGGATTGCCACAATACCGTGCTAAGTTAGATAAGCATGTCAAGATTGCAAAAGGTTCTTCATGTTAATGGCAGTGAGATCATGGGATCTTCAATATAAGTGCACAACTCATTGAATCAGTTAGGTGAGCATGTAAGGATTGCAAAAGTTTTCCAATGTCAGTTCCGTGTGAGTTGTGAATAACTTCTTTGTTTAATTAATTAGGATGGAACAATTAATTTTGCACTTTATGTATTCATCGCGTTGGAATCATGTAAGTGCACATTGCGACATAGTAAAATATAGGTGTGTCTTTATACTGCCATCATATTATCTACCTTCCAGTCTTATTTAACTGTCTGTATTATCCTTGAAATTCAATTAAGATGAATATGAAATCACTGGACTTCTAGCTCACCCAATTTAACAGCATGTGTAGGTTTTTGGGAGGAAGAGTTTGTGGGAGAAGCCAAATACTTGGATGACTACTTTTATAAAAGCCTCATCCATAGTCTTGGTTTAATTATTTTATTTCATTGAAATTCGATGTAATAAGACTTTAGTAAAACTCTCATTTTGTAGGAAGTTAATAGAAGTAGATTAGTTAATTTTAAAATTTAAATTTAAGATGAGTTAAATTATAGTTAATGAAGTTTACTTGAGTTTAATTTATACATGCGATGTTTGAGATGAAAATTATAGGGGTGCACACAGTTCAGTTTGGTCCGGTTCTGGGGTGAAATTAGAACTGAATCGTTCCCTATGGTTCTAGAAAAAATAGAATCAGAATTGGATTGTTTACACCTACGTCCGGTTATACAGTTCTGGGCTTTTTATAATCCAACCCAATTGGTGCCTATGGCTGGCCCACCATGATGCGTGTATTTAATCCATGCTCCCCAACCATTTCAAAAGGTTATTTTAAGGCATGACTAAAAAAATCAGGCTGATCCAAAGCTTAGGTGGGCCACATCACATGAATTAGTGGATCCGATATCCACCATCCATACCTCAGGGCCCACTATGGGCATACCTTGATGTGTTTGTTAGATCTATACCGTCTATCCTCATTGTTAGGTAATATTTAGGTGGGCCACATTAAAAAAAACATATACATTTAAATTTTAAGTGGACTACTTGAAATTGCGGTTTTACCGCTTGTAGAGACACTCGGAGATATGTCTAAGGGCCTAGAGGGGGGGTGATTAGGACCTTTGAAATTCTTTTCGCCTACTTACACAATTCAACAAATTTAGCCTAGTAAGCAAGAACACTTCGGCTTCCAAGCCTAGGTGGGTCCAATCACAAGACTAGCAAAAGGTTAAGCAATAAACAATCCTAGTCTAAGCATGCATAGGAAAGTAAATGATACACTAATTAAGCTTCTAACCTATGCAACTTGTGTAGACTTATGAGAGTGGATCAATGAGGTCAAGTCTACACAAGTAGTGAAGGTACATCTTGTGTGTGGATGAGCCTAATAAGTGCCTAGCATTCATTTCTATCAAGCATACATAATTAAGCAATTAAACTAACAATGCAAAGATATAAATGTGCTCAAGAACAATCACAAACACAAGGATGTATAGTGGTTCGACTACTTGTCTACTCCACTACCGATTCAAGTACTCAACCCCTTTGAGCACACCGGCATTCACTATCGGAGGTTTTAAATGAGGTTCACCTCTCAACCTTTACACGGAGGTTTTATCGGTTCACCTCTCAACCGTACCCGGAGTTTTAGACATAGGCTAACTCTCAACCTAACGCACGTTTACTCCCGTGTCGGAGGCTCCCCCTTTGGAGACTAAGTTTAGGCCCGGATGACGGGCCAAGGAACGACTAACGTCCCTAGGTCGAGTTCAAAAAAACAAACTCTAAAATGGACTCTCAAATAAGACAACCTACTTGTCGGATGAGCCCCTTGTGTAGCACCAGATTGGGTTGCTTGATCTCCGCTCTCCTGTGCTTCAATCAGCTTCCCTTGCTCTCACGATCGTGCCGCCGTTGCGTCGCCAATGCCTCAGCCACACTCGATCAAACACCTTGCATGCGATGCCTTTGAGATGCCCAAGGTGCTAGGAGGATAGGTTTGAGTACTCTACAACTAATGGGAATGGTTTGCCTAGAGTCTCTTACCTACAACGATCTCATCTTAGAGTTTTGGACTAGGATTTGCCAATCAAGAAGCTTCCAAACTCGAGAGATCAAGAGGGGATGGAGGTCATCTTCTTCATGAGCTTGGAATACTCTAATCTTGTGTTAAAGCACAAGGAAGATGCCTTGCATGGGTCAAGGAATGAGCCTCAAATGGTCTCCAACAATGGTGGCTTCACTCCTCCAAGAATCCCTCTTCCAATGCCAAAAAACGGAGCTCTATATGTAAGAAAAGAGGGCTCCAACGGTCATAAAACAGGCATAAAACGGCTCTTAGCCGACCTGTCCCGACCGGTCCCGACCGGTCGGATCCCCTTGCTGAAGGCAATCAAATGCACAAGCCAAATACATGGGCCGACCGGTCAAGATCGGTCGGACCCCCTTTCTGGACAGCCTGAAGACAACAGGCCGACCGGTCTTGACGGGTCGGCAGGGCATGATGGATAGCCTTAGATGTGAAGGCCGACCGGTCAAGACCGGTCGGTAAGGCTTGCTGAACCCAACCTTTGTGAAGGTCGACCGGTCTTGACCGGTCGGCTGGCCATGCTGAATCCCCTCTGTTGTGAAGGTCGACCGGTCATGACCGGTCGGCTGGCCATTTGCAAATGCAGCAAGGCTGTTGGCCGACCGGTCTTGACCGGTCGGACCAGCCTGGTTCTCCCCTCATATTTGCTGGTCTTCGCATGCATCAGCCTGTTCATATAGGCCATGGTTAGGGTAATCAATTTGGACACCTAGGGCCAATCTATGATGACTAAATGATTCCTAATATGGTCAAGGTCATCAAAGAAACAAAGGGGTTGGGTTTTGGTCAAGGTTAAGGCACCAAGGCATCACTTTTACCTGAAACTTCTTTCTTGATGCAGCCGGTCCGTCTTGAGTCTTCGGTCTTCGTCTTCATTGGGCTCAACCGACACTAGACTCACTGACGTACGTGATTGACAAACAAGGTGCACTAGTATGCCACGGAAAAGTGCACTAACACTACTCAACATGAAACAGTGCGGGTTGAACACCCAGGGTTCAGTTCCACAGTTCGGTTCTGTGATCTGGTTCGCTTATACAAAACCCCAAACTGAGAACCGAACCGAACTAACCGATTCTTTGATTTTCGGAACTGGAATCGGTGCGCTTCATAACTGAACCAAACCGAACCAAACTAACTAGTTTCGGTCTGGTTGACTGGTTCCATCGATTCCGTGTGCACTCCTAGAAAATTATAAAGAAGAAATGCTCAAATTTTAATTCACATCTTGGAACTAGGGATCTGGGTCACTATGCCCAGGTTTTGAATTTTGGGGCGTGACACCTTCAATGTCCACCGCCCATTATATGGAGCCCACATTTGATGTAAATCATCCATCATGTGGGCCCCACCTTGGATGTGGGCCATCATCATGTGGGGCCAACCTTTGATGTGGACTGTCCATTATGTGGGGCCTACCTTAATGTGGGTCATCCATCATGTGGGGCCCACCCTCAATGTTATTGTCCATCATGTGGGGCCACCTTTAATATCCATCGCCCCTCATGTTGAGCCTGCCTTCGATACAGACTGTCCATTAGGGCTGTACATCGAGCCGAGTCAAGTCGAGGTGGGCTAAGCTTAGCTTGACTCGTCCATGCTCTCCTCGAGTTCGAGCTCGAGCTCACCCTCGAACTTACCATTGGAGCTTGCCTTGTTTGCTAAAACTTTCGAGGCGAGCTCGAGGCGAGCTAGTGGATCGAGTCGAGGCGAGCTAGTGGATCGAGTCTAGGCGAGCTTACCTCGAGTCGAGTCGAGCTTGCTCCCACCTCAATTTATTATATTTTTTACTATAAAATACAAATTAAAAGTCAACAACATTAAGTTCAAGAAGTCACACATATATTAGGGGAGAATAGTATTTCTACAGGTGGGACCCCACCATTAAAATGACCTAGCTCTGATCGGGTTTTTCTTTGGCCAGGTCGCACATGCATTGAATGCAGACCACTAGTAATATTTTCTGAACCACAATTAACACAGTACATACATAGATCACCACATGAATGGACTGCCCTGATTATTGTGTGGACCATCTTCATGATGAGGCTCAGCTGATTCATGGATCAGATGCACCACCTCCCTCGTAAAATTGCAATCAATAGCTGCATATGGTGTTTGGTCTTACCATAGCCCCTGTTTTGTAGATATGTATGGTGTGTGGTCTCATCGTAGCACCTGTATTTGTGTAGCGTGTAAAACACAGCCACTGTGTGCTCACCATGTTTTGTACTTGAAATTACTCAATCCATCAGATATGCTCAACAAGGAATGTTCTTACCTAAACAAAATAGTAGGATTAAGAAATGCTCCTAACGTGTGAGGGTTTTATATGTCCTAAGCTTGGACCCCAATGTGTGTGTGGGGAGGGGGGAGAAAGAACCACGAAATAAGAATATTAGGTTTTTTTTTATTTTTTTTTATTTTTTTTTATTTTATAGCAAATATCTATACGAAACGAGTCGAGTCAAGCTCAAGTCGAGTCGAGCTTGAATCGAGTCAAGTTTCGAGTCGAGTCGAGTCGAGTGACTCAATGGTCGAACTTGACTTGATTTCTGACTTGAGCTCCTAAATGAAGCTTGGCTTGACTTGTTCTACTAAGTCGAGTCGAGCCGAGGCAAGCTTTTTCGAGCCGAGTCGATCGAGTTTCTCGAGCTGACTCGGCTCATGACCAGCCCTACCGTCCATGGTGTGGCCCCACCTTCAATGTGGGTCATCCATCATGTGGAGCCCGCTTTAGATGTGGGCCATTCATCATTAGGGCCACATTTCATGCGGACAATCCATTATTTGGTCTTATCTTGATGTGGGTCATCAATAATGTGGGGCCCACCTTTGTTGTGGACTGTTAATCGTGTGGCCCCATGTTAATCGTGTGGGCCCACCTTTGATATAAACTGCCAATCATGTGTGGCTTCCTTTGACATGGACCATTCATCGCATGAACGGAGGGGGGTAGAAAAGTTAAAAATTGAAAAACAAAAAATAAAAACCGTTGAGAATAAGTAATTTTTTTTTAGGATAAATAACTTTTATAATGAAATTTACCAAACTAACCTAAATAACTTTTATAATGAAATTTACCAAACTAACCCAAGTTTAAAAAAGTAACTTATTAAGTTACAAAGTCACTTATTGGCAGTATCAGATGAGCCATTCAGAAAGAAGCTCACCATACCTCTTTTGCAAGTGATCTCTATCATAGGGCCGACCTAATGAACAGCTTAAATATCCTACACGTGTCGCAGATTAAATATCCTACATGTGTTGCATAGGCTTGTAGGGCGGCGGGGGCGGATTAGCTGTTAGCTTGTTGTCTCGGTGTTATCTTTACCGTGGGGCCCACCTTGATGAATTTATTGTATATCAACTCCGTCCATCCGTTTTTCCAGCCCATTTTAGGATGTGGTCCAAAATTTAAGTAGATACAAATCTCAGGGAGACCATACCACCGGAAACAGTGGTGATTGAACTCTGACCATTAAAAACTTCCCAAGCCCAGTGGAAGAGGATATTTAATATTTATTTTCCATCCAACCGGTTGATAATGTTAAACAGAGGGGAAAAAATACAAATATCAGCTAGATACTGAATTTTTGGGGCATACAAAAAGCTTTAAATGGTAATTCATCACCTTTTATAGTGGTGTGGTCCGGAGGAGATTTCTGTATGCTTAGTTTTTGGAACAACGTCATGAAATTAGATGAAAAAAAATGGATGGACGGCATGGATATACAATAAATTCATCAAGGTGGGCCCCACACAGTAAGAGCTAATCTGCTTCCTATGGCGGCGTGTACGGACGCGGATTTCCTGCCTTTCGCAGGAAGTTGATGCCTGAGACCTAGGTGGGCCCACCGTGATGTTTTTAAGAAATCCAGCCCGTCCATACGTTTTGTGAGATCCTTTAAAGAAGTGAGACAAAAAAATGAATCAGAATCAAGACTCAAGTGGGTAGGGAAATTCCTACCGTTGAAACCTCCCTAATGTCCACTAGTGATGCCTATATTCCATCCATACCGTTCATAACGTCATACCTACTAGGATGAACTGAAAAACAAATATTAGCCTGATTCAAAACTTCTGTAGCCCCACGACTATTTCAACTGTTGACATTCATTCCTCACTTGTTCGGCCCACTTGAATCTTGGATCCGGCTCATTTTTCGTCTTACATGTTAAAATGAGCTCCCAAAATGGATGGACGGAGTCGATTTCATAAAAAAATAACAGTGGAAATCCACCTAGATTTCCAGCGCAGGAACTTCCTGCGAAGCCTTTTGCAGGAAATCCGCGTCCGGCATGTACTGTAGTCTTAGTGATGGCCCCACCTTACGGACAACTCAAATGTCCTGCACGTGTCATGTTGGCTTGTATAGCAGCTTGCATTGCAGGGTTCATTACTCATTGAGATTTGCTGGTAAGCTTGGCTCCCATAGATCATCACCGTCCACAAAAAATTGAGCTAGAAATTGATTTCCTGGACCGTTGTTTCCAACCCATTTTGTGGATAGTGAGATATTCTAAAATTTAGATTTTTTTTTTTAATTTTTTGGTTTCTAGATGAACCATCTGCTATAGGAAATCCTAAATGAACGGTCCTGATCATCACAGATATGTAAAAAACGAACACTGGATTGAGTGGGCCTCTAGCAAACTTTTTTCCCATTTTTGTTCTTACGCTAACAGAGTGTGGTGCATGCATTTATAAACAATCCTGATCTCTGATTCGTAGACACTTTTTGTTGAAAAGGGATAATCGGATATATTTACTTCTGACCGTCCAATAAATGTCCTACAATCTGATAATCGGATAATCAAATAATAGTATTTTTTTGGTTCATCACACATCTAAACAGGCACTATTAATGTGGACGGTTTAATTTTACTTATCACATTCTACCTATATAATTTCCGACTAACTGAGTATCATCCATCACACTCTGCCAGAGTATCGAAGTGTTTTTTTTTTTAATATATTCTTTGAATGTTTCATGGAGGAACGAAAGCCATCGAAATTGGAGAGCGGATTAGGTGAGACCCCGGGCTCACCTAAGTCGGTGCGGCCCTTACCGTGGGTTTGCCGTGGGGCCGACCTTGATATATTTATTATGTATCCACTCCGTCCATCAGTTTTTCCAGATCAACTTACGTCATTATACCAAAAATGAAGAAGAGAAAATTATCAGGTGAACCATACCATAAGAAACATTGCTGATTGACCATCCTACCATTAAAAACTTCATGGGACGAACCTTCATGTTTTTGTAGTGTTTATTTACCATCCAATCTGTTGATAAGGTCACATGAGCCTTAATGAAGGGAAAAAACAAATATCAGCTTCATCCAAAACTTTTGTGGCCTATTAATGGCCAATAACCACTGTTTCATATGTTATGGTCCACCTGATGATCGGATCTGCTTCCTTTCTAGTATAAGCCTCTAAACTGATATGTCAAAATGGATGGACGACGTAGATACATAATATATACATCAAGGTGGGCCCCATGGTAAACCCATGGTAAGGGCCGCACGGTCTTGGGTGAGGCCGGGTCTCACCTAATCCGCTCTCGTGTGTACATCCACACCGTCCATTCATTCTGAAAACTCATTTTAGAGCATGATTCAAAAAATAAAGTAGATCAAAATCTCAGGTGGGCCATAATACAGTAAAAAATGGTAATAAACCATTAAAAGCTTCTCATGGGTCACAAAAGCTTTGGTTCAAGCTGATATTTGTTTGGTATATTCATCCAGGTCTTTGTGACATTTTCAACAGGTCGGATGGAAAATAAACATTCCAGTAGCCCCTATGACGTTTTTAATGGTGGGGATTCAATCACTACTATTTCATGTGGTATGGTCCACCTAAGATTTGGATATGCTTGGATAATGCCCTAAAATGGGACGCCGATTGCTGCGAAAGTCTCCCATGCTTGGAATCTAGGTGGGGCCCACCGTGATGTTTGTGAGAAATCTAGGCCATCCAACCATTTTGTGAGATCATTTTAGACTTTGCTACAAAAAATGAACAGGATCCAAGACTCAATTGGGCCAAAAATGTGATGAGAACTTCCACCGTTGAAATATTCGTGGGGCCACTGAAGTTTTGAATCAGGATAATATTTGTGTTTTCAGTTCATCTAAGGAGGAATGACATTATGAACGGTATGGATGGCATATAAACATCACTGGACCCATAGAGGTTTCAACATTGGGAATTTCCCTGCCTACCTTTTGGTTTATTGCTGCCCACTTTAGTATGGGATCCCGTTATTTTTTGTTACAATGTCCAAAATGATCTCACAAAACGGTTGTGTACATTTCTCACAAACATCACAGTGGGCCCACGAAGGCTTTTGCAGGCAATCCGCGTCCCCTCGAATGAGCTTTCAAAATGCATGGACGGTATTGATGTAAGGTACATACATCACATTAGCCCCACAGTTGGGGGGATCCACCGACCTCAGTGGATCCGGGGAGCTCTGTACTCCACAACTCAAACCATTAATGCAACACAATCATATGAAATCGGGATCGTTCATCTGAAAGAAATTACTGCCTATGTCCACAGTTTAAAAAAAAAATTTTCCATTGGACGGTCCTGATCCTCGGAATGGAAGAGTTTTGTCCGTTGAATACGGACCGTCACTCTTCTGTCATTTGGGTCCACTTGTAGGTCACTAATCACATGTTACAGTGTTCAAATAATCGTAATTTTTTAATCTTCAGATTATCTAGCATGGGCCCCACAGGATGAACGGTCTCAATATAGTACACGTGTGGTGCTAGTACACGTGTACTAGCACCACACGATGAACGGTCTCGATACAGTATACGTCCGGAACTAGCCGCTCCCACGTGCGGAAAAGAGTTACGAACTAGATCTAAACCGTTCATGATGTGAGACCCATCATTTAGAGGCCTGGATGAAAAGGACAGGCCAGTCTGTTCATTGGGTGGGCCACACATGCTCCTCTAAACAGTGGGCTCGTGCATTAAGCTGCTCGACTATCTCTCACTTACGGCACGTGTCCACGCATGTACTGAAAGTGAACTCACGCAGGAATCTCCGAAACATCTAGAAGAGCCGTTCCCAGGCGTCCGATGTCACAGCAACGGTTATGATATCCAGCTTCTTCAGAGATGGAGAGTATTCGAGATTCTTCTAGCCTCCTACTTCCCATCTACGGTCCAGGATCTTCCCTCCCACCATAAATCAGTCTCAACCGTTGATATTTTATGTTGAAAAAGCGTCCGCCTCTTTATAATCGTCCGTCTCTTCGTGTAATACCTTGCTTTGGTGTTTTCTCAGCAAACAGAGATAGCGGAGCCCCCTTTCTACCTTTCGTTTTCTTTGGCCAGAAAACATCTCAGCCGTTGATCTTAGTTGATCCGGTTATCTTCGTCGGATTAGGGGGGCGAGATCTCGATTTCTAGTCCGTAAATCGGTTGATTTCTAGGTGGGATTTTGAACATCCAAGCCGTTGATTCGGGTTATCTGCCTTCAAATTAGGGTTTTTGGTTGAAATCTGCAAATATCTGCGACCTCGATTTCTGGTCCTTTAGATTGGTTGATTTCTTGAGGGTTTTTGATCGTCTGTGGGAGAAAGGGAAGGAAAGGAAAAGATGTTTGGACGAGCGCCGAAGAAGAGCGATAACACGAGGTACTATGAGATCCTCGGAGTGTCGAAGACAGCTTCGCAGGAGGATCTGAAGAAGGCGTATAGGAAGGCGGCGATAAAAAACCATCCCGATAAGGGAGGCGATCCTGAAAAGGTATCTCTTTTCTCACCCTTTCTCCTTATTTGGATTCTCGAAGATAGGCGTTTGGCTGTGTTATTACTGATTTTTTTTTTATTTAATATAGTTCTGCATAAATTGAAAATTCCTGTTTGTTGGAAATGGCCATTGCTTCTCTTGTCATCACGAATCTCTGAATTAATAGGTGCTTCTGTTAGATAAACCACAGCTTATTCAATGCAAAAAAAAGATATCGTCTTTGATGAATTCAGTTGCTGTGATGTCTGTGATGAGGGTTTCATGTAGAAACGCTAAAACAATTAAAAAAGAACAAAACCCAAATAGGATATTAGTTGATTGCTCAGGACTTTGGAGTCTCATACAAATTTTCTAGGACTCCATTTATACAGCTGTATGCATGTATTAAGTCGCGAAGCAATAAAATACAAGTGGCATATAAAGATCGAAACATCCGATTGGGTACAGTCAATACTGGAATTTGTAGAGGCAGGGGGTGATAGGTGATCTAGACATGCATTTTGGATGCATTAGTATCCAAAAAATTGTGCCTTTTTTGGGTGGACTGTCGGAGCCACTGCTGATCGATCACCATGGTAAGGAGACTTGATCGTGGCTGCCCCTTGGGAGAGTGGGTATGCGCCAAACTCATTTACCAAGCTTTGTTTAACAAAATTGGGCCTTTGGTTCTTGCAATCTTACCTCCCTCCCAATTAGCATGGAGCCGTACCATGTGTGGGTACAAAACACATGTGACCCTGCTGAAATTTTGGGTAAGATCTAAGTCATTCAGCATGTGGACCCACTCTTAACATGCACTGGCCCAAGAATTAGGAAAGTGTTGATAGCATGTTGATATTGATCTCATGTGTCATGTTGAAGCATGTGCCTACATAGTTTGAGTACTTTTCTTGAACTAGGACATTGAACTACCTGTGAACACCACTGCTCGAGTGGTGCCCCCACACCCCAACTGCACCAACAGGGTAAGAGAAAGCCGAAGAAGTGAGGGCACCACTTGCGCGGGGGCATTAACACTACCAAAACTCTTAAGTAGTTACTGATACACCCATTAGAGAGTGAAGTACTTACTGAAAAAGAAAAAGAAAAAGAAAAAAAAAACATAGAATCTAAAAATTGAATAGGGTGGTCATGTAGGCGTTCTATTGTCCAGATAAACCTAATTTCCTTTATTAGAATGGATTAGGAAAGAATCTTTCTGCCTGCTTCTGGTAAGGTGGAAAGTGCACATCTTTTGTCTGTTTTACTCTCCGTTGTTTCTTTATTTTTTCTTCAAACTCCTCGCATACGCCTCTTCCCAAGCCCCTGCATATGATGTAGGGCTGCCCTCCCTCCTTAATTGCTTGTGTGGTGTTCCAATGATGCATGAATTCCCATGACATGATAGGCATAAAATGCCTTGGGGATTGATGTGTTGTTTCCCTCCAGTGCTAGGAGATCCCTGTTATGGGTTCTTCCTGATAGTGGCCAAATATTGGTGTATTTAACATGTATGCCCTCTGTATCTGATTTTTGAACCTTTAGTCTCATGTACTTTCAGTACTGTCTTCATTGTCTTTCTATGCACAGTGGCTGTTCACTTCCCCACCCCTGAGCTGCCTGTTTGCATTGTATGATTCTGCGTTTCTAGCTTTCTCACATGATTGAGCTGTTTATCCGGATAGTCTAATTCTGCATCTCCAGCCAATTGTCCTGTAGTTCATTAGAGGAGTCAAAGGGCAGCTTAAACAAAAAGACAGACGAAATCTGAGGCTACTGAATGGACTGTCCTTTTTTTTTCCCCCCCTAAATCTTTATCATATATAATTTATGCAAGCAGCTTTTTCCTACTTTGCCCTCACAATTAGTTTCTTAGGATGGGAAAATATGAATATTCAAAGGACATGGGAAACATGTTAAACGAAGTCAGGGGTATTGTGGGAACTTGAAAATGTGGTTGTTGTCTCTACTGTTCAGGATTTCACCCACAAAAGGCCTTCAAACAGCTTAGGTTTCATTCCGCAACCAAGTATTTTTATCTTTTCAGTTCTAATTTTTCAATGACAGTGTGAGTGGAAAGAAAAGAAGGACGATATGGCAGTTGCCCTTTTTGGTCATCATATGGTCAATTTGGTGAGAACACAATTCTAGAACCTTTAGGGCTTGTTTGGACTGGTAATTCAGGCCATATTCAGGCCTGTAAATACATGTAAATGAGTAATAAATGCTATTTACCATACTTGTCCCCACGACATCATCAGAATTTGACAAAAAATAACCTGTTTGGGATAGGGAAAAACACTGAAATTTGTTCTCGGTTTGGACTGACCAGGGTAAATAAAAAAAATAAAAAAATTGACCGTTGCAGTTCTGGTGCTCCACGCAGACATGCAATGAGCTTGGTCATGGACAGCAACCACAGATGACTTTTTCAGGCCTAACCATAACCACTTCCACTACTTGGATGAAAATCATCTATCATCCTTGGGATTGTGAATACCTATAACGATGCAACCATGTTTAGCATTGTCAAGCTTTTAACATAACAAAGCAAAATATATCCCAAAACTGATAACAACTATTCAAAAGAAACATGAGCTGAAATACATAATCAGGAGAATACTAACAGTCCAAAATAATTCTCCTGGACAACAAAACCAAATCCACACTAAACAGTAGGAGAGAGAAGAGATGGGATGCAAGAACCAAACACGCTAACCATGCGTGATGAAGCTCCACGAGCGCAGTATGGAAGAGCTTGAAGGATTGGGTAAGGAAATGGACAGTGGACTGGAGGGATCACTTGCTGGTAGGTAGCAAGGATGGAAAGTGGTAACGCGAGAGCTTGGACCAAATGGGGTTTCTAAGCAGAGAGTAATGGTAACCAGTCTTGCGGAATACCGTAATGTTTTCAGAGCCATTAATGCAGCTCTCTCCCCCATCAACAGAGCCATATTTCTCTTGGAATTTGGATTATTACCCTGATGATTGCAGGCCGTACTCGATGAAAGAAATTTTGTATTTTCCCACCCATTTCACAAACATGGCTTTTGTACAGTAATGCGGTATTTAGTGGTAAATACAGTGTTAATTACCTGTCCAAATTCTATGAAATGCAAAGTAAATGAGCCATCATTATCATTTCTAGGTGTTTGTTTGAACAGGAATTATGGCTCGTAAATTAAGAGTCAAATACATTTGTAAATGAAGTAGGTAAAGTAAATTGTAATCATTACATTTTACATTATAAAACTACCATTTTTACAGTGATTTCTGGGTGAAACAAACAATTTAGCAAAATCATCATTGCAGTCAAATGTAAGTGATGTCACCACGCAAATTACAAGAGTAAACAATTATTGCCCATTTACAGCCATTTACCGTTGTAACTTGTAATTGGAAAATCAAACAGGACCTCAATGACAAGTTCAATGTCCTAAATCAAGTGTTCCATAAGGCTAAATGGTTAGTCATTGAATGGGCTGGAGCCGAAAAATATTCAAGGGTTGTCCATTAGAGGATTTTCATGGTACTTGGGGGGATTCCTCTCCTTTGTATTAACAGGAGTCGTCGTCATCATCATCATCTCTCTCTCTCTCTCTCTCTCTCTCCCCCTCCCCCTTGTGCTTCAATAAAATCTTTAATTACCATTAAAAAAAGAACTTTGATTCGAGTTGCCTGCTCAGAACTTCCCTTGTCTTTGCATGTTGCCAACATGGAGCATAGTAGTAGGGAGAACTTGCAACAAAGGCTTTGTGAAGCTCACCATGGTGAATGTGTGAAATCCTTGCATACATGTGTTGTGCTAGCTCATGTTGGGATGTTAGTCCAAAAAATGAGGCTTATCTAAAGCTCGAGTGGGCCACAACACACGTAAACTGTGGAGATGGGTTGACCACCAAAGAAAACATGAGTGCCCTCTCTCTCTCTCTCTCTCTCTCTCTCTCTCTCTCTCTCTATCTATCTATCTATCTATCTATCTATACATGCAACTTTCACCCTTTGTACAAACTATAACTCCCCATTTTTCTTTGCCTTTCCAATTTCTCCCACTCTGACTCTCTCCCATCCTCTTTGTATCTGCATTGCCACTTCCCCTAGGTTATATTACTGGTATGTAATACATAAGCTTACATGTCTAATAGACAGTACTCTTATCATAGCTGGGTCTGGCCCAGCTCGGTTCAACCTGCCAGACCAATGAGACAGACCTGAAACACAAGCCCTGGGCCTGAGACTGAACTGAAACTGAAATGGGCCGAGTATTTCAGACCCAAATTTGACCCTATAATTTTTATTTTTAGTCTGGGCTTGCACTGTTATGAAATTTCCACACATATGTTAATGGTATATAGTTATATGTAAATATATATCATTATGATCATCATGGCCTAGGCCTGGCCTTGGTTGACCCGACATGACCAACCAACGAGCTTGATCCATGCCCGGATGATTACTGATTGGAATGTTAATTGGGTCCAGCCTACACTTGACAGGTCACCATGCAATAGCAGATTGGGTGATTCTAACCAACTGATTGAGAGCCTATAAAATGTGCAATCAGGATTCTTTATGGAGAAAAGGATTCAGCATATTCTGCAGAATCAGTTTGATAAGATCATCCTTACCAGTTACCAGCTCAGTTGATGGCTATAGAAAAAGCAAGTCCAACTTTTGGATAGCAAGATCACCTGATCATTTTTCTTAAAATCATGGTCGTTGGTTTATTGTTTTCTGGACCCATGGACCCAATAGACAATTTGGGTTGCTTGTTTGGGCTGTCTGTATGTCCCTTTGCAAGTAGGAGCACACTTATAGTGCTCTTGGTCGCTGGATCATCTCCCTAGAAATTAAAAAAAAAAAAGAAAAAAAAAAGAGAAATGCAAAATCCACCTAATGAAAGTTGAATTAAATGACTCCAAGCCACATGTAAGACCGAAAGGTACTAATTTGTAATCCAAATAGGAAGCATGATGTGGTTCAATTTCCCCCCAGTTGTTTAGAACTTCTAATGGGTAATCCTACGAACTCCAAATAATGATTTGTTATGTGTGTAATTACCATACTCAGAAGTTTGGTTGCATGCACCTGCATCATCATGTTTTGATCTATCTGTTTTTTTGTCTGAGCACTCTATTTGAGTTCCACACATGCCTGTTGGAGTTAAATATACTGTAGAAATTTCTCTAAATCTCTGTTGCCAAGTCTTTCTTTCCCAGTTGAGCTGTCCATGTGTGTGAGCTTGTCATGATGATTAAATGATGTTGTCCAATTGTGTTTAAAAATTTGTTAGCCGGATAGATTGTTTTTGGTAATTAGTACACGCAGTGGAAGAAATGGTTTGTTTTAATAACGTCAAATTTCTTGTGTTGTGATAGACCACTCTTTCTTGTCGAAGTTGAATTAGACCTTTACACATTGCACATTTGTTTGTGCAGTTTAAAGAGTTAGCTCAGGCTTACGAGGTTCTGAGTGATCCCGAGAAACGCGAAATATATGATCAATATGGGGAGGATGCCCTCAAGGAAGGAATGGGTGGAGGATCAGGAGGCCATGACCCATTCGACATCTTCCAGTCATTCTTTGGTGGCAGTCCCTTTGGTGGTAATCTTTTTTGCTATACAAGATTGTTTTTTTCCACCCTTGCATGGACTGAAACTGTGTTATTTCAATTTGTAGCTATTGTTATCTTGAAATGCATGAGCAGGTCTCTCTTTTTCTGTTTTCTGTTTCCTTTGAACCCCATTGCTGTTGCCAAACAGAATCCCAGGATTCTATCTTTCATGTTGAATATTTGCTGTTGCCAAAAAGGATCCCATTGCTGTTGCCAAAAAGAATCCCAGAATTCCATCTTCCATGTTGAATGTTCACTTAGATGATGACAAGCCAGTGGTCAATGTTAGTCTGAGCCCATTCTTCTTTTTGGGTTGGCCAGGAGGTGGAAGCAGCCGTGGTGGCCGAAGGCAGAGGAGAGGAGAGGACGTGATTCATCCTCTTAAGGTTTCGCTGGATGAATTGTACAATGGTACATCGAAGAAGCTTTCACTCTCACGAAATGTCATCTGCTCGAAGTGCAAGGGGTATTTTATATGCTGTCCTTCCTTCTCCACAGTTCTGTTTGATCTATATAAATCTGATTGGGCATAGGTAAAAATGTGCTGTTTATCAATTGCAGCAAAGGGTCGAAATCGGGTGCTTCCATGAAGTGTGCTGGCTGTCAAGGCTCTGGTATGAAGGTCTCAATAAGGCACCTGGGTCCTTCCATGATCCAGCAGATGCAACACCCTTGCAATGAGTGCAAGGGGACTGGGGAAACCATCAACGACAAGGACAGGTGCCCACAATGCAAAGGTGAGAAGGTTGTGCAGGAGAAGAAAGTACTGGAAGTTGTAGTTGAGAGGGGAATGCAGAATGGACAGAGGATAACATTCCCTGGGGAAGCTGATGAGGCGGTAGGTTAACGACATTAACTTATCTTTCTGAGTCATTTAAACTCCAAAAGGTTAAACAGAATGTCATTAGTATAACAAATAAATACCCGTCTATTAATGGCCAATATTTTCTAAATAATGGCTGTTATTTTCTCAATGATGGCCGCTATATGATGGAATGACGGCGGTCTTCTACTCTCTATTTTTTAAGTATAAATGCTTCATGGTAGAGCCTTTTTTGGTAGAAACAGCCATTATCTTGTTGGCATGAAATTTTCTGCTTATACCTTATGTTTTCTGTTTCATGGTAGCCCCTGCAATTATAGGGTCATTTACCATTATGATAGCAAAGCTTTTCTTCCTCCTTTTTCTTTGCTTTTTCATAGAAGCATTTCGTACAGTTACAAGTTCAGACCTTCCTATAATGGAAGCCTTTCTTACCTAACTATATTAATAGAAGCCTTTCTAACTGCTGTATGTATAGAGCTTGTTATAATAGCAACATTTCGTAAAGCTGAGTTCAGTCATTTTTCGACTGCAGTAGTCCATGCATTGTGTCATATGAGGGTGCCTACAACTAACCAAGCACCATGTGGGTGAGGATGTGCATTGGATCCACCCTGTCCATCAGTTGCGCTGCCACATATACACTATTGATCCTGAAAATCAGTCCAATGACTCCAATCCAAGACTTAGGTGGCCACACGTATGGAACAGCGTGAAATCATGTCCAAGAAACTGAATTCATGTCCGGTGAGTTTTGTAATGACCTGATTTTCAGGGAATCCATTCATCCTGGTGTGGCATGTCAGATAAGTGGATTGGACACACCATATGGATCCCCATGGTGCAGCCCATCTGAGTTTTGAATTGGCCTGATTTTTTGGGCCCCGGTCCAAACACAAGGTGGTGTGCCTAAAGGATGGATGTCATCCACATATAGTGCTCCCATGTCAGCGAAAAGTCATGCTCCCAAATGACTGCACGCAGGCATGCAAAGGTTTTCGGTCATTTTTTAGTAGAAAGGTTTCTTACAGTTTTAAGTTCAGACATTATTACAGTAGAAGCATTTCGTACAGGTGCTAGTTCAGATCTTAGTATAATTATAGATGATAAAATAGACATTCTTGTCTGATGGTGTGCTATTGTGAAAAATTGCAGCCGGACACCATCACAGGGGACATAGTGTTTGTGCTGCAGCAAAAAGAGCATCCCAAGTTCAAGAGAAAGGGCGATGATCTGTTCGTGGAGCATACCTTGTCTCTGACTGAAGCACTCTGCGGCTTCCAATTTGTATTGACCCACCTAGATAACAGACAACTGCTGATCAAATCCAATCCTGGGGAAGTTGTCAAGCCTGGTAAGCTCTCTTGAGCACTAGTAGCCCTGGGAGAGTCATGGCAGATGTTACAAGATCCAGATTGCCCATCTGGCAGACCCTTTGTAGAAGTATATTGCCCCATGGTCCCCTGCTAAGCATATGAGCCATGGCCAGTTTGCTCACCTGCCTACGATCATCCTTCCATTTAGCCTTACTTTTGGCACAGGTGGTGGGGCCAGCCATATGATGCGTGGTCTGGATCTTCTATAAATGTGCCTGCTGTTGTCATATGGGCGTCTGAAAGCATATTTACCAAGTTCTGTCATCAGCATATGATATAATGCTCATGATCCAAAAATCAAAATTTCCAGCTTCAACATTTCTGTCAAACTGTATTGTCTGCAACAGCATCTTGCGAACCTGCTTGGTGATCCTGTAGAAAATGCTCATGCTGATGGTGGGATGGGTTGATGCCCCCATCTGGGGGGGGCATGGGTTTGGCTTTGGCCTGGATTTTGGACTACTCATCTGGGCATATTCAAAAATTTGATTTTTCTTGGCTCTTGGTGTGGCCCATTGACAGTTGTGCATCTGGGTAGTCTGTTATAGCTTTAGGGCCCCTCTGGATGCATCCTCTGAGGGGAGGCTGAAACGCCATTTTGATCCAAATGTCAGTTGATTTTGAATCTTCTCCCGCTTGACAGAATAGGTGCTAAAGTGCTGGCAAGGCAAAGACCAATTCTCTTTAGAGGACAAAAAAAGCTTAGGTCACACCCTCCTTTTTGGGACACCCCCTCTTTGAAGGAAGTGTCCAAACTGGCCCTTACCATGTTTCTGAGAGAACTGGTTGAGTTATGATTCCGCTGGGATTTGAGTATTCCATAGATCTTGGATCCAGATTCCCTTTAGGTGGACATCTATTTTCAGTTGTACTGACCTGCTGTGAATGCTTTGTAGATCAATTCAAGGCAATTAATGACGAAGGGATGCCTATGTACCAGCGGCCCTTCATGAAGGGGAAGCTCTACATCCATTTCACTGTTGATTTCCCTGAATCGCTTGCCCCAGACCAGTGCAAAGCTCTAGAGAGTGTCCTTCCCCCGAGGACCTCGGCCCAGCTGACGGACATGGAGCTGGACGAGTGTGAAGAAACGACCCTCCATGATGTCAACATTGAGGAGGAGATGCGCCGGAAGCAGCAGGCTCAGGCACAGGAGGCCTACGATGAAGATGAAGACATGCCGGGTGGTGCGCAGAGGGTGCAGTGTGCCCAGCAGTGAGCAAAGACTGACAACTTAAAAGCTGAAGCTACGGAACAAAGTTTCTGCAGTTTTTCAGTGTCATCTGCCTGCCTGCTGGAGCACATCATTAATACTTCAAAACATCTAATGCTGGTTTTGTATTTGAACTTTGATGGCTTTAGATTGTAGGTGGTATACATGATCTCAAACTGGACTAGTGATGCTGATGGCATTCTTGAAACTTCATATATATGTATTGGACTCCTTTTCTGCTTGGGCGTTGCTTGGATCCCTCCCTCTTTCTGATTATCTGCCCCTCGTTTCTCTGGAGCAATTTGTCTAACCATTCTAGTAACGGGAATACTCGCAGTCTTTAGTAAGCTGGTTTTTCAGCAAAGCCCAAACATCAAGCCAATCCAAAAGGTGTGGACAGGCAATGGTACGACTCAGCTTACTGGTGTGGCCAACCCAATTGAGTTTTTTTTTTTTATGGTGGCTGGCAGCTGTAGGTTCTCTCTCTCTCTCTCTCTCTGAAAGTTAACAGAAGCCACTCGTATAAAAACCAGTTGAAAAATAAATAAATTCAAACCTTGCGTGGTTGGCCCTATCAGTCCACCCAGCAGATAGCTTGGCGAGGTTGGCCCTATCATGAGAATTACTCAGTAAAAAGTCAGCTGGATGCGGTCATTGAGTGGGCCGCACTTGTATTTTCTATTGTCAATGGTTTGAAGTTGTCAGCTGGGTGGACTGTACCTTGGGGTTTCTGTACCGATCCAACCGGTTGAGAAGGATCGGGCCACCATGAAAGTAGATGGCCAAGAATAATTTATGAATTTGGAAGGTTTTGGGTGGATGTACATTGTTTTCCATGGGGTTGCTCACCTGGACTCACTCTATGCTTGGATTGGATGGCATATACATAACAAGGTGGACCCGGCACATACAATTGAATAACATTTACCCAGGTTTTTCTAAGTTTTTAAGCATATTAATGAATTTTAAACGCTAACAGATACTCCGTACATACAATTGAGTAATTGTAAGTGTCTAACCATCTTAATAAAATTTTAAACGCATGTGAATAACAACAGAAGTAGCAAATTCTTTTTTCTGCAGACGTTTACAGAGGGTTAAACCTTGGAGATAGGGAGAAACGTTATTTGAATTTCTAACTTCTTCTTCTTCTTCTTTTATTTCTTATTTATTTTTAAAGATTCGAAGTTCTACTTACAAATGAGAGAGGATTGGTGCTCTTCTATATTCAACTTAGGTGCCATTTGGTAATTTGAAGTTCTACTTACAAATGAGAGATGATTGGTGTTCTTCTATATTCAACTTCGTGACATCTGGTAAACTGAAAAAATGAGTTCAGCAAATTAATGTAAGTGTTGAATTTTTTATACTTTCGAGTACTGAAAAATTTATTTGATAATTTGCCTAAAAAAGAGCCATGATATTTGAAAACAAATAAAATTTTCACAAAAATCTGTTTGGTAAACAGAAATTACAAGCGTGTGAAAATTAACAATTTGTCATATTTGCCTCTTGTCTCAATTTCTTATCTTTTGTAGGGTATGAGACTAAATCTTATTATTGCATGCCATCAAATTTAGCACACTTATGCTCAATCTACATAAATCTCTAATCAAATTCTTTCAATTGGTGTTCTTGAATTGAATGGCTAATAAAATAAAATATGATAATATCTCAATTTTAATTGAGAAAGGCCAATTTGAAGGTTATGATAATCGAATATTTGTTTTTTATGATCCATCCATAGTGGACCCCACATTGACAGTATTATAGATCGTGAAACCAATCGGTCCACTTGGACGAACAAAACCCGAGATATGACCTATGCTCAGGTGAACTAACTTGTCTGCCTGCATCCGTTGGATTGACATCCAAAGAATGTAATTAGCACACGCCAACATTTGTGGGCCTTAGAGTGCAACTCAAATTATATCCTTGGGACCATCATACTTGGGTCATAATGGACTTCGCGAATATCTCTTTGTGCACTATAAGGTCTGACCTAACAAAAGCTCATAGGTCTAGAGTGCGATTTTTAGCTTAATCTAATAAATTGAATCAGATTTATTAAAAACAAGATCAAATAGCCACGATCTCATCTAGCTAAAAATCTGGACAGGCATGGTGCAATTCGACTTGACCATTTCGAAGAGTACATCCAAGCTGACCATCTTGAAGAGTACATTGTGAAACCACTCAAACCAAATTTCGTATAAATCTGATTAGCAACTGAGGAGATATGGTCCACTAAGGAACATGCTATGTTGAACATCTATTTCTATCATGATCTGTGCTCCAATATGGATGAGTAACATCTTGATTTTGAAGAGCCCGAAGTGCCGGGCATTATGGATGTGTCAGATCTTCGAAAAGAGATTAGATATTCCTTAAAAACTGGGCCACAAGGTCAAAACTTCATTTCCGCACATGTGGCCTGGATGTGTAATGACACACCAATTTCGATATCAAAGATCTCAACGCTCTGATCTCCATTAGAAACATATGACCACTCGTTTCTAAGCTATCAACGAGTACTAAGAGATGAATGGTTTACATCTTTGATAAGGACGCATCTAATGGGCAAAAATTGATTGCAAGTTGCTGATGTCAAATTTGCTATTTGAGTTTGTTTTTATTATGACACACAATCTTATACATCCAAGATCCTAACACTCCGATCTTTGTTATGAGCGAGTAACTACTCATTTCGAAGGGGTTGACTAGTAGTTTTGAAATGAACGCTTTACATCTCTGATCAAACCTCATATGGTTAGCAAAAAAAAGGTCAAAAGTTGTTGTCTCTGACTGTTCTAGCGCCGGACCGTTTTGATATCAAAATGTGGGCCCCATAGCTCTATCCAAGGGGGTCCAATCGACATGGGGTGCCTCCAACTATCGGTCATTGGTGGGCCCCACATTCCTAAATGGTCGTATCAACTAAATCTAGGCCTGCATGCATCAAGCAAACCACACACATGCAAAGATGCAATTAATGTATAACAATGTACGTACATTCAACGGACATGATAAATAGGCCATCTAACAATTTAATTTTTTTTAGAAATTTTGAAATCCTCCAAAATCTTAGATTTTAGAACAATGATTTCCTTTTATTTGATTGAATATGAGATCCTCAAAAATTGAAATTTAGAGAGAAAGTAGAAGAGAGGAAATAGGAAACAAGAGAGCTGGATTTCTAAAATGTACAAGGGGAAGAGGCAATGTTGTATAATATTCTACATTTTTGGCAAATGTCTGTGCGTACGTTGTTCATATGGTGGACCCCAGCTTTGGCCAATGTTAGAGTCCCTTGATATACATTGATACACTATCTTCTAACAGCTCAAGCTTTTAGATCAAGTGGTGATTTGACATGATATCAGAGCACACTATTTTCTTACTATTGTTGATGACTACTCTCGATGCACATGTGTTTATCTAATGCATTTTAAATTGGAAACATTTTCCTTTTTTAAAGGATTTTGTGCTATGGTTCAAACACAATTCAATTGTAAAGTTCACCAAATTCGTAGTGACAATGGCACTGAATTCTTTCCACTTCAATGCAAACCTTCCTCCACGACCAGGGCGTTCTTCACCAAAGAACGTGTGTTGAGACACCTTAAAAAAATGAGGTTGTCGAATTTAAACAACGTCATCTGCTTGAAGTGGCCCGCGCTCTGTGCTTTTAGGCTAATCTACCTCTCTCTTTTTAGGGAGAATGTGTCTTAACCGCCACAGTACCTTATCAATTGGACACCAACACCAATTTTGGGTCACAAAACCCCTTATGAGATGCCTTCTCATCATACACCATCCTATGACCATCTTCGTATTTTTGGATGTTTGTGCTATGCACAGAATCTTCATGCCCAACGTCACATATTTGCCCCTCGTGCCTCTAAATGCATCTTTGTTGGGTATCCTTTTGGTCAACAAGGATATTGTGTTTATGACTTAGAAACCAAAAATATTTTTACCTCTAGGGATGTCACTTTTATCAAAAGCACATTTCCTTTCCAAACATCCCATACTATGCCTGAAGTGTCTACACCTGTAATTCCCATGTCGTTCGCGTGACCTTTCTTCTGATCCTACCCCTGACATTCCTAATCCACCCCCTTCCACCATTGGTCCTCGTCGATCCCATCGCATAATCACCCGTCCCCTACATCTCAAAGACTATATCTGCACTGACCTTCCCTCCACCGCCTCTCTTGCTTCACCCTCTTCACAACCCTCTGCAGGTACTACTTATCTCTTATCTAATTTTCTTTAATACACTCATTTTTCCTCCAACCATGTTGCTCTTCTCATCGCCTTGTCTTCAAACACTGAGCCAACATCATTTTCAAAGGTTGCTAAATTTCCTCATTGGCGTGAGGCAATAACAACTGAGATTCAAGCTTTAGAACAAAATGATACATGGACTATACGGGAACTACCATCTGGCAAAAATCCTATTGGATGCAAATGGGTCTACAAAATCAAATGTCATGCTGACGGTACCATTGAACGCTATAAAGCTCGTTTAGTAGCCAAAGGATACAATTAGATTGAAGGTTTAGATTTTCACAAAACTTTTATGCCCAGTTGCGAAAGTAGTTACCATTCGATGCCTCTTGGCCATAGCAGTCATCCGTCATTGGCCTCTCCATCAATTAGATGTCAATAATGCCTTCCTCCATGGCGATGTCCACGAAGAAGTATACATGAAGATCCCTCTTGGATTTTTCAAACAAGGGGAGCAACGCAACACGTATGCTGTCTCAATAAGTCCCTTTATGGACTTCAGCCAAGCATTAAGAAATTGGTTTGCAAAATTCTCCTTTGCCATGACAAAAGTTGGTTACCGTCAATCACAAGCCGACTATCCCTTTTCACCCTTTTTAATAGACTTTACTTCACCGTAGTTCTTGTCTATGTCGATGATGTCATTCTCATCGGAAATGATCCTAAAGCCATCACAGATTTAAAGGCTTTTCTTCAGCAAAAGTTTCACATCAAAGACCTTGGCCTACTAAAATATTTCGTAGGTTTGAAATGGCCCGCTCACCCAAAAGTCTTTTTCTCAATCAGTGCAAGTATAGACTTGATATACTCGAAGATAGTGGTCCTCTTGGGGCTCACCCTACCTCCTTTACAATGGAACAAAATTTGCGTTTATTCGATGACCATGGCAACCCAATTTCGAATCCAAGTACATATCAGCGGCTCATTGATCGCCTTATTTACTTACCAATCACTCGGCCATACATTACTTATGTTATCAACATTCTTAGCTAATTTATGCAGAATATACGTCAACCTTACTGTGATGCGACCGTTCAGGTGCTTCGTTATCTCAAATCCGCTCCTAGAAAATGGATCATTTTGTCTTCTAATAGTTCTCTACAATTATCTGCCTATTGCGATTCTGGTTGGGACTCTTACCCCATGACACAAAGATCCACTATAGGATATTTGATGATGCTTGGTCATAGCCCTATCTCTTGGAAAACGAAGAAACAATTAACCATTTTCAGGTCTTCTGCCAAAGCTGCATATCGCACTATGGCCAACGCCATCTACAAACTCATTTGGCTCAAAGCCCTTTTACATGATCGCGGTGTCCCTCACCATCAATTGATGCATCTTTATTGTGACAATCAGACTACGATCCATATTGCAACCAATCTAGTGTTTCATGAAAGAACTAAACACATTGAGATTGATTGCCACATTGTTTTAGAGAAGATCACTTCTGGGATTCTCTGCACTTCGCATATCCCTATAAATCACCAATTTGCGGATATATTTACCAAAGCTCTTGGTCGAGACCAATTCTATCTTCTTCTTAGCAAGTTGGGCGTTACTGATCTCCACGCTCCAACTTGAGGGGGAGTATTACGCACGAATAAAATCTATTTTTTTTTTTATCCTCTCTGATTCTATATAGATGGTAATGTTATCTCATTGTCTATTTTTAGTTGATTCTGTACAGGTAGCTTCTACATTTGATAGTTCATCTCATTGTATATTAAGACCTTCCATGGTGAATGAAAAACACAACAAAATGCAATTTCAAATTTCCTCTTTATTTTCTAAACTTTGTCAGCCACGTGCATAAGATCCGCTTCACCCGTTCAATTTTCTATACTTGTAAACCTCTTTGCCATAACCTTTGTTTCTCTCTTGGTGATCGAGATCACGGATCTCATCAGATGTTGTGAAGGGGTCCATCATAGATCTAGTGTTTATACCATCACTCTAGTCAATTCAGGTCGTCCATGGTAATGCACTTGAGTTCTAAAGCTTATAATCATTACATGACAATGGATGCCAATAGAGTTTTAGGGAAGATGGAGAGAGAGAGAGAGAGAGAGAGAGAGAGAGAGAGAGAGAGAGAGAGTAATAACTTTGAAAAATGTGGAAGGGTAATGTTGTCATTTTAAATAATTGGTAGGGATAATTTTGTTAAAATTGATCCAGAAAATCACTTACCATATTCGACAATAAGTGATAAGTGAAGTAAAATCACGAACTTTTAGTGATGAATAAAATAAGTGCTTAATTTTTATATTTACCAAATGGTTTGAATTGTGAAAATTCCTAAAAATTGCATTTTTCAGTGATAAGTGTTGAAATTAAGTTTTACCAAACGACACTTTACAAACAAAGAAATGTTCAGGTACTAGTGTTTATATCATAAGCTTATCATATCATGCCTCTTTCTCCCACCATCTTGTCACTTTTGTGGTGCACTCATCATGTCACATTTGTAGTCTAGTCATCATGTGGTCCATATCATATAAATCATTAGAAGACTATTGATTTGATCGAGGTATGAGTTTGGCCCAGTCACTGATAACACGACAATTATCACTAAAATCTTAAAAATATCAATTTTTTTTGTGATTTTTTCAGTGTAAATGTTCTGGTATTAAAGTAAAATTTTGAAGTTAACTAATTCATATTATTATTATATAATAAATTATTAATTTTTTTATGAATTTATAATAAACATTTATATTTTTATGAGATTTTTTCAATAATATCCTTAGAAAAACCCTAAAATTTAAAATTCTTTTAAGAAATTTCCAACAATGAGAGTTGTCACTATAGTCGCTATATGTGCTTGACTGTATTGCCATGTTAGACCCACAAAGGTGATGAACTTTTGCATGCTCAAATGTCTTACTTTGATGAATAATGGTGGAAAAATGTACCGCAAGTAAAGTTATCTTACTTTTATCGGTACTAGATATGATGAATGTAGAGATTTCTCTCTCATGCCCCTTTATTTCACAAAACCCTAATGCAAGTGGGCTAAAGCCCAATGTGCTAAAAGAAAAAATAAGCCTAGCCCGTTCTGCCATGGGCTAGACAGACACAAGATAAATACTCACTCTAATACTCCCTCTAAGGTGGAGCATAAATATTATCTCGCATCCCTAACTTGACAAAATATTATGAAGATGAGAAGATAAAACTATAATAAGATATCAACAAGCTGATTTTTAGAAGAAACGTAACAAGGGAAAATAAGATTTGTAGTAAGCTTTTTCATGAATAAAATGACAATCAACCTTAATATATTTCATGTTAGTGCATTTTTCTATGGCATACTAGTGCACCTTAGTTGTCAATTACGTAGGTTAGTGAGTCTAGTGTTGGTTAAGCTTAAAGAAGACGAAGATCGAAGACTAAAGCAGACCTGCTACATCAAGGAAGAAGAAATAGGTAAAAGAGATGCCTTGGTGAGCCTTGAACCCTGAACCTAACCAAAACCCAAACCTCTAAATGACTTTGACCTAATAGGCATATCATTAGTCATTTAGATTGATCTTAGGTGTCCCAAAAGACCACCCAAAGAATGACCAAAGAGGTTGCCCTTGTTGCTGTAAAATACAACTCAATACAACTAGCAAAACAAATTTGTCGACCAGTCCCGACCTATGGCCGACCGATCATTAGAGCCTAAAATGGGACAATAAGCATGACTGATCCTTAGCCTTAATTCGACCGATTTGAAGACCGGTCGACTGGACTGTCTGACTGATCGTCTGACCGGTCGTGATCGACCCAATTAGGGCATCAACCAATATGCCTGTCTAGGCCATAATTTGACCGGTCGTGGACCCTTATTCGACCGGTAATTGTTGAGGCCGACCGATCGAAATCTAGCCGTTTATAGCTATTTTGAATCCTTTGGAGCTTTTTCTATATAATGGCTAGGCTTTGTTTTGGGTCAAAAGATGAGAGATTTTAGTGCATTAGAAGCCATCTTGATTGCCCATACCATTAGTGTCACGCCCTGAAATTCGAGACTCGAGTACAACAACTCAAGGCTCGAGTTTCAGAGTGCGAATTCAATTCAAATATAACCTTTAGAGAAATTCCATTCCACATACTACAATAATACCAAACTAAAGTACTTTATTAATCATAACTTAAATCTCAAATGAAAGTTTAAATCAAACAACTACGTCTACTCAGCAAAACATTCAAGTCTACTAAAGTCTGTTGCAATCATCTTCCAAAAGAAATAAATTCAACACCTAAGCTAGGATAAGTCTTCTAATAAAAATAGTCGTCCAGAAATTCTGCTTCAGCCGCTCCTCCTTCCTCCTGATACCCTGCAGGAACTGTGGTGATTTTGGTGAGCTAAAGCCCAGTGAGGTCATTTCCATCATAAGTAATATTCCAGTTAATAAGATATATGATGGGAATCATCAACGGATAGAATTGTATGAAATGTACAAAGATGAGGTTATAATTGATACACTCTATATTTTATTATGAATGAAACATGATTGTCATGATGTCATGTATGTTATGATACGTGTGAGAGCAACAAACGTCTAGGAACTCGTTGCCACTGAATATTAGAAACTTGTCACAAATCAACCATGCTCACTTAACCGGTACAATGAGGCGGCAAATCAACTATGCACGCCAGTGGGCAAATCAACCATGCACCACTGATTCAACCGAGCAAATTAACTATGCTCAATAAGTGAAACGACCAGAACTCGCTACCACTGAACATTAGGAACCTGTCGCAAATCAACCATGCTCACCTAACCGGTACAGCGAGGCGGACAAATTAACCATGCACGCCAGAAGTTAAATCAGCCATGCTCCCGTTCTGTCGTTGTGTATAGAAGATGTATATGCATGTCATGAATTATGAAAACATATCGTCAAGCATACAATGTATCTCAAACTCAATCCCAATCACACTATGCATGTGTCACCTTTATTTAATTTGTCTAAACATTTAATTTGTAGTAAATTAAGGAAGCTGAGAATAATTTGGGAAAGTTATTAAAGTATGTAAGGTAACCTAATTCAAGTTTGTCTAATACCTTGATATGTACAACTAGATAGGATGATTTGAAAAAAATATCAAGAATGAATAAATACAATACTTAGAAATAGAGATCGAAGTGGGTCCCATACCTAAGACTCCTTTACAATTAACAGAGAAGACCATGTCAAAAACTTGATTAAGAAAGCGAGTTGGAAAAATATTCCTTACCTGAAAATTCAATGGTTAAACAGCAAAAGAAGGAATCAAGACCTAGAATATAGCAATAAGAGGATCAAGGAAAATTAACCAGAAAATCATGAGATGAATTACTCACCGGCGACTTCCTTAGACTTGGAAAGGACCGAACTGAGTTGACTCAGCGAGTTGACTCAGTTGAGAAAAATTTCTTCCTCTTTCTTCTTTCTTCTTCCTTCTTCCTTCTTCTTTTTCCTTTCTTCCTTCTTCTCTCTTCTTCCTTCCTTCTTTCTAGGCTGGAACAGGATTCCAGCAGTGGTGCAACGCAGCGACTGCAAGACAGCGTCACGCACACCACCAGCACTCACTCTCTCTCTTCTTCTCTCTCTCCAACGACCCACTCTCTCTCTCTCTCTCTCTCTCTCTCTCGCAGCTCTCTTCCCCACTCTCTTTCTCTCTCTCTAACAGTTCTCTTTCTCTCTGTTTCTTGTAACGAAAGAAGCAGGCCCGACCTTATATAGCCGAGCTCGCACGTCCGTGCGAACCGATGAAGTTTCCGAATCCAACTTGAATTCGGATTTCATGACTTGCAAACTACGCCACTTTGAACCGTTGGGACGATAGGTGGGGTCCATACGACCCTAACGAAGCAATCCCTAGGGTACCATGCACAGCAATGGCCAGGATCTTGGCCTCTTTAGATTTGAACGGTGAATCCAAACAGATTGGATAGACCACCGATGAGGAAGATTTTTAAAGGGATTCCGTACGTGGGGAAGGGGGTTCGATTGGACGGTTTGGATTTTAAGAGTGGGGTCCACAGATGGACGGTGTGAACAGCCTGCTGGGTCAAGGCGGACGCTATTGCAACGGACGCTGTAACAGTGTCCGAAGATGACGCGATCTCTCTTTTTTTTTTCTTTTTCTTTTTTTTTATATTACGTGCGTTGCACGTATAAGACAGTCGTACGCTGTCCTGACAAGTGGGGTCCACACGTGCTGGCCCACCAACGGACAGTGTGGATGATGCAGGCGGACAGCGTCCGCTCGCTGTAGCGGCTGCGAACGAAGAAGAAGAAGCCATGCTTCTTTAATTACGTGGTCAACGCGGGTTGACCGGACGTATGTCGTGCACGCGGTGCACGTGGGTCCCACCATGATGTATATGCAAAATCCACTCCAATAGTTAGGTAGGCCACATGATTTTAGGCTATGACACCAAAAATGAGACAGTTCTGAAGTTAGATGGCCCACTTATGGCCCGATTTCTGATTAGGGTACTTGTAGGATGATCGAAGGGTTGAAATTTAACATGTATGGTTGGATCGTGTCCTAGAACTAGTATATAGAATTTTGTATGATAATGATCGTCGAAAATCATGATCCTTGCAAATGGTTTATAACTTAAGTTTAGTTAATGGTATTTTCATATTACTTGTGGATTTATGAATTTTGCGAAGTCTGACACGTCCACGCTATTCTAGGGTTTATGTTGAGCGATTTTAATGAAGGTACCCTACCATAATTCCTTACTGGATAGCTCAATATAAATTTATAAGTATTTATGTGATTAATTTCCTAATTAACTATTCAAAATGCTAATTAATTTATTTTTGAAATCTAAAGTAAACAAAAGTCATGTTCTAACTACTGTAAAACCAGGGTTATTACATTCTACCCTCCTAAAAGAAAATTTTCGTCCTCGAAATTAAACGTACCTTCAAAATAATTCTGAGTATTTTTCTCGAATTTCATCTTCGCGTTCCCAAGAAGCTTCTTCAACTTCGTGATTACTCCATTGTACTTTCACAAGTGGTATCGTTTTGGTACGAAGTACTTGTTCCTTTCTGTCTAGAATTTTAACTGGCTTCTCAATGTATGTAGTATCTTCTCGAATTTCTAAAGGCTGCTAGTCGATGACGTGGGAGACATCTCGTTCATACTTTCGCAACATGGAAACATGAAAAACATTATGAATACTCGATAATTGAGGAGGTAAGGCCAGTCTGTATGCCACAGCGCTAACTTTAGCTAATACTTCAAATGGTCCAATATATCTTGGAGCTAACTTTCCCTTTTCCCCAAATCGCATGATTCCTTTCATCGGAGAAACTTTCAAAAATACATGATCGCCCACGAAGAATTTCAATTCCTTCCTTTGGTTATCTGCATAACTCTTCTGTCGGCTTTGGGCGACACGGATACGTTCCTTTATAACTGCAATCTTCTCAGAAGTCTGTTGCACAAGTTCAGGTCCTAATAAAGCTTTCTCGCCTACTTCTGTCCAACAGCTAGGGGATCTACAAGGTCTACCATAAAGTGCTTCGAACGGTGCCATTCCGATAGTCGACTGATAACTATTATTGTATGCAAACTCTATCAGAGGAAGATGGTCGTCCCAATTACCCTTGAAATCAATAACACAACATCTGAGCATATCTTCTAATATTTGATTCACTCTTTCTGTCTGGCCATCAGTTTGTGGATGAAATGCGGTACTATAATCCACTTTAGTTCCCAATGCTGCTTGAAGACCTTTCCAGAATCGAGAAACGAATCTAGGGTCACGATCGGAAACAATTAAAACAGGCACCCCATGAAGTCTCACAATCTCCTTGATGTACAACTTGCTCAGCTCTTCTAAGGAGTTATTCATTCGCACCGGTAGAAAATGAGCTGACTTAGTTAGCCTGTCTACAATTACCCACACAGCATCATGATTTTTCCCCGACCTGGGCAGACCCATAACAAAATCCATGGATATACGTTCCCATTTCCATTCTGCGATTTCCAATGGTTGTAGTAGTCCAGAAGGTCTCTGATGTTCGGCTTTAACCTGTTGACAGGTGAAACACTTGGATACAAAATTTACGATCTCTTTCTTCATGTTATTCCACCAATAAGTCTTGCGATCGTCGTGATACATCTTCGTACTTCCAGGATGTATTGTCAACTTTGATCTATGGGCTTCTTCCAAAATTTCTTTATTGAGTTCTTCCACGTCAGGCACACACACTCTTCCTCAATAACTGATTGCTCCATCTGCCCCTGCTTTCCATTCAACTGCTGCATCGGTGGCTACAACTGAAATTCGATCCTGGAGCCACATGTCCTGCTTTTGGGCTTCTATGATTAGGGTTACCAATGTTGGATGGATTGTCAAATTTCCAAGGAAAGCCATAGTGCTATTTTCCCATTGTTGAATCTCGTAGTCCTTGACATTTTCTAACAATTTTCATTTTTGCATGGCGAGGGTTGCGCAAGTAATTGTTTCTTCCTACTCAAAGCATCGTCCACGACATTTGCCTTGCCCGGATGGTAACAGATGTCGAAGTAATAGTCTTTTAGAAATTCTAGCCACCTTCTTTGCCGCATGTTCAACTCCTTTTGGTCAAATAGATATTTTAGACTTTTATGATCGGTGTATAGTTCAAACTGCTCTCCATACAGATAATGTCTCCATATTTTCAAAGCGAAGACAACTGCAGCTAACTCTAAATCATGAGTAGGGTAATTTTGCTCATGTATCTTCAACTGCCTGGAGCCGTAAGCGAACTCCCTTCCATTCTGTGTAAGAATACATCCTAACCCTTGGTGAGAGGCATCCGTGTAGACGACAAATTTTTCTCCCTCCGCTGAGATCGTTAATATTGGTGCCGACGTTAAATGCCTCTTAAGCCTTGTAAATGCTAATTCGCAACTGTCGTCCCATCTAAAGGTCTTACTCTTCCCCGTTAGACTGGTTAACGGTCTCGTAATTTTAGAAAACCCTGTCGATAAACCTCCTGTAATAGCCTGCCAAACCCAGGAAACTTCGTACTTCAGATACATTTGTGGGTTGTTCCTAGTTAATCACAGCTTCGATCTTTGTCGGGTCTACTGAGATTCCCTTTTTCGACACAACATGTCCCAGAAATTTTACTTCCTTCTTCCAAAACTCACACTTTTTGAGTTTTGCATAAAGTTGGTTATCTTTGAGGATATGTAACACAGTCCTAAGGTGTTCCTCGTGTTCCTCATAGGTCTTGGAGTAGATGAGGATATCATCAATGAAAACTATGACGCACTAATCGAGGTAAGGCTTGAACACCCTATTCATTAAGTCCATAAACACCGCCGGAGCATTCGTGAGCCCGAAAGGCATAACCAAGAACTCATAGTGGCCGTAACGTGTCCTGAAGGCGGTTTTAGGTATGTCTGGATCCTTGATTCTTAACTGATGGTACCCTGACCTCAAATCTATTTTGGAGAAGTATCGAGCTCCCCTTCATTGATCGAACAGGTCATCGATACGAGGCAAAGGGTATTTATTTTTAATTGTGACCTTGTTAAGCTGACGATAGTCAATACATAGCCTCATCGAGCCGTCCTTCTTTTTCACAAATAGGACCGAAGCTCCCCAAGGTGATGTGCTGGGCCTTATAAATCCTTGATCTAACAGTTCTTGGATCTGCTTCTTTAGTTCTCTTAATTCCAATGGGGCCATGTGGTATGCTGCTCTGGAGATCGGGGTGGTCCCTGGTATCAATTCGATGGAAAAGTCCACTTCCCTCCGAGGGGCAATCCCGGGATTTCTTGGAACACGTTAGGAAATTCGTTAACCATGTGTATTTGTTCAGTATGGATTTCCTAGTCTTCCGTCTCGGATAGTGCTGCCATGCTTATTATTGGATCTACATGTTTGCCCCCATGAAATATGATGACTGGTTGATTTGGGGTGGAGAAGGTTACTGTCTTTTCAGTAACAGTCTAAGGTGGCGTGATGTGCGACTAACCAATCCATTCCAAGGATAATCTCGAATCCCGTCATATCCATGACTGATTAGATTTACTGGCAGGCAAGCCTCGCCTATCAAGATGGGACAATCCTTACATATTCGATCTAACACTACCGATCTACCAATGGGTGTGGCAATAGTTAGATTCCTATCCATGTTCTCGCTAACCAATATCAAAGAAGTGACCAGGGATGCAAAAATGAATGAGTTCGTAGCCCCCTTATCAAACAAAGCTTTGGCAGGTGATGTGAATATAAAAAGCGTACCTTCGACTACTGTCCCATTTGCATTATGATCAGGTGGAGCATCTATGATCGCGTAGCACTGTGCTGCTGCTGTCTTCAGGAACTGGTTCTTCTTCAGGTGGTATTTCTTCATACTCTTGTGCTGTTTCAAGCTCCCCAGCTGGCGGGGCTACTGCGTAAACCCGCCCTTGAGCTTGCTGTCTTGGAGGTTGGTTACCAGGCCTTGTAATTGAGAAGGCTTGTGTTTGTTGTGGCCTGGTCTGTTGAGAGTATTGTGGAGGCCTTTGTTGTTGCATGGGTGGACGTTGTTGTGGCTGTACATATTGAGATGGTGGAATGCGTGACTGGGATACCGGGCGAGATGGTCCCTGGGTCAATAGAGGGCATGACGATCGTGTGTGTCCTACCTCACCACAATTATAACATCTCCCCTGAAATTAATTGCCCGACGGAGGTGGGGGTGCGGAACTTCTCATCGTTCTCTGTCTCTTATCCGAATGTTGGGGTAGTGCGGTAGATGACGCCTTATTTTTCGACCTTGTGTCGGACTTTTTCTGTTCCCGATCCTTCCAAAACTCCTCAAAGTCTCTCTCCACCACCAAGGCCTTATTAAAGACCTCCATGTAAGTTGTTAGTTCGAAGGCCCGCACTCTGCTGCGTATAGGTGGTTTGAGGCCGTTCTCAAATTTTCGAGCCTTATCCTCTTCTTCTCGTACCATAGAAGTGACATACCCTGCTAACTCCGTAAACTTGGCTTCATACTGTCTGACGGAAAGTTTTCCTTGCTCCAATCTCATGACTTCCACTATCTTTTGATCTCGCATTATTTTTGAAAAGTATTGCTTATTAAATTTGTCGCAGAATGAGTCCCAGGTCCACACAGTGCCTGGGGAAACTGATCTCACCATGGATATCCACCAATGGTACGCTTCTCCTTCGAGTACAAAGGTGGCTAAAGTAACTTTGTCTTCGTCTCTGCATCCCATTCCCTTAAAGAGTTTCTCCATTTCGTTTCGCCAGTGTTCAGCTTCGTTCGAGTCGGGCGATTCGTTGAATGAGGGGGGTCGTAACCGTTTGAATCTTTCCAGTAACCCACCTGAATTTTCGTGAGTGGTTGCAGGGGGTATCGGATTATGCTGATGATTCTGAAGTCCAATTACGTTGACCACAGTCTCCAACACTTTCATCATTTCGTGTAGCAGCTGGTTTTATTCGGCCAACCCTGGAATTGCTGTCGTCGTATTGTTAGTAGCGGGTGGGGTGGAGGGCGTCCCAGTTTTGCTCGCTACGCCCCGTCATGAGTTATTCTACGAGTCAAGTAGAATCATAAGTTAATACTTAATGGGGTTGGTGACATAATGTACCGGTTAGGTGAGCATGGTTGATTTGCAACAGGTTCCTAATGTTAGTGGCAACGAGTTCCTAGACGTCTGTTGCTCTCACACGTATCATAACATACATAACATCATGACAATCATGTTTCATTCATAATAAAACATAGAGTGTATCAATTATAACCTCATCTTTGTACATTTCATACAATTCTATCCATTGATGATTCCCATCCTATATCTTATTAACTGGAATATTACTTGTGATGGAAATGACCTCACTGGGCTTTAATTAGCTCACCAAAATCACCACAGTTCCTGTAGGGTATCAGGAGGAAGGAGGAGCGGCTGAAGCAGAATATCTGGACGACTATTTTTATTAGAAGACTTATCCTAGCTTAGGTGTTGAATTTATTTCTTTTGGAAGATGATTGCAACAGACTTTAGTAGACTTGAATGTTTTGCTAAGTAGACGTAGTTGTTTGATTTAAACTTTCATTTGAGATTTAAGTTATGATTAATAAAGTACTTTAGTTTAGTATTATTGTGGTATGTGGAATGGAATTTCTCTAAAGGTTATATTTGGATTGAATTCGCACTCTGAAACTCGAGCCTTGAGTTGTTGTACTTGAGTCTCGGATTTCAGGGCAGTGACAATTAGGCTCTAATCCTAAAAATTTCAAGTCATCTTTCTTGTGTTTGATCATGAGATGGAGTATTCAAAGCTCATGTGAAGATGTACTTTTTCTCTCTTGATCTTTAAATGTTTCAGGCACCTTGACCATAAGTAAATTCTTTGTCTAAACCTCTCTAAAGATTCTATTAGGTAGAATTTCTCTAGGCAACCAACGCCTGCTAGTTATAGAGAATTCATACAATCTCCTATCACCTTGGGTATCTCAAGAGAATCAAGCAAGGTGATTGATCAGTGAAGCTGAGGCTTCGACAGCACAGCGGCAACATGATTGGGGGGCATCAGGGAGCTGATTGAAGTACGAGAGAGCGGAGATCTATCAATCAATCCAAGAAGGCATTGAACAAGGGGGTCATCCGACAAGTAAGTGTCATTGTGATAGTTCGGTTGCACTCCTTCCTTGCTGAGATTAAGTGTGAGAGTTTGAACTTATAAACTCAATCAAGTCTCCAAGGGGAGCTTCTGACGGGAGCATATGCTAGGTTTTAGGACTATAACTGAAAGTAGAGAGGATCTTTGTTAAACTCTTGGGTTGGATGGAACCCTTAAACATCCTGATTGAGAGATGAATCAATAAAATATCCAGTGATAGGTTGAGAGGAACCTTTTCAAACTTTCCAGTAGGGTGGAACCGATTTGAAACAACTAGTTTCGGATGAACCTGATTTAAATTCCCTAGTGAATGATGGTGTGCTCAAGGGTTAAGTACTTGAACTGGGAGTGGAGTAGACTCATAGTCGAACCACTATACATGCTTGTGTTTGTGATCTATTTAAGCACATTGTTATCTTAGCATTGTATGTTTAATTGCTTAATTATGAATGCTTGATAAGAATGTATGCTAGGCATTAGGTAGACACATTTACACGCAAGATATACTTTCACTAAGTACTATAGACTTGAGCCTTATGATCCATTCTCATATAGTTTACATAGGTTGCATAGATTAGGTTCTTGATTAGTTAAATCATTTGATTATCTATGCATGCTTGGGCTAGGTTGTTTAAATACTTATCTTATGCCAGCCTTGTAATTGGACACGCTTAAGCTTGGAAGCTAAGTGTTCTTACTTAATTAGTTTATAATTGCTAATTAATTTAATTAGGTGAGAAGTTTTCCAAAGAATTTTAAAACGGCCGTAATCACCCCCCCTCTAGGACTTAGCCATAGTTCTACAAGCTCCGCCAAGCTTCTGCGTATATGCATAGGGTGTTGTGTTAGACTACCGATGTAATTTCACTTCGTTCGATCATGTAATATATAATTGAAAGTAATACAAATGACCACTTAGTTATCACAAAAAAAGGGACTAGAGTAGAATATCTACATTAAGGTCTGAAAGAAGCATTGTAGCCAAATAACTTCACACGTGACTTAACTTATAGAGTGATTTTTAGTTTCAGTAAAAGTGGGCAACTATATTTTCCTTCTTATTTTTTTAAGAGACTAAATTGTTACTGACAAAGGTGCAATACTTGGTATTATTCACGAATAAAATCTAATCTTTTTTTATTTTCTCTGATTCTATACAGATGACAATGTTATCTCATTGCCTATTTTTAGTTGATTCTATATAGCTGGTTTCTACATTTGATAGTTCATCTCATTGTATATTAACACCTTCTGTGATGAATGAAAAACACAACAAAATGCAATTTTAAATTTCCTCTTTATTTTCTAAACTTTGACATGGTATTAAAGTGGAAGGTCTTGTGTTTGAATCCCAAGTAGCAAATATGCCATTGGTAATATATTCTCCCATGGGAGGCCGTTTATGGTGTGAGTTATGAGTGTCCCTCCACCCTTCCCCAGTATGTTCTCGTGCAGAGTTCTACCCCGCACGTGCTGGGGAGTGTTAGAGTCCCTTGATATACATTGATACACCGTCCTCTAACAGCTCGAGCTTTTAGATCAAGTGGTGATTTGACACTTGGTAATTGAGAGATACCCATTGGAGGATCCATTCCAATTAGCGTCACAATAAGCAAGTACATGAAGGTGCCCTTGATTACAGAAAAGAACTCCCTTACTTGATGACAACTTTGGATACTGAAGAATATGAAAAACCATGTCTAGATGATGAAGGCATGGAGATTGCACAAATCAACTCACCAAACTTAGGACATGTGCAATATCTGGCCATGTCATGGAGAGATAAATCAATTTACCCATCAGATGTCTATATCCTCCGAGATCAGACTATAAAATGAAGGTAATGATTTACTTTACTAAGAGTCTTAACTGATCAGGATCCCAACATGTCCTCCTCATGAAGAACACTAATCATATATTTGTGCTAAAAGATGAAAATTTCATCTTTGGACTAGGTAATTTTAATGTTAAGAAAATGACACAATAACCCAGGTTCTTAATCTCAAAGAACAAAACAAACAACTTCTTAATGTATTTAATATCATCTATATTGTCTTTCGTAATAATGATATCACCATTGTAAACTGCCAAAACATTTGTTTGAGATGGCCTCTTGCTGAAATAATATTAAGTGGTCACTATTAGAGTAGTGCCCTAATAATACAAAGCAGTATGGACGGTTACATTGAATGCTTATGCATGAGACTTGTTCCGCATCTATACTCTCTTATGATTGAATATCTAGATGTTGATCAAATTTAAATGATCTTTGAAGCTTAACATTTGGGTTTCTGGAATTTGGATTGAATACTTGAGTTACGAAAAATGGGGTGTTACAATGAGCCCAAAAATGATGCAGATTCAAAGCTCAAGTGGACCACACCGTAGAAAATAGTGGTGATTGAACGCCCATAGTTGAAAACTTTCAAGGGCCCACCGTGATGTTTTATTTGCCATCCACCCTGTTCATAAGGTCACACACACCAGTATGAAGGGAAAACAAAAATATAATCTTGATCCAAAACATTTTTAGCCCTAAAGAAGTTTTCAATGGTGGGCATTCAATCCCCACTTTCTTTTTCTTTTTCTTTCTTTCTTTCTTTTTTTTTTTTTTTTTTTTTTTTCTGGTGTACTCCACTTAAGTTTTGGATTTGCATCATATTTGGGCTTATGCCCTAAAATGAGCTGATAAAATTAATGAATGGACAACATGGATAAAAGACATACATAATGATGGGTTCCATTGAACTTGGGCCAAATTGTGCCACAGGGGTATGCCTATGACAGGTGCAGTAGGCAATCAACTCTCCTTTCCTGTTCACTCATAAGGAGAGCCCCATTGTTAAGGAGATAAACCCATTACAATTTTATGAAGCTTGGACAATACCACGCTACAAGTGTGGTGAAGGCAAAAGTGCAAGCCTTGTTGAGGGTTTGAAGATGCAATAAAACAGTATTATTTGAAGACCAACAGATTAAGCCCATTTTGCAGGCTGCAATTTGAAAACTGATGATGTCCAATGCCAATGAAAAAGCACCATGTGTGCTTACAGAAGCACAAGCACAGAACATAATAAAAAGGTGTCTTTACTTTTCAATGTTGGGTTTTATGCATGCACTCCCATCATACGCAAATTTCCTGCACTGCCAAACTAGCTGAGGCTGATCACTATGATGTTAGTCAGAAATCCACTTTGTCTATTCTTTTTCCCAAATTGTATTAGGACATGGACTAAAAATGATGCAGATCCAAAACTCAAGTGAGATGAATAGTAAGAATTGAACGTCCACAATTAAAATATTCACATTGTCATGGAAGTTTTGAATTAAGATAATATTTGAGTTTTCTACTTATCTCAGTAGGAATGACATTGCGAATGTTTGAATGGCATATGAAAATCCCCGTGCGACCCAAAGCTTCTGTGGTACAGCCCACAAAAGTTTCCCTACTCACATTTTCCTTACAATAATCCATGTGGGGCTCAACACATGGTTTCTCAGTCTCACGAAGATAGAAAGATCTGCGGTCGCCCCGCGTTGGCTACATAGAGACACGATGGAGACCAGGTGATTTAAACCTCTCTCCTTTTCTTTCTCCCTTCAGGTGCGTTGCACGTGCCACATCCCAACACTGTTTGGAGTTGGTTGAATACACGCAGTTGTACTTTAAGCATCTACTGCACAAAAATTACACCTTTTCATTTATCCCACTGAACGCACGATGCCCCCATCATAAATACCACTTGCCACAAAAGTCACGTCCTCTCCCCTCACAGCATGCCACACCCGTTCAAAACAATGGATGATCGGCAGCCTGACTCAATCGACAGTTGTGGCTGACTTGATGAATGAATCAGCCTAATTTTCAACATGGAGGATCTTTAAGATAGGGCGTACCGTTTTCATGGTTCGGATGTCCCATGGGGTTTCCTGTAGGGGTAGGCTGTTAATATTTCTCAAAGCGTTTTGATGGAACGCAGGTGCAAGGCACCACCGTTCCCATGCGGGTTCAGATTTTGGAGTGTATCAGTATCACACATCAACTTTATGATGTTGGAAAGGCTATGTGGGCCCTACCATAATGTATATGTTTTATCTACGTCATACATCCATTTTTACAAATCATTTTAGGACGTGATCACCAAAATAATGCACATCCAAATCTCAGGTGGGCCACACTATCGGCAAATGTTGTGATTGAGCGACCACCATTAAAAACTATTTTCGGCTACAAAAGTTTTCAATAAAGATATTCATGTTTTCCTTTCATCTGTGTCTGTGTTATCAAATCAACAGGTTGGATAGCAAATAAACCTTACAGTGGGCCCTACGAAGTTTCTAATGATGGGCGTTCAATCACCACTGTTTCTCCTGGTGTGGTCCACTTGAAATTTATATCCGCCTCATTTTTTAAATCATGTCCTAAAATGAGCGGGAAAAATAGATGGACGGTGTGATAAGACACATACATCATGGTGGGCCACAAATATTTTAGCAGCACACGGTATCAACTTCCCTTCTGTGGTATGCTAAGGAATTCAATCCTTATCCTACCCTGATCAGCAGACCCACCTTATTTTTATCCATGACAAATTAATAGCATATGATCCCCGATTTGTGGGCCAGATCTCTGACACGCATGCTGCTATTCAAATGAAGCATATTCAAATTTTAAGTGGACCACACCACAACAACAGTGGTTATTGATCGCCCACCATTATAAACTTCCTATAGCCCACCGTGATCTTGATTTGCCATCCAACCCATTGATGAGGTCGCACCAAAGACATATATATAGGCATATATACATCGCTTGATCAGTTTGATAGACCATAGGAAGTTTTTAGGGCCCGTTTGTTTTTCCTTGTTAGACGTAAACAGCTGTACTTATTTAACCCGTTTGAAACTATGTGGGTATTTCTTTTTCAAAAATTGGTCGAAAACTAGTAGCTTAAATTTGAGGGTCCCACCGTGATGTATATAACTTATCTGCACCGTCCATCTATTTTAGCAAGTAATTTTTTGGGATAAACCTAAAAATGAAGTTGATCCAATGCTCAAGTGGTCCACAACAACAGAATCAGTGGCTATCACCTGTCTACCGTTGAAAGTTGCTTCCTTCACAGGGTTCACATTGATGTTTATTTGTCATCTAACCGGTTCATAAGGTCACATAGACACAGATAAGGGGAAAACACAAATATCAGCTTGATCCAAAACTTTCGGAGCTTCCAAGAAGTTTTTAATGGTAGGTACTCAATTTCCACTATTTTTTGTGGTGTGGTCCACTTGAGCTCTAGATCTGTCTCATTTTTGGGTTCACACCTTAAATTCAACGGGCATAACTGAAGGGCGATGTGGATAAGCCACATACATCATGTTGGGCTCCGCATTTAGTTCACATATTCTTCGTTTTTGTGCTTAAAAAAGTAACCGATCATTGCCTCGAAAAAGATGCATAATTACCTGTGTAAATAATTATTACAAATTTACAAGATAATTAGAGTCAACGGTAAAAAAAAAAAAAAAACAAACATGTCCTTAATGGTGGGTATTGAATCAGCTTTATTTCATGATATGTTCCACCGAGGATTAGGATTGACTTTATATTTTGGCGTTTGTTTTTTCATTTACACATGTAATTACTAGTAAATAGGCAATGATTATTTATCAATGTAATTACAACATTGATAAATAGGCATTAGTTCCGTGGTTGATGTTGACAATGAGCAGTAGCATTGAATTCCTACAATTTTCACACACAAAAATCATGGAGCCCACCATGGTGCTGGTGTCTTATCCATGAAATCGGACTTATCGTGCGGAGTAAACTCTGTTGGGCCCACCTAGAATGTATGTGATTTATCTATTCCGTCCATATGTTTTTCCCGCTCATTTTAGGGGTTGAGCCCAAAATTTAAGCATATCCAAATCTCAAGTGGACCATGCCACATGAAACAATTGGAATAATGATTTTCACAGTTGAAACCTTCCCAAGCCCCACTGTGATGTTTATTTGTCATCCAACCTGTTCATAAGATCACATGGACATGGATGAAGGGAAAACACAAATATTAGCTTGATCCAAAACTTCTGTGTCCCCCAAGATTTTTTCAATGATAGATATTCAGTTCACACTTTTCCTATGGTGTGGTCCACTTTAGATTTTGATAAGCTTCATTTTTTGGAACCATACTTAAAATTATGTGTTAAGAAGGATGGACGGAGTGGATAAAATACGTAAAATCACAGTGGCCCCCATAGAGTTTACTCCACACACTAAGTTACTCACTACGCAATTCGCTTCCCTTATCCACATTGCTTGCCTCTCCTAATAGACCATTTTAAAGCATGAGCAAAAAATTGAGGTAGATCTAAAGCTCAAGCAGACAACAACATAAGAAATGGCAGGAATGGTGGATGTCATTAGCCCTTGTTTTTTGTGGTGTGGTCCACTTGACCTTCTAATCTGTTTTGTTTTTAGCTCATGCCTTATAATAAGATGGTAAAATAGATGGACGACTTGATCACATACATATCACTGTGGGACCCATGAATTTGACAATTCAAAGATGGATTGAATTACATGCTTAATGTCATGGTTTTTAAAGTACAATGATTAAAATACTGACATCCTCCATTTTCCGCGCCGTACCCGACCGCTAAACGTTCGATCAACAATCTTTATCAATTTCGAGGGATTACGTCAAGGACCTCAGACACGAAGAGGCGCTTATTACTTATTAGGATTGAGTGTCATATTCCTATATATACGACCGGTTTTCCTCAATACTCGAATGGTCACTACCGAGTGTTCGCCACATCATCGCGTTCAACCGTACCGAACGCTTTTTCCGAACGCTCAAGACTCAGGTAACGTCCTCCGTAAGTCATGTGATTTGATCACATGGAGCTACCACGCGAGATATCCGCCATGTGTAGAGAATCTCGCTTATTTCTTCCAAGGCAATCACGTATCTAGCACTAATCTGACCCATCTTACATAAGAAATCGTATCCTAGCAGAATCAGAATCTGAGCCTAATACGGTAAGGACACACATTATAAGAAGCCCTCCATGTTACGAATAAAGGTACACAATAAAAAAGTATATACATCCATTCATGAATTTCTTCCAGCATCACTGACTTAAAGCATTGGAGGGCCACCAGCCAACACTCCCGACGACTATCTTAACCCTTGGTGCTGTTTGTAGGTCTCATCGATCTGAGCTTCTCATCTTCAATCATCAATCAGACAGCTAAGATTCAAGTTAGTCCCTGATCAACATTTGGTGACGGGATTTAGCGTCAAAATGGTGCACTCCAATTGAGCTTTGGATTTGCATCATATTTGGGCTCATGTCCAAAAATGAGTTGGCAAAACAAATAGACAACATTGATAAAAGAAATACGTAATGATGGATTCCATAGAACTTGGGCCACATCGTGCCATAAGGGTATGCCTATGACAGGTGCAGTAGGCAATCCGCTTTCCCGTTCACTCATAACCAGAGCCCCATTGTTAAGCAGATAAACCAATTACCATTTTATGAAGCTTGGACAATACCGTGCTACAAGTGTGATGAAGGCAAAAGTACAAACCTTGTTGAGGGTTTGAAGATGCAATACAACAATCTTATTTGGAGACCAATAGATTAAGCCCATTTTGCAGGCTGCATTTTGAGAACGGGTAATGTGGAATGCCAATGAAAAAGCACCATGTGCACTCATACAAGTACAAACATGGAACATAATAAAAATGTGTCATTTGATAAATGTATTCCTTACTTTTCAGTGTTTGGTTCTACGCATGCACTCCCCATCGTACGCAAATTTCCTGCAACGTGAAATTAGGTGAAATTAGTTGGGGCTCACCATAATGTTAGTGAGAAATCCACTTTGTCTCTTTGTTTTCCTAAATCATATTAGAACATGAACTAAAAGTGATGCAGATCCAAAACTCAAGTGGGATGATTAGTAAGAATTGAACGTCCATAGTTGAAATATTCATAGTGCCATGGAAGTTTTGAATTAGGATAATATTTGTGTTTTCTACTCATCCCAGTAGAAATGACGTTATGAGGGTTTGGATGTTACATGAAAAACACGGTGCAACCCAACTTATGTGGTACAACCCACAGAAGTTTCCCTACTCACATTTTCTTGTAGTAGGCCCACTTGAGTTTTGTATCTACCTTATTTTTTTTTGTCTCACATCTTATAAATGAACATGGTGAGCCCCACATGGATTCGCAGTCTCGTTCCTGCGAAAAATCTGCGGTCGCCCCGCGTCGGCGACATAGAGACACGATGGAGACCACGTGATTTAAACCTCTTACCTTTTGGACCTTTTCTTACTCCTTCAGCCGCGTTGCACGTGCCATATCCCAGCACTTGGAGCTGGTTGAATACACGCAGTTGTTCTTTACGCATTTACTACACAAAAATTTACCTTTTCATTTATCATGAGTGTCCCACTGAGCGCAGGATGCCCCACCATAAATACCACTTGCCACAAAAGTCACGTCCTCTCCTCTCACAGCATGCCACACCGCTGGAATCAATGGATGACAATGGACGATTGGCCTCCTGACTAAATCGATCGGTGTGGCCCACTTGATGATTGTATCAGCATAATTTTCAAAAGATATGATATCTAAGTCGGGGCCCACCGTTTGCATGGTTCGGATTTCTCATGGGTTTGCTTGTAGGAGAGCCTGGGAGACGGTTAGTTTTTCTAAAAGCTTTTAGATGGAACGCAGGCGCACGAGGCACGACCGTTCCGGGAGCGGATTAGGCGAGATCCCGGATCCACCAAGGCGGGTGGGACGCCTGATGGTGGGGCTCACAGTGATGTATGTGTCTTAAATCCACACCATCCAACCATTTTGAAAGATCATTTTAGGATGTGACACCAAAATTAAAGCTGACTCAATTCGTAGGTGGACCACACCATAAACACAATCGTGATTGAAAAATTCATGGATTTCACCGGAATGTTTATTTGCTATGTTTTTTTCCATCCAACCTGTTGATAAGGTCACAGTCTCACATACATCTAGAAGAAGAGACCACATAAATATCATCTTGATCCAGAGCTTTTGTGGCCCACATGAAGTTTTTAATGGTCAATCAACACAGTTTCCTGTCCTATGGCCCATCTGAGATTTGAAACTGATTCATTTTTTGGATCATGCCCTAAAGTGAACTTTCAATATGGATGGACGGCATGGATGTAATCACATACATCAAAGTAGCCCCACAGTCCCACCCACCACGGTGGATCCGGGTCCCACCCAATCCGCTCCCGACAGGAAGCGCATTGCGTACTGAGTAACTCAGTAGGCTAATCGTACTGCGTACTGTAATTTATGTGTTTTATCCACTCCGTTCATCCATTCTAACAAATAATTTTATGGCTTGAGATAAAAAAATAAATAAAAATGAAGTATATAAAAAGCTTAAGTGGACGACACAAAAACAATGTGAATTAAATGTGTATTGTTGAAAAATTTTTGAGGACCACAAAAGTTTTGAATCAAGCTGATATTTATTTTCTCCCTTCATCACTGTCTGCATGATCTTGTGAACAGGTTGGATGACAAACAAACATCACTGTGAGCCCTAGAAAGGTTTCGATGGTGGAAATAATTATACCTACTGTTTAGTCCAACTGAGTTTTGGATATGCTTCAATTTTGGTTTCAACCACTTACATAAGACGGAAAAATGGATGGACAGTTTAGATAAACCACATATATTTACAGTGGGCCTAACTGTGCTTACTCAGTACGATAAGAGCTTCCTGAGTAACTCAGGACACAATCCGATTCCCGAATCCCGACCGTCCATTCCCGTGCGGATTCGGATCTCGTAGTGTATCACACATCACCAAAACACCCAACTGTATAATGTTGGAGAGGCTGAGTGGGTCCTACCATAATATATATGTTTTATCCAGGCCATACATCCATTTTTTACAAATCATTTTAGGATGTGATCCCCAAAATAAGTCAGATCCAAATCTCAGGTGGGCCACACTACCGGAAACTGTTGTGATTAAGCGACCACCATTAAAAACATTTTTAGGGCTACAAAAGTTTTCAATAAAGATATTCGTGTTTTCCCTTCATATCCATGTCTGTGCTGATCAAATCAACAAGTTGGATGGATGGCAAATAAACCTTACAATGGGCCTTCCGAAGGTTCTAATGGTGGGCGTTCAATCACCACTGTTTCTTGTGGTGTGGTCCACTTGAAATTTAGATCTGACTCATTTTTTAAATCATGTCCTAAACTGAAAGGGAAAAATAGATGGACCGCGATAAGACACATACATCATGGTGGGCCACAGAACTTATGTGGTATGCTAAGGAATTCAATCCTCATCCTACCCTGATCAGACCCACCTTATTTTTATCCATGATAAATTAAAAGCACATGATCCCGGATTAGCGGGCCAGATCTCTGACATGTATGCTGCTATTCAAATGAAGCGGATCTAAATGATAAGTGGACCACACCACGACAACAGTGGTTATGGAACGCCCACCATTATAAACTTCCTATGGCCCACCGTAATCTTGATTTGCCATCCAACCCACCCATTGATGAAGTTGTCAGTTTTGTAGATCATAAGAAGTTTTTAATGGTGGGTATTCAGTCAGCATGGTTCCTGTGATGTGTCCACCTAGGATTTGGATGGACTTTAATTTTGGGTCCACACTCTAAATGATAGGTAAAAGCAGATGGACTATATATATGCTAAGATACATACATGGCAAATATGGGGTGTTTGTTTTTCCATTAACTGATGTAATTGCATAATTATAGGTAAACAGGCAATTATTATTTACCCATATAATTATGGCAGTAGTTTTCAGGTTGATGTTGACAATGAGCTTGTTGGCCGTGATTTACATTTTATAGCATTGAATTCGTACAATTTTGACGCACAGAACTCATGGAGATCACTATGATGTTGGTATTTTATCCAAGCAACTGGTATGTTATGCTAGATCATTTTAGAAAATGAGAAAAAAATGAGGTAAATAGTCTGAATAGACAATATAGTAGGAAATGAGGGAAATGATGGATGTCATTAACCCATTGTTTCCTGTTGTTGATGCCAAAAATTGGCTAACAGCTGTTGGTCAGGGACCAAGTTTGATTCTTCGTCGTCTGATCTCCACTCAGAGATAAATGGTGTAGATTGAGGGACCTGCAACCACTGACAAAGGTTAGGACCGCCGCCGGTTGGCCCGGCTTACGGCCCTCCGATGGCTAAGTCAGTATGGATACTGAAAGAGAAGGCTATTAGAGGTTTAATGGCGGTGGATTGCTTACCTCGAGAGAGAGTGGGAGTCCTCTTTAAAGATAATTACTTGGAGAGATTTAAGTTGGGATAATCCTTATCCTTATCTGGATCAGTGGTTATCCTTATCCTTATCTTATCCTTATCCCTATCTGGATCAGTGCTTATCTTATCAAGAGAGATAAGCTTTATTCAAACAAAGGCGGATGAGGCCAGGTCTCTTGCCAAGATGAGGGCCAGATGTTGAGCTGAGGTGGGCCAAGGTCGAGAAGGCTGAATGCCGAGCCCGAGTGGGCCGAGGCCTGACTTAGCTTCCTCTCTTAAATAATCGGTCCATGACCATTGTAGATGAGCCCCAGTGGGAAGCTTTCCATATTCGAGCTCAGCTCGAATTTACCCATAACAGAAGCCCCCCTACTCTCGAGCCTGACTTGCTCGGCTTGAGAGTAAAGAGAAATAGATGAGCTGACATTTGAATTTGGCCAACTGCATGAGGTCGGCATAGTAGGGTGGCTTGTAGGCTCTGCCAATTATACGAGTCGATATATAGAGGTGACTTTTGGACACTTCGTGTTTTGGTCCGACTCTTTCGTCCATTCCGACTGCCCAGGTCGGTCTTTCGACTCTTGGTCTAGGGCTCGTCCGACTGCCCAGGTCGGTCTTTCGACTCTTGGTCTAGGGCTCTTCCGACTGCCCAGGTCGGTCTTTCGACTCTTAGTCTAGGGCACTAAGGTGATTGATCTCGTCGTGGTCAGTCTTGCTGACCTGGAGATTTGCCATGTTTTTTGGAGAAGAGATTTCGCCGCGCTATATAGTTGCGGGGATAGCCCTTATGGGCTAGTGTCTTGATTTCATATTTTTCCTTAAGGATGAGGCCTCACGAATGAATGCCCGAATCATGGCCTGAGGCATGAATGAGGCAAAGCGATGAGACCGAAGCGAATATTTCAATACTCGGACCATGACCGTACTTGCATCTGGATTATGTAGAGGTCACCTATTGAAGCCTTCAGGACGTCTGCCAGATACTCGAGGCGAGTGTCAATCATACTTCTTTTTCACCGAAAAATAGTACTCACCAAAAATGGAGGAAATCATACACATCTGTGACAGCATCTAGATTTGATGCCACCTCTTTCTTGCTCCACATAATCTGGAAAGGTGTCCCTGTGCCAACGGCGACATGTTTACCCCAGGAACATGATGCGACTATACTGGATAGTGAATCTGTGTGACACCTTTTAGCTGCTCTCTCAAAACATTTAATTGGCCTAAATAACGTGGCTGCTGTAAATGGCACTTGAACTTTCAAAGAGTGAAGCAGGGCCTTGTAGCCAGCAGCTTTGAAACCAATAAGATTTCCACTGCACGTCATGTTATTTGCCACAAGCATAAGATGTTCTTTTAGAACACCTTTTGCTGCCATTTTTATGGATGTTGAGAGTCTGCTAGAGGTAGCCCAGGGGTTGCAGAACTCGTGGTCCCTGTCGGCCCCACCTGGCAAGGCCAGGCGCCACAGATGATGGGTATTTAAAGAGTCCCAGCCCTGCAGGTTTCAAGGTAACCGTATCAAATCCAAATCCTGATATTGTCGTGGTTGGTTTCCGTGACACGTGGGTCAGCGAGCCATATTCCTTCTGATATTACCATATTCCAGAGAGTGATCAAACTGGATGAAGGCAAATACTCCATCTCTACTGTAAGTATGGATGGATGGTGGAGATTGATCTCCAGCTGTTGTACGGGCTGTGTGATTGTGGACGGTTGAGATCTGGAATGTCCAGTAATTAGTGTAGAACTTCGAGAAGGTGGGCCATCCACTGGTTGGACGATGATGATGCCAATGGGGCCCATAATGGATGAATAACCACTGATCTGGACCTTGTTGATTTGGCCTGTCAATTGAAGAACAATGAGGTGATACCGCAGGAGCACCCAAGAGTTGCCTACGCAACAGTTCTTCATTCACCAGATAAGCATGTATGTGTGGCCATTGCATTGGCCTAAAGCATAATCCCAACCAACTCCACCAAAGATCTGGTCCTTCTGGCCGATAGATCGATAACCAAGAAAAACAAGTAGGCCTGAGTATGATAAGATCATGTTTGTCAATTCGAATCTGATCGTGCTAGAGATTCTGGACCGTTTCTTCGCGATGCCCCAGTTTTCTGTAGTAGGGAACGACGGTGTGTTGTTCAATTCTGGGATCATGCTGATCGAACCGTCCAATTGTGTTTTTGAGATGCTGATGAAGAAGAGGGACCAACTTGTGTCCTACAATGGTGGTGATCAAGGGCACCAAAATCAAGTGTCCATATGGTGGCACAGATTGCCAAGGAGATTAAACCGTCTGAAGGTCTTTAAAAGGGCCAGCAACCTGAACGGTCGTGATTGCTCGATGCATATGCAATTCAGATTGCCAAGGAGATTAAACTGTCTGAAAGTCTTTAAAAGGGCCAGCAACCTAAACGGTCGTGATTGCTCGATGCATATGCAATTCAGATTGCCAAGGAGATTAAACCGTCTGAAAGTCTTTAAGAGAGCCAGCAACCTGAACGGTGGTGAAGATCGACAGAGAAGTTTTCGCAAGGATTGCCATATATAGAAGTTGTGTGCGGTTTGGCCGCACAAAACGTTATAACACCGTGCGAAATCGAAATTGTGGAACTTTGACTTGCAGCGGGAGTTAAATGGGGTCCACCGAATTGTTCGGTGGGGGAATCCACACCGTTTTGGCGATGAGAGCTGACCATACGCGGGGTGCGTCCACGTGCAGGATTGCTTGGAGGATGAGTACCACGTGTTAGACGAAGCGGCTCATGTCGCAAGCAATGTACGAGCTGCGATGAAGCAGCTATCATAGCCACCCATCAGCTCGCTCGAGGTAGGCATTCGTGGTGCTACCAGCTTGTTTCCGATGGTGCTGAATCGTGAGAGAAAGAGTATAGTCCACCCTTGCTGATTGAACGGTGGAGATCTCTACCAGAGTTGCTAGTTGGTTTGTTGGTGCACACCTGTGAGAGGATGGTGGAGTGGAGGATTCTGGCATTGATGTGGTGGATGATCTGGTATGCACCACCTTTTGGTGCTGAAGACGGATGCTGTGACTGCTACTTCTTCAGATGAGTTGCTCTTAGCTGAAGTTTTGACTTTGCTTGCATCTCAGCCTTTAATGGAGGAAACAGCGGTGGAACCATCTTCTGAAGGCCATCACAAAGAATCTAAGGATGCCGACAGCAATCCAAATGAGCAGGTCCATGAGGCTGAGGACAACATCCACTTGAAGGTCTCTCCTTCTATTCCTGCTCTTGACGGTGATGTTTCAACCGTCTTGCATTTAATCTCATGCAAGTTGACAGAGCTGAGAAGAAAATAGATTTGGCTGGCCGTGTAATGCTTGCCGACGTGATTGCCGCCACAGAAAGGCCTGATTGCCTTGGCCGCTTTGTGAATCTCAGAGGCGTGCCTATATTGGAGGATTGGCTCCAAGAGGCACACAAAGGGAAGATTGGTGATAGCAGCAGCCCCAAGGAAAGCGACAAATCTGTTGAGGAATTTCTTTTGGCTGTGCTCCGAGCACTTGATAAATTGCCTGTAAATCTCCATGCCCTACAAAGTGGAAGAAGCGTGTTGAAGCAGAGATGAAGATTAATGATGCGAAGTCTGGGCCGAACCAAGCTGTTTCATGGCCTGGAAAACCAGGTTTCTCTGAGGTTTCTCATGGGGGAAACCGACGCTCAGGGTCTTCTGAGGTTGCTGCTAAAAGCTCCATCATGCAGCCTGCTTCAAGCAAAATGGGACCTGTTAAACTTGGTCATGTAGATTCTGTTGCCAAGTCAACATCTGCATCCCCTGTATCAGTGAAAGTTACACTATTATTGCCCGCATCAGTGGGAATTAGCTCAAAGGATCTGAACTGCAAAATGGCAGGTAGCAGTGGTGCCTCAGATATTCCTCTGACAACTATAAAGGAGGAGAAGAGCAGCAATTCCAGTCAGTCTCAAAACAACAGTCAGTCTTATTCAAGTGATCATGCTAAATCTGTGGCTTCTGCATCGAAGGAGGATGCAAAGAGCTCTACTGCTGGGTCTATGAGTGCCAAGACCACTGGTGTTTCTCGTACTCGGAAATCGAGCAATGGCTTTCTGGGATCTGGTGTTTCTGGAGTTCAAAAGGAAATAACTGATATGCACCCTGCAGATCATGGAAACAGTCACAGACTGATTGTTAGGCTTCCGAACCCTGGAAAGGGTGAAGGAGCCATAGCCGGCCTCCCATTTGCTGGATTGAAGATGATAATTCGGACGGTGAAGAAACACCCTTGATCAGCTGATGATGGTAGAGCTGCTCCATTTGTGAGGTGAAGAATGATTGGATGACGAAGAAAAAATTAAGTGAACGATCTAGTCGTTCCCACAGATGGCGCCAATCTGTTGATGCCAAAAATTGGCTAACAGCTGTTGGTCAGGGACCAAGTTTGATTCTTCGTCGTCTGATCTCCACTTAGAGATAAATGGTGTAGATTGAGGGACCTGCAACCACTGACAAAGGTTAGGACCGCCGCCGGTTGGCCTGGCTTACGGCCCTCCGATAGCTAAGTCAGTATGGATACTGAAAGAGAAGGCTATTAGAGGTTTAATGGCGGTGGATTGCTTACCTCGAGAGAGAGTGGGAGTCCTCTTTATAGATAATTACTTGGAGAGATTTAAGTTGGGATAATCCTTATCCTTATCTGGATCAGTGGTTATCCTTATCCTTATCTTATCCTTATCCCTATCTGGATCAGTGCTTATCTTATCAAGAGGGATAAGCTTTATTCAAACAAAGGCAGATGAGGCCAGGTCTCTTGCCAAGATGAGGGCCAGATGTTGAGCTGAGGTGGGCCAAGGTCGAGAAGGCTGAATGCCGAGCCCGAGTGGGCCGAGGCCTAACTTAGCTTCCTCTCTTAAATAATTGGTCCATGACCATTGTAGATGAGCCCCAGTGGGAAGCTTTCCATATTCGAGCTCAGCCCGAATTTACCCATAACACCTGTGGTGTGGTCCATTTTAAGCTTTTAGTCTGTTTGGTTTTTGGGCTCATGCCTGGTATTAATATGGTAAAATAGATGGAGGATTTGATGACGTACATATATCACTATGTGATATGTACCCACCAATTTTGACAATTCAAAGATGAGTTGAATTACATGCTTCGTGGTATGGCTTTCGAATTCCGATTATTAAAGTAATTCTCTCTTAAACAAACACTCTTTAAAACTAATTATTAGATATTTATACCTAGTTACTCATGTAATTGCAAAAAACAAAAACCTCCTTAATCCGAGCCCAGGTTACTTACCAAAGTCTACCGAAGTCGGTGCATCCCCAGCCTACCTGGATCAGCCTTCACTGTTAAGCATTGAAAGGGTGAATGTGTGTGAGACCCCAGCCTCACCCAAGATGGTGCGGCCCTTACTAGTGGTTTTACGGTGGGCCCACATTGATGTATCTATTATGTATCCACCCCATCCATTTGTTTTTACAGATCATTTTATGACATGTTCCAAAAAATGAAGCAGATCTAATTATCAGGTGGACCATACCATAAAAAAACAGTGGTGATTGACCATCCTACCATTAAAAACTTCTTAGGTTGTGCCTGAATATTTACCATCCAATCTGTTGATAAGCTCACATAAGCCTGGTTGAAGGTAAAAACAAATATCAGCTGGATCCAAAACCTCTGTGAACTATTAATGGTCAATAACCACTGTTTCTTATGGTATGAACCACCTGATAATTAGATCTGCTTAATTTTTGGGACAGTGCCTAAAATGATCTGGAAAAACAGATGGACGGGTTGGATACATATAACTACATCCAAGTGGGCCCACGGTAACCCTATGGTTAGGGTCGCACCGTATTGGGTGAGGCCGGGGTCTCACCTAATCCGCTCTTGAATGGGATTTTTACTATATTAGTCCCGAGGTGTGGCCATTTTAACTAAAACTTCAATTTCTCATACAAACTTTCCAAAGTAGCCTTTTCACGAGAAATTGGAAAGTTTGTGGTCGGTTTTGCCCCTCTGACCAGCTGGTGACGTACGGAGTTGCTTTTCGCACGGGGATTTTTCTCAGGGGGATTGTGGGGCCCACAAAATCAACGATTTTGGCCATCGGATGGCCAATCTGATCCGCTCATATGAGAGGATTAATTTCGAAAATCACGGAAAGTGTTTTTGCATTCATTTTTAGGTGATGTGTGGCCAACAAAAGTCTTGACATTTCTCATTCTTTCTAAATTCTTTTCTAATGGTGTGGTCCACCCATACTAAATTTTATCTTCATATTTTCTGATGATATAGTAGTTTAAAATCCTTCTTGTACGAACGGATTGGATTTCTTCTATCACCATCCAATGGGCCCCACATACGAACGGTTTTTGGTTTGTAAATGGTGGGGCCGTTGGCTCGTAGCCATTTGCTCAGAAATAAGAAAACTTCACCGTAGTCATCGCAAGGGACCACCACCAGGCACGACGTAGGGGACCACCACCTTTTGCTTCTAAGAAAACGACCTCCGGCCGTTGCTCCTTCTTCCATAGGACCCACATCGACACCTCAAATCTTCTCTCACTACGACTGATATGGCGTGTAGAGGTAATAATGTGTATTATTTTAATTATTTCTCCTGTGTATTATTCGAAAGTCTTCCTTGGATCCCTCAAGCACTGTGGAATTTCCTTTGTAACTGTGGATTCCTATTGATCACTGTGGAATCCCCCTGAGCACTATGGATTCCCACTGAGCAGTGTGGAATCCCCCAAGCACTGTGGATTCCCACTGAGCAGTCTTGAAACCCTCAGGTACTATGTAATCCCCCTGAGCACTATGGAATCCCCCTGAGCACTGTGGATTCCCACAGAGCAGTGTGGAATCCCCATGAGTTCTGCGGATTCCCACTGACCACCGTGGAATCCCCCAGGTACTGTGGAACCCCCCTGAGCACTGTGGATTCCCACAGAGCAGTGTGGAATCCCCATGAGTTCTGTGGATTCCCACTGATCACCGTGGAATCCCCCAGGTACTGTGGAACCCCCCTGAGCACTGTGGATTCCCACTGAGCATTGTGGAATCCCCCTGGCATTGTGGATTCGTATTGAGCACTGTAGAATCCCCCTGGCACTATGGAATTCCCCTGATAACTCTGGATTCGTACTGATCACTGTGGAATCCCCCTGACACTATGGAATCCCCCTGATAACTCTGGATTCGTACTGATCACCGTGGAATCCCCTAGGCACTGTGGAATCCCATTGAGCACTGTGGATTCTCAGTGACCACTGTTGAATCCCCCGGGCAGTGTGGATTCCCACTATGCACTGTGGAATCCTTAAGCATTGTGGATTCCCACTGAGCAATGTGGAGTCCCCCAGGCATAGTGGATTCCCAATGAGCACTGTGGAATTCGGCTTGCATTGTGGATTCCCCCTAAGCAGTATGTGTTACATCCATCAAGGTGCACCATTTAAAGGGCCCCGATAACCTTTGGTTGAATTCTAAAATAAACATTTCAATGGCACCAATAGAGGTAGGCACAAACCAAGCCAGCTCGAAAACTAAACTAAGCCTCATAGTCAAGCTCCTTAAAAAAAAAAAAAACAAAAGCAAGCTCAAACTAGGGTAATACCGGGTCCATATGGGTGGAAGCTCGGTTCAATCCACCTCTGTTCAATTCAGCTTGGTTTGATTTGGCTTAATTCTGCTCGTAGATTGTAAGTACATTGTTTCCTGTGGTGTGATCCACTTGAGCTTTGTTTATGATTTCAAGATTATGTCCTAAAATGATATGTAAAGATGAATGGCATGGATAATACATATACATGATGACATGAATAATACATAATACATAATACATATACAAGGCCACTTGATGTTCCCATGCAGTTGTAAAATTATGCTCGTGAACTTTTGTTTCGAACAGCCTCTTACATGGATAACATGAATAATACATAATACATAATACATATAATACACATACACAAACCAAGCCAATCCACAAACCGGGGTGGCATAAAAACAAGCCAAAGCAAAGTAGGGCTAACACCGCCCGGCTCGGATTGTTTCCCACCTCTATGCACTAATTACCCTCGAATGTGTATTTATTATATGTTTATGGTTAATTCATGTATTTCAACTTATTATACATTATTCATTGTACTAATTGTTTCAACACATATCCACAGGTGGCATGAATGAGAGGAAGCCGGGTCCTTGCCCAGATTATTTTGCTAAGAAGGTGGCAGCAAAATGTTCAGTTGAATTTTAACTCCATTGAAGGCTGCATTTGATGGGTGTAAAAATTGTAGAGATTTATTCCGATTGACTTGCTTTGGATATTTGCTAGACTTTAACGAAAGAGAATTCATATTTCATGGACCAATCATCCATGCGTTGATGTAGAGACATCTCGGTGACCTATGGTTCAACATCCATGATTCCATCATCCGTTTTGGTGAGATGGAATACACATTAATTATGGGATTGAAGTGGGCACCGTACAAGCCAAAAGAAGAGAAGAACGAGTTACGAGACCGGTACTTTCAGAATTACGAACATATTATAAAGAAAGACTTAATGGAAACTTTTGAAAGTCTTGTTGGGTCGAAAAGACATTTGCATGTCTTGAAATTTATCCTACTATTATGCGTGGAGTATTTAATCGTTGGATTGCCTAGAAAGAATAAATGTGTGGAGGAATATATTAGTTTAGCAAATAGTATCGATGATTTTAATAACTATCCTTAGGGTCGAGTTGGCTACGAAATCTTGAAGTACCATGCCAACACGGTAATAAAGGCCCACTATCCAGATATGTATGTTTTTTGTGGAAACACATTTGCCCTTCAGGTAACTTTAGTATTGTATTCTATGAATTTGTACATTCCAAATACACGATATATTACCTTATATTATTCATTTCCTTTTGTATTCTTGACTCGACAGGTTTGGGCATACGAGTCCTTCCCACCTCTAACCGGCTCAAATCGCTGGGCTTCGAGAAGGACTGTTATCCATATTCCGCGATTTCTCAACTGGAAAATGAACATGATAGCGCGGTCTGCGAGCGTTTCTAAAACCTTTGAAAAAGAATCGGTAATATGCATGGAATGTAGTGTGACGGTGGATTTTGTCGTTTTAACATTACTTTTATGTTCTAATAATTGCATTCATGTTCATCGTGTAGTTTGTCAGCACCGGGCCCCTCATTCCCACAGCAAATGAGGAGGAACGCGACGCTGTTATAGAAGTTCAAATACTTCTTAGAAACACGACGTTAATAAGTGAGAAGAGGTCAAAGAAGAACATGGATAGACGACAAGAATCTATTGAGATTAAATCTATAGGGCCAAATAAGACAGTAATGATTACAAATGTAGAGGGGGGAGTGAGCACAAAGAGGCCGGTAAAATCAGATGAAAAGTCTAGATGGAATAAATTGTATAAGATATTATTGAATAAGGTAAGTAAATATGAGAACGAAGTGGCCGAAGTGAAGGAGGAAAATTAGAAATTAGGTGAAAAAGTTTCTCGTCTTGAGGCCAAATTGGAGGCGGTGAAGGTATTTTCAATTCTAATTGTGCAGCACTGGTAATTTACAATGCGATTTAGATACTAATCAAGTATATATCGTGTGTCTTCAGGGAAAACGCACCGCCGATGAACGGGATGGAGAGGAAGTAGAGCCTCATACAATTCAGCGTACTCCGGAGGCATACGATTATCATAACGTGGATGATGTAGAGGTTTGCACTACCCTTGTCGTGTATTCTGGGAGTCATTCAAAATTTGTGACACCTCCTCATTTCACGTGCGGGGTAGCGGGAGATGATAATATAAAGCCCGTTCGTGACCGACAACCTTCAAGGTTCCAACGCAGCCCATTCACGGAACCTGGCACCGAGTCCGAATTCGGCTTCATCGACGTACCAGGATTTATGAACCCTTCGAGACAGCTATCGCCTGATGAATACAGTATTGTCAAAGCTGCTTACGATTCCGGTGACCATTATTGGTTGCATTATATATGCGATAATGTATGGGTTGATGATGGGGTAAGCCGCAGTTCAATGTAGGTTTCATTGTCGATAACTCTTTTATTGACTGTCGATATTTACTGATGAATAATTCTTCACACAGTGCATCAACGCGTACATGAATTTTCTGACGGATCGCAAAGCACATTATCCTGCTGCGTACCCCCAGGATTGCTTATTTATGTCCGCTTGGTTCTGGGTAATTATTCCTAATAATAAGAAGAATGATATGATCATATGTAGTAATAATTCTGCCTGAAATTTATAGTTTTCTCTTATCGTACTTAAACAGGTATTGTTCTAGAAAGATGTCAACAGCATATGTAAATATGCTGCAGGTGACCACAGTAATAGGGAGACGATGCTGAATGGACTTAATCCATCGGTTGTGGCCCTCGTTGCTCGGTCGGCAAAGCCCATGTGGCAATACGAGACGGTTTGTCTACAATTATGTATGTGCTTTTGATGGAATGCGCACGGTAGACATATGTGCTTATAATAGTTCTTATGTACTTTGTAGGTTTACTTTCCTGTCCACGTTCATGAATCGCACTGGACTTTAATAGTAGTTTATCCAATGAAGAGACAAGTTTGGTTGATCGACAGTATAGCCACCACTTGGAAGAAAATTTTCAAATCGTATGCACGTGGATTCACATATGGGCTTCGATGGTTATTTCATATATGTGATGATGGGAATCCTTTCTGGGAAGTTGAATGACATTTTGATATAGTCGATGGGACCCCAAAACAAACAAATAGTGATGAATGTGGGGTATACGTCATGAAAGCTATGGACTTCCTATGCAGAGGGTTGGATGTACAGTTTACTCCGGTAAGGTTACATTGTTCGGAAGTCTAATCATCATGTCCTTCAACCGCTATTAACTCATTACGTTGTATTTTCAATCACAGGAAGAAGTCCCTAATTTCAGGCAAACAATAGCCTTCGCCTTAGTTTAGTTTAAGTTGAAAGGAATGATAAGACCGGTACAATTATCTTTAGATGAAGATATTGTAGAAGTCATCGAAAGCGGTCCATCAACAACAAAGAATGGTATACCTACAGCGAAAGATATTCCAAGGAAGCCGCGAACAAAAACATCTTACCATGGAAGAGAGCGTGCGTAGGATTAAATATTCAACTAGTACATATGTAATTCAATTTGTACAGCCCATATGTATTAAGGATAATACATTATTTTTATTTTTTCAGGAGAAAAGTAATACACTTTGTACTTTGAATAAATACATATTGAAGACTGGATTACTTGTAATCTGCACATGCATTTTTTTTTCCGTACAACATCCATTATCGAACCCCACAGAAGAATATGGATTCCCACAGAGCACTATGGAATCCCACAGACCAATATGGAATCCCACAGAGCACTGTGGAATCCCATAGACCAATATTGAATCCCACAGGGTACTATGGATTCCCACAGAGCACTATGGATTCCCACAGAGCACTTTTGATTCCCACAGGGCATTATGGATTCCCACAGAGCACTATGGATTCCCACAGAGCACTATGAATCCCATAGGGCACTATGGATTCTCACAGGGCACTATGAATCCCATAGGGCATTATGGATTCCCACAGGGCACTATGGATTCCTACAGAGCACTTGGATTCCCACAGGGCACTATGGATTCCCACAGAGTAATATTGATTCCCACTGAGCAACATTGATTCCCATAGGGCACTATGGATTCCCACAGAGCACTTTGGATTCCCACATGGCACTATGGATAAGCTCAGAGCACTTTCAATCCCACAGAGCACTTTGGAATCCCACGGGGCACTATGGATTCCCACAGGGCACTATGGATTCCCACAGAGCACTATGGATTCCCACAGAGCACTATGGATTCCCACAGAGCACTTGGATTCCCACAGGGCACTATGGATTCCCACAGAGCAATATTGATTCCCACAGGCCACTTTGGATTCCCACAGAGCACTTTGGATTCCCACAATGATATGTAAAATGGATGGACAGCGTGGATAATACATATACAAGATGACATGGATAATACATAATACATATATATGAATGCACATTGTTTCCTTACACTTGTAAAATTATGCTTGTGCACTTTTCTTTGGAAAATGCTCTTACATGTCTATTTTGAAGATGCACTCCTTCGGAGGATGTTAAAATGCCTATAGTAAGATACGTTTGTACTTTTTATGACTTTTTTTTTATTTCTTTTCTATTTAAATAAACAAGCAGAAAAAGAGCCGCCATCTGTTTGAACTCGGCCCGGCTTGCTTCGAAATTTCCAACGAAACCGATCCCAGTTCGAACCAGATTTTTCTGGAGCAAACCAAACTCGGATTCCCATAGGGTACTATGGATTCCCACGGGCCACTGTGGATTCCCACAGGCCACTTTGGATTCTTACTGAGCATTTTCGATTCCCACAGAGCAATATGGATTCCCATAGAGCAATATTGCTTCCCATAGGGCACTATGGATTCCCACAAAGCTGCTTTGTGGGTTTGACATGTGTTAAAATGCATGAAAACCACAATCGTTTTGCGCAATGAGGGGAGCAGTCGTCGGTCAACCGACGAACACCTTCGGCCCGCCGAATTAGGCCATCGGTTCCAACCGACAAGACGAGATCGCGCCGAAGTTGGATTACATGTACTTCGTCAGCTAGCCGAAGAAGACCGTCGGTCCGCCGACAATTCGTCCAGTGTACATCGGTTCTGATCGAAGGTCTTCGGTTTTTTCATAAGTTCACTGCTTTTATCTTCAGCACTCCGATTAATTCTTCAGTCCACCGAGTATTTGTCCAGCGTACTTCGGTTCCTGCCGAAGGTCTTCGGTATGTAGCATAGTTCAAAATCTTATTTCCTTCGGCTCGTTGATCACGACTTCGGTCCACCGACGGACACGAAGTACCTTTTTAAAAAAGTTTAAAAAAGGAACCGACCCCACATTCCAACGGCTTTTCGTTCTCCCTCTCAAAATACCTATCTCTCCTAGACGACGTACACCTCTTCAAACCGTTCTTTTCCAGTAGATTGGCTCTGAACAGCACTTGACGGCTAAAGCTCTTGAAGCTCTGCATGGATTTTAGGTAAAATCAGATCTCGTTTTGGGTTCCCCATTAAGATTGGTGAGTTGCAAAGAAGAGAAGAAGCTACTATGGCCGGTTTCCTTTTTTCAGTTGCATCTTTTGTTCTTCTTCCTTTCTTCGTTGCTATGATGACCAAACGAAAGGCTTCTTCGAGAGGGGCAGGCCCTAGCCGCCCTGTACGCAAGAAGAAGAATGATGACGCTGGTGCAGGCCCGAGCCTTGTCTCTGTACATTTGTCCAACGGCTAACTCACTTGGGTCATCAACAAAATCATGATTTACCGGACAATTCACGTACATTGATGCCGCATCGAGGTAAAGTATCTCCTGTGGAGTTATTTCATCTCGTTCAAACATGACATCCATTGGAGTCTCAAGAACCTCTAAAAGGTGATTACGGTCACTGGTGGTTGGACATGGGATGTCATCATGAACCCTAGAAGGAACGTGCGCATAGTCTTCGCTATTAATGAGTCGGAACAATGGCGCATCAAAATTATTCAAACTCGGATCTTCCCGAAGTGCATCAGTCGATGGACTCGGGATATCTGCACTAGCCGATGAAGGAACGTGTGCGTAATCTTGGCTATGAATATGTTGGAAAAATGTCGCATCGAAACTGCTGAAAGGAGGATCATCTTGATGTGCATCACTCGATGGAGTATGGACATCTGCACTAGCCGCTGAAGGAATGTGCGCGTAGTCTTGGCTATGAATGAGTCGGAACGATAGCGCTTCGAAACTGTCCAACCTTGGATCTTCTTGAATTGCATCAGTCGATGGTCGATGACGAATATCTGTATTAGCCGGTGAAGGAATGTGCGCGTTGTCTTTGCTATGAATGATTCAGAACTGATGACGCATCGAAACTGTCCAAACTCGGATCTTCGTGATATGCCTCACTCGATGAAGTACGTATAACTGCACATGCTGTTGGCTCCGGTGTCTTGAAACTGCCCGTACGCGGAAGTTCTGAACGTGCCCCACGTAATGAACTAATGACGTCTTCACGGACTTTTGAATGGATGTCAGTGCAGTCTTCTCTATATACGGCCGTATCAACTGTTGGTATAGGCTCATTTAAATGCACCGCCACAGGATCATGAAATACACGTTTATGTCTGACTTTCTCCATAAACACAGGTATATGAATTTTCGGGTTTTGAGCGAAGATAAACATATATGCCGCCACATCGTCATCATATCTGATCGGTTGTGGACGAAGTGATATGGAGTTAGGCGATGGGTAGACGAACTTTATTCTAAGCTCATATTCCGAATGTGTCGTGCCGATAACATTGTGAATTTTAGATACAAGATCCTCATATCTTATTTCATTGCTCACCATGATAAACTAAGAATCGCCACCGTTGTATCTCCACCTTCCTCGTTCGTTTACTAGCTCACCATCATAATGACAGCATATGGGCTGCGTAACTATCATATTCAACGATTCTTGTGCTTAATACGAGAAAGCTTGGTTGTAAGCCTTACAAGATACATTTATGAATTGAGTGTTGTAGAGATGAAGATGTTGAGATGCATTCCGTGGTCGAACTAAGAACTATACAATTGAAACAATGGATTCCCAATGCCAATGTGGATGCCCAATGTAGAGTATCATTCTTGTTATAGCACCCTATTAGGGCCTTGTTTTGACAACTTCGAAAAGAGCATGTCATAACTAAAAGAGCATGTCATAAAGTCAAATGGCGGTGAACCTTGTGCGTTTGGATTTACCTTTCTCAGTGGGAATCCACATTGCTCGGTGGGAATCCCCTGAGCCCAGGGGAAACCACTATGCCCAGTGGGAATCCCTAATGTCCAGGGGGAATTCACAATGCCCAGTACGATTCCATAGTGCTTAGTGGGAATCCATAGTGGCCAGTAGGAATCCGCAGTGCCAAGTGGGAATCTACATTGTTTGGTGGAAATCCACTATGCCCAGGGGAATCTACAATGCTCAGCGGGAATCCTGAGTGGCCAATGGGAATCAGCGGTGCCAGGTTAAATGGGAATCACTACAAAGTGTTCAATGGGAATCACAATGCCCAGTGGGAATCCCCAATGCCCAGTGGGAATCCACAGGGGCCAATAGGAATCGCAGTGCCAGGGGGGATTCCACGTTGTTTGGTGGGAATCCACGTTGTTCGGTGGGAATCCACTATGCCCAGGGGAATCAACGGTGTTCAGTGGGAATCCACAGTGGCCAGTGGGAATCCGCAGTGCCAGGGAAAATCCACAGTGTTCAGTGGGAATCTACTATGCCCAGTGGGAATCCCCAGTTCCAGGGGGATTCCACAATACTAAGTGGGAATCCAGTTAGCACATGGAGTTTTGAGTACTTAGTGGAAATCCAACCCACATTTTAGCCTCCACCCATTACACTTTTCCATTTCACCATGCACATTACCATCCACATTAACATTCACATAGAGAATCAGTTAAAGAGATGGTTTACCTATTTTCATTTAGCGGACTATTTTCGTGGGCCCAATCTTTCTTTTCTGTTACAATCTACTACAACCAGTATCTTGGACATGCGTCATGGAAAATCGGATGATAACCACCCAAGTCAGACGAAGAGGGAAGGAGAACGGTCCATCGACGCCGTTGATGAATGGATAGCATGCATTGCCTTAGTGGGACCTCCAAACCCAACTTTTTCGCTTTCTTCGTATGAAGAATGTGGTGGATCCCATACAATGTGTTTCACAAGAAGGTTTATGGATCTCATTTCACCATGCATTTCGTCAATGGCCCCACCATTTACAAACGTGATCTTATATGGGGCAATTTAGATGTGAGAAGACAAATCGAATTCATTCATATAAAAAGTTTTTTAATTACGAGTCATTGTCGAAAATTTCAAGGAAAGTGTCAATACCGGTGGGTCACGCCGGTGCAAATAATAATTTGTACTAATGAGAATCCTTAATGCTATTCTGGGTCACATACAGCCTCTGTTGGATTTGTAAAAACCTCTCGCGTGGGTTTGAAAATGCTCCATTTTTTGTGAGCGGATCAGATTGGCCATCCGATGGCCAAAATCGTTGATTTTGTGGGCCCCACGATCCCCATGAGAAAAATCCTCGTGCGAAAAGCAACTCCGTGTGTCACCAGCTGGTCAGAGGGGCAAAACCGACCACAAACTTTCCAATTTCTCGTGAAAAGGCCACTTTGAAAAGTTTGCATGAGAAATTGAAGTTTCAGTTAAAATGGCCCCACCTCGGGGGCTAATATAGTAAAAATCCCCTCTCGAACGTGGTCATTACTGCCTCTGTGGCGACTAGTAATACAGCGTGTGTCGCAGATCACTAGGGCCCACATGCTGAGTAATCTTTTCATCGAATCTGTCCTTGTGGTAGAATCCATGGCATATGCACTACGGCAGAAAAATTAATATGAAAGGACGGTTGAGATTCATTTATATACGTACTATGTAGACGAGCTTGGAATAATGAAAAGGAAATTTTAATGGATGTCATTCAACTCTTAAATGAATCGTTGGATCATCAATTATGAAGCGTGATCAAGTGAAAATAGCTTATCTATAGTACCAGTGATAAAAAGGACGGTTCAAATCATTGGATCATTGAAGAATGTGGGCCCCAGTTGGTGGCGATACACGCTAGCTTCCAAGTCACGACTGAGAAAAAACGAACGGTTCCAGCCATCATCTCAGACCATTCTAGATTGTTCTACCGGTCTACTTGCGTTGAAGAAAGCTCCCTATAAATACGCTAGCCTCCCTCACAAACTCATCGCAGGCAGAGTTTTTTTCATTCGTGAATTCTAGGGTCTGCTGTAGGTCGAATTTAGGGTTTCTGTCTTTCAGCAGATCGAAATTAGGGCTTTTTATTCTTGTAGCAGATCGAAATTAGGGCTTTTCTTTTTTAATTTTTGCCTTGCTGCTCATATCTTAGAGATTTCTTAAGGGTTTTTGATCGAGAGAAGGAAGGGAGAAGATGTTCGGGCGAGCGCCAAAGAAGAGCGATAACACAAGGTACTATGAGATCCTCGGAGTGTCGAATTCAGCGTCGCAGGATGATCTGAAGAAGGCTTACAGGAAGGCGGCGATCAAGAACCATCCTGATAAGGGCGGGGATCCCGAAAAGGTATCTCTTTTCTCGACCTCTAACCCCCTTTTTTCTTGATCTCGAAATTCTCCTTCGTTGGATTCTTTCTTGCGTTTGGGAGGTGTATTTCTGAGATTTTGTTTTTGTTGTTGTTGTTGTTGTTGTTTTTGTTTTTTAATGCATTCAGTCAAGTTAATTAATTAATTAATTTATTATTTTGTGTATCTGTGGATTGTTGTTAGTATTAGATTATACGAACAATGCCAATTTTTTTTTTTTTTATTTTTAGAAAGAGAGAGCATTTGGAAGTTTAGCTAAAGTTACTAAGACTTTCTCCAAAGCTGCTAATGTTTTCGTGAACCTTTACATGACTGGGTCATTCCCTCTTGGATTAGCTCCAAGCAGATGGCAAAGGAAAAGCATGGGGAGGGATGTGGATTGGGTACTGCCCCTGTTTGTATTGAAGTCAGTACAGGCATGATGTGGTGCCCATTGTGCCTGTGCTGACTTTGGTATTGGCAGGGGCGGTACCCAATCTGCCTCCCATGTGGAGGGAGACCCCTTTGCTTGTCTCAGGCCTGATTTTCTGCCATAATTTAGCGGCACTTTTTTACCCTCTTCTCATCCTCTCATTGCTGAGGGGGCCCATTAGTATTTACCGAAGTGAACTTCCATTCTATTTCCGACAAGCCATCTACAATTAACGCCATTAATGGTCCTTTTATCCAAGCGTAAAAAGGTGAAATCCGTGATTTTTGATGATTGCTGGTAGGCCCAGCATGGAGGGATTACCGCCTTAGTCATCTTTCTCAATTTTCCAAAGAAACAAAGAAACCCCACTTTTGTCTATTCCCACAAAGCTTCCTACAAGCAGGGGGGGATTGATTCTCCAGTTTGCAACTCTCACTCTCTCTTCTGATTAGAGCTTCTTGCGCCTTTGTGCTAAGGACCAGCCCTTATGCCTGGGAAATCCTATCTCAGCTAGAAATTCCCAATTACCTAACTCCAAATATGCACACCCCTCCCATATGTGGTTGCTGAACCGAATGGACTCCTGTGCTCCTGGTTCAAAACAGAGTGTTATATCCTCTAATGATCAACTGGCTTATAATGCTAATGATTGATATGAAACGGGAAAACATACTTTTATGAACCACAATCTTCTTCTTCTTCTTCTTCTTCTTGTTTTTTTTTTTTGTTTTTTTTTTTGAAAGATTGAGCCACAATGTAGGCTGTTATGGTTGAAAATGGCTACCATTTCAGAAGTTCCTTCTTCCATCTTTTTATAATGGATGTTAATGAAAAAATAGCGGTTGTTTTCAACATATTTTTCTTTCTATGAAACACAAGATAGAGTTGTGGAACTTCTTAAGACTTTCTCTATGCTAGAAGTGGAAAGGAGATGGTTAAGATTGAAAGTGGAGGTAGCATTTTTATGCCTAAAAAAGGGAGTATTTTTCTTGGAAAAATCTCATTCTAAAAGAAGTCCATTGCTCCTGCCACAAACAGTTATGACCACTCAAATTGTGTAGGTTTTCCACCATTATGCTATTGCCTTTTGCAAATTGGAAACATTCTTGACAACGGATGCAATGTCCAACTGAAGCTTGTTGTTGTAATTATGCAATCTCATCTTATACTCTGCAACCTCTAGTTAATATCTCGAAGAGATGTTTTTTTGCAAAGTCCAACATACGAAGATGGAGATTTCACTCTGAGTTCATCTAATGGTTAAGTAAAAACAAATAAATTATTAAATTGAATGATTTGCATTACCTGTTGATTGGTGTTTAATGCCTCTTCACGTGGTTTTGAAGTTCTTCCATCAAGGAAGCTTGCAATCTATCTCTTTTGTATGATAGATTGTTGCCTGCATTTTAAATTTCAAGGAAGAAAAACACAAAGCATCAAGAATAAAAAATATCATAAATAATCTCACTTTCCTGAATTCCCAAAATTAATCATTGTCTTTCCTTTTGTGAATTCATCTTGTATATCATCATGTTTTCTCCTAAGCTTTATGATCACCTCATTTAATTCTTCTTAGTTTCTTTTAATTTGTGCCTCCTTCAAAGCAAATATAGAGCAAAGAAAAACCATTTTATTTCATTGAATTTTGCAGAAACTTTGAAGCTTGAAATAAGCCCATAAATACGTGCTTATCTCATTGCATTTTGCAAAGATCAAAATTAACCAACAAAAAATTCATTGAAAACAAAACCCACCTATCTCATAGAGTTTACAAAATTGAAATAACTCCATAGGATTGAAAGATTTAGAGATAACCCGACCCATTCATGCAATGTTTTTAGTATCGACGATATTGGTTGATATATCCCACGATATATCTTGTATCCCACTTGTGCGATACGAAACGCATAGGTAGTGCTGATATATCCTGCATGTTCGATCCGGTGAGTACTTTCAATTTTCGATCCTTCTTCTCCTTCTTCCTTTTTTTTTTTTTTTCCTTGTAAATTATGTTAAAGCCAATGTTAAATGGTTACAAATTCATGATTCTTTATGTTTTCCATGAAAAATCATGGATTTGGAACTTCGATTTGGAGATTTGTGGGAGATGGGTCAAGTTGCAGAAAATTGGAAAAAATAAAATTTTTTTAATTTCTTGCAAATCTGTTGCAATCTTTGTGTTCCAAACACAAAATCAAATATGTATGTAACCCGATCTAGTGATTCTTGGTAGTTTGAGGATTTTTTGGAAAAAAATATTTTTTTATAAAAATGTTAAAAAATATATTTTTTTGGAAATTCAACTTTGATCAATGGTCAATTGACCCCCCAATTCAGAGTATTCAGGAGTTTGATGAAATGATCATCACATATACTCTAATTTAGCGATTTGGGAGACGATAGGCCAATTTGTGCAAAATTGGGAGAAATTTCCCAAAATTTTCTCGAATCGGAGAGGACGAAGAGGACTAATACGAGTGTTCTTGAATCGGAGAGGACGAAGAGGACTAATACGAGTGTTATGTTAGAGAATATCTATGCTGGTATCATTTTACTATGAACTAGGCATAGCATTGTTGGTTTGTGGAGTAGCGGTATTATGCCTAGCCCCTTCAAGATGGAGATGATGATTTTGAGCCACCGCCCAGCTTTATGTGGGTCTCAGCCACAACCACACATTATTCACATATATTTTTAGGTTCTTGCTTTTTCTTTTGCTTTTGAATGCATTGCTTATGTTTTCATACATGTCTTCTTACATTTATAAATTATATGAATAGACTTTGAACATACTTGCATCAGTTTAGTCAGACAACGCATAAATTAGGACCCTGTACAAAGGAAACCTATTATATGCACTTGTTTTGATTTCTAAGTATCTATTGATGTCTTTTTTAACAATCCTTGAAGTTTTATTGAAAAATTCAACTAATTTCCCCATGTTTCCCCATGTTTCCCAACAAAAGTGATAACTTATGTGATACAACCTATATATCCCATGCAATAACCGATATGTATCCATAGTGATACATTATGCGACAATAATATGGAAAACATTGCATTTAAGTTATTGAATTTCAGTGAAAAATATGGAAAAACCCCAATGTTTTGAAGGGCTTGTTTATGTGAAAGGCCTAAAGAGTTGTTCCAAGGAAGAGATACTATATGTCACATTTGGATACTAGGAATGTAATTTTGTGAAATCCAGAACTGGTGTTTGGGTTCTGAGAAGAGTTGACTGAAATTCTACCGCACACACACACACACACACACATAATTTTCTTTAATGCGCACACACCCTCACACCTAGACACACCACATGGGTACTCGAACCCATGAACTCAATGTTGAAACCCATAGGGTCTACCTGGGTAAGGACCCGTGGGAAGGAATCTGTTTCCTTGAAATTTGCAAGCCAGCCACTGGCGAAGAATAAAAAGAGCAGCACAAAAGCTTGAATCTGTTTCCAATTGGAAACCATTTCAAAACACAGGAATTCACCCTTACTTTGGATTCCATTTCCTGATGGGTATTTTCCTAAGCAGCCAAATGACCTCTTACTAGAATTTCATGAATATCAATAAGTCATGGAATTATACTTCAGTTAGCCAAATGCAACCTGAGTTCTCTGTTCCGATTTGGCTATGCCGTGCACATTACCTTTGAGATCTCTTCTAACCAGGACATTATTCTAATAGCCATGTCCAATGTTTCCAAGGCCTGAGCGAACAGGCCAAGTCTAAACTTACAACTACCTCAAGCCAGAACTGGTACTTAAAACTGCACTTTGGGATTTTGATGAATCATTAGAGGAGTGGGTTCAACCAGTTGCAACTGCCCGGCAACCACTCGCAAAATCAGGGTCATTTGTCACTCTAGTGAGGCAGTTTCTGCCACTTGTCTGTATCATTACAGGAGCTGCTTAGAAATGAGTAGAGTTTGATTGTGTGTGGCGTCTAAACAGCCTCTAAAAGGTTAGAAAAAGAGAGAATGCACTGAATTATTCGATTCGAAACTGGAAAGTAGCGTGGCCTACAATTTGTTAGTTCTAAATTTGAAGTTCACATTGTTTCGAAGTTATTAAAAGAGGATAAACCCCGAATTACCCGGGGCGTCTTCTTCTTCTTCTTCTTCTTTTTGATTTTTTTGAACAGCATGGTCTTAGTTTTTGCTAAGCAAGTTCTTGAATGAATGTTGTAGAATAATGGTTGCGAGGTTCCAACAGTCTGTTTGAGTAGAATGTTACATGGGAATACATTCACTGCTCATCACTGAGTCTCTTTTCTTTTCCCCAAGCATAGCTGTTCAGCTTTCCTGAGCGTCCTGCGATGATGAAATGGGCCATGTTAAATTCTATGGCAATGAGGTCTATTGTCCCTTGGTGAAGTTGAATTGGACCTTGACATGCTGTGCATTTTTTCGTGTAGTTCAAAGAGTTAGCTCAAGCTTATGAGGTTCTCAGTGATCCTGAGAAACGTGAAATATATGATCAGTATGGAGAGGACGCACTTAAAGAAGGAATGGGTGGAGGAGCCGGAGGCCATGACCCATTTGATATTTTCCAGTCATTCTTTGGCGGCAATCCCTTTGGAGGTATACTTCGATTGCCATGGAGCATCATTGTGGGTTATTGTTTTGTACATTCATTTTGTTTATGCAGTTTGCAAGTGCATAATTATCAAAAAAAAGAAAAAAAGAAAAAAAGAAAAAGAAAAAGCTGCATGATTGTATTTTCATTATGTTTATATAAAAAAAAGCATAATTATCAAATTGTCTCACAATGCATGATGGTAGCCTCTTTGCTTCCATTACACTTCAACCTTCTATTTTATTTATAAGAAAAACTGATGCAATTCTCAAATTGTCTCATAATGCATGATGGTAGCCTCTTTGCTTCCATTACACTTCAACCTTTATTTTATTTATAAGAAAAACCAATATATAAAAAAGTATAATTCTCAAGTTTGCAAGTGCATGATTGTCAAAAAAAGAAAAAAGAAAAAAGAAAAAAAGCTGCATGATTGTATTTTCATTATGTTTATATAAAAAAGCATAATTTTCAAATCGTCTCATAATGCATGATGGTAGCCTCTTTGCTTCCGTTACACTTCAACCTTCTATTTTATTTATAAGAAAAACCAATACAATTCTCCGATGATTCTTGTGTTTTAATGCTCTAAAGGACAAGCTAGTGGGCATGTTAGTCTAAATCTATCTCACTTCCTTTCCTTCTTTTTTTTTGCCTGGCCAGGTGGGAGCAGCCGAGGTGGCCGGAGGCAGAGGAGAGGAGAGGATGTGATTCATCCTCTCAAGGTTTCTCTTGAGGAATTGTACAATGGGACATCTAAGAAGCTTTCACTCTCTCGAAATGTCATCTGTTCCAAGTGCAAGGGGTGAGTTATACCTGTTATGAACTTTCCCTGGTTCTGTGGACTGTTTGGGAGATGCTAACGGTGCCCTCTTTACCAATGGCAGCAAAGGGTCGAAATCAGGTGCTTCCATGAAGTGTGCTGGTTGTCAAGGCTCTGGCATGAAGGTTTCTATAAGGCACCTGGGTCCTTCAATGATCCAACAGATGCAGCACCCTTGCAATGAGTGCAAGGGAACTGGGGAAACCATCAATGACAAGGACAGGTGCCCACAGTGTAAAGGTGAGAAGGTTGTGCAGGAGAAGAAAGTGCTGGAAGTCATCGTGGAGAAAGGAATGCAGAACGGCCAGAAGATTACCTTCCCTGGAGAGGCGGATGAGGCGGTATGTGCCCTTATTTTTTCCCCTTAGGTTTCCAAACCCTTTCCAAACTCAAAAGTATTTTGGCATGCTTGGGTGTTCAAGGCCGACGGGGGTGCTACTTCCAAATCATGGTTGCTGCAAGAATGTGAACTTCCGTTCTTGTGCATTGGGGCTGTAAAATTAGAATAACAGGACCATATGATCCATTGTCTGCCCACTCCTGAAAGCCAAGTGTATTAAGGGGCCTTTTGGGTGCACCCTCAAAAGGGGTGTTTGAGGCCTAAACCCCATGTTGAGTCAAACTGCAGTTGGTGTGGTGCCTTTGGATGCACTTCGCAAATCCCCCGTCTCATCCCGTACTAGGCAAAATAGGCTCGGTGAAAACCAATCAGAAAAACCCCCTTTGTCAAAGTGCCATCCAAATGGGCCCAAGTTCATTACTGAAGACACGCCAGTCACAGTTTGGTGGTAGCATGAATGCTACCTTTATTTAAGACCTTGTAGCGGATTAAGTTGGAACTTGTTGATAAAAGCTGTTGGAAGTTGTTGCCTGACTGTGTTTTTGGTGAAATCTTGCAGCCAGACACAATCACAGGGGACATTGTATTTGTCCTGCAGCAAAAAGAGCATCCCAAGTTCAAGAGAAAGGGTGATGATCTGTTTGTGGAGCATACCTTGTCTCTGACTGAGGCACTTTGCGGCTTCCAGTTTGCGTTGACCCACCTGGATAACAGACAACTGCTGATCAAATCAAACCCTGGGGAAGTTGTGAAGCCTGGTAAGTTTAAGTTTTTTCCAGTCTCCTTCATAGTCGCCTTTTTAACTAGTGGTTTTCTGAATGGCAACCATCTCTGTGACTGTAGCAATTCCTAGGTAGCATAGATGTCTACTGGGTTCAAAACCTAGACAAGTTCCAGGTTATCCGTCTGGCAGGTCTCACAGTATATGGGCCATAGCCCCAACTTAGGCCAGTTAGATGATGAGAACACCCTCTGATTAGGTGTTGAAAAAAAAAATAAAGCCAACTTTTATTTATTGTTTGTATTCAAAGCCTAGGGCCATCCATCCAATCAGCCAGATTTCAGATTGGATGATCAATTGGATAACCAACAGCCTTTTGATATGAGGGAGTTAAAAAAACACTATTGCAGAATTTTGGCCCTGTTTGGACCAAACATCTTGGTTCATTCACCCAAAAATCCTGATTTTTTGGCCAATGACCATTTATATCTTGGTGCAGCATCTGCCATATGGGCTGGATCTTGTCTGCAGTTGGGCGTCTCTTGGAACTGTACTGCTCATCATCCAAGAAATCAAATTGCAATTTTTCTGTTAAAGCAAGAAAGCATTTTTGTTAAAACAGGGACCCGCTCAGTGTATCCCACGAAAGTGCTGTGGGGATGAGCTAACTGCAATGCGGATTGCGAACCGTTCTTCACATATCATTCTGTGGTTGGTGGGTGCATCGTGTGACTAACCAAGTGGGTGTGTTGCCCAGCTAACAGGCTGGGTGCGTTGAATGACTAAAAAAAAAAAAAAATCTTGTCTGCATTCGGTGGCAGACATGATCCAAGAGTCTACTGGGTTCAAAACCTAGATAAAAAGTCGAGCAATTGAGTTCTGAGTGGACTTGGATTTGTCTTTATTAAATATTGGATTATGATTATCTTTGAAGAGTTATCTATTTTTCGTGGGGCTGTACTTTAAACTGATATACTATGTGACAGATCAATTCAAGGCGATCAATGATGAAGGGATGCCAATGTACCAGCGGCCCTTCATGAGGGGGAAGCTCTACATCCATTTCTCTGTTGATTTCCCTGAATCACTCACCCCAGACCAGTGTAAAGCTCTAGAGAGCGTCCTCCCTCCGAGGACCTCGGCCCAGCTGACAGACATGGAGCTGGACGAGTGTGAGGAGACAACCCTCCATGATGTCAATATTGAGGAGGAGATGCGCCGGAAGCAGCAGGCCCAAGCGCAGGAGGCTTATGACGAGGATGAGGACATGCCCGGCGGTGCCCAGAGGGTGCAGTGCGCCCAGCAATGAGCAGATGAAAGGAGGGTAATTTCTGCTATCACGATCTGCTGTAACAATGAGCAGAGAGGGTGCAGTGGTAAGGGCAATTGGTGCTTGGCTGGTTTCTAGTGTAGGTATAGATAGGATTTATAATGCGACGTGGACTTATGATTTCTCTGTGCGTTTTTACTTGTTATGCATTTGATGCACCTGCAATGATTCTGTTCTTCTTCTTTTTTATTTTTTTTTGGAGCATATGATTTTTTTTTTTTTTGAAGTCATGTCTGACAAGAAATTTGAAAAGATTTAATTTACAAGAGTTCACAATCTACTTAGTGTTTGCAATTGCGGCAACCACATGTCCTGTTGCTGTCCCTGATTGAGGACATTAGAACTGTTGATTGTGGGGGGATGTTGCTGTTTCCATGGGGACAGCTGTTGTGTTTTTGTTGTTTGTATGCAGCAGAATGAGAAGGTTGTTATGGTTGCCCCCCTAGTTGAAAGGACTCTAATGGTGGTCCATCCGCAGTTGGACAACAATCCAATAAACTAACAGGTATGGTGGTCCTACCTGTTAGTAATAGTAACTAAGAAAGGGCCCACACAACGAGTGATCAGAACGCCGGGAATAGTATAAAATCATATGCCTAGAAACTTTTTAAGGGAATTTGTCTCCATGTAACCACGTAATTTCTATTGAATGTTTATATTAAGGCTTTCAAAAGGCTACCTCATAAATCAGAAGTATGCCTTAGTAATCAAAGTATTATCATGCTGGGCTTCCACTGTTATGCTTATGTGGAATCCACCCCCATCCCCTCTGTGATTCAGGTGGATCAGCATACAGGCTAACACTTGCCCTACCCGATCACATTGTACAAGCCAACGCTCATCCTCCAAACTTGTTGGTTCCCTTGCTCTGGTCCACTTGGATCGTGGATGGTGCTTGATTTTTAGGCTCCGAATCTAAATTATAGTGCGGCTTTTAATGGTTTGAGTGGATTTCCTAGTAGGACTTTCAATACATTGACTATGCGATATGCCCATTGAAATCTATGTTTGGCCAAAACCGAGAAAATTTTAAGCCTTGGGTGGGCTACAAAACTACTAATCTTAAACAAGCAACTTGCTAATGTTTTCTAATCGGTTTGAGTAAGTTTGGATCATTTTATTAGTGTGTTTTAGTGATGCAGTTGATAATTAGATTGTTGATAATTAGATTGTTTTGGAGTACCATCAGCTTGCTGTTTACTTTATGGTGTAAGACTACATTTGGTGGGCCACACATGATCATCAGTTTAGATCATGACCGTTGGATTATTTAGATTGAGCGATTCAGTGGGCCCTACTACAGTTGTGATCATTGCAAATAGGTTTGGGGCGAGACGCTTGAACCGTGTTCCCTATACGCGGTTATTAAGCCAGATATGAAAACCTACGGTGTGGAGACCCTAGAGGAGAGAAGTGTGATGGGTAAGCTTCTCTGGCCCTCTTTCCTATAAATATATATCTTGGTCCCCTCACCACCACATAAGAGAGAAAACCCTAGTCCCATTGAGTGGTTCTCCTAAAGGTGTAAGGTGTGAGAAAACCCTAGTCCCATTGAGTGGTTCTCCTAAAGGTGTAAGGTGTGGAAGACCAAGAGTTCTTTTCGGTAACACGACGGCGTCTGGAATGTCTTCCCAATCAGGTATGGCTTTAAGATTATAGTATGGAATCTCCATTGTTGATGCATAGACGATCCGATTATTCCGCATTAAGATTAAGTTTAGTAGTTGGTATCAGAGCCGCCTATGCATCAATGTGGTAGATTTCGAGGCCATGTTGGATGTTCTACATCTTTGCTTCCTTCGTGGGATTCTTGGGTGAAATCTTGCCGGGCCACCCGAATATGGCAAGTGCCGTTTTTTTTTTGAAAAGATTTTGGGGTTTCACAAAACCCTATTTTCGGATCGTGACCATCCGGCAATCCGTCGCCCTGGATAGCATGAACATGAATGGGTTTTGCAAACCAATCAAGGGCTCCATCGCCGAAATCTACAGCAAGGATGGCAGACAACCTCATGGCTGCAGACGCTTAAGATTTAATTAAAAAAAATGGAAATAGGGTTGTACCACCAGAATCCAACGACAGTCCGGTAGTCACCAAACCCCAGCCCTGGTTCATGCGCCATCAGCTATGGAGGAAGCCTTGCCGATCGTAAACGTCTGCCAATAGCGGCAGCGGACGCGATTGGGAGTTGGCCGCCATGGCTTAGGGTCGTGATCTTCAGATGCTTATGGGGCTAGCAGTCAGATGCTTCTCTTCCTCCATTGTCGTCGGCGAGACCCTAGCCATTGTCGTCGGCGAGATCACAACAATCTGTCGACGATGGCTGCTTCCATGGATTCCGGCAAGGTTGCCGGATCCGTAGCGCCGATTACCGATTTGGAAAGTAGGCTGGCGCGATTAGGGTTATGGCAGAGAGAGGGGTTTCCAGATTTGGAGAGCAACCAACCTCTGTCTCTCGCGCGGCAGCCGAAATCTCGCCATACGGTGGTGCCGTTGTCGGCGCTGATGACAATGACGGCAGCCAAGGTCTCATCTGGTTGAAGTGCTGCTTGCGGCGGCTAGGGCTTCAGTCGCTGGAGATGTTGTTGGCGACAGGCTATTTTTTTTTTTTGGAAAGAAGATGGGATGTGGCTGCTGTTTTGGGCGTTGCTGTACACGCCAGCGGGTTGCCTTTTTTGGGCGTGTACAGCGGGCAGGTGCTGTTTTGACGAGCGGGCTGCATCAGACCCTGTTTTGATATCCCATCAGGCCCAGTCCAATTGCCAGGCTCGATCCATTTGGCCAGGCCAGACAGGCCCAGTCCAGTGGGTCAGGCCCGCCTAGCCCGCCCAAGCCCAAATCCATTCAGCCCATTAATATATTTTAAGCCTAATTTTAAGATAGTCATTTTTGGCCTAACCTTGAGCTTATTGGAGAAATGTAAATGGCTTAATTGTGAGTCCATAACATGTTGTATAACAGCTCAATTTTCAGGGGCCTGGTTAAAGTTTGTCTTATTGATTCTTTTGGACCTTTTAAGGCCCACTTTAAGTACTTGGGCCCATTGTCCAAAGTGATCTTAACCATTGTAATAATCTCCTTGGACCATTTTTAAAACAAGCAAAACTCATATGTATAAACAGATGGTTGGAGAGTTTCACTTGTTAGATGGACCAAGTATTTTAATATACATGGTTATACCTATTAAGTTTTGATTTGACCTAAAATAGGGCCATTACCCATATGTTTAAGGCTGATATTTAGTTGTTGACCATTAAGTATTCAATCCAACCATCACTTTAGAATATGTTTAAGCATACGAGCGGTCAACATCAGCCGTATTTTAGGCCGAATCAGAATTTCTGCAGTATGGTTCGTTGTGGGCAGAACCATGTAGCGATCCTTGGGTCTGGAAGTGGGATTGAAGCTTATTGTGTTAGCGACCAAAGTGACCTCAATTGGCAATGATTTGTACTTCTAGACTTTTGTACTTGGAATTCAGTAACCCTCCATTATAGGATTGCATTCAGTTGCGTTCATACCCAGGCGAGCGGTGGTAAGAACAAAGAAGTATCATCGTTTGGCTGGATGTGAGCGGAATGAAGTGATTGGTGATGGTGATATAGGTTTGAGAGACTCATTTCATCCAAAGATGATGAGCGTCTTAGATTTATTTCACTAAGCATTGATCAACTTCATGTTCAGAAGAGCCTCTTGTATGTTACAATTTCACCCAAATGAGGAATCGTGATGATACGCTGGGCTCTTGCCAGATTTGATGATTATGGCCCATAATCATTCTGGGTCATTTGATTGAAGGCCCAAATCAATTGAATGAACATACATGCATGATATTTGTGGTTTATGTTTATGCATTGTTATATGGGACTTGTTTATTAATGTGAGTTTTATGCTTTGAATGTCCAGCTATGACTGTTTCCAATATTCCAACCCAATTCAATTCCATACCTTTGCTTACTGGGTCCAACTATTCCAAATGGAAGTCGTCCGTTGAAATAGTCCTAGGTTAGATGGACTTGGACATGACCCTGGAAGGAAGTAGAGCCTCCCATTCTAGCTGATTCTAGTACGGAATCAGCAAAGGCTCACTTTAAGGCTTGGACCAAGTCAAATAAGATGTATCTCAAGATCATAAAGAACTCGATTTCTGAGACCATGCAGGGTGTCATGCCCGACACTGAGAAAGTTAAAGATTTCTTGACTGAAATAGGAAAACGATTTCAGAAATCAGATAAAGCTGAGCTGAGTTCACTTTTACATAAGTTGACTCAAGCCACCTATAACGGTCAAGGAAATATCAGGGAGTACATTGGTGGATTGTCTGATGTGGTGGCTAAAATCCGCGCATTAGACCTTAAGATTGAGGATGAACTCCTGATTTTCTTGGTTCTGAACTCCCTTCCTCCACAATTCAGTCAATTCCAAATCAGCTATAATACTCAAAAGGAAAAGTGGACATTGAACGAACTGATATCTCAGTGCGTTCAGGAGGAAGAGAGACTCAGAAGGTCGAGCAAGACACATAGTGCATACCTAGTGACATCTGGTCAAGGACTGAAAATGAAATAAGAAAAGAAAGCACACTTCAGGGAAAAGTTCTACGGGTCCTGCGGGTGGAAATCAGCCTAAGTCTGGAAAGATATTTAAGAAGAAAAGGAAGGGTCTTAATGATGGCTGCTTCTTCTACAATAAGCCTGGTCATCAGAAGAAGGATTGTGAAGGATTTAAAGCATGGCTCGTTTCTAAGGGTAAAAACCATATTTTAGTCTGTTTTGAATCAAATTTAGCTGATATGTCCACAGACTCCTGGTGGATAGATTCCGGAGCAACTATTCACATTTGTAATTCCATGCAGGATATGCTCCAAAGCCGAACGCCAACTGATGCAGAGAGATCAGTCTATATGGGGAATGGCATTAGAGTAAACGTGGAAGCTATTGGAGTCTGTAGGCTTAGGTTATCGTCAGGACACTTTCTTGATCTAGTATATACTGTTTGTGTGCCTTCTATAAGGCGCAATTTGGTTTCCATTTCTCGTTTGGACAAATTTGGTTATGAGTTTAAATTTGCAAATGGAAAATTAAGTATTTGCTATGATTCAGTTGTGATTGGTTCTGGCACTTTAGTTAATAACCTTTATCAGCTAGATTTGAAAGTTTCACATGTATACAGCATTAACTCCTCACATGGGAACACGAAAGGCATCAAACGAAGTTTAGATTGTGAGAATTCCTCCATGCTATGGTACAGGCGATTAGGCCACATCTCTCGTGAGAGATTGGAAAGGCTTGTGCTTGAATGAATTCTTCACTCCCTGGACTTCTCAGACTTTGGGGTTTGTATTGATTGCATTAAAGGTAAACAGACTAGAATAAGGAAAAAAGGGTGCCACTAGGAGCGTAGGACTCTCAGAAGTGATTTATACAGACATCTGCGAACCGTTCCTTACAGCATCCTGGAATGGGTAGAAGTATTTTATCACTTTTATAGATGACTACTCTTGTTATGGGTACTTATACCTTATTAACGAAAAATCAGACGCCCTGGATACTTTTAAGATCTATAAAATTGAAGTCGAGAATTAACTCGACAGGAAGATCAAAGTCGTTAGATCCGACCGTGGTGATGAGTACTACGGAAAGTATGACGAATCTGGGCGTAATCCAGGTCCATTCGCTAAATACCTACAAGATTGTGGCATCGTCGCTCAGTACACCATGCTTGGTACTCCAGAGCAGAATGCTATAGCGGAAAGGCGTAATCGCACCCTAAAGGACATGGTGCGATCTATGATTAGTAATTCTACATTGCCAGAATCTTTGTGGGGTGATGCGTTGAAAACGGCTGTGCATATCCTTAATAGGGTCCCAAGTTAGGCTGTAATGAAAACTCCATATGAATTGTGGACAGGGCGAAAGCCTAGTCTACGATATTTTCATGTATGGAGTTGTTCTGTAGAAGCAAAACCATATAACCCGCATGAAAGAAAACTTGATCCTAGAACTGTTAGTTGCTTCTTTATTTGATACCTAGAGAGATCAAAAGGATTCAGATTTTATTGTCCTATCATATTCCATGAGAGTCATTGAGACTGGGAATGCTAGGTTTATTGAGAACACTGAAGATAGTAGGAGCACAAATTTAAGAGATATTGTATTTGAGGAAGAGCGGATTGTGATTCCCACTACAATAATTTAGAGTAGCATGGTTGTCCGTCCTAGCAGTGGACCCTGAGATCCCTATGGACGACCATGTACAACCTCAAATACAACCCACTGATAAGGAAATGGAAAACCCAATTCAGAATATTGAGCCATTAAGACGATCACATAGAGAGAGAAGATCTGCAATACCAGACTGATTACGTCGTCTATTTGCAGGAGCATGAGTTTGACATTGGAGTTGAAAAGGATCCTGTATCCCTTTCACATGTCGAACAAAGTGCAAATTCTTCTCATTGGTTCGATGCGATGAAGGATGAATTGAAATCCATGAAGGACATCAAAGTTTGGGACCTTGTTGAATTGCCTGAAGGGATTAGGCCGATTGGTTGCAAATGGGTATTTAAAACCAAACGGGACTCTAAGAGCAATATCGAAAGGTATAAAGCCAGGCTAGTTGTAAAGGGTTTCACTCAGCGTGAGGGCATTGACTTTAAGGAGGACTTTCTCACCTGTATCCAAGAAAGACTCCTTTAAGATCATTATGGCTCTTGTGGCTCATATGGATTTAGAGCTACATCAAATGGACGTGAAAACTGCGTTTCTCAATGGAGATCTAATGGAAAACGTATATATGTTATAACTAGAAGTTTTTAAAGCCAAAGGCTCAGAACATCTGGTCTGTAAACTTAAGAAGTCCATTTATGGGTTGAAACAGGCATCACGACAGTGGTACTTAAAGTTTCATGAAGTTGTTTCCTCATATGGTTTCATTGAAAACACTGCAGATGAGTGCATATATGTGAAAATCAGTGGGAGTAAGTTTATCATTTTGGTCTTGTATGTTGACGACATTTTATTGGCTAGTAGTGATATTGGAATGTTGGGCAGGTACCTTAGTAATCCAGGAATGAATCATTGGATAACTGTAAAGAAAGTGTTGCGCTACCTGCAAAGGACAAAGGACTTTGAACTCACATACAGGAGATCCGACCATTTGGAGTTGGTAGGAAGGATATACAGATGCAGATTTTGCTGGTTGTCTCGACAGCAAAAAGTCCACCTCGGGCTATGTATTCGTGATGGTTGGTGGAGCCGTATCATGGAAGAGCGTGAAACAGTCGATTACGGCATCATCTACCATGGAAGTAGAGTATGTAGCTTGTCATGAAGCCACGAATCAGGCGGTCTGGCTTCAGAGTTTTTTCTCTGGTTTACGGGTTGTGCAGATGATCCCAAAACCATTGAAAATCTATTGTGATAGTTCAGCTGCAGTTAACTTCTCCAACAACAACAAGCATTCATCGAGGTCAAAGCACATTGACATCAAATATCTTGTTGTGAAGGAGAGAGTTCAGAATCGTCAAGTGTCTGTGGAACTCATCGGCAGAAAGCTGATGATAGCGGATCCTCTCACTAAAGGCCTTTCTATCACGCTCTTTAAGGAGCATGTGATGTCTATGGGAGTTGTTGATCCCAAGGATATATTTCAGTAGTGGGAGTTTTCATGTATGATCCGATTATGTCCAGACATTATTTAGAGATATCTTTTATGCATTGATGATTCTGTTTTTCAGTTTATATCTTGCTTCTCCTTCAGTGTGCACATTTAGTTTTCAGTAAGGAAGACTTTGGTTTGTGTCTTGGAGACACGTTCAGTAGGACCACTTGAAGATAAATACGTATGATCACATAAGATGTGTAATCTTCATAACACACCTCATATCATTGATCCATGTCGTTAAGGTTATTGGTATTTGTGATTGTGACTCGTCACACTTCGAACAATATTAAATGTTGTGTTGACTACCACGATTCAATGTTAGTGGTCTTGATGGACCAGATCTGACAAGCGTTGCTCATAATTATCCAATGGTATTGTTTTTGAAATCAGTAGGGTGCCCATTAGGAACTTTTGAAACAAATGCGTTTTATAAAATTATTTTTCACAAAATAAAATAAAATGTTTTGTTTTCCTTCAGAGATCAGTATAGCCCAAGTGGGAGAATGTAAGACTACATTAGGTGGGCCACACATGATCATCAGTTTAGATCATGACCGTTGGATTATTTAGATTGAGCGATTCAGTGGGCCCCACTATAGTGTGATCATTGCAAATAGGTTTTGGGCGGGACGCTTGAACCGTGTTCCCTATACGCAGTTATTAAGCCAGATATGGAAACCTACGGTGTGGAGACCCTAGAGGAGAGAAGTGTGATGGGTAAGCTTCTCTGGCCCTCTTTCCTATAAATATATGTCTTGGTCCCCTCATCAACACATAAGAGAGAAAACCCTAGTCCCATTGAGTGGTTCTTCTAAAGGTATAAGGTGCGGAAGACCAAGAGTTCTTCTCGGCAACATGACGGCGTCGGGAATGTCTTCCCAATCAAGTATGGCTTTAAGATTACAGTATGGAATCTCCATTGTTGATGCATAGACGATCCGATTATTCCGCATTAAGATTAAGTTTAACATATGGCTCTCCAGGGAGCGAAAAAGACATTTTACACTAATTATTCTCAAATCTCTCCTCTTCCTTGGGATTATAAATTAGCACAATTTACTCTAAATTCACTTACTCCCTATGTATTTACTGCGAATTATCCCCATTCACCTCGTGATGATCCTTGTAAAAATGAAGGGTCGAAGTCTCTCTTTCAACTATTTCCTTTGCCGTGGCCCACCAAAATTTTAGGTCAGCCTGAACTTTTTTCATTTTCGGATTAACGTGGGGATTACATATTTAATGGACGGAATGGATCTTACATACACATCACAGTGGGCCCTGTCAAAATCAACAGTGGCGGCCCTTTTCTTAAGGTCTCAGGTCCAACAGATTGGACTATACTTTATGGTCCATCTAGTGGATAACTTCCAACCTGTTAATCCCTTGTGAAATCCAATCCTCCTAATAGGTGGGCCCCACCATGATGATCGGCTGGTGCAAATATTAACTCTATCCATTCATCAAGTGAGCCACACCATAGAAAATAGTGTCCATTGATAAATAGCAAAATACAAGTGTAGTCCAATTGATGAGTGGATAGGGCTAACTTTTAAAATTTTTTTAATCTTTGTAAAAACTCATGGTAGGTCCAATCTATTGAGTGTGTTGGATGTCTCATGCACTTGGGTAGAAATTATACCACACTTGAAACCTTCTGTTTTTAAATATATCAGTTGAAATCTCCCTGATTGTCAGGATCGCATGGAGACGTAAGGAGCCACTTGATTTTGGTAGGGTCTACTTGATTTTGGCCATAGTAAAGGAAACAATTTAGAGACGTCCACACTTGATTTTCACAGGGCCCGCATTCTTAAAAAGGAGTCTGGCCAGCGGTTGGCACGTACTATAAAGGCCATAAAGCTTGGTCATTAAGGCCACTGCTTCAATCATGGTGTGGCTGGCAATGGATTGGATGGCATATACACCTTGATTGACCTTCATGTATGATCTGTAATTTTCTATGGTGATTGGGGCCTCCATCTAAGTAGGTTCTAGCTATCAATGGTTGGATGGTTTTACCCACTGACTCAGTGACTTGTATAGATTAGGTATGGTTAGCTTATCGAGAGCGAAAGCTAGAGAGTGATTTAGTGGGGGTACACCTGTTTAGCTTGAAAATGGTCGTCAGTACATACACGTATGATGCTAGGTGTGCTAGAGCCTTATACAGGTCAATTCGAATTAACACCTTTGACATCAAGTGCTGAGAGAGATAGAGAGATTGAACGACGGGAGCGGTTGTTTTTTTTACGGAGTACTAATAAGGAGTTTGGTTGTCTGTTGAGCGACCAGTAAAAGAACTTAGGCCGATTTGGTTGTCTGTTCGTCTTTTGAATAAATTCTTTTATCTTTTAGTCGAAAGAACATTTTTGCATAATGATAGCAGAGATTAATTGATCAGATCACTGTAGGAATAGAATAAATGAAATTTTATTAATAAAAGAATTTAAAAACTTCACCTCTAACTACGAAAATTGTCCCTCTTAATCATTACTCAAATCCCGAAGGCCAATAGAATAGGACCGAAATCCTATTATGTTATCCTATGTTAACGTATCCAGAGCTTGGGCTTGCTTAGAACAATCTAATTTTTTCAAAGTAACAATATTGGTGGCACAACCCGACTAATTAAGGCTAGGAGCGCATTGCCAGTAGAAGGGACGAGATGACCGATGCACACCCAGAGGCATACTGGTTGGTACATTTGAAAACTTACACAACATAATTTTTGGCGATCTGGCTAGCTACTATGGCATAAATGACGAGATCTTAGCACTAAGGTTTTCCTTGGTCCAGTGGCCTAGGCATAGACGAAGGGAATTATACTACTAAATGAAGAAAAAAAGTTTTTCTTGATCCAGTGACTTGGGTATATGCAAAGGAAATTACACTACTCCTAAGCTCAGTCGATCTAGCATATCAACATAGACGGACTAGGTTACACTACTCCTGAGTTAAAGCTGCTTCAATGTAATAGTGTAAACGGGTTGGATTATACTAAGTTAGACTAAGATAAGATAAACTAAGATATAACAAGTAGCGTTGCGTTGTAGAGTTGTATTGTGTTGGGTTTCTTGGAGCTCTTCGATCGTCCTCTTATTTATGGAACTCGGAGGTCGTAACCAGAGTCTGGAGACAAATCTTCATAACTACTCTTTACGTCTGCTAATATGAAAATAACTGCTTGGGCCGTAGATAGTTGATGGTTGTTATGTAATGCCATGTGTTATAGTCATTTGTCATGGGTGGCCATTGGTTACGCACACATTTTACACTTACTACATGGATGAGAATTCTTCTCGTAATGCCATGTGTTGGTGATCATTATTTCTTTCTCCATCTGAATGTATATTGTGTATCGTAAAACTTGGCCAACTTGTCATTGTTGTTACGTTGTTTCATAGTAAACATACATGATTATGATAACGCCGCTCCCAGCTACCCTAAAAGGCCCCCGAAAGCTCGGAGGGATAGCTTAGAAAGGCCCTTGATGTGATCCGACAACGGGATAGATTGATGAACCTGCGGCTCGTTCGACTTGATCTTGGCCACTTGTCCAAAGGTATCTGGAAGTCACGAAGTAGTCAAGACATTTTTCTGACTTAAAACAGTACCAAGAGTCCAAGAAATGCAAGTTGAAAGGATCCCTGATACCACTTGGAGATAACCACTAGATCAGATCATCCGGCTTTGAAACAAGTGAGCAGCAAAGACCAAGAGGAACACACAACCCCAAAAGACCATAGAAGTACTAAACTGGTGAAGTCCCGTCGTGAAAAGGCCCCCTTTAAAAAATGAACCTGGTGATATACACAAAATATTGAGTCCTAAACCCTTAAAACTTATATTTGTTAGTATCTTATTCTGCCTAAATCCAGCTAATTTTGTGATTTTGATTATTTTGCAGAAAATGAGAAAAGATGTAGGAAATTGTGTTTCTTTCAAATCAATGGTCCAAAGAGCTATGAAGCTGTGTAAAACCCTCGAGAAATTATCCAAGGCAGATTGTGAAATTTTGTTAGGTGAAGAAAATGAATGAATAGATCAACTGCAATTGTTTGGAAATTCAAGGGGCCACACGTTTGTTAAATATGAAATCCTGGGACAAGACTGTGAATGTACATTTAAAATAGCATCACGAGTATGCCAGATGGTCTAGATTGGATGATAATAATGTGTGCGGACCACAGTCTAGCCTTGTACCTTTATGCTGAGCATACACTTTTGCCACCAATCTAGCATTGTACCTATCATATTTCTTCCGAAAAATCCACTTGCACCCAATCGCTTTTCAACCCATAGGAAGCTCTACTAGCTTCTAAGTATCATTCTTGTATAGAGAATCTATCTCATCTTACATTGCCGTCTTTCACTTTTCAGCATTTACATCTTGTAGTGTCTCTTCAAAGTTAGACGGATCCCCTCATTAGGCGAATGCAATGTTCAAGTCATCCCTATACCTTATTGGTAACCTGCGATCTCTAGGTGGGTTTCTTCGCATAGGTGACTGCTCCACCTGATCATGTACCTTTGCCTGCTTATTGGTCTCGGCCCGTGTCTCATCTCTGTCAAACTGAATGTCAATAACCTCTTATTTTTCTGGTTCTTTTGGTACATCCTTTTGAAACAACAAACCATCATTAAACTTGACATCACGCCTTGGGGTGATTTTCCATGTGACAGGGTCATATATGCGATAACCCTTCACAAAATTACCATAGTCCATAAAGATCCATTTTCTGGCCCTATGGTCAAGCTTATCTCTCTCAAATGACGGTACATGAGAGTAAGCCTCACAACAAAAAACCTACAAACTTGAGTAGTCTATCGTATGACCACTCCACACTTCCTCAGGAATTTTACATTCAATAGCCGTAGAAGGTGATCGATTTATCAAGTAACAAGCCATGTTAACGGTCCTCAGTTCATAGCTCTTTGCCTAACCCAACATTACTAATCATGGACCAGGCTTTCTTCAAGAGAGTCCAATTCACACGCTCTGCCACACCATTCTGTTTTGACTTGTGGCGTACTGTGTTGTGCCTCATAATCCCCTTCTTACAATATTAGTTAAACTCCTTTTGAAGTAAACTCACCTCCATTGTCGATTCTCAAAACTTTCAATCTCTGCCCAGACCGATTCTCTACCATGGCCTTCCAATACTTGAAAATAGTGAAGACATTAGATTTATTTTTCAGAAAATAAACCCAAACCTTCCTGCTATAGTCATCGATAAACGACAAGAACCATAATGACCCCTAACAGAAACTACTGGTAACAGCCCCCATACATCGGAATTGACATATTCAAGTACCCTTTTACATCATGTCCCCCTTAAATGACAACCTAGACTATTTTTCATACATGTAATGCTCACATATACTAAAGTTTATAGATTTAAAAGAGGGAATAAAAGATTGTTTAAAGAGTACCTTCATGCCCCGCTCGCTCAAGTGGCCCAAACGGGCATGCACATACGTGCATATGTGGAATCCGCTATAGTCGATGCAGTTTTACCTACTGAAGTTCTCCCAATCAGTCTGTAAATGTTTTCATGCCTCCGTCCTTTCATAATTACAAGAGCCCCCTTTGAAAATTTACAGAACCGGTCAAAACCAGTAAACTTGCACCCCATTGCCTTAAGTGCACCAAGAGAAATCAGATTCTTTGTCAACCTGGGAACGTGCCTCACTTCCGTCAAGGTCTGTTCAATCCCATTCAACATCTTGATGCGCACAGTACCAATTGCTACAACCTTGCAGGTATAGTCATCGCCTAGAAATACCGAGCCGCCCTCACACTCCCTATAGGAAGTAAAGACGCTCTTATTCGAGCACATGTGATACGAAGCCCTAGAGTCTAAGATCCACTTATCGCCAAGAGATCCCGTCTTTGACACCGTCAAGACCTCGCACACATCACTACCATTTTCTTCAGATTCAACGGTATTGGCCTCCCTAGAGGAATCTCCTGTCTTTTCCTTCTTGTTCTCAGGACCCTCACCCGCTCTAAATTCCTTTCCCTCATAACTAGTGCATCGGAGGAAGAACCAGTGTCATCGCTCTTTTGTCTCATCACCTTCGACTGGAGGGTTGAGACTATGGTCTTAATGTTGATTGTATCCTTACCAGCATACAACGAGTCTCTGAGTGACTCATATGAACTAGGAAGCGAGTTTAACAGGATCAAGGCTTGGTATTCGTCTTTCATCTATTCACCAATATTCACCAACTTACAAATTAACTTATTGAAAGTGCTGATGTGATTATCCATATCGGTTCCCTCTGCCATCTTCAAAGTGAAGAGCTGCATCATCAGATACATCCAATTCTTTAGAGATTTCGTCACGTATACGTTCTCTACCTTGTTCCATGTATTTACAACGATTTTCTCTCTCATGACATTATAGAGGACGTCATCCATCAAGCACAATTGTATTGAGGTCATAGCCTGCTTGTCCATCTGGGTCCACTCATCATCATCCATGCCTTTCGGTCGCTTTCCAAGGGCGCTCATGACTGCTGAGTTAGGATGACACATATCTTCACCTTCTATAACTGAAAGTTATTTTTGTCGGAAAACTTCTCTACGTCGAATTTTGTGCTCGATGCCATGAGATCGTCTCATAATTCTCTAGTTCAACCTCCCAACGATAGCTCTGAAACCACTTGCTGGAAAACTAGTATGCGAAAGCACCAAGAAGAATCAAACAATCACCACACGAGACACACGCAATCAACACAAAGATAATTCAAATTCTACGTGAAAAACCCTTACGGGAAAAAACCACGGCACAAACGACACTTGCACTATGAATCAGAAGATTACAGAGATAATTTACCCACAAGAAAAGCCCAAAAGATGAACGAAGCACTCTCTCACCTCACAATCCTCTCCCCAAACCCTAATTTCGTATTAGGACACCTTGGTAGCAACTATAATACCTCTAAACACGATTAGGTAGTGTTTATATAGACTTTCAACAAAAAATACAAGCATATTACATAAAATCGTGTAGCCATATAAATCACCACTAATACAGCCGATCAGTCGGAGCCTATCGCCGACCGGTCGAGTGTAGTGGAAAAACGTTCAGAGAGATCTACATGAAAATCGACCCATTCAGCCTCAATAGTCGACCGGTCGGAGTCTCCTGCAGAACAGTTAGTGACCAGTCTGGCACCCATGAAAACTGTCTAGAGACTCGTTGTGCAAACAGTCCAAAAAACAACCGGTCGGCCACAACATGCGACTGGTCAGTGGACCTGTTTCTGCACAGTTCGAAGTCTCCACCAACAGGAGCCTCCCTAAGGTCCACAGTAATGTCTATCTTCCATTCATACTGTTCATAATGTCATTCCTACTGGGATGAACTAAAAAAACAAATATTAGCATGATTCAAAACTTCTATGGCAGACATTCAATCCGCTTTGTGAGCTCATTTTAATATGAGAGATAAAAGAATGAGCTGGATCCAAAACTCATGTGGGCCGAATGTCCACAATTGAAATATTCGTGGGGCCACGGAAGTTTTAAATCAGGTTAATATTTGTGTTTTCAATTCATCTAAGTAGGAATGACGTTATGAACGGTATGGATGGCATATAAACATCACTGTGGACCTCAGGGAGGTTTCAATGGTAGGAATTTCCCTACCCACCTTTTCCTTTTTTACTTTAGTGTGGCCCACTTGAGTCTTGGATCCAGCTCATTTTGGCCACATGTCCCAAAATGAGCTCACAAAATGGATGGAAGGGGTGGATTTCTCACAAAAATCACGGTGGGCCCCACCTAAGCTCCTAGCGCAGGAACTTCCTGAAAGACTTTCGCAGGAGCTTTGCGTCCCAAATCATCCATGCGGTCAGGGACTCAGGTTGCGTGGTGGAACACATAACACCCCAACCTCCAGGGGTGTCAATGGTCTGTGTTAGGGCCGGGCCAAACTTTGTTCAAATCCGGCCTGCCTCTTGCAACATATGCCCAAACTCGGCCTGGGCTCGTGATAAGCCATGATTGTTTAGCCCAAGCCTGGCCCAAGATACAAATGCAGGGATTGATCTGAACCCAACCCAAGCCTGAGCACGGCCTTTCACATAGAGAGATTGTTCCTACACTTTTCCATATATGAAAAAAATTCAGTAATATTATAGGGAATAAAAGGAGCTTTAGAAGGGAGATGAATTTTTAGAGAAAATTTGTGTAAAATTTAAATTTTGAAAGGTGGGAAAATATTTTGATTTAAATATTACGTTTAAAAAAATTTGGGTTAGGCCGGACTAACGGGCTTTTGAACAGCCTAGTCCAAGTTCGGCCCGTTTGAAAAACGAGCTTATACTTTAAGCCCGAACCTGACCCTCGAGCCTGATACTCTAGTCCAAGCTTGGCCCTAAGTGGGTCAGGCTCAAAAGACCATCAGGCGAGCCCGGTCCATTGATAGCCCTACCCACCTTTGTGGCGTGTGTTACTGGAAAAGCTATGGGCCCCACCATGATGTATGTGTTATCCATGCCATACATCCATTTTTCCGGTTGATTTTAGGACATGAGCCCAAAAACGAGCCAGATCTAAATCTCAGTTGGACCACACCATAGGAAACACTGGTGATTAAACGCCCATCATTAAAAACTTTTTGGAGGCTAGAAAAGTTTATTTTGGATCAAGCTGATATTTGTATTTTCTCTTCATCTATGTCTGTGTGGCCTTATGAATGGGTTGGATGGCAAATAAACATTACAGTGGGCTTTAGTAAGTTTTTAATGATGGGAGTTGAATTGCCACGTTTTATCTGGTGCTGTCCATCTAAGATTTGGATCTGCCTCATTTTTGGCCCATGCCATAAAATGAGCTGGAAAATGGATGGACAACATGAATAAAAACACGAACATCATGATGGGGCCCACAGATCCAGGGGTGGAGCCAAGATTTTCTTCCATGGGTGGAGGCACAAGCATGAAGCAATGGTAATGGTGGGCCCTAGGAAGGTTTCAACGGTGGGTGCCAATGTCCTCATTGTTTCTATGGTGGGGTCCATTGAGATTTGAATATCTGCCCCGTTATTTTTTCCAAGCCTCAAAATGATCTCTCCAAATGGTTGGATGGTGTGGAGACTACACATCCATCATGGTGGGGCTCATAGAACTTGGTGACGTTACTTGAGTTACGAGATAGCTACCGAACCCATCCGATGTGGACGCGGATTTCTTCCGGGAGAAGTTCCTATATCAGGAACTTAGGTGGGGCCCACCTTGATGTTTGTGAGAAATCCACTCCGTTCATCCATTTTTTTTAGCTCATTTTAGGAGGCGCAACAAAAAATGAGCCGGATTCAAGCCTCAAGTGGCCAAAAACAGGATTGAATGACCACAATTTAAATATTCATAGGGCCAAAGAAGTTTTGAATCAGGCTAATATTTATGTTTTCGGTTCATACGGAATGACGTTGTGGACGGTATGGATGGCATATAAACCTAGGGAGGTTTCAACGGTAGGAATCGAGAAAAAATTTGCTACACCCATGAGTTAGCTACGCTAGCTACAGCGGTTGTAGGAAAGACACCACCATGATATATGTGTTATATCCACACCGTTCATTCATTTTACGAAATCATTTTATGGGATGACACCAAAAATGAGGCAGATTTGAATTCAAGTGGCCCCCAAGGATTTTTTAATGGTTGGCGTTCAATCCCCACTATTTTCTTTGTTGGGTCCACTTGAGTTTCAGATGTGCCTCATTTTTTGTGTCATGCTCTAAACTTATCTATCCAAATGGATGGACGGCGTGGATACAACACATAAATCATGGTGGGGTCATTCCTACACCCGGTGCTGCTAGCGTAGCTAACTCGTGGGTGTAGCAAAATTTTTCTCGGTAGGAATCTCCCGCACGCTTTTCCTTTACGCTTGTTTGTTTTTCAAAGTTCGATGTAAATGAATCGTCAAAAAGTAATTATTACTTTCTGCAACTGACTGGAAAAGAGAAATGACGCGTAGCTTTACCTCGAAATTTCTGGCGCAAAACGGTGTTATATTACCAAAACTATGGTACTAAAATTTGTAGGGCCTATCGGTGAACATGTATCTGATCCACACCATCCGTATGCTCTGTGTTCACATTTTAGGGCATGAGCCAAAAATGAGTTAGATAGAAAGACTAAGTGGTCCACACCACAAGAAACAAGAGGAATTGAACGCTTGCCATTGCAATTTTAAATGAGCATAGGGCCCACAGGTATGTGTACCTTCCATCCAACCTATTCATAACATCACACAGAGATGACATGGATGAAGGGAAAACCTAAAAAACATAAGCTTGATCTAAAACTTTGGTGGCCCCAAAGAAGAAATGGACGGTAAGCATTCATTTCCCTCCTATTCTTGTGGTGTGGTCCACCTGAGATTTGGATATTCTTTATTTTGGGATCATGCCCTAAAACGATAGGGAAACGATAGGAAAACAAATGGACAGTGACTATCAAGAACATACATAACAGTGGGGCCATGTATTTTAGTGGAAAAAATGCTGGTTCTCTCTGTTTGGGTGCAATAGCTTCTCAAAGAAAGCTTCCAGTCACCATCAGGTTATTGTCAAAGAACGGCTGCGGGGTGTAAATATATGGGTAAATAATAATTACTCATTTGCATTGTATTTACATTGCGATTTGAAAAACAAACAGGGCCTTAGTGCAGCCCACTTTAGTCTTTGATCTGGCTGATGTCTCAAAATGAGCTCAAAAAAGGATGGATTGAGTGAATTTCTTACAAACATCACGGTGGCCCATGTATGTTACCAGCGTAATAACATCCTGTTAAAGAAAATCTGCGTCAAAGTTAATCCGCATCCCGAGATTTCCCATGGACCGACCTAGCTTGAGACGGACGGTCCTGTCATGGGATCTGTGGGGATCTGGTGATCCATATGTTTTATCCACGCCGTCCATCTATCTGTGGGGCCCTAGTGATCCATATGTTTTATCCACACGGTCCATCTATCTAGACAGATCATGTAAGTGCTTGAGCCCTAAAAGGAGGCAGATCTAAAACTCAGTGGGATTTGCCCCCTCTTCCCTACGTGGCTCCGCCCCTGCACAGAGCTTTTCCAATAACACACAGTACGGGACGTGGGTGCTATGTGGTCTACCACGCATTCCAAGTCGAGAATCCCAACTGATGGATGATTCAGACCTCTTTCACATGTATCCCAAGATTAAAAAACAAATGGTCACTATCTCTAATCTCTGGGGCAATCAGATTCTATTTTAAATGCAGAACTTTTGTTAATGCAAACACAACGATTGTTTACTATAGGAGTATCTATCAAAGAGTAGGAGCTTCAAACACCTACTGATAGTGATACTATTCGTTTAACATTCTACAGAAGAAAGGAAGCAGATCCAATACGAATGTTCCCTTCATACCAGGACAACCTCTGTAAGAGGGGTAATCGGCAGGGGCGACGTGCGGCAAACAGGGCATGTTGGGTGCAGCCGCAGCCAGTCGTCCACGCACTTAACGTGGAAGATGTGGCTGCAGTCAGGCAGCAGCCGCAGCATGTCTGTGTCTTTGTAATCTGCGAGGCAGATGGAGCAGCAAGACGAGGTGGTGTCCTTGTTCTGGATCTTGGCGTGCGAGTAAAGTAGCCTAGGGTAGCTGAAGAGGGTAGCTTCACCGAGGCTCACTTCCTTGTCAGCTACGGACGGCTGATGTTGATCGAGCTCGTGGAGCTCTCGAGGCTGGCGGGGTGAGGATGAGTTGGACCTGGTGCAGAAGTAGGAAGCAAGGGTGAGCGTGGTGATGATGAGGAGGACAATTCCAATGGCGAGGCCGATGTCGGAGGTCAACCTGCTCCTGCTCATTGTGTCGGTGTTCATCAATCCATCAGAGTTGTTGGTGCCGTCCATCTTCGTCGGCGTGTTGGCTGTGATGGACGACTATTCGATAATGGAGTGGGTGATGGAGGGATTGAATGAGGATTTGATCAGCCATTGATGGGTTGGGGTTGTTATGTACGTAGAAGGTAGATTTTCGGTGGAAGTCAAAAAGGAGTTTGAATATTAATGGAGAATGAGTGTGACAATCAGCTAGTAAGAACAAAAAAGAACCACCATTCTTGCTTGGGTCACAAGCATGAGGAGAAGGGAGAGCTCTGTACTCTACACGCGGAAAAGAGGATCTTGTGTAACAGATCCAATCCGCTCATCTGGAGATCTCCAGTGATTATATTCACTATCTTGAAAGTAGAGATGAAGGTCATCATCAGGTGCGACACACGTGTATAAACTAAATAATGGTAAAGAAAAATCGACGAATGTTCAAATTCTATGCACATAATGTGGCCCACCTCATGATCAGATCCTCCTGAGATTTGAGATATGGTATCTGCAAAGTGGGAATGGCCTAATGAACGGTTCTAATTATTCACAAATGTTACTTATCTAGACGTGTGAGAGTGCACTTGGCATTTCTCATTGGTATGTATACAATGGAAATTTCCTCTTGAGGCGTTTGGAGTCAACAGACCACGGAGGTCGGTGGTCTACGTGTGAGAGTGCTCTCGGCATTTCTCATGTTACTTATTAACTCTCGATCGACCATGTGATGACGGTGCAGATCATCTGAGCATAAATGTACGGAACACTACCCATCTTTTACATGTCCGGCTGCTGAGGAGCAGAACCTGTTCTCAATTGCTTCTAATGCGTGGTGTGCCGTAGACCGCAGATCTCCGTGGTGTGTTGACGTCACCTAGTTTTGTGTCCCAACGTCACCAAGTTCTGTGTCCCATCATGATCATGATGTACGTATGTGTTATATCCACCTGATGAACTGGGGGACGCGGATTGCCTGCGAAAGCCTTCCGCAGGCATCTCCAGCGTTCGGAATCTAGGTGGGGCCCACTGTGATGTTTGTGAGAAATCTATGCCGTCCAACCATTTTGTGAGATAATTTTAGGCGTTGCGACAAAAAATGAATGGGATCTAAGACTCAAGTGGGCCGCACTAAAGCAAAAGGTGGGTAGGGAAATTCCTACCGTTGAAAACTCTATGGGGTCCACAGTGATGTTTATATGCCATCCATACCGTTCATAATGTCATTCCTACTGAGATGAACTGAAAACATAAATATTATCTTGATTCAAAACTTCTGTGGCCCCGTGAATATTTCAACTGTGGAAGTCCGATCATCATGTTTTCGGCCCACTTAATTGGATCCCGTTCATTTTTTGTGGCAACACCTAAAATGAGCTCACAAAACGGTAGTACGGTGTAGATTTCTCACAAACATCATGGTTAGCCCCACCTAGATTCCGAGGGGAGGAGATGCCTCCAAAGCTTTCCCAGGCAATGGGCCAAATCATCGTGGGGCCTATCATGATGTTTGTGAGAAATCAACCCGGTCCTCAACCCGGTCCATTCATTTTATAAGCTTATTTTGGGACATTCGACCAAAACTGAGTAGGATCCAAGACTCAAGTGTACAGAAAACGTTAGGATTGAGCATCCACAGTTGAAATATTCATGAGGCGACAGAAGCTTTGAATCCAAGTAGGAATGACGTTATGAACGGTACGGATGGCATGACATGACCCAGGGAGGTTTCAAACCAGTCCCGAATCATCCATGAGTCCGGCTGAGCTTTGCCTGTTCAAGCTAGGCTCGTTCAATGATCACAGTGGCTTGTGTTCGGCTCAACTCAGCCTTCAAGTTGGACTAATATGTTCAAGTTGGCTCAATTGAACGTTCGAGTCAAGCTTAAGATCAATTTGAACCGCGTTCAAGCAAGAAAAAATAAAATTTTAAATAAGCTTACCCAAAGCCTAGCAAAAAACTGTAAAAAAATTGGCCCGAAGGTAGCCCAAAGTCTATTTACATTCCCCGCTTACTTTTATAGAGAGTTTCTTCTCTCATTTTCTTGCTCACTTTCAACATGGAACTAAAAAACATACTTTTTCAATTGAGTACGAGTCAAACTTTGAGCCGAGCTGAATAGAGCTTGGGTTAGCATAAACTCAGCTTGAAAATCATTTCGAGCCTGGAAAAATGGCTCAGCTAGGTTCGAACCCAACCTTCAAATCGAAATGGTTTGAGCCAAGTTGAGTGAGCTAATCGAGCCAGCTTGGCTCGTGTATATCTCACACGACACCCGGCTCGGGGACTCTGATCATCCATCAGTTGGGACTTTGGACTTGGATGTAGTGTGGCATACAGCACCTACTACCATGCCCTATTGGAAAAGCTATTTGGGCCCACCATGATGTATGTGTGTTATCCACTCTGTAAATTCATTTTTCCAGCTTATTTTTGGACATGAGCCAAAAAACTAGACAGATCCAAATCTCAGCTGGACCACACCATAGGAAAAACTGGTGATTGAACGCCCACCATTAAAAACTTGTTGGAGGCTAGAAAAGCTTTGGATCAGACTGATATTTTTGTTTTCCCTTCATCCATGTCTGTGTGACATTATCAACAGGTTGGATGCCAAATAAACATTACATTGGGCCGTAGTAAGTTTTTAAAAATGGCCGTTGTTCAATCCCCACGTTTCCTACGGTGTTGTACATCCAACTGCCTCAATTTTTTGCTCATGTTCTAAAATGAGCTGGAAAATGGATGGACAGTATGGATAAAGCACATACATCATGGTGGGGCCCACAGAGCTTTTCCAATAGCAAACAGTTCGGATGTAGGTACTGTGTGCTACACTACGCAATCCAAGTCCAGAGTCCCAACTGATGGATGATGGTTCAGACCTCTCTCACATGTCTCCCATCATAGAGGAGCTAAAAACAAATGTAAATTATCTATGGGGCAATCCGATTCTATTTTAAATGCATAACTTTTCTTAATGCAAACACAATGATTGTTTACTACGGGAGTATCTATCAAAGAGTAGGAGCTTCAAACTCCTACCGATAGTGATACTATTCCTTTTACATTCTACAGAAAGGAAGCAGATCCAAACATCCAAGCCATCTATCAGGTAGGCTCAACCATGAAGACGCAACGAAAGAAAAATCAGTCTGGTCCTCTCATCAAAGTGGGCTAAAGTGGGCAAAGTGAAGGACAAAAAGAAATGGGGGGTGTTTGGTGCATGAGATTAGGTAGTATTAGGTAGGATTGAATTGCAAATCCCATCATTTAAATCCATCGTACTGTTCGTTGCTACTTGAATTTGTATGGTTGGAAAATATATGGTTTTGAGAGGGATATCCAAAGTCCATCTTTATCTCGATTTAGATTACTTAAATCTCACCTAAACACACCACGTACGCTGACTTGAGTGAGTGTAGTAGTCCGAGATACCCAGGGTAATACTACATACATTATATATCCACACTGTTCATCTATTTTTTGAGTTTATTTAAAGGCATGGGTACAAAAATGAGGCGTGGACCACACCATAGAAAGAAGTGAGAACAATAATGCTTACCATTGAAACATTCCTAGGGCCTACCATGCTGTTTATTTTCCATCCAACCTGTTCAGAAGGTCACATAGACATGGGTGAGTGGAAAAAACAAATATCAACTAGATCCAAAACCTCTATGGCCTCAAGAAGTTTAATGGTAAGCGTTCAATCTCCACCTGAGTTTTGGTTCTATCTCATTTTTTTTACCATGCCCTAACATGATTTTGCAAAGTGGATGGACGGTGTGGATATAACGGATACATCATAGTGGGGCCCATGTGCTGCCGACAGTTAGAGGCACCCGTTGTTAGGCCCGGCTCGGGAGTTAGCCCTAGTTTGGTTTGGTTTGTTTTTGGACCACCACAGTTTGTGGATCGGTTTGGTTTGGGTTTTGGGCCTACCCATGCGGCCCGAGTTTGGTTTGCTCCAGAAAAATCTGGTTCGAGCCGGGATCGGTTTGGTTGAAAATTTCGAATCGAGCTGGGCCGAGTTCAAACAGACAATGGCTCTTTTTTTCCTTATTCACTAAAATAGAAAAGAATTTAAAAAGTTAGAAAAAAAAGTACAAACATATCTTCCTATATGATGTTTAACATCCTCCAAAAGAGTGCACCTTCACAATAGACATGTAAGAGTATTTTCCAAACAAAAGTACACAAGATTAATTTTACAAGTGCAAGGAAACAGTGTGCATTCATGTATATGTATGATGTATTATCCATGTCATTATGTATATGTATTATGTATTATGTATTATCCATGTCATCGTGTCTATGTATGATGTATTATCCATGTCATCCATCTGTTTTACATATCATTTTAGGACATGATCCCAAAATGGAATCATATCCAAAGCTCAAGAGGATCACACCATAGGAATCAATGTGCTTATAATCTACGAGCCGAATCAAACCGAGCTGAATCAAATTGAGCTTCAAGCCGAGCCGAGCCGGAACTGCCCTAGTTTGAGTTTGGTTTGTTTTTTCAAACGAGCTTGACTCGAAGGCTTGGTTTGGTTTGAACTTCCATTCGAACCAATCCAAGCCGAGCTTTTTCGAACCAATCCGAGCCGAGCTTTCGAGCTGGCTTGGTTTGTGCCCACCTCTACTGACAGTATTAGATGGATAGGTAAATTCAACGTCTTCCAAAACACGACATGTTACATGTATTGCTCCGACCCATGACCTTCATGTAATCCAAACATGATTGAAATTTTACAAGAATATTGTGTTAGTAGACAATTCACTATCATGCATAATGATTTTTTTTTTTTTTTTTTTTCAAATTTCATCCCATATAATACACTCTAATCCCTTGGCCAAATCATGGGACTTGGATTTCGCAGGAAGTTCTTGCCTGGGAATCTAGGTGGGCCCACTATGATGTTTGTGAGAAATCCACCCGGTCCAACCATTTTGTGAGCTCATTTTAGGACGTGAAAAAAAATGAGCTAGATCCAAGACTCAAGTGTGCCGAAAACGTGAGGATCGATTGAACGTCCACGGTAGAAATATTCATGGGGCCACGAAAGTTTTGAATCAGGATAATATTTGTGTTTTCAGTTCATACCAATAGGAATGATGTTATGAACGGTATAAATGTCATATAAACATCACTGTGGACTCAAGGAGGTTTCAAAGGCAGGAGTTTCCCTAGCCCACCTTTTTTTGGGTGTGTTTGATTTTGGGAAGTGGCGGTAAATGCAGAGTAAGGAGTCATCATTACTTACCAAGCAATTCCCATCTTTTATTTCAAAGTTGACAGCGACGGGTTGAAACTTTTGGCGCAAAATAGTGGCGGGAAAAATTTGGGAGTCCAAAAATCATGGGGCCTACCATAGTGTGTAGATCATATCCATGTCGTCCATCCATTTTGCCAGCTTGTTTTAGGTTATGAGACAAAAATTGAGACAGATCTAGTGGAAAAGTGCACAACACTATATTAAGAAGTGGGAATTAAACTTTTACTGTTAATAATTGCTTGAGGCCATAAATTTTTTTGATCAATCTGATTTTCCCGTTTTCCCTTTATCCATGTCTATTTAATATTATGAACAGGCCGGATGACAAATAAACATTAGTGTGGGCCCTAGAAAGGTATTTACTTTTAATGGTCAAGGTCCGTTGTAACCATTGTTTCATGTTTTGTGGTCCATTTTAGTTGTAAATTTACCTCATTTTTTGAGGCATGCCTTACAATGGGCTTGTGGAACCGATGGACGGTATGGATATAACATATTCATCATAGTGGCCCCTATGTTTTATGCATTAGGATTTACGAGGGGGTAATTCCCGGTAAAAAAAAAAAAAAAACTGATGTAAAAGGTCATAATGACCTATTTGTGTTTAGCAAAATCAAACAGCCCCTTAATGTGGCCCACTTGAATCTTGGATCCAGCTCATTTTTGGTAGCATGTTATAAAATAAGCTCACAAGGGAGGTAAAGGGTGGGTTTCTCACATAAATCACGGTGGCCACCTAAGTTCATAGCGCAGGAACTTAAAAGGCTTTAGCAAGAAATCCGCGTCCCAAATCAGTCGTTTTGGTACTCGGATTGCGTGGTGGAACACACAGCACCCCCACCTCGGTGGCGTGTGTTACTGGAAAAGCTATGAGGGCTCCACCATGTTGTATGTGTGTTATCCACGGTGTACATCCATTTTTCCAGCTGATTTTAGGACATGATCCCGAAAAAACGAGGCAATATACAAATCGCAGCTGGACCACACCATAGGAAACACTGGTGATTGATCGCCCATCATTAAAAACTTCTTGGAGGCTAGAAAAGTTTTGGATCAAGCTGATATTTGTGTTTTCCCTTCATCCATGTCTGTGTCACCTTATGAACGGGTTGGATGTGACAAATAAACATTACAGTGGGCCTGTAGTAAGTTTTTAATAATGGGCGTTCAATCCCCACGTTTCCTGTGGTGTTGTACATACAACTGCCTCATTTTCTTGCTCATGCCCTAAAATGAGCTGGAAAATTGTTGGACGGCATGGATAAAGCACATACATCATGGTGGGGCCCACAGAGCTATTCCGTGCTGTGTGCTCTACTACGCAATCCAAGTCCAGAGTCCCAACTGATGAATGGTTCAGATCCTCTTTCACATGGCTCCCATCATTTAGAGGAGCTAAAAACAATGTATATCATCTCTGGGGCAATCAGATTCTATTTTAAATGCGTACTTTTCTTAATGCAAACACAACGATTGTTAGTATAGTAGTATATCTATCAAAGAGTAGGAGCTTCAAACACCTACTGATAGTGATACTATTCGTTTTACATTCTACAGAAGAAAGGAAGCAGATCCAATACGAATGTTCCCTTCATACCAGGACAACCTCTGTAAGAGGGGTAATCGGCAGGGGCGACGTGCGGCAAACAGGGCATGTTGGGTGCAGCCGCAGCCAGTCGTCCACGCACTTAACATGGAAGATGTGGCTGCAGTCAGGCAGCAGCCGCAGCATGTCTGTATCTTTGTAATCTGTGAGGCAGATGGAGCAGCAAGACGAGGCGGTGTCCTTGTTCTGGATCTTGGCGTGCGAGTAAAGTAGCGTGGGGTAGCTGAAGAGGGTAGCTTCATCGAGGCCCACTTCCTTGTCAGCTACGGACGGCTGATGTTGAGGGAGCTCTTGGAGCTCTTGAGGCTGGCGGGGTGAGGATGAGCGGGACCTGGTGCAGAAGTAGGAAACAAGGGTGAGGGTGATGATGATGAGGAGGACAATTCCAATGGCGAGGCCGATGCCGGAGGTCAACCTGCTCCTGCTCATTGTGTCGGTGTTCATCAATCCATCAGAGTTGTTGGTGCCGTCCATCTTCGTCGGCGTCTTGGCTGTGATGGACGACTATTCGATAATGGAGTGGGTGATGGAAGGATTTGAATGAGGATTTGATTAGCCATTGATGGGTGGGGGTTGTTATGTACGACGAAAGTAGATTTTCGGGGTTAGTCAAAAACGAGTTTGAATATCAATGGAGAATGAGTGTGACAATCAGCAAGTAAGAACAAAAAAGAACCACCGTTCCTGCTTGGGTCACAAGCATGAGGAGAAGGGAGAGCTCTGTAATTCACACGTGGAAAAGATGAGCTTGTGTGCAGATCCAATCCGTTCATCTGGTGATCCCCACTGAGTAGATTTAATATATTGAAAGTGAAGGTCATCATCAGGAAACACACGTGTCTAAACTAAATAATGGTCAAGAAAATTCGACGAATGTTCAACTTCTATGCACATATGTGGCCCACCCCATGATCTGATCCTCCTGAGATTTGATACATGGTATTTTCAAAGTGGGAATGACCTAATGAACGGTTCCAATCATCCATACATGTTACTTATCTAGACGTGTGAGAGTGCACTTGGCATTTCTCATTGGTACACATACAACGGAAATTTCCTCTTAGTCGTTTGAAGTCAACACAATACGGAGGTCGGTATTCTACGTGTGAGAGTGCACTTGGCATTTCTCATGTTACTTATATCTGTATCGACATCCAATAGGAAGTGGACTGTGTGGATCACCAAGTTCTGTGGATCCATCATGATGTATGTGTTATAACTACATTGTCTATTCATTTTGTGATATCATGAGATCAAAAATAATTAAAGGCTCAAGTGGACCATACCACAGAAAACTCCGCGGATTGAATGCTTCTTTGAGGCTATTAGAAGTTTTGGATCAGGCTCATACCTTCTTCCCTTGATCCAAGTTTGTGTGACTTTATGAACAGGCTGGATGGCAAATAAACATCATGTTGGGTCCTACGCATGTTTCAAGGGCGGCCTGATTATCCCCTCTGCTTTCTGTCCACAGCTTGAGATTTGGATATGCCTAATTTTTGGGCATGGATAATGGATGAACGGTGTAGATATAACACATACATTATGGTGGGCCCACAGAACTTGGTGCCAGATTTGGGATGTTCATCAGGTTGGGTACTTTGAGCCAATTTGTCTTGAGATGTTCATGAATGCACGTCGAATATGTCAAGGTCGGTTGGCGTTATTCTGTTCATCCTTTCTTTTCTTGCACGCATAGACCACATGCAAGTGGACTCGGCAGACTGTGGGCCAATGAGCATCTACCACAGATCTTACCCATCCAATCTGTCCTTAATGGATGTTGATTTTGGACATTTGACTTTTGTTGCGCAATCATCCATTCTGATGCCACGGATGGTGTGGTTAGGACCGTTGGATTGGGGAATTTGTATGGGGACCATCGGATCAACCGTATGGATAGCTAAACCAAAGTTTCATCGCGCGAACTTGCCCGCTAGTAAGTGATTCTGGCCATTCATCAGGTTAAGGTCACCATGAACCTCTCCTGATCTAAAAATTAGGCTTCTGGTGGGCCATACATGCTTGAGAAAAATGAATGTTCAAGAAAACAAGGTCAATGTCAAATATTTGGCTAACCTGATTCTTGGGCCACGCAAGTTGATGGCGGTCTACGTCAATGGCCAAGATTTCACAAAAATGTGCCATGTTGGCAGTTGTGCTGTACAATTACTACCTGAGAACTTCCCTAGGGGAAAAGAATATCTAAATTTTTCTGTATTCTGCCTTCAACCTTTCGAAATGGAGGCCGTTGGTTGCAGACGCATCCATGCCCTAGAGTTGTTTCTTGACATCTATAGAGACTCGGATTCAGTGGTGACCTATCCGATACCGACGTGGGTGCTGGAAAATCTATGTGGGCCCACCATGATGTATGTATTTTATCCACGCGGTCTGTCGTTGGTGTTTTCTGTGTGGGCTGAGCTCAGTTCATAAAGGGAAAGGCCTATAAGGCCACGGACCCAAGTGCAAAAGTTCAAGCTTAGATACTGATGTTGAGGTAAGCGTTGAGGACTGAAGCACTGAGCCGACCTGTTTTAAAGGTCACATAGGTAAGAGTTGAGGACTGAAGCACAGGCCGACCTGTTTTAAAGGTCACATATTGAGGTCTATCAGCTCGAATCTTGGACACATGTCGGAGAGGTCCGCCTACTAAAATATTTTGCCAAGGCTAGATGCTCGGGCAAAGAGCTATGATGTCAGCTCATAAAGGCGCACGGATGATCAGGGGTAATTCCGCATGATACAAAACACGTCTCCTAATGGGTCTAACGTGATCCACGCCTCCGAAAATCTTGTCGCCTGTTAGGATTCAAAAAGTATGCGCATGACCATACGCATGAGAAAATAGTAAACATACCACAAACAAGAAAATCGAGGCAAAATAGAGTCTAGCACATGCACATGCGCGGGACCCGGACCCACCAACACAGAACAACTGAAAATGAAGTATCTCATAAAGGCAAAGTAGAAAACACGTGGCCATTCATGGGGTCCCATGGTTCCTGTGCATGTGGCCACATCAACAAAGGAGTTCTAGAAATAGGCCAATCACAAAGTGGGCCCACCGCCTAATCCCGTGCATGGCCATGCGCGTACATTTTCTACCTGAGTCAAAGTCGAGTAAGAATCGGGCAGATGGGCATGCGCGCAAGAGAAAAGCCCCGGGCATGCGCGGACCCCTGCGAGCGGACAAAAAATTGATGGACAAAGGGCCCACTTCACTCGGCGACACCCCATCCACTGGACCCGAAATATCAGCGCACGAGCATGCATAGGGGTTTGGAACCATCTACATTGAGAGATTGTGAAAGCCCTACGCATGACCTTGCGCAGGATCATTTTGCTAGTACAACATGTGCTAGACCCAATTAGGCATGCGTCAAACCCCTTTCCCCAAGATTTTGCCTATAAATAGTCCAACTCACTTCATTTGAAGGGCTTTTTTTTTTTTAATCTTTCATAGAAAAAATCAAAGAGATTTTCTAGAAAACCTTGAAACATCATCAGGACGTTCTAAGATTCAGTTAAAGTATCCGATCAAGTTTCTATCTTAGACCAATACATGTGCGGTCAATTCCACCTCCCCAGAGTATGTCTCAGGACCTAGCTTCTGGATTGTCTGTAGACTTCGTCTTCAAGCCCAAGCTTAGGACTCAGTCTCTGGACATTGTCTTCAAGCTTCGTCTTCAGACCACATCTTGAGAAATCAATTAAGGATCCTCTTAAAATGATATCGGACCTCAATATTTAAACAAAGGAAAGAAAAACAACAACTCCTAAGTTACATATCAGGATTTAAGGAGGAGATAAAAAGAGATGCTAAAAGAGGTCGATCTTCCTCCAAGAAAGATGGAACAAATGGATTGTTAGTTGTGGACCTGTGGGGCCCACTTGTGGGTTGGGGCCCATAGGTTGTTGTTGCATCCTCTTCCTTCCGTGACTTTGAAACTCAAATTGTGAAGATGGTTAGATGAGATAAAGTTAAACCCTATATCATCTCACCTTCTTATCCCTCTTATGTGTTCTATAAATAAGGGAAACTTTCTTTCGTATTAATATAGAAAAGGTAAAAGGGAGATACAAAGAGAAAATAGAGAAAAGGACTTCGAGAGTTCATCTGGCCTATCCTTTTCGATCTAAACCATAGATCGTGATCCAAGGACCATCCTCATCATTGGATTAGAGGGGTGATCAGACCCACTTGTTCCTTTAGCAAATAAGCGGATCGCTGGACTGCACCGCACATCCTCAGCTTTGCGAAGGTTCTCATCGTGTAGATCGTCGGATGCTAGAGGCCCACACTTCTGCAAATCACTTTCAGTGGTATCAGAGCATTTAACGGCGAATCTCCAATTTAAAGAGGAACACCACCACCAGCGACAATTTAGCCATGGCCACCGCTGGTAGCTGCAGCAGCTGCCTCCGCCCCTCTCTTTCTTTCAAACTCTCTCTCTCTCTCTCTCTCTCTCTCTCTCTCTCTCTCATCTTCCCCGTCTCATCTTAATTCGCAGGCCATCAGAAGCAGCGGCAACGTCCGCAGCCGCCGCCGCCGCAAGCAACACAGTAGCGTCCACCGCCGCCACCGCCACTACAAGTGGCAAAGGCTAGTGTTTGCCGACGCCGTCACCAGCAGCAGTGGTAGCACCCTGCTCTCTCTCTCTCTCTCTCTCACTCTCTCTCTCACTCTCTATCTCCTCCTTTTGGGCTAACCGCCCATGGTAGCAGCCATGGCTACCTATGAGTTGTTTTTCTTCAAACCCTAAAAGGAGAAGAAGGGGATGAGATAATTGGGCTTGGGATTTGGGCATGTGAGTTGGTATATTGGGCTTATTTTAAGATAACCATTTTTAAGCCCAATTTTTTATTAACATGATCGCTTGGAGTTGTTTTTAATTAAATATCTAGATTTGATTATTGTTTACAACTAAATCAAGCCAATAATTATTAAGTGGGCCCGAATTTGAGTTGATGACAATTATACATTATCATAGCATTTTGACAATACCATTTGTATCCATCATTTGAGATAAAAATTAAGGGACCATTATGAGCTATCCACATGTGGTTGGACAACCCATATGGACCCCACTATTATGTCCAAAATTGAGATGGGCCGGACTAGAAGCCCAAATCACTTCAAATCAAGATCAAGTGTATCTTATAAACAGTATTATCGGCTATTTGTGGGTTGATTTAGTCCAAATGTTGGTAAGTGACTTGGGGTTTTTCAGCGAGATCTAATCGAAGGTGCGGTCCAATTTTGTGATTAATGGTCCAGATCTCAAATTATGATGATGATCGATGTATGTACTAAAATGAAAGCAAATAAATAAAATTTGGATTTTATTGATTGTGAATAATTTATTATGTCATGATGCACACATTACTAATTATGTTAGGGAGGAAAAATGTGTAAATCCATATATCTTTTGATTATTTAATGTACATGTGCATGCATGATTACATATATGTATGCAAGTGAATGTTGATAAATATCCATACGGTCACTATTGATCAAGGGTCCACAAGTGATCGAAACCGTCATCAACCATGATGATCAACGTTGAGGAAAGAATCCATCATCAATGGTGAACATTAATGGTGATAATGAGATCCATCATGAATGAATACGATCAATGGTAATGAATGAAGTTTCCTTTCATATTAGCAATTGCTTTCTTTGTTTAATGAAAATGAATGTTTCCATTAATCTAATGATTTATACATTCTAGCTTTAATCTTCATATGATTAGATCTAAGCCCTATTTTCCTTATAAGATAGAAAACATATGCTATAATTATCCCTATAATTCTAAGGTTGTGCATAACTTAAGTGGGAGTAATATTCCTTCACTAAATGATCATAAACCCATGATGGTGGGTTGTAGGTTATACGAATATATATAGTCGTAAAAGCATTAACTTTATCTTATTTAGAGAACTTGATTGATCTGCATTGCTCATTCGGGTATGTGAACTTTCAGATCTCCTCTAAGATGGACTGGATACTTTTATAAACTTGAAAATTTGAATAACCAGTAGAAATGTTGATGATTAGTGTCAATATCCTAGATCATAGCTAAGTAGTGATACTTGATGCGATGTAGAGATGGCCTCTAAAGCATTAATCGTTGATCAATTTAAAGGACAATATTTCGACGGTAACAACTACGAAGACTAGTTCTGTGCAGTGCGAAGCCTTCTGGACGAGGACGACATTTTGCACACTTTGAATGTGGTTAAAGAGGAACCCATAATGGCTAAAAATGAAAATTTAGGAGAACATAGGGCCGCGATGAACCGTACAATAAGTGGCGTAAACAAAATCGCTCTGCCCGTAATGTTTTGATTAGCACAATGCATAAAGAACTCATACCCATGTATGAAGTGCATGAGACCACTAAGGGGATCTGGGATGTATTGGCAAATGCCTATGCGTAGAAGTCAGATGCGAAGGTTCGGGCGATTAAATTAGAATTCTAAGAATACAGGATGCTAGTAGGTTGCCCCATCAAGGATCATATCCGTAAGATGGAGCAAATGATAGGTGCCTTGAGGAATGTAAGGGGCAAATTTACTGAAAATCAAAAGATTATAGCAATGCACCGTTCCTTACCCGAATCTTGGACTCAAATCAAAACGATTTTGAACCATACTGATTCTATCACTACGTTTAAAGACTTTTGTGGCCATTTGGTACGAGAGGTTGAAATGAATGTTATTCAGCCAGGTTTGCCCAAGGCCTTTGTAGCAGAAACCCACAAGCGAAAAGCTAACAAAAAATGGTTCAAAGCTCACAAGAAGGCGAAGAAGAACGATCAGGAACAAAAGACCACTACACCTCCAAATCTCAAAAAGGGGAAAGGAAAGAGAAAACCTAAAAAGACAAACATAACCTGTTTTGTCTGTGAAAATTTTGGCTATTGTGCTCGTCAGTGCGCCCATAAAAAGACGGTAATTCCTCTGTCATTAGACATTTTGTTTGTAGGCATTTGTTTTGAGATCATTTCCGTTGATGTCCTATCTAATGAGTGAATTTTGGATTCAGGCGCAATAAAGCACTGTGACACGAGATCATAGAGGACTCGAGGAATTTTGGCATGCAGCCACGAAAAGTTACAGGGTGTACATGGGGAATAACGTTGCTGAAGACATGCTAGGTATTGGTGTTTACCTGTCTCCGTACGTGCGTAGGGCATACAATAACCCTATATAATATTCTTTATGCACCGGGCATGCGCCGAAATTTAATTTCTGTTTCTAGGTTGTTAATTAATGGTTTGGATATTTGTTTTTTCGGGACGAGAGTTTCTTTAAGACTCAATAACCTCATCTTTGCATGTGGAAACTTGATTTCAGATTTATTTATTCTAGATGTAGATAATGACGATGCACCTCTTGCTTTGTCTGCTACGTTAAATGAACTTGTAGTATCTGAATCTTTAAAATGACACACGAGGTTATGTCACATTTAAAAAGACCGCATGACTGAGACTAGCACATTCTGGTCTGTTAGGTTCATTATTCAAAGTTGATTTGCTATTTTGCTGAACATTGTGTGTCCGAAAAGACTTCTAAGAAACCATTCCCTAAAGCGACTAAGTTAAAGGGTTTGCCAGAGATAATTCATTCGGATATCTGTGGACCCTTGAATGTACGTGGTAGAAATGGATGCCAATAATTCGTCACTTTTATTGACGATTACTTGCGATATGGATATGTGTATCTCATCTCACATAAATCTAAGACTTTTCATTGCTTTCTCAAATTCAAAGCTTAAGTAGAAAATCAGTTTTAGAATAAGATTAAAACCCTTAGATCTGATAGAGGTGGCGAGTATACATCTGAAACGTTTAAAATATACTATGCAAATGTTGGTATCATCAGCAGTACACTATGGCATATATTCCACAGCAAAATGGAGTTGCAGAGAGAATGAATATAACACTATTTAACATGCTCAGGTCGATGATGGCACATGCCAATCTCTTTACCACATTCTGGGGAGACGCGCTTCTTACAGTCGTCTACATCTTAAATAGAGTCCCAACTAAATCCGTTCCTAAGACCCCATATGAGATGCGGACTGGGAGGATTCCTTCTCTAGTCGACCTACGTCCTTGGGGATCTTTAGCATATATTTTATTGCCTGCTCCACATAGAAGTAAACTTGATAGTAAAACTATTTAGTACGTATCCATCAGGTATCCCATGCACTCAAAGGGATACGTTTTAGTTTATGAGGATTGTGTAGGATGGACTGAAATAGAATTTCGAGATGTAACCTTCGTCGAAGACAGATACCCCAGCCGAAAGAAATAAAAGGTTTCCACAAAACTTTTTAAAATTCCAGATGTATCTCAGGAGAGTGGGAGTTCTGCTTTTGAAAATAGAGATGCTTCTATAGTTCATCAGGACAGTGGGAGTACATCTCAGTAGGCTCCTAAGTTACATCGAAGTGAAAAAGGTTCGATTCCCGAAGATATTTCAATATCGATAGTCAATCTTTCTCTTGTGTTGCGGTTGATGAAAATGAACCTGATTCTTATCAGGATGCGTTGTTATCTCCTAATTCGGCTGATTGGGTAACTGTCATGGACGAGGAGATTGACTGCTTGGAGAAGAACAAAGTCTGAAAACTTATAGATATGCCTTCCAATTGAAAAGCAATTGGTAACAAGTGGGTACTTAAGATCAAAAGAAAGGTAGATGGAACAGTGGACAAATACAAAGTACTATTAGTTGCTAAAGGTTTTACACAAAAAGAATATATTGATTATGATGAGACTTTTTCACCTGTTGTAAAATTCTCCTCAATCCGCATGATCTTGTCCATTGTCGCAAGTTTAGACTTAGAATTATATCAGATGGATGTAAAGACCTCATTCTTAAATGGTGATTTGGATGAAGAAATATATATGCAACGACCCATAGGTTATGTGGACAAAAAGTATCTAAGGAAAGTCTGCAAGCTGTTATGTTCCATCTGTGGGTTGAAGCAATCTTCAAGACAGTGGTACATGAGGTTCCACTTAGCCATCACCACTTTCGAGTTCACGATGAGTCAACACTACGAAATTGATCTTTTACTGAAGATATCATTTGTCGGTATTTGATATTTTTTCGTCGGTAATGATTATTAACGACGAAATATGTCGCTGTTAAGATCGTCCGGAAAAGAGCATGGCTAAAGGCTTTTTCTGACGAAAGTTTACTTTGTCAGTAATGATAAAACAAATATCGACGATTAAAATCGTTGGCAAAACATTTTAGTTTTGGTAAGAAAAAATATGTGTTTCGTTGGTAAACACAGATTTTACCAACGAAATATTTCGTTGGTAAAACTTTTGGGTCTTCTATTACCTACGAAATATTTCATCAGTAGAAGATTTAACCCTACTATTACCAACGAAATATTTCGTTGGTAATAATCTTTTTCTTCCCGGTTTCATTTATTTTCAAAATTCAGAAAAAAATTCCTGATATACACTTGTAAATATACCTGTTATAATACATTTTCATCCTATTTACATCCACATCCATCGAAACAAACACAAACTACATCCAAACAAACACAAATCACATGCATCCATATACAAATAATTCTATCCACATCCATATACAACCCACATTCATCAACGCACAAATATATATATATATATATATATATATATATATATATATATATATATATATATATATATATATATATATATATATATAAGTTTAACCTTCGTAGATACACTAAAAAAAATCACGAAGATGAAGGCGGAGGTGGTGGGGCATCGGTGTCAAAGCGTGCAGTGAGAGCCTGAAACATCTCCTACATCCGTCACTCATGCTCCACCCGCAACTCCTCGATCCTCCTCTCCTGTTCCTCCTCCTCCCGTCGCCTCTACTCCTCTCTCCGCCTCTGCTCCTCCTCCTCCTTACGCCTTTGCTCCTCCTCCCTCTGCTTCTCCAGCTGCTCTTTGATCTCATCGACGACGACCCGTAGCTGCTGAACCTCTCTCTCTGCGATATCAGCTTGGTGTAGGGTGCTCTCACCAGCGATGGATCGGCTGAAGCCAGCTCTAGCGGGTGCCATGAGCTTGGCACCATGGCCAAGCCCATGCACATATCCAGAACGGGTGCCAAGTACCTCGCTCAGGATTTCTGGCTCACTTCGCTAACTACCATCGAGAGTGGGCTGACTGCGTATTGTGTTCATCGCTGCTTGTAAGGAAAATATATGAATTTTCATAACAAATGACATGAATGGCATTATTATAAATCAATGCAATTAAATTTTACAATATAAGAATTTTTACCCAATGCTTGTTGGCTCTAGGATGAACCCAAGATCCCGTCGCCTGCCGACAGTGAGTCCCTCTGTAGAGGACTACTAGGTCCAGGCTCCTGGCAGGTGACAGAATCAAGCTGCACAATCGAAAGGAAAGTAGACTTATTATAAATGCATGGAAATAATATATCAACTTAATAATTATCAGTAATTTCTTACCATGTCATACAAATGACTTTGAACCAGCTACGTGGTTCACTTGTAACTTTTCCTTATTCGCATAATTTATTCTGCTCATCTTTTGAACACATTATTTATAATACATTGTTATTAATTACGAATTTAATTATTACCTTAAGATATCGTAAATATGTAAATATTACCTGAAAAGCTTCAGATGAAAATCTCTCGTCAAATATCCTCCAGTCGTCTATAGTCACGTGCGGCGGTGCGGATAGTACGGCCTCATCGTGCGTCCTGCACTGCTTGTACTGCTGATGTAACTCTCTGCGGTACTCCTTGAACCGCTCCCTGACCATGTAGTCAACGGTGTGGAAAATATAAGGAACATTCAAATTTAAGACAAATTTATTTACACTTTCGTAAATAATAGATTAAGGCAATAAACTTATTAAGAAATAACTTAACCATAATTGAACTTTCACATAAGAAAATTTTAATTTACTAAAATTTACCTGAAGGCGCTAACGGATGAGCTGCCGCACATCATCTGTCACGTCTGTCCAACGGGGGTGGTGGCAGGGATCAAAGATCGGCATAGGACACCGACCTCCGACTTAAATAACCTGACATTGTCCCCAACAGGTCTAAGGCAGTCCTGTGGGAACTCTACCATCACCATACCCTCACGCATAAGTCGCTCTAAAACTAACCCACGCGTGGGTCTACGTCCTCGTCGGTTGGTCGACGATGCTGTCGTAAAAGAAATATGTAAGTAACAACATAAACAAAAGTCACTAAATAAATATATATTTAGACTTACATGCAGTGTGCGATGTATGCTCAACCGAAGGATCAGACGCCTGTGATGCACCATGCGTACGTCGATGTTGTCTGCGTCGCATCACGGGTGGAAGGGGTAGATCCAGTGCGTGAACGACCTGATCTCTCACCTGGTGCCATGACTGAATATGTCCGAAATACGAACTTATAAATTTAAACAATGTCAATACAAGTTTATGAACATCAATATAATAAATATATTAAACTTTACAGTCTAAGTGGGATATACTAAAACATTATACAAGCAGTGTTCATGGTAGAATGAATTTGTGCTTATGCTTAGAGAGATGATTAAAATATGATTAGGCCATTAAGCTATAATGCAAGCAGAATATAATAAAACTGTAAACATTCTAATAAAAGTTCGAAAATTCCATTACACATTATCATTCCATATTAAATACATGTATTTCATTGTAATACGAAACAACTTCGGATCAACTATCCGAAGTATTCCCTGTGTAAGTTATCGAACGCTGCAGAAATATATGTCAAGCTGTAAGAAGCACTCGACATTGTTATAGCCAACATGCCAGTAGGGCTGTACATCGATTCGATCAATTCGATTTTGGATGAAATTGAAATTGAATTGATCTTAAATTTTCAAAATTGAAATTGAAATTGAATTGATCTTAATTTTAAAATTTCGAATTGAAATTGAATTGACCTAATTTTTTTGGAATTGAATTGAGATTGAATTGATGAATTTTTTGATTCAATTCGATTCGATTTTTCACACATTGCAATTTGAAAACTTATAGGTTTTGTAAGCTTGGATTTTATAGTACTTCAAATAGTAATATTAGTAGAAATACTTCTGAAAACATATGCATAATAACTAGTCCTTACATGAAAATTAGAAAGATCGTATTGATCCAAAGCTTTTGAGGCTCGAAAAATAGTTTTTAATGGTTATTTATCACTCTTTCTCTTAGTATGGTCCACCTGAGATTTGATCTTCTTATAATTTTGGATCATGTCCTAAAATGAGACGTAAAATTAGATGAACGTAATGGATATACAAAAAAATACATCAAGGTAGGCACCATAAGATAGGGATAACACCCAATAAGTTGTTACCAACATCACACTTAATTTTCTCTCGGGCGAACTTCAAATTGTACGCTTTTATCGTACTGAGTAAACTTAGTTGGGCCTACTTTGGATGCATTTGGTTTACCACACCGTCCATTCGTTGTGCCTGCTCATTTTAGCCGTTGAGCCCAAAATTGAAGCGTATCCGAAACTTGGGTGGACCATGCCACATGAAATAGTGGGAATAATGATTTCCACCGTTGAAACCTTCCTAGGGCCCACAGTGACGTTTATTTATCATCCAACCTGTTCGTAAGATCAAGTAGACATGTATGAATGAAAAACAAAAATATCAGCTTGATTTAAAACTTTTGTGGCCCACAATAATTTTTCAATGGTAAAGGTTCAATTCACACTGTTTCCTGTGGTGTGTGCCACTATATGCTTCAATTTTGGGCTCATGCCATAAAATTATCTTTTAAAGTGGATGAACGGAGTGGATAAAATGAATAAATCACCGTGGGCCCCACAGAGTTTACTCAGTACACCAAGTGCATTGAGTTACTAAGTACACAATCTGATTCATCTTGGACACTTGGTGGGCACGGATATGCAGAAGGGTGGTTTCAAAGCTTTGTGGGCCCCACCATGGTGTATGTGTTTTATCTAGGCCCTTCATCCATTTTCCATATGATTCTAAGACATTATCCAAAAAATGAGACATCTAAGTGGACCACACCACAAGAAAACAGTGGGGGATTGACGATTATTATTGAAAACTTTTTGGAGCCTTAGAAGTTTGATATCAAGCTGATATTTGTTTTTTCCCTTCCTCAAGGTCTATGTGACCTTATCAACAAGTTGGATGGCAAATAAACATTACAATGGGCCATAGGAAGAATTTAATGGTGGACGTTCAATCTCCATTGTTTTGTTGTGGTGTGGTAATATGAGATATATATCTTACTAATTTTTTTAAAAATTCCTTAAATTTAGATGTAAAAGAAGATGGACAGCATAGATAAAACTTACTATGATGTATCTATTTCATCCATACCGTCCATTAATATATATATATATATATATATATATTATATATATATATATATATATTCAATTCAATTTGATCAATTGATTCAATCGATCGGAACTAAAAATTGAAATTGAATTAAGTGTGATGTTGGTAACAACTTCAATCGATAGGAGAAATCTGGTCTCTCAGGACTCCATTCAGATGTGCAAGTGACAATGTAGCATCTTCCATACTGAAGTTTTTCGCGGTTATATTCCTCCATCAGGTCCAGAATTTCTTTGAGATTGTATAATCTTTCATCTGAGTCATTATCGATATATTCCTCCCTATATTTATCGACCAGATTGGGTATCTCTTTGGCCCTACCAGAAGAAGATAGGGCCGGAAGGTCCACCCATAACAGCTGATGAAGTATGTTGCGTGCTTCCCCTGCGCTTTGGTTTGAGGACATGATCAGAAAGTGACTCAACTGCAAATGTGGATTATAAACAAGTCAATTTAAGGAATAAATCATGACTTGTAAAACATATATACATGTAATAATCAAATTATTCGAATTGAAAAATGACATGTAAATCCTGTGTACATTTAATAATAGTCGTCTGTATCATTATCGCTTAGGACTCTTTCTTCTTCACCATCACTATCGCTGATCAGTATTTCTTCTTCATCGTCTGTAACGTTGTCATCAATGAAAGTGCCATCATCTCTAACAATGTCATATATGATTGAGGCATCAACATGATTAGGTGGCACATTATCTCTATTCAATTGCACCACATTAATATCAACATTTGGATCATTCCCTCTATCCCCAGATGGCATGTCTTCTTGATATACTTGTTCAACCCTAGACGTTCCATTTTTTCCGTCCTTTCTATCTTCAACGTCTAGTTCGGGAACGTCAAATATGTTCCTTGGTTTATTTTCTGCACTATGTGCCAAGAGCCGCCTAACTTGGTGTCAACGAGGTAGAACACTTATTCGGCTTGGCTGGCTATGACAAATGGGTCGTCCTTAAACCAATTTCGAAATAAATTTACACTCATAAAGTAGTCGTTAGTCTGTATTTCCAACTTCTTATTTCCAATGTCTCACCAATCGCATTTAAATAAGTACACTCGCTTTCTCATACAATAACTCGGCTCAATAATATCCGTCAAAACGCCATAAAAGTCAATTTCTACCTCCTCATGCGTTCCCTTCACAACCACCCCACTATTTTGTGTGGTCCTATACTTCTCACGCTCTTCAGTGTTGAACCGAATCCCGTTTACAATACAACCCATATATCTAGATACACGTCTATCAGGGCCACACACTAGTGAGTAGAGTGCATCAGACGCATCCGCAGAGTTACTAGTGCGCAACGTCTTGATCTATTATCACGTACAGAATATAATTGTTTATAGATTTTCTTAGGTTTAAATATTGTGCAATACAACAAAATTGTAAGTGTGGTAAGATACAAGGTGAATTAATCTTACATGTTTTGCGAACCATTCTGAAAACTGATCTTGATGCATTCGATCATAATTTGTAAGGCATTGGGACTTCATCTCCTCGATGTGTTCGCTACACATAATTGGCACTGTCATCAGCAAGAAATATTAACATCATCATATGTAGATATACAATTATCGAGTGAAGACTTACTTTAAGTACGACTCTATTTCTTCACAATTATGAAACACGTACCATTACGCTTTTGCTTGATCCCCAAGGTCCATATCCTGAAACATCGGCGATCCTAAAGGACGAATGTTATGTGCGAATACAGATATGAGTCCTTGTTCATGCTCCTGCCCTTCATCGACATTCCAATCTTCTCAGTTGAATCTAGTTTCTATGCTACGAAGATACATGGAGCAAAATGTCAGGCACTCATTATCAATGTACACCTCAGCAATGGATCCCTCTGGATGTGCCTTATTCCTCACATATCGTTTTAGTGTGTGAAGGTATCTGTACACAAAACCACTACGTTATACGTATGAAAACATAGATATATGTAGTTTATGGAATGAATAAAAATTTTAATAGGTCTTATCACCTTTCGATCGGATACATCCAATGATATTATACTAGGGCCTGCAAGCTTCGCTTCGTGCGGTAAATGAATCGCTAGGTGTACCATGACATTGAAAAATACAGGTGAAAATATTCTTTCAAGTTTGTAAAGGATTACGACAATGTCCTTCTCCAGTCGTTTAATAACCTTTACATTTAACGATTTCGAACACAAATCCTTAAAGAATATCCCCAACTTAATCAGCATCGCACTGATATCCTTGCTCAGGAATCCACGAATCGCAACCGGTAGTAGACGTTGCAGAAGGACGTGATAGTCATGACTTTTTATTCCTGTTACCTTACAATCCGTAATATTTACGCGCCTGAGAGATATTCGATGCATACCCATTAGAAAACCTCACCGATCTCAACCATTCACATAAATGCTTTTTTTTTAATTTTGTCAATGTGTAGCAGGCTGTTGGTATAATATATGAATTTTCATGTGGTTACAAGTGCAACTCTTTTCTTGAACCCATTGCTTGTAGATCCAATTGAGCCTTAAAACTATCTTTTGTTTTCTTCTCTATGTTCATTAATGTTCCGAAGACATTGTCACATATATTCTTCTCAATGTGCATGACATCCAAGTTGTGTCGCAATTTCAGATCACTCCAGTAGGGCAACTAAAAAAATGCTCTTCTTCCTCCAGTTATACTCCAATATTGTACGTTTCCTCTTCTTTAAGTGCGATGCCTTACCAAATCTAACTTCTCCAATGTTACTCAGTTGTTGTATCACATCTTCTCAAAATAGTTCTTTTGGTGGTGGCCTATGATCTTGTTTGCCATCAAAGATCATCATCTTCCTGCGCCAACTATAATCACTCGGAAGGAAGCAACGATGGCCCATATAATATATTTTTTTACCATACTTCAATGACAATGAACTAAGTCTCAATACTACATATAGGACAAGCCAACTTTCCCTTCCTGCTCCACCCAAAAAAACTCCCATACGCAGGGAAGTCATTTATTGTCCATAAGACCACTGCATGCAATCGAAATGTCTGTCTTGCAAATGTGTACATACGTCTGTACCCTTTGACTCCATAACTCATTTAACTCATCTACTAAGGGTCGTAAATACACATCAATGTCATTCTCGGGTGACCTGGGTCTAGAAATAAGCAATGATATCATGAAAAATGACTCCTTCATACACAACCAAGGAGGTAAATTATAAGGCATAAGTACCACTGGCCACATACTGTACGAGCTACTCATATTACTAAATGGATTAAAATCATCACTTGCAAGATTTAGTTTGAACATTGCGAGAATCCTCTGTAAACCAGTCATATTGCTTGTTAAAATTTTGCCAGGCTTCAGAGTCAGTAGGGTGCCTCAATGTATTATCATCATGAACATGTTTCCCCTTATGCTACCTCATATCTTCAGCCGTCTTGCTCGACGTAAACAATCTTTACAATCTGGGTTTCAATGGAAAGTACATTAACACCTTTTGCAGAATTTTCTTACACTTGGCTTCGTCATACTTCCACCTAGACTCTCCACATTCTGGACACTCTTCAACATTTTCATGCTCTTTCCAATACAATACACAATCATTTATACATGCATGTATGGGGATGTAACCAAGGTCCAAGTCTCGCATTAAGGATTTTGCCTCATAATGAGACTTAGGCAATGTCTCACCATCCGATAATACTTCTTTCAACAAGCTAAGTAACATGTCGAATGATTTGTTACTCCAACAATTTATTGTCTTCAAATGAAGTAACCTTGTAAGAAAATTCAACTTGGAGAAGTTCTCACACCCCTGATAGAGTGGACGTTGCGCATCCCTCAACAATCCTACTAAACTTTTCTGATTCGACATCACCCATAAAAGGAATATCCTGGCTACTACTTATCGCTGTAAAATCAGTATCTGCAATTGTTCCCCTTAACACATCCCGTATGATATCTTGCATTTCGTCAACGTCTTCATCCTTGCCATCCGGCACAATTGGGTCAGCAAGGACTTCAGTGGCCTCAACTCTTTGGTGGAAGTCTTCACCATGATGGATCCACCAAGTGTAATCCTGGTCAATCCCAACTATAAAAAAATCGTCTTCTACTTTGTCTAAAGCCTTGTGAACCATGTTCTTACATTTTCGGCATGGACACCTAATCCTATTACCTGAATTTGCCCGATATCACGCAAATTTCATGAATTCTTTAACACCTTGTTTATACTCTAGGCCAAACCTATTCTTAGCTCGCATCCAACTCTTATCCATATCTACAATGCAAAGATTAGAGTCAGTTTACGTTTATGTTAAGTGAATTGAGTTTAGGTTTAGGTTTAGGAATTCGGGTTCGGGATCGGGTTTAAGATTAGGTTTAGGTTAGGGTTTTAGGTTTAGGAATAGGTGTAGGTTTAGGTTAAGTGAATTGAGTTTAGGTTTAGGTTTAGGGTTTAAGGATTCAGATTCGGGTTCGGGATCGGGTTTCGGCTTAGGCTTTTAGGTTTAGGTTTAGGATTAGGTTAGGTTTATAGGTTTAGGCTTAGGTGTAGGTTTAGGTTTAAGGATTTGAGTTTAGGTTTAGGTTTCAGAATTTAGGTTTGGGTTTGAGATCGGGTTTAGGTTTAAGTTTTCAAGTTTAGGTTTAGGTTTAGGTTTAGGTGTAGGTTTAGGTTTAGGGATTTGAGATTAGGTTTAGGTTTAGGGATTCGGACTCGGGTTCGAGTTCGAGTTCGAGTTCAGGTTCGGGTTCGGGATCGAGTTTCAGCTTAGGTTTTCTGGTTTAGGTTCAGGATTAGGTTAGGGTTATGGGTTTAGGCTTAGGTGTAGGTTTAGGATTAGGGATTTGAGTTTAGGTTTAGGTTTCGGAATTTGGGTTCGGGTTTGGGATCGGGTTTAGTTTTAGGTTTTCAAGTTTAGGTTTAGGTTAAGGTTTAGGTGTAAGTGTAGGTATAGGTTTAGGTTTAGGGATTTAAGATTAGGTTTAGGTTGAGGTTTTGCATTAAGTTTTAGGGATTCAGATTCGAATTCGGGTTTGGGTTCGGGATCGGGTTTCGACTTAGGTTTTCGGGCTTAGGTTCAGGATTAGGTTAGGGTTATGGGTTTAGGCTTAGATGTAGGTTTAGGTTTAGAAATTCGGGTTTAGGTTTAGGTTTAGGTTTCGGAATTTGGGTTCGGGTTTGGGATCGGGTTTATGTTTAAGTTTTCAAGGTTAGGTTTAGGTTTAGGTTTAGGTTTCGGAATTTGGGTTCGGGTTTGGGATCGGGTTTAGGTTTAAGTTTTCAAAGTTAGGTTTAGGTTTATGTTAGGGTTATAGGTTTAGGTTTAGTTTAGGTGAATTGAGTTTAGGTTTAAGATTTCGAGTTTAGGTTTAGGTTTAGGGTTTAGGGTTTAGGGTTTAGGGTAGGGTTGTAAGTTTAGGATTTTGAGTTTAAGTTTAGGTTTAGGGTTTATGGTAGGGTTATAAGTTTAGGATTTCGAGTTTAGGTTTAGGTTTAGGTTTAGGTTAGGGTTGTAGGTTTAGGATTAGGTGAAGGTTTAGGTTAGGTGAATTGAGTTTAGGTTTAGGTTTAGGTTTAGGAAATTAGGTTCGGGTTCGGGATCGAGTATAGGTTTAGGATTTCAAGTTTAGGTTTAGGTTTAGGTTAGGGTTGTAGGTTTAGGATTAGGTGTAGGTTTAGGTTAGGTGAATTGAGTTTAGGTTTAGGTTTAGGAAATCGGGTTCGGGTTCGGGATCAGATTTAGGTTTAGGATTTCGAGTTTAGGTTTAGGTTAGGGTTGTAGGTTTAGGATTAGGTGTAGGTTTAGGTTAGGTGAATTGAGTTTAGGTTTAGGTGATAGGTTTATATTTAGGGTTCGGGTTCAGGATCGGGTTTAGGTTTAGGATTTCAAGTTTAGGTTTAGGTTTAGGTTAGGGTTGTACGTTTAGAATTAAGTGTAGGTTTAGGTTAGGTGAATTGAGTTTAAGTTTAGGTTATAGGTATAGGTTTAAGAAATCAGGTTCGGGATCAGGTTTAGGTTTAGGATTTCAAGTTTATGTTTAGTTTTATGTTATAGGTTTAGGCTAAGTGAATTCAGTTTAGGTTTAGGTTATAGGTTTAGGTTAGGGTTATAGGTTAGGTGAATTGAGTTTAGGTTTAGGTTTAGGTTTAGGTTTAGGAAATCGGGTTCGGGTTTAGATTTAGGCTTTTAAGTTCAGGTTTAGGTTTAGGTTTAGGTTTAGGTTACAGTTATAGGTTTAGGATTAGGTATAGGTTTATGTTAAGTGATTTGAGTTTAGGTTTCGATTTAGGTTTAGGAAATCGGGTTCGGGTTCGGGATCGAGTTTAGGTTTAGGATTTCAAGTTTAGGTTTAGGTTAGGCCTTGTAGCTTTAGGATTAGATGTAGGTTTAGGTTAGGTGAATTGAGTTTAGATTTAGGCTTAGGAAATCGGTTTCGGGTTCGGGTTCGGGGATCGGGTCTAGGTTTAGGATTTCGAGTTTAGGTTTAGGTTTGGGTAAGGGTTGTAGGTTTAGGATTAGGTGTAGGTTTAGATTAGGTGAATTGAGTTTAGCTTTAGGTTTAGGAAATCGGGATTCGGGTTCGGGATCGGATTTAGGTTTAGGATTTCGAGTTTAGGTTTAGGTTTAGGCTAGGGTTGTAGGTTTAGGATTAGGTGTAGGTTTAGGTTAAGTGAATTGAGTTTAGGTTTAGGTTTAGGAAATCGGGTTCGGGATTGGGTTTAGGTTTTGTGGACCCTCGCCGTTTCCACTCTCCCACACGACGTTCTCGTCCCTTCCCCTTTCGGGAAAAGAAGGAGAGGAGGATGCGTGAGTGCGAATTGCCGTTTGTGCCACTGGCTTGCCTCGTTCTCGAGGGCTTTGTTTGGTTGTCGTGTTAAGCTAGGATGTGTTTAAATGAGTTTATATAAGACCAGAGTCGCCACTAGCGAGTTATTTCGAATCTACAGTTGGCTAGACCCCGTAGAAACGTTAGAGAAGGGGATCCGAAGATTCCTTCCTCTAAAATGACTCCTTTTGATATGCGGTCAGAGATTCGAGGTAAGGGATCACGGTTACAGGGTGGGAAGAGGTTAAGCACCCTACACACTGCCTGTACCGAAGTACGGTCTCTACTTCATAGAATCAACCTAACACTTGAAAGTCTGTTTTAACCCTCGTACATTCTCATTGATGACATGATGCATGAATGCGGGTCTGAACAGTAAGAGTTTCTGATGGGCAGGTTCCAATAATAGGCAAGCCCAGAGCTTACGCTCGAACTGAGAGGTGCTTAATATAAGACGTATGCAGTGTGTTTGAATAATCAAGGTGCTTTATAGTGAAGCATGAATGCAAGTCTGAACAGTAAGAGTTTTTGATGGGTAGGTTCCAATAACAGGCAAGCCCAGAGCATACGCTCGAACTGACAGGTGCTTAATATAAGACGTATGCAGTGTGTCTGAATAATCAAGGTGCTTTATAGTGAAGCATGAATGCAAGTCTGAACAGTAAGAGTTTCTAATGGGCAGGTTCCAATAACAGGCAAGCCCAGAGCATACGCTCGATCTGACAGGTGCTTAATATAAGACGTATGCAGTGTGTTTGAATGATCAAGGTGCTTTATAGTGAAGCAGGGGGGTTGGAAAAAAGTAAATGTTGCACTTATGCTAGATGCAAATGAGATGATGCTGGAAAAAGAGTAGCTGGATGGACGGAGGTGTCGCAAGGGTTGGCTTCGAGTGGCTGGATCAAGACTTGGATGACTTGGGAGACTTGGACCAGTGGTCAGGCTGGGCTAGACCAGGGCTAAGATCTCCTCACTCGGGCTCTCCTTGGTGGGAAAAATGGTCTAAAGGATGGAGAAGGGAACTCAAACGGACGGACTCTCTCTGGCTGGGTTGCTGTGTTGAAATGAGAAGGGGAGGGGGGTATTTATAGCAGCGGGCAGTGGCAGATTGTGTAAATATTTTTGGGCAGCCCACTGTGGGTCGCCTGTACGGTCACTCCTCGATTTCCAGCAGCGGTACGGTCATTCCCTCGGGGCTGCTGTTTGGCTCGGTGGGTCGACTCAATGAGTTGACTCAACGGGTCGACTCGGTGTTTTGACTCGCGAGTTGACTCGACGGGTTGATTCGATGTTTTGACTCGACGAGTTGACTCAGCGGGTTGACTCGGCGGGTTGACTCAGCGGGTTGACTCACTGTGTTTGACTTTTTTAGGATTTTTTGACTGGCTTTTCTTATGGGGGGTTTTTTAGGCTGATGTTTAGGACTGGGTTGACTGGGTTCAGGCTTGAGTTGGGCTATGGACTGGGGCTTACATGGGTGAGTTTGGCTGAGTTTGGACTTGGGACTTGGGGGTATGGTCCTCCATTCATCCAGCTATCTCTACCAACAGTGTAGCCGAAGGTGGGGTGTCTACAGATGCCCCTCTTTGGCAGAGGTTGCGTGCAACCGAATGCCAAAGCGAGTGGACACCCCACTTCTGACCCAGTCATTCATAGATCATGTTCTGAAATCTTTGCTTGCCTTTGCATCTGTGCCAGTTGGTCGTTTGGAAATCGATCACTCGTACATACTGCGAGAGTTTGGAGAAAACGTTGCGATTATCCCTGCATGCGCTGCAACCTGGGTACCCAATCGCAACCCTTCCGTTCCCGATCGGTACTAACATCGGAAAGGTACAACAGAGCCTCTGCGTCGCTAGTCTTACGAGGTTACTGACCCTGAGACTGATTGTGTGATGTTTGATGTTTTGCCAGATCACTCAAGGAGTACTTGTTTCGCTTGACTGTCAAAGTGGTTAGACGCCCTGCGTCAGATAGTCTTACGGGATTCTACTACGCCGACTTGGACTCAGTCAAGGTACTTTAGGCATCCACGCCTAGGTATGTGCGGGTGGACTCTTTCCACCCGATCTGCTGGTTTCGATGCTTAGTTTGCAATTCATTCTTTCCTTGATTGTGGTCTAGAATCTTTGTTATCCTTTGTATTTGAGTCAGTTGATTGTCTGGAAATTGATAACTCGCACATACCACGGGAGTTTGGAGAAAACGTTGCGATTGTCCCTGCATGCGCTACAACCTGGGTACCCAATCGCAACCCTTCCATTCCCGATCAGTACTAACATCGGAAAGGTACAGCAGAGCCTCTGCGTTGCTACTCTTACGAGGTTACTGACCCTGTGATTGATTATATGATGTTTGATGTTTTCTCAGATCACTACAGGAGTACTTGTTTCGCTTGACTGTCAAAGTGGTTAGACGCCCTACGTCGGATAATCTTACGGGATTCTACTACGCCGACTTGGACTCAGTCAAGTTACTTCAGGCATCCACGCCTAGGTATGTGCGGGTGAAGTCTTTCCACCCAATCTGCTGATTTTGATACTTGGGTTACAATTCATCGTTTCCACCTGTTCAAATGGTTTCTGTGACCGAGCCTTTTGGCTTTCATCTTTTCGTATCTTGACATGTGGTACGACCGCACTGACACTGGAGTTCAGTTCGACCGTACTTTGGGTGCATTGGATCCGATGGTCTCCGGGGAAACCGCGAGACATCGGATCTTATTTGATTTTTGCGTCGGCTCCTACCTAGAGATATGGAAGATCTCCTGGTGTGTTGGAGGCAGAACGCTCTAGTGGAAAAATATTTTTTTGGATTTTTGAAAAGATACCCACTCTGGGGAGCGATACTCCGTGGGGTTTTTATTTGCAAATAGAGATATTTTTTTTGTCTTTTTGAAATGGAAATCCGGTTTGCATGCGCCTCCACTAGGGATGCCTGTGGGGTATTTGGCTAACCGACTTTTATTTTGAAAGCAGGTAAACATGATGATTGATGCGATGGATGCTGATGCATGGAGATGCATGATGAATGCATGGCTTTGGCTCATTCTCTTTTAGTTTGATGATTTTGCTTTTGTTAGAGATGCAGAGAATTTTGAGTTTATGACTTGCAGGGTTGTGCTTCCCTGGGAATTTTTTTTTAATGCGGATGTTTGGTCAGCGGGTTGGTCAAGATCCTGACCCGTGGTCGATCAGGTCTATCGTCCCAAGATGCTGTTTCTTTGCTAATGAGAATGTACGATGATTAAATCAGACTTCAAAATGTTCTTCTAGGCATAAATGCGATTGAGACGGTGCTTGGTCGCCAGTTTTGGTCAAGATTCCAATTTGCGGGCGATTGGATCCGTCATCCCAAATTGTGAAATGAGCAGAGTTCAAGACTCCTGAAGTGTAGTGCTGGGGGCTAGTGACAATTTTTTGTGATTTTTGTAAATATCTGGTCTGAATCTTTACTTGAGTGGTCAGGATAGAGATCGGTTATTGAGAACAAAGGAAATATTTTTTGTGATTTTTGCAAATATTTGATTTGAAAGCAAGGGAAATATTTTTTTGTGATTTTTGCAAGTATTTGATTTGAAAGCAAGGGAAATATTTTTTTGTGATTTTTGCAAGTATTTGATTTGAAAGCAAGGGAAATATTTTTTTTTATTTTTGAAAAGGTGATTTTGTAATGTTTTGGTATTTTGTGATTTTTTCTGAAATGCAGGGAAAAGGTATAGAATTTTCATCCACTTCTAGCTTCTACTGCTGGTAAGGTACCCGATCCATTTTACGTCAGCGAGCAAGACGAGTCTCACACAGTTAAGTGCAGTAGTTTTACATCTTCGGATGAGGGGATTTTGAGGGTTTTCAGTCAACACGCCCACAAAGTTGCCTGTTCCTCATGTGCAATGCACATAGACCATGTATCGTCCGACGGACTCCTTCGGCCACAAAATGAGCCACATCCTCACATTTTCCTTAGTCAATCCAGTTTGGGGCCTTACGTTGCTCACAATTCCGTAAGGGTGCGCTCCACCTCCCAACAGCCTTAATCCCCTTCATGAGTTTTAGGAACAGGGAACATCCGTCAGATTCAACAGCGACTTCCAAATCAAGGTTGTCTATCACGGTGCGTTCAACACGAACAGGGTTGCGGAGTTCTGCCCGCCTCAGCCCTTACCTGTTTAAAAGATTCCAGACACCCGTACGATCAAGTGTCAGCCATGTCTAGAACAGGTTAGGAAAGAAAGCCCCCGAGAAGTTAATCTCAGTGTAGTTTTATGTCTTCGGACCGCTGGGGATGAATTTGTGCAGTTGAAATTGATGGTGAAATTTTTATTTTTTATTTTTTTTATATATTTTTATATTTTTGAAAAAAGTTCCAGATTTCAACTCGAGTGATCGAGGTTGATGCTGGCTTTTATAGAAAACTCAAAAAATCTTTTTGGTATTTTGAAAATGATCCAGGTCATCCGATCCTGGCTTGAACGGCTGGGATCGATGCCGGTTTTTATTAAAAATCTCTCGGGATGTTGATCCCGACGTAGTTTAAGGTCTTCGGACCCAAAAGAAATTTTTTTTTTATGTACATGCTGAAAGTACATTCTTTTTGATGATTTTTTTTGAAATGGTCCAGGCTGTTGAATCTCAATTTGAACTATCAAGATTAACACTGGTTTTATTGAAAATCTCTCGGGATTTTGATCCCGACGTAGTTTAAGGTCTTCGGACCCAAAAAAAATGTACAAAAGGGGGCAAACACATTTTTTTTGTTTTTGGAAAAATGTCCGGTGTCAGCGGATTTTGATTCGAACGATCCAGACTGCTACCGATTTTTATTTAAAAAGTCCCTCGGGATCTTGATCCCGATGTAGTTTAAGGTCTTCAGACCAAGAACTGTGTACAAGAGATGTGTATATATGTTTTTTTTTTTTTTGGTTTTCAGAAAATGTCCGGGGTCGTCAGATCTTGATCCAGACCGATGCCGGTTTTTATTGAAAGTCCCTCGTGTCACGCCCCAAACCAGGGGACCGGGCTCACTAAATTTTCGATCGCCGACCTTGGTGCCAACAGCCTCCGTAGTACCCCATTCTCGGCTCCTAGCTCTCATGTGCCAGGTTCCGATCCTGGGATCCTACCAGGAGGATTTTCAGGGTAAATTTTTTATATGAGCATAATCAAAACCATAAAACATCATCAAATATCCACTAATAAGTTTGTTGAGTACAGTGCTGGAAAGGAAAATACAACATGAAGCAGAAGTCTAAAATATCAGGTACATAAACCGCGCTCAACGCTGCTGATAGGCTCTAGTACCTGCAGTGTAAACAAACGCGCATGAGCTTCCTACGAAGCCCAGTAGAGTGCGTGTGTGCGCGTGTGATGCATATGACAAGTATGCAGATATCAGAGTAAGCGAAAGCAGTAGAGGGCTAAGTTACCAAGTTCATGAATGCTATCAGCCATCCTAAGGCTATGCGATGCAAGGGCCTACATGGCCGAGTGTTACATGCTAGAGATGCAATGCAAACACGTCAATCCTCAACTGATCCACATATCAAAATAGTTATCATCTGGGACATCACCGGGGTCTAGTATACTCTAATATTGGCCGCCGCACATCGCGCGCGTAACCAAACGAGTAGAAAAGACCTCACTATCCGCCTCGTCAGTGGTATGCCAATGCCCACCCGGCTCGCCGATAGCGGACCCATTCCATGAGCTGGTCAGACTCGACCTAGCTTACAGCCCACTTCACCCGGGCGGATAAGGTCACACCCCTTTCCAACCGACCTCGACACAGTGGGAGACGCGGCCTACTGGTATTTGGCACACGGGCGCTCATGTTATCCACTCGGTCTCGACGCTGGAGCATCCTACTGGTACCACAGGGTTTAGAGACTTTCACCCAAGGACATCCATAGCGCCCACGTACTAGAACAAGTTTCCGGTGTCTAATACTGCCAACCATGATGTGACTATGGTGGCCACCACCCTGATGCTGCTAGGGTGTGAAAGCGATCGTGACATACATAATGCGAAATGCATGAGTCATACAATCCAAGTCATGCACCAAACTTACGCATACTGCGCAATCATGTGGGGCGACCCTGTCTCGCACGGGTCCCCTAAGTATAACAAGCCAACTAGCATATGCTATGGTTAATCATGATCCATAACAGGCATACAAATGATGCGTATGGGCATATGAATGAGCATGGTATTCATTATACTAATCATGTTATCAGTGTGACATATTAAGCTAATCATACTAGCATGCTACTAAACATATCATGTAACATTGGCCTTAAAAGGCCCAATATATATCTAAAGAAAGTGGAACCCGGACTGTGGGTCCCATTGGAAATGTAAAGGTCTTCATGGCATAGCCCACTTGAGACCACATCGGCCCCATACTTGGGCTTGCACATACAAGATAGGCCGCCAAAATACGTGTACGGCATGGATAAAACATATTCATCAAGAAGAAACTATGGTGGACATCAATGACCACTATTCCCTACGGGTGTGGTCCATCTAACATCTGAATTTACCTCATTTTTGGGGCCGTATCCAAAATAATATAGAAAAATAGATAGGCATCATGAATAAAACCGATATTTGTGTTTTCTCTTTCGTCCATGTCCATGTGATCTTATGAACAGATTGGATGGCAAATAAACATCACTGTAGAACCTAGAAAGGTTTCAATGTTGGAAATCATTATCCCCACTATAGCATGGTCCACTTGACATTAGGATATGCTTAAATTTTGGGCTTGGCCACTTATGAAACAGGTTGAATGACAATTAAACATCACTGTAGGGCTGGGAAGGTTTCAACGGTGGAGATTATTATTCCCACTGTTGACCCGTGGCATGGCCCACTAAAAGGAGCTGGAAAAACATATGGATGGGATAGGTGAGGCACATACCTTCTAGGTGGGCCCAACGAATGGGGCCCAACGAGTGGCACCACAAGGCTGCTGGGCAGCAGCGTCCCCTGGACGCTGCCTATCCAGCGGCTGTCCTTTTTTTTTTTTTTTAAACTCATCAAGTGGGGCCCACAGAAGTTTCTGATCAAGCTGATATTTTTGTTTCCCCTTCTCCCCTGCCTGTGTGAGCTTATGAACAGGTTGGATCTCAAATAAACATCATGGTGGGCCATGAGAAGATTTCAATGGTAGGGTCACTGTCCCTACTGTTTTCTGTGGTGGGGCCCCCTTGAGACTTGGATCTGACCCAATCTTGGGGTTATGCCCTAAAATGATCTCCCTAAAAGAATGGACGGTGTGGATACAGCACATGCATCATGGTGGGACCCACGACTGGGCCACCAGCTGGCCTCACGAGCCGCGTACCTGGACGCAGGTACGCCCAGCGTCAGAGGCCTTGCCTCTTCTTTCCGTTTTCTTCTTCTTTTCTTTTTTTTTTTGTTTTTCCATGCTTTTCATCGAGTGGGGCCCACATGGGTCTGATCCACTCCGTTCATCAGGTTCCCCATCTCATGGGGGACCCAACAAGCCCCACATTGGACATGTAAATCTGTTTAAAAACATTAAGGTGGGCCCAATGACTTCTGATTGTAGAACCATCGTTTCCACTGTTTCATGTGGTGCGGTCCACTTAAGATTTGGATCTGGCTCATCCTTGGGCCATGGGCCTAAAATGATATGGGAAAACAAGTGGACGGCGTGGATGGAACACAAACATCAAGGTGGGTCCCACGAGTGGGGACCCATTACAGCGTTCAAGTGACGCTGGACTTTCCAGCGTCAGAACGTCCAGACGCTGGACGTCCAGCGGCTCTCTCTCTCTCTCTCTCTCTCTCTTTTTTATCTTTGCAGTTATTTCAAGTGGGGCCCACTTAGTGAAGATCCAATCCGTCCATTAGGTTCCCCATCTCATGGGGGACCCAACAAGCCCAATATTGGGCAGGTGATGTGGTCCACAAACATCACGGTGGGTCCAGGAAGTCTTAACAGTTGGTTTCATTAGCCTCATTTTTTTCCAATGGTGTGGTCCACCTGAGATCTGGATCTTCTTCATTTTTGGCGTCCAGCCATAAAATGGGCTGAAGAAACAGCTGGACGGTGTGGATTGGGTGCATACATCAAGGTGGGTCCCACGTGTGGGGCCTGCTCATCGCCCAAAAGGGGTTTGCCCTGCTGGGCAGCAGCGTCCTCTGGACGCTGTCTGTCCAGCAGGCTAACTTCTTCTCTCTTTCTTTTTTTTTCTTTTTTTTAATTATTATTATTATTATTATTATTATAATAATAGGAAGGTGGGGCCCATGATCCCATCCATTCATCTAACTGTCCATCACAAGGTGGACCCAAGAGAAAAGGAAAATGGAAAGAAATTGAGAAAATGGATGGGGTTTGTGGCCCCCTTGCACTCACCTCAAAGAATGGATGGTTGGATAGGATCGGGTTGACGATCGGACGATCCGGACGGCCCGGATGATGGTTGAGGTCCTCCAAACTTGGATCTACACCCTTAATCTCTCTAATCTCTCTCTACTTCTCTCAAATCTCTCTCTTTCTCTCAAATCTTTCTCTTTCTCTCTCCTTTCTCAAATCTCTTTTAGCTCTTGAATTTCAAATGAGCTCTCCTCTCCCCCTACGTATGCACTTGTATGGGGGGGGGGGGGGGGGGGGGGGGCGAGAGAGAGAGAGAAGGAATCATGGAGGGGGTAATGATGGGTAGCATGGGAGAGAGGGATGGGGGGTATGGTGTGTGTAGAGTAGGGGTATGGGATGGGTGTAGGTGAGAATGATGGTGATGGATTTGATTGATGTGACATGGTCTTGGAATTTGTGCAAGTGGGGCCCACAACACACACACGTTGCGCGGCCCACCTCAGATTACGCAATCGATCATAACTTTCACACCGGGTATCGCAATGGGGCGTGCCGCGCGGCGTTGGAATCGCAGCGCCTACGCGGTCGCCGGGGTATAGGTCTTGGGTCGATGCAGTACTAAAACAGGGTCGCGATCAAGGCTCGCTAATCTGATCCGTCCGGGACGTACCGGCACCGGAAAATAAGCGTACGGAGGGCAAATAAGGGTACGGGTTTTACACCTTGGGATCTTGGTCCCGACGTAGTTTAAGATCTTCGGACCCCATTTTTGTACAAGCTGAACATACATTTTTTTTTGTGATTCTTTTTTTTTGAAATGACCCAGGTCATCAGATCTTAGCCTGAACGGCTGGGATCGATGCTGGTTTTTATTAAAAATCTCTCGGGATGTTGATCCCGACGTAGTTTAAGGTCTTCGGACCATAAAACTGTACAAGCGGACTGTAATCAAGGGTGGAGATTTCGGGGATTCTTCTTAGACTAGTTCAGATCATCAGGTCATGACTTTGAATGGTTGAGATCACTGTTTGACCAAGTCAATTTTTTTCTTTCTTTTCCTTGAAAATTCCATGGAACTTTTCCACATCATCAAGCCAATTTCTCACCAACTTCTCACAAGATGAGACTTTGGTGAGATTTCTCACATTTTCTCTTCATTCTCTTCCATCACTCCACTCTTACAAGGAGGTACAAGATTCACTTGCAACCACCCTTCCCAAGGAGGAGTTCTTCCCAAGGAGAGAGGAGGAGAGGTCGTTTCACCTAAGTGGAGGGTAGGAAGGCCCCCTGGGCGCCGTCCGGACCGCTTCTGACCCCTAGTTTCTTCAATGGGTTGGGTAAAGGGGTGCACCCCCCTTTTCTATATAACATGGGGCACCCTTGCCTCCTCCAACGTGCAATCTCTCTCTTCTCTCTCTCATACTCTCTCTTTCTCAAAGTTTTCTTTCTCCTCTTGGTGGTTCTTTGCTTCTCTCAAGTGGTGGGCCTTAGAGAAGTTTTGGGACAGCAAGGTGGTCCCTCTTTGGTGAGTGGTAAAGGTATGGACCACTCCCTTTCTCTTTCTTGTCCTTTTCCTTTTTCATTGTCTCTTCTCATGACTCTTTTCTTTTTCCATGTAGCTATTCCAAAAGGAGTGAAGGTGGGCCCAAGTATATTTGGCCATTTTCTAGATCTCCAATCTATTTCAAAGGTGGTGCATGGAGAAGGACCTTGCAAGCTTTCCATTTCATTTTTTCTTTTCTTCTTTTTTTTCACACTCCCTTCATGTGTATGTAAAGGGTAATTTTGCCATGTCCACCAAGTGTGCATGGCAAAATATACTATTTTTTCCATGGGAGTTGGGCCTCTTTTCATATGTATCAAATGGGCTTAAAGTGAAGTAATGGCCCTTGGTGTATTTGATGGGCCCAATGCTTCATTTTGGGCTCCCTCTTACTTTCTCTTTCTTGTCATTTCCTTTGGAGCTTTCTTTTTCTTTTCCATCTTCTTTCCAAGATTTGGGCCCATGGGCATGGTAGGGCCCATCTCAAGTTTTGGGCTCATGGGGCTCACTTTAGGTGACCCCATCTTTCTTCACATATGTATTGACCAAGGTAACTAGCCCATTCTTCACTTGGATCTCAAGTAGGCTAGATTTCTTAGTTGGGCCTTTATGGACAAGTAACCCAAATCTTCCACCATCTCTTGATTATGATGTACATCCTTGTACAAAGTGTGGTGGGTTCCTTGGAGTTTTTTTTTCTCATATGGATGGGCTTTTGGGCCTTCATTGAAGCTTGGATTTCTTTGGACCATGTGTGCACCACTACACTTTGTTCATGTAGGATTTTTTTATTCTTTCATGCTTTTTCTTTTGATGGATGGAGGACTTGAGTTGCTTGACCATCTACAAGTCCCATGAGTGGGTTGTTTCAACAATCTCACTAAGTTCAAATGGTTTTTAGTTGTAGTAGGAAAGTGGTTTCCAAGAGTTTCCTTTAATGTCATCAATCTTAAGTGAATGATTCTTCTTCAAGTGAGCTATCCATGCAACCATAGCTCCTTGAACTTCCTTTTGGGGTGCTTGGTGGGTCATCCACCATCATTCTCAAAGATGAGTAATTTTCCTTTCAATTTGTAAGAAAGAATGATACCCATAAGTTGCCCAATTTTGTCCCATGCTTTGGGACATTTTGGATTTTGATCTTCAAGTGGGCTATGTATACCATTCTTATCCATTTTCATGATGGTTGGGTGACTCATCAAGACATGCCCTCTTGTGCTCAAATAGTCCCCCTTTTTGGTAAAGAAATTGGTGCACATAAGTTGCCCAAACTTGCCCTTTCATGGGCATTTTTAACTTAGTTCTTCATGTGGGCTATGTGCATCAACTTTTTTACCATTAGCTTCTTTGATTCGTATTTTTGTGGGTAGACCGCCATGTTGTACTCTCATGGTCAACACTTTCATCAAGATGGTGCACATAGGGGTGCCCATGGTTAACCCATGAATGGGTCCTCATGTTCTTCAAGTGGGCTATGTGCTCCCTTCAATCCATTGAGGTGAGGCATTTGGGTTGCTCTTGGGGGCCCATTTCCCTCCTATTCTCCACTTGTCCATGTACATGTGTAAAAAGATGGAAACATCTTAAGTGAGAATCATGGCCTTGGCATAAAAAGTGGACCAATCCTTGGCCACATGTGGACTTTGAAGAGAGATTTCTCATGTGAAGTAGGATTCTTATTCTTTGTTGATCTCATGGTACTTGAATGCATTTGTTGTCCAAAATGTGTCCTTGGATGATGGACTTTTCTTGCCTAAGGCATGTCATGCAACCTTCTTTAAGGTGGGCCTTGCTTTTTTCAATGGGCCCAACACATAACCTAGGTAACACATGGAGTTGGACTTTAGATCTTGCATTTGAATGTGAGTCCAATCCCATGGGTTTCCCGGATGATAATTTGGATTTTAACGGGTAAGGGATAAGGACTTACCTTGCCAAGCTTGTAGGATTCAATGGCGGACGGTACTAGAGGTAGTCGAGTGATTGACGAGGATGATCCTACTTTCATCATCCTCCGAGGGGACCACATGTGTTCCTTGGCTATGGAGCACCAACCTCTTCCCGCTATCAAGGGTCGAGGTACCAGGGATCACTGGGACAACTGAGTGAAGGATCCATAGCCCTTGCTTGAACGAGTATTGGCTGGTACTCCTTTTGCTGGCCTCCTCACCTTACGTTTTCATAACAACAGTGCCAACCGCATGATGCTCGCGGCCCTTTGCGAACGATGGCGGGACGAGACCCACACCTTCCAGCTCCCTTGTGGTGAATGGGGAATAACTCCCCTGGATATTTATATGCAAATAGGCTTTTCGTTTCATGGGGCAGTTGTTCCCCAAGTCAGCTCTCTGGCTCCCATCACTTCCACTGACTGGCTACGGCTCGTCGGTGATGTCCCACCCAAGGATGAATTCCAAGGCCATCAAGTAAAGATGCGATGGTTCTACAACACTTTTGCCTCCGTCATCCCCACTACCGAGCGAGAGGCCCTCCACAAAGCACAGGCCATGATCACTTACGCCTTCGGGTCCTTCCTTCTCTGCTACGCCAATGAGAGGGTCGATCCTAAATTTCTTCGCTTGGTTGAGGATCTACACCACCCCTACAATTGGAACGGGGCTATCATGACTCATATTTTCTAGGATCTGGATAAGACTTGTCGGAATAGCCGGTCCTACACTGGTTTTTGGCCTATCGTCGAGGTATTTCTTTCATTCACCTTTCTTGGAGACATTTGCCTTCTTTCTCTCTCTGATCATTAGGTGTGCTTTTGCCCAGACTTACTTTTATGACCATTTTCCCCATCTTGTGCCGAGGATGCGGGACGATATTGAGCCCTCTTTGTATCGCCACATGTACTGGCACTAGCAAAACCGTCAGCGGAACTCCCGAGTTTCTGGGGACAATTGGCGCGCTGACATAGACGGGTTAACCGTTGATGACGTAAGTATCTTGCTTTCCTTACCCCTCGTGCTGCACTGTAACTGATCGTGGTGACCTCATTTGCTGTAGCTCGCTCGGATGCCGTATGCCAGCTTCCCTCTCTATTACACCCCTCAGCGTGTGGAGGCATATGATGCTTCATGTCTCCGTATCATGCTTTTTGACGCTGAATCTTTTCAGTGGTATTTGGGTGAGAGGCTCCTTCGACAGGTTACTGGGGTGGCTCGAGTCCCTTGTTCTGCACCTCCACCAGCTGCTCGAATTCCTGCTGGCGAGATGGCTGATGCTCTTGCGGGCCAGCCCGGGTTTCGTTTCACGATCCCGGATCGTGACTATGATGAGTGGTATTTACTGTACTGCCAGGGGCCTCTGCTTCCTTCGCTCTATGTTCCAGGGGGCCGTCGCAGATATGCTGGAGGCTCAGTGACAGCTCCTTTGATGGTTCTTTACCGTCGGGAGCGGGACGAGAGGAGGGACGATGACGACTATGTTGGCGACTTGTAGCCAGCCTTTGTATTCAGCTTACTTGAGGGATGACCTTCTTCTTTTGGCTTTTACCCACCTTTGTATCAAAATCTTCTGCATGAATACACAATCTTAATTCTTCTTAGATTACTTGATGATGCTTGGATGCTTTGATTTCTGACTCAGTCTTTAATTATTTCTGGAGGATGAGCCTTCTTAACTGCATGGATGATGACTTGAACGGTTCAGATTGCTTGATTTGGCCCTGTGGGCCCATTTGATGATCAGATCTTGGATTCTGGCCTTCTTTCTTGATGATCAAGCCTTTGATCTTGCTATTTGATTGCTCATGTAGGTTCTTCCATGGTTTAGTTCATGATGATCTAGTCTAGCTTTAAATGACTTGGATTGCTTGTGGCCCCTATTTGATCATCTTTCCCTCTCTTTGACTTGATCAGACCCATTCTGGCCGCAGTGCTTCATGATTGGACCGGTGGGGTACCTTCCAGATGATCTTGATCAACCTCAATAGAAATATGGAGTGGATTGGAGCCTCTGGCGGCCCTCAAGGTGCCATCTGCTGATGTGGACTGTCAGCCTCACCTACCAAGAACCATGGAGCCAATCCCACGGAGAGAGAGGGAGCGCGTCCGTACGGGCGGCCTAGAGCGGGCCGCCCAAAGCTCGCCTCTTGTGCGGCTTGGGCTGGCTCGTGCTCGGACATTCTTCACAGTCCTCTGCTCTTGTCCCATGTTCCCTACACGTCTCGGTTTGACTACAGCCATGAATATTCTCTTTGTCTCATCTTCCCTCCTCCTTTTGTCTTCTTCTTGTCTTGTCCTTTCTTGGGCAATGGATGGTGGAGATTTAGGGGTTGTGGGGGCTGTCCATGGTGGGTCCCACACTTCAGGAGGTGGTGCAGGCTTTAATGATGGTGGAATCTCTTTAATGGATGGTAGAGATGGTGCATTGAATGGGGGCATTGATGAGGGGTTAGGGATGGTGGTTGGTGGAGCTTTGAATGGGCCCATTAATGGCAACCATGCTGAAATTCCAGATTTGAATGGGGCTTTGATTGTGGGAGAAATGGATGGCATGGGTGAGATGGGAGGATGGGATATAGGTGAGGCTATGCATCCCTTGAACATGGGCCACATGGATGATGTGCTTGACGGAGGTGATGGGACCATGATGGACATAGATGGGTTGATCTCCTGTCTAGATGGGATGGATGGTTCAGATGATACCTTTGATGGTTTGCATACTTGTTTGGGTGGACTTAATGTGATCATTGATGATGTCCCCCTGATGATGGACAGTGTGGATGCCTTGATGATCCCTTTGATCGGCCAGGATGATGACTGGTTTCATGATTTCCTGTTGGAGAGGGCCGCAGGTCCAGATCTGACCGTTGATTCTTCGATCGGGGTAGCCGGGACCCTTCTTGATGGTTCAGATGCATTTTTCGACGGTCAGATTGGCCAGGATGCCACGATGTGTGGTGTGATCTTCGCTGGTAGCCCTTTTGATGGAGAGTATCGTCCTTCTCTTGATCGTCGGTCTTTTGCGCACTCTGTTCATGAGGTGGGCGAGTCTTCTCATGCGGCTGAGGTCGTGGCGGTTTCGGATAGTGATGCGACTATATCAGACATGGTCGTTATTGAGGGCAGGTCAGGGGCTGTCGAGTCTGCAGAGGTTCCAGCTTTTCCTTCTCCTTCGCCTGTTGACCTTCCGATCCTCGATGAGTCATCATTAATTTCTGGGCCTTTTGTTCTAGAGGGGGTGCCAGTGAGGACTTGTCAGCTGCTTCCTCGTCCTTCTTGCTCGCCACGGCTGCTTGCTTAGCTTGATGGTTTGTCAGCTTATGAGATTCGGGATTTGGAGTCCTATGGCTTCGGCAGTCTGATCCATATGGCTAGAGTTGACATTGATTGGAGGATGCTCGGAGCTGCTTTGATTGATTGGGTCCCTTCGTTGAACTTGTTCGTGTTCAACGATATGGAGATGGGACCCTCTTTGGAGGAGCTTGCACGTTTGACAGGCCTACCTTAGGATTATACTTAGTATTTCTCGCCGAAGACATCGCCGAAGACTGCCACACCGCAGAACTGGTTCGGGATCCCCTATCTTGTTCGGCCTGCAGCCGCCGGCCAGGATGCTGTAGTGTTCTCCTTGGATTTACTGTATGAACTTTTTTCGCGTCTTCGGAGTGTGGCTGATTCTACCTTTGCTCGGAACGCACTGATGTTCTGCTTGATAGCTGAGGTGCTGTTCTCGGGATAGCGCAGGTCCCAGACTCCTCTGTTTTTTGAGGTGATGAGCCGAGCTATCCGACGGCAGGGGATCATTTCTCTCATCTTAGCTGAGCTGTTTAATGGGCTGACTGACTGCGCCCTAGGCCGCACTCGTGCCCTTCGCGGCTGTTGTGCCTTTCTTCAGGTATCTTTTCTACACCTTTTCCTTCTTGCTTTGTTATGAATTGCTTGGCTCTAGCTGAACTTCTTTTCCTTTTTGTGATCAGGTCTGGCTATGGGAGCGTCTTTTTTTTACCGTTCCTGTACCTCTTCCTGGCATTCCTAGCTCTGACGTCATGCGTTATATCATGGAGTTTCTTCCTCATACGGCTAGGATGAGCGAGCCCTTGTATCGCAGGATGTTCGCTGAACTTCGTGACTGGAATGTTCGTTGGGAGTCATCTTGGCTTTCACTTCCTCCAGTGCTTTGCGATGCACACCGCCTTCCTCTGATGTTGGTAGGCTTTCGATCTTACTTTTCTTACCATCCCATTCGGTTCCTGCGGCAGTTTGGGTACGAGCAGGATGTTCCTCTTTTCGCTTTCGCGGGTATCGGGCGTCGAGCACTTCCATCTAGATCCTCTGACTTTAGGACCCGGGTTGATGGATATTGGGCAAGTTATTTGACTGCTAATTTGCTCGGTTTTGAGCTGCGGACTTTTCCGATGGCGACCGCCCCATATTAGTACTGGGTTCCTGAGCAGTCTTTGTATCGATGTATCCCTTGCTGGCACCAGACTATTGATGAGGATGAGCAGGATATCCTTGGAGATGCTGGCTCTTCGTCTGGTTCATATGAACCTTTTGAGGAGCACCCATTCATTGATCCTTGCTTCCTTTTGGCCACTCATGGCCATCTGCTGTCTGAGATTTCTGCACTTCGGTATCATTGTGAGATGATGTCGAGGAGATTGGCTGCTGATCAGAGGTTGTCTGATGAGGAGACGGCGATCCGTACCCTTGAGCGAGATGAGGTGCATTACCTGCGCATGGAGGTGAGCAGGTTGAGAGCGAGGCTACTTCATTATGAGTCAGAGGACTTACCTGATGTGGCCGAGGAGGAGAGTAGAGATTGATTGCGTTGGTCACCTACACATTCTTTTTTGCATATATGATTGATGATGATTCATTTTTTGTATTTTTTTGAAAAAGATGACATGATATGTATAAAAGAAATATGATTTTTTAATCAAAAAAGAAGAAAACCTTTTTTGGGAATCTATTGTGCCATGAGTTGTCTTGTGAGTGTGTGTCTGGATTTTGTGTCGGGATATAGGAATCAGAACTGGGGCTCGGTCAATGCTTTGACCGATGTCTCGAGATTTGACTTGTGTGCTCCTTTGGTTCCCTTAGAGGTGTAGGCAACGGAAACTATTGCCTTTTGAGATTGTCGGAATTTGCAGAGCTCTTCGCTCCTGACCGCACTTCTTCTTGTTCTTGAACTGTGACTGCTTGAACCGTTCTGAACTGTCTGATTTCCTGGTACCTGCACTTTTTTTTTTTTTTTTTTTCATTCGAGCCATTTTTGCCTGCAGCACTCTTTCGAGTTTTCACCGCAGCCGGCCTTTCCCAGTCATTTTTGCCCGTGGCGCCCTTTCGGGTTTTCATCACGTCCCGGGTGTTTGATCTTGCCTGCCCCTTGGTAGCTATGCTGTTTTTACCCTCGGCGCCCTTTCGGGTTTTCACCGAGTCCATTGTATGCCCACTGTTTTTACTCAGAGCGTCCTTCTGGGTTTTCACTCTGCCCTCTTTGTTTAAGCACACATTTTCTTTTTTTATTTTTTATTTTTCTGAATCTTTGGATAACTGTAGCGGTTAGAGGTCGGGAATCCGTCGTTGCCGGTCGACGGCAGTCTTTCAGCCCTTATCCTAAGTTACGATGATAGAGCTGTTGGTCTTAGCTAAAGACCCTTCTGAGATGAATGGATGGATGACTGTGTTTTTTCTTGGACTGATTTTTTTCTTGGGTGCCTTGCTTTGACTTCCCTTTTTCTTTCTCTTTTCTTCTCTTTTTTTTTCTTTTTCATTTGTATTCTTTTTCTCTTTTTTTTTGTCTTTTCCTTTTGAATCCCCTTACTTGAAACACTTGTTGGTGGACGGAAATGATTTCTCAGAGGTCTTAGCTTTGACCTCTTGACTTCAGCTCTATTAAAGTAACTCTTGATAAGGTCAGAATGACTTACCCGTGAAAGATCTTCACGTTGTCAGCGTTGGTTGGCTCAGGAAGATCTACCCCTCTCATGCTGGTGAGTCTGAGGGCGCCTCCGGGAAGTACTTCTCTGATGATCAGTGGTCCGTCCCACGAGGGTTTGAACTTTTCCTCTAGGATCCGGAAGGTGCGACGGCAGAATTTTCTTCATGACCATGTCGCCTACCTTGAAACTTCTTTTTCGGACTCTCTTGTTGTAAGCCCGAGCGATCCTTTTCTGATAGCACTGTGAATGACTTAGTGCACGCATGCGCTTTTCATCTGTTAGCTGCAACTGGTCGAATCTGGCCCGTTGCCATTCTCCTTCTTCAATTTCGCTTTCGAGTAACACTCGTAGTGATGGTATTTCCACCTCGACTGGCAAAACTGCCTCCATTCCATAGGTAAGCTCGAAAGGAGTAACGCCCGTAACAGACCGAACAGACGTTCGATAGGCCCAAAGTGCATATGGGAGCATATCTGACCAATCTCGATAGGTCATGACCATCTTCTCAAGTATCCTGACAATTGTCTTGTTTGCGGCTTCTACCCCACCATTCATCTGAGGACGGTAGGGGCTTGATCGATGAAGTTGGATTTGAATCTGCTGAGGAAGTCATCCATCTTCCTGTTGACGAACGGGGTCCCATTATCTGTGATGATAACATTGGGGATTCCATACCGGCATATGATGTTGTTCTTCATGAATTTGATCACCTGAGATGCTGCAATTGTGGTGTAGGAGGCTGCCGCTACCCACTTGGTGAAGTAGTCGACTGCCACAAGTATGTACTTATGACCGTTTGATGCTTTAGGACTGATCTTGCTGATGATGTCGAGTCCCCACATGGAGAAGGGCCAGGGGTGGTCAGGTTGTATAATTCTGATGAGGGGGCATGGATTTGATTCGCATGCTCCTGACACTTGAAGCATTTTCTGACGTGCTGGCAACAGTCTGTCTCCATGGTGAGCCAATAGTAACCGAGTCGTAGAATCTTCTTTGCCATCATGTGCCCGTTCATGTGTGGGCCACAGATTCCTTCGTGCATTTCTTCCATGATCTTCGCAGCTTCTGTTTCATTGACACATCGAAGGAGGACGTGATTATAGGATCGCTTGTAAAGAACTTCGCCACTGATGGTGAACTGCCTGCCAAACGTTGAATGGTTCAGCGATCTGTTGCCGTTGCTGACTCTGGATACTCCTGGGTTTCGAGATATTGCTTGATGTCGGCATACTAGGGTTTGTCAGGGACAGCTTCGGCTCCTTCTATTTACAGGTAGAAAGCAGGTTCATCTTGAATTTCGACTGTGAGCTCCCATTCTGAAGCTCCTTTTGGTATCTCGAGCATTGATGCAAGTGTGGCGAGAGCAACTGCAAACTGGTTCTTGGCTCTGGGTATGTACGAGAAGGTGACTTCTTTGAACTCCTAGATCAAATTTTCAAGATACACATGATATGGTATCAACTTCTCGTCTTTGGTTTTCTATTCGCCATTGGTCTGATTGATGATAAGCTGTGAGTCTCCAAATACTCGTAGCTTCTTGACGCCCAAGATTATGGCTTCCCTTAAGCCAGTGATGCATGCTTCGTATTCTGCCATGTTGTTGGTGCGTTCGAATGCTATGCGCCTTGAGATTGGAATAGGGACATCATCTGGAGAGTAGAGGATTGCTCCAATACCACTCCCTTTAGAATTTACTGCGCTGCCGAAGAATAATGTCCACTCATCTTTTTTCTTCTTTTCTTCCTCTTCAATAAGAAAGAGCTCTTCATCAGGGAAGAACGTCTTGAGCGATTGATAATCTAGGAGTGAGTGAGCGGCAAGATGATCGGCGAGGGCTTGTCCCTCGATTGCATTCTGAGTGACATAGGTGATGTCGAACTCAGACAGGAGTAGCTGCCATTTAGCTATCCTTCCAGTGAGTGCCGGTTTCTCGAACAGGTACTTGAGCGGATCCATGTGAGCGAGGAGGAGAATAGGGAATGCAATCATGTATTGACGGAGTCGCTGAGTTGCCCAGACTAGGGCGAGGCAAGTCTTCTCGATCGGGGAATACCTGGTCTCGTAGTCAGTGAACTTTCGGCTCAAATAATATATTGCTTGTTCCTTCTTCCCGGTCTCGTCATGCTGGCCGAGGACACAGCCAATGGCTTCTGCTGCTACCGAGATGTATAACAATAGTGGTCGTCCGGGAGCGGGCGACACTAGGACTGGAGGATTCATGAGATATCTCTTGATGTGGTCGAAGGCGACTTGGCAATCATCATTCCATTCTTTTGGAACATTCTTCTGAAGGAGCTTGAAAATGGGCTCACAAATAGGTGTGAGCTGTGCGATGAAGCGACTGATGTATTGAATTCTGCCGAAGAAGCCACGAATTTATTTCTCTGTTCTAGGAGGGGGCATCTCGATGATTGCTCTGGTTTTGGTCTCGTCGACCCTGATGCCATCCTCGCTCACCATAAAGCTGAGGAGCTTACCTCCCATTGCACCGAAGACACATTTCTGAGGGTTAAGGCAGAGCTTGTACTTTTCTGATCTGTTGAATAACTTCTTCAGATCTTCAAAGTGTCCTTCAATTGTGCGAGATTTGACGATCATATCGTCCACATACACTTCAAGCTCTTTGTTCATCATGTCTGGAATAGTGCTGTCATTGCTCGCTGATATGTTGCTCCTGCGTTCTTCAGACCGAACGGCATTACCTTGTAACAGAAAGTTCCCCAGGGAGTGATAAACGATGTCTTCTCGCGATCTTCGACTGGCCATCTTGATCTGATTGTAACCAGAGAACCCGTCCATGAATGAGAAGACCTTGTATCCAGCAGTGTTGTCGACCAGAGTGTCGATATGGGGCAAAGGGAAGTCGTCTTTAGGACTGGCCTTGTTGAGATCTCGAAAGTCGATGCACATTCGAACCTTGCCGTCCTTCTTTGGTACTGGTACGATGTTGGCGAGCCATTCAGGTAGTTGGAGACTACCAAGAATCCCGCATTGTACTGCTTGATGACTTCGTCTCGGACTTTCAGAGCCCATTCTGGCTTCATTCTTCGAAGTTTCTGTTTCACTGGCTTCATATCTGCCTTGGTTGGCAGATGGTGTACAACGAGCTCTTCATCGAGCCCCGGCATGTCTTCATATGAGAATGCGAAGTTGGACAATCTTGGAGCTAGGAACTCTATCATTTTCTGTTTCATCTCAGGTGGCAACGATTTTCCAATGCGTACTTCCCTAGGGATCCCAGGTGTCCCTAAGATTACTATCTCGAAATCATCGGCTACAACATTGGCTTTAGATTTGAACTTTTTGAGGAGATCCTCTAGTTCGGGAGCCGGATCATCATCTTCCTCGTCCCGAGCTTCGTCCAGACCCATGAGCTCGAAGTCTAATTCGATGTTAAAATCATATGAATCGACTTCAAACTCATGCGACTCTTTAGACGAACTTGGCACGCTATTGAATGCAGGAAAAGAAATGCTTTTTGGTTTTTGAGAATTTTCTGAAACGGAAATGCTAGATGTTTTTGGCTTTTGAAAGTTTTTTTTTATTTTTTTGGATTTTTGAAATTCATGGGACTTTGAACAAGCGGGCATTGCAGACTATGATTAAGCCCAACTTGTCCCAAAGTTCCAGTCGCTGTTTAAACAGGCGTTTTTTTTGGAAGCCAGAGCCCTCAGATGGCTCTTTGGCTAATTCTAAAGTTAGGGGAACGGATGACCATTCAGGACCCCACACTTCCTCCCCTGAAGAGGTGGGGGTTGATGATTTGGGCGAAGAATCACAGTCTGGCCCAATGACCATGATTTCTCGCTGGTCGGGTTCGAGATCTGAGTCGTACTCAATCCCTTCCGGATCTCTTACCTCGCATGGCAGTTCGTTTGGTTCTACGACTAGACACAAGTTTGGAATCTGGACATCGGACCAATCCAGGGCTGGTCACTTCCCTTTCTTGGTCCAATGGATGGGTTGCTTCTGCCCATGGCCGATGATTGATGATATTGATATGGGCGAGTCGTGCCCCTTGCTGATTGATGCTGAGATGGGCAAGTTGTGCCCCTGACTGGTGATTGGTGATGTTGATTCTGCAGAGATGGGCAAGTCGTGCCCCTTGCTGATTGATGCTGAGATGGGCAAGTTGTGCCCCTGACTGGCTGGAATTGAAGCGGGCAGGTTGTGCCCCTGGTTGGGAGCAGGTGTCAGAGTAACCTGGTCCTGAAGCTGCTGTATTTGACTTTCTTCTTCATCTTCATCATTTCCTTCTTCCTCTGGAGGTTTAGATGGTTTGAGAATTTGATCCCATCGAATGGGGGGCCACGTGGCCCAAACTAGGCTCATCGGGAGGCCTTTGTGTAGTGCAGTCGGTTGATTCCCTCCTGGATCTTTGCAAGGTTCTCCTGGTTTGACGAACTGGATAGGTGAGCACTAAAATTTCTTTCTTCCTTTGAGGCTTAGACGTTCTGTCGGTGAAAAGACACGGTCCACTCTTATCGGTTCTGGATTGGCGATAGAGTTCATAGTCTCGAATTTGAAACTGTGAAACGGGATGTCTTCTTCAGAGTGCTGGATGTCGATGACTGGGATGTCTGGTTCAGTGGTAGCAGCATTGGAAGGAATGATGAGCTCTTTCTCTGCATGGATAGAGATTACTTGATTTCCACAGATGTACTTCACTCGTTGATGCAGGGTTGATGGAACAGCTCCAACTTTGTGCAGCCAAGGTCATCCGAGCAACATGTTGAAAGAGGCTGATATATCCAGGATTTGAAATGTGATGGTGGAGACTTCCGGACCTATCTGTACCTCTATGTCGACCTCACCTTCCACTGATCAGCGGGTGTTGTCGAATGCTCTGACGCATATAGTGCTGGGTTGGAATGAAGAAGGACTGATTCCCAGACGTTCCGCAGTCTTGAGCGGGCATATATTTAAGCTTGAGCCATTATCGATAAGGACCAGTGGGACGCAGAGGTCTTTATATCGTAAGGCTATGTTGAGGGATCGCCTATGATCGCACCCTTCTGGTGGTAATTCATTATCTGTGAAGGTGATGGCACGTGAAGCCAGGAGTTGTCCAATCATCAGTGCTATCATCTCTGGTGCCGTATCGGAGGAGACATGAGCATCGTTCAAGGTTTTGGCAAACATTTCTCGGTGTATGCGAGATGTGCAGAGTAGCTCCCATACTGAGATTTGAGCAGGGATTGACTTGAGCTGAGTCGCCACATCGTATGCGGCTTCATTTTTGTTGCCGAGGCCTGAGAGAGCGCCTTTGGGATCTCCTCTGTTCTGATTATCTCTTCGGATGCAACGCCCATTGGGATTCATGTTTCCCACTTCCGCACATTCTGGATAGTGCCATGGGACCTCTTTATAACTTTCCTCACCTTTGCCTTCTAGGATCACCGGTTCTTGCAACGGTGCTGGTGTGGGTACCAGATCTTCCTCGTATAGAGCTTTTGCCTTGAGGACTACATTGTTGCCTGTGTTGAAGGGGTAATATCGAGGCCTGTCTTCATAGATCACATAAGGTTGTGGTCCTGGCTTGACCGTTCCTGGAGCAGGAGGCTCCCATGGAATGAATACTGGTCCTCTTGATATGGCAGGAGGTTTTTCTGTTCGTCCCAGCTGCCGTAGTGTGATTGACACGCCCCCAGGATTTTCCCCTTGCAATATGACTGGCTCAACTGGAGGAGCTCCTTCCAATACAATGGGTTCTTGCTGCTGATGAGTATGGTTTCTTCCATGGCGAATTGTGTTGTTCCTATGCTGAAATTGCCCCTTGCAAGACGACAGGTTTCGTATGTAGACTCGATGTATGATTATGCTCCTTCCAGGACGACTGGTTCCCAGCATGAGGGGCCGTAAGACGCCCCTTGAACAACTGGCACATCGTATGGAAGTGCTCCTTCGAGTACTACTGGCTCGGATACTGGAGGACGAAAGGGACTTGCCCCTTGCAAGATTGGAGGAGGATTTGTTGGCCCATAAGTGTAGGCATGAATGGACTGGATAGGGGAGAAGAAGTGATCGAGGCGTTCTCCTTCTTCTATGCTGTTGACGGTGGGGCCTCGAGATGAACTGGGATCCGTTAGATGTTGAGGCAGAGGATTCTGAAGAATGTTGGAGGAAGCTGCTGTGGGAGTCCCAAGGTACCGAGATGACAATCTTGCGATCATCAATCAGATCTTGTATGGCGTTCTTCAAAGTAAAGCATCGATCAGTAGTATGGCCACGCCCTTGATGGTAGGCACAGTACTCATTTTCTCGGTAGTTTGGAGGCAGAGGATGAGGAGGAGGCCTAGGTGTCATCAGAGTGAGTAACTGCTTTTGTACCAGCATAGTCATGACTTGACTAAGTGGCTGAGTGAGTGGAGTGAACTTCCTGAGCTCCCTGTAATTCTGCCTGTTCTGGTATGGGTACTGACCATTTCCTCTGAGCTGCTGCTGCTGTCGAGGTGGTTGTGGCTAGTGGTTGCGGATTTGGTCGTGGTTGATACCTCTGAGGTTGGTGCTGAACCTGATTCTGCTGATGCTGTTGGTGTCCCTGTGGGGGAGTGTATTGATTACCCTGAGCAGTGGTGCTGATGTTGTTTACCTCTGTCGGGCGAGGAGGAGAGCCGCTGCGGTTTTCGTTCCCATATCCGATGGGTCTTCCCTCCATTATGTTCCTTTTGACTGGAGTGGCTTGATGAGGCCATGGGGAGATTGTCCCGGCACGGATTCCTACTTCGACTTACTCTCCAGCATGGATCAACTATGAGAAATTCGCATATGGATGCGAGATGAGATATCCAGATATGCCAGGATATGTTAAATGAACAATCATAGAGATTTGTTCTTCGTCGTCGATAGGTGTCCGCATTCTGGCTGCCATAGCTCGCCAACGTCCCACATAAGCTGATAGTGTTTCATCACTCCTTTGTCTGAGAGCAGCGAGGTCGGCTCTTCTGGGTGCCATGTTGAGATTGTATGCGAATCTGTCGACGAAAGCCTGAGAAAGCTGTTCCCAAGTCCTGATGTGATGACAGTCTAATGAGGTGTACCAATCTAGGGCATCGCCCTTCAGAGATTTTTGGAATAAACGAATGAGGGCCCCTTCATTTCCTGAGATTGCACTCAGCTCTCCACAAAAGGCCTTGAGATGTGCTGTGGGACAACTGCTACCATCGTATCTTTTCAATTTTGGTACCTCAAAGTTTTGAGGTACTTGAGCGTCTGGGAAAGGACACAAGTCTCTGAACTTGGTCGAAGGTAAGTCGATTCCTTGTTGTCACTGAAGTTGGTTTTGCAAGATCTGGAACTGCTCTTGCAACTCGTCCAGTCCTGAGTGATCCGTTCGAGCGACTGGTGCCTCTTGGAGCCAGGCACGTTCTTCTTCGGTATAGTGGTCGATGTCTTCGACCCTATGCGCTTGCTGAAAAGCAACCGCGGGTTGCCGAAATTGATTTGATGACTGAACTGGATTCTGATGAACTTGTGCTTGAAATGATTGTAACTGAACTGGGGATTGTACTGAAGGTTGAACTGAAACTTGCTGGAAATTGACTGGAGATTGCTGAATTGAAGATTGCTGGAAATTAACTGGAGTTTACTGATTTGAAGATTGCTGAAAATTAACTGGAGTTTACTGATTTGAAGATTGCTGAAAATTAACTGGAATCCCATCGGCGGGGATGTGCTAGAATTGAAACGTGCTCCTGTTTGCAGGATGCTGAGATGTTGGGAAGTGACCCCCTTGTTGGGTATTCGCCACTGTCTGCTGATTGATGTGGGCTTGACACTGACCCCCATTGTGGGCATTCGCCAGTGCTGTCCCTGTTGCTGGAAATTGAATTGAAATCCCCTCGGTGGGGATGTGCTGAAATTGAAAAAGTGTCCCATCGGCGGGGACATGCTGAGATCTACTGAGACTGTTGTTTGCAAGATTGCCTAGAAGCTGATTAGAAGTCCCTGCGACTGGAGTGCTCTGAGATGGCCCTGTCGTTGCAGGAAGGTACTGAGGAAGGATGCCCCATAGCGAAGGGCTGAGATGGCTGCTGTCGGTAGTCTTGGGCAGACTCCGATGGTTGTGCTTGATTTGAACTGGAGGCCGGAGGGACCCGGCATGGCTGCTGAGATTGCTGAACTGGGCCTAACCTGATTGTTGGCTGCTGCGGTGGCTTGTGCTTGTATGAATTGCAAGAGCATTTCTTGCATTGCTCTCATTCCTTGTGCCAATTCTTGTATGATTGGCGTATTCTCAATCGGCTGTTGCGCTTGAGGTTGCGCTTCGGTCATCTCAAGAGTAGGGAAGAGATGAGTTTCTTCTTCGTGGTCGGACATGGCTTGCTGAGCCTGAGTGCGGATTATGCTGCAGAAGGGAAGTTGTTTCCGAACACGTTGAGCCTGAGGAGGCGCAATGGTGAGCCTGAGGAGGCGCAATGGCGCAATGGGTTTTGGGATTTTCTATTTTTTTTTTCTGGTTTTGGGATTTTCTATTTTTTTTTGTTTGTTTTGGGTAGAATGCTATGCAGATGAGATTGTATGAGGATTAGTGACTTTCAAGTATGGGAAGGATTCTGTTTTTCAAGTCGGATCACGACTAGTGGGACTAGCTCATTCTCAGTGGAGTCGCCATTCTGTGGACCCTCGCAGTTTTCGCGCTCCCATACGATGTTCTCGTCCCTTCCCCTTTCGGAAAAAGAAAGAGAGGAGGATGCGTGAGTGCGATAGCCGTTTGTGCCACTGGCTTGCTCGTTCTCCGGAGGGCTTTGGTCTTGGTTGTACCGTGTTAAGCGGATGCTGTTTAAATGAGTTTATATAAGACCAGAGTCGTCACTAGCCAGTTACTTCGAATCTACAGTCGGCTGACCCCGTATAAAAAAAAGTTAGAGAGGGGATTCGAAGATTCCTTCCTCTAAAATGACTCCTTTTGATCTCGGCAAGATTCGGGTGGATCACGGTCAGAGAGGTTAAGCACCCCGACGCCGTACCGAAGGGTCACGTTACAGGATCGGGTCTATTTAAGTATTCTCATTAGATGACATGATGCATGAATGCGGGTCTTGAACAGTAAGAGTTTCTGATGGGCAGGTTCAATAACAGGCAAGCCCAGAGCATACGCTCGAACTGACAGGTGCTTAATATAAGACGTATGCAGTGTGTTTGAATAATCAAGGTGCTTTATAGTGAAGCATAAATGCAAGTCTGAACAGTAAGAGTTTCTGATGGGCAGGTTCCAATAACAGGTAAGCCCAGAGCATACGCTCGAACTGACAGGTGCTTAATATAAGATGTATGCAGTGTGTCTGAATAATCAAGGTGCTTTATAGTGAAGCATGAATGCAAGTCTGAACAGTAAGAGTTTTTTATGGGCAGGTTCCAATAATAGGCAAGCCCAGAGCATACGCTCGAACTGACAGGTGCTTAATATAAGACATATGCAGTGTGTTTGAATGATCAAGGTGCTTTATAGTGAAGCAGGGGGGTTGGAAGAAAAGTAAATGTTGCACTAATGCTAGATGCAAATGAGATGATGCTGGAAAAAGAGTAGCTGGATGTACGGAGGTGTCGCAAGGGTTGGCTTCGAGTAGGCTGGATCAAGACTTGGATGGCTTGGGAGACTTGGACCAGTGGTCAGGCTGGGCTGGACCAGGGCAAGGATCTCCTCACTCGGGCTCTCCTTGGTGGGAAAAATGGGCTAAAGGATGGAGAAGGGAACTCGAACGGACGGGCTCTCTCTGGCTGGGTTGCTATGTTGAAATGAGAAGGGGAGGGGGGTATTTATAGTAGCGGGCAGTGGCAGAACTCGTAAATATTTTTGGGCGGCCCACACGGTCACTCCTCGATTTCCAGCGCGGAACGGTCGTTCCCTCGAGGCTGCTGTTTGGCTTGGTGGGTCGACTCGGTGATTTGACTCGACGGGTTGACTCGACGGGTTGACTCGGTATTTTGACTCGACGAGTTGACTCAGCGTGTTGATTCAGTGGGTTAACTCAGCGGGTTGACTCAGTGGTTGACTCAGTGAGTTTGACTTTTTTAGGATTTTTTGACTGGCTTTTCTTATGGGGGATTTTTCAGGCTGATGTTTAGGACTGGGTTGACTGGGTTCAGGCTTGAGTTGGGCTATGGATTGGGGCTTACAAGGGTGAGTTTGGCTGAGTTTGGACTTGGGATTTGGGGGTATGGTCCTCCATTCATCCAGCTATCTCTACCAACAGTGTAGCCGAAGGTGGGGTGTCTACAGGTTTAGGATTTCGAATTTAGGTTTAGGTTAGGGTTGTAGGTTTAGGATTAGGTGTAGGTTCAGGTTAGGTGAATTGAGTTTAGGTTTAGGTTTAGAAAATTGAGTTCGGGTTTGGGATCGGGTTTAGGTTTAGGATTTCAAGTTTAGGTTTATGTTTAGGTTAGGGTTATAGGTTTAGGATTAGGTGTAGGTTTAGGTTAGGTGAATTGAGTTTAAGTTTAGGTTTAGGAAATCGGGTTCAGGTTCGAGATTGGGTTTAGGTTTAGTCTTTCGAGTTTAGTTTTAGGTTTAGGTTTAGGTTAGGGTTATAGGTTTAGGATTAAGTGTAGGTTTAGGTTAAGTGAATTGAGTTTAGGTTTAGGTTTAGGTTTAGGAAATCGATATCGGGTTCAGGTTCGAGATTGGGTTTAAGTTTAGGTTTTCGAGTTTAGGTTTAGGTTTAGGTTTAGGTTAGGTTAGGGTTATAAGTTTAGGATTAGGTGTAGGTTTAGGTTAAGTGAATTGAGTTTAGGTTTAAGATATCGGATTCGGGTTCGGGATCAGGTTTGGGTTTAGGTTTTCGAGTTTAGGGTTAGGGTTAGGTTTAGGTTAGGGTTATAGTTTTAGGATTAGGGTTTAGGGTTTATGGTTTAGGATTAGAGTTTAGGGTTTAAGGTTTAGGTCTTGGAGACTCAACCAACTCACGGATAGCTCCGACGCACATTCGGGTCTGCTCCACACAAGCACGGGCCTGTCCAAATGGCCAGGCCACCCATATTGCTGTCCAAAGGAAATGGAGAGCTTCATCATGGTCATAACAACAGTTCCCATCTTCCAAGGACCCCCGCTCAACATCCGGATAGCTCCAAAGCACATCCGGGTCTGCTCCATCAATTCTGAGCTAATACATAAACACGGGTCAATCCAAATGGCAAGGCCACCCATATTGTTGTCCGTAAGAAATGGACAGCTTCATCATGGTCATAACAGCAGTTCCCACCTTCCAGGGACCCCCGCTTAACATCCGGATAGCTTCGACACACATCCGAATCTGCTCCATCAATTTCGAGCTAATACACATAAACACGAGCCTGTCTAAATGGTCAGGCCACCTATATTGTTGTCCATAGGAAATTGACAGCTCCATCATGGTCATAATAGCGGTTCCCACCTTCCGAGGACCCCCACTCAACATCTGTTTGGATCAATCATTCTTAATCACAAGTATCATGTTCATCATCTAATTTGCCACTAAATGATAATATAATACAATCAGTCGCCCATCCAAGGATGGATAGATTGAAATTCTTTCATTATTTCCATTTAAATGCCCAAGCCTAAATTTTGGCAGCATCTCCCCCTATCTCTCCAGCTATATTTATCTTACATTTAATTTCTAGGTCAAGTATCCACACATTGTGTGGATTATTGACAATAGAAATAAACAAAAGAAACATATTTAGAGAGAATAGGGGAGATGCCACACGAAACTAATGACAGAGTATGTAAATGACAAACAACGAAAACATTCCAATCTATCAATCCTTGGACTGTCCAACAGGACAATTTAAAAGATTTCTATACCTCCAAAACACACTTTATATATGTTCGGCAATATAGAAATCTCGAAATGGGCTAACTGATTGTATTATACTACCATTCGTGGACAAAAATAACTATTAATAATAAGTGACATACATCCATACATACATCGACAATATCACACAAATATAACTACTAATAAAATATAAATGGATATTTATATTTTACCTTCATTAAGACCGTATTGACATTATAAAGAGCTTGGATTTCAAAATAAACACTACCAAAACCTTATGATGGGCACTTTGGAAATTTTAATGGTGGGAAACTCAATCACATTGTTTCTAATGGTGTGGTCCACTTGAGATTTGGATACCATAATTGTATGATTTTTTCAAAAATTGATTTAAGTAAGAAATCCCTAATTACGGAGTTATTTTGGAAATCCCTAATTAGGGATTTACTAAAACAGTAAACATCAATGGTGGGCCCCATAAGTAGTGGACATTGACAGTGGGCCCCACACGCAGTGGATAGCGACAGTGGGCCCCACAAGCAATGGACACTGTTTCTAATGGTGTGGTTCACTTCAGATTTGGAAATCCATAATTTGTGGATTTTATTTTGGAATTAAAAATCCCAAATTAGGAAAAATTCCAAATTATGGATTTTAATTAAGAAATCCCTAATTAGGAATTTATTTTAGTAATCTCTAATTAGGAATTTACTAAAACAGTGGATGACGATTTAGGGTAGGCCCCTAATAAATGGACATCGAGAATTGGGTGGGCCCCACAGGTAAAGGAACGTGATGGGCCCCATAAATTGATGGACAACACATAATGGGTGGGACCTAAAAATAGTGAAGCACAGTGGGCCCCACGAAGCAAGATGAGAAGAGAGAGAGAGAGAGAGAGAGAGAGAGAGAGAGAGAGAGAGAGAGAATGGAGGGAGAAGGAAGAGAGAGAGTTACCGAACGAACGCCGGTTGCCGGAGGTGGAGGGCCGCACGAGGTTGCCTGGGAAGCCGGTTGCCGGAGGTAAGCCGCGAAGAGAGAGAGAGAGAGTGAGAGAGAGAGAGAGAGAGTAAAATGATCAACGCTGGTCGATTTCGGGTTTAAGTTATAAACGTTTTACCGACAAGATATTTCGTTGGTAAATGTAATTTTAAATTCATTCACCGATGACATATTTCGTTGGTGAAATGAATCTTTAGAATTGGTGGGACATTTGTGGGATTTTACCAACGATTTCCCTTCGTCGGGAATAATATATTAGTCCCGATGAACAGTGATGTTTACCGACGAATTTATTTGTCGGTAATTATTATTTCAATTTTTATTTTTTTCGATGAAAAAAATCGTCGGTGAAATTAATTTTTTAAAATTTTATTTTTCGTCGTCAGAAATAATGGCAGGAACGTATATGGCGGTGGCGGGAATGTGTTATAATTTATACCGACGAAATATTAATTTCGTCGGTAAAAGTACTCTTTACCTACGAAACGTATTTCGTCAGAAATAAGTTCGTCGGCAAAAATGTAATTTCTTGTAGTGTAAGAAGATCATTATGTATACGTGAAACGGTCTGGAAGATCTTTTTTGATACTATCTCTATATATAGACGATATCCTGTTTGCTAGTAATGACATGCAACTATTGATGATGTTTAAAGATTGGCTTTTTTCGAACTTTGAGATGAAAGATCTTGGTGAAGCCAACTTTATTTTAGAGGTTAAAATCATCAGGAATCGTCCTAGAAGATTCTTAGGCTTGTCTCAAGCCACTTACATACAGAAGATCTTAGAGCGGTTTAGGATGAAAAATTCAAGAGTTGTTGAAACCCCTATGGACAAAGCTACTAAGTTAGACAGGAAATTGTGTTTCCAGATAGGAGCTGAGAAATCGGCAATGTCCTCAGTACCTTATGCAAGTGAGTAGGCAGCTTAATGTATGCTATACTTTGCACCAGACCGAATATTAGTTATGCAGTTGGCATAGTCAGTCGTTACCAAAGTAACCCGGGACAGTCTCATTGGCAAGCTGTCAAACGTATATTCCGCTATCTCAGAGGAACCAAAGACCTGATGCTGTGTTATGAAGGCATGAGTCTCGAGCTTGAAGGATATTCTGATGCCACCTAGGGTAATGACGCTGATGAGGTAAAGTTTACTTCAGGATATGTATTCTTGCTCAGGGGGGGGAGCTATCTCTTGGTCGAGTAAGAAAAGACATCCACAGTCCTTTCATCTATGGAGATCGAGTACATTGCATGTTTTGCTGCAATTCAGGAGTGTATATGGGTTCGCAGATTCCTACTAGGACTGAGTGTTGTACCAGGCATTCGTGAGCCTATATCGTTGAGGATAGACAACACCTCGGCCATTGACTTGGCAAAGGACCCCAAACACCACCAGAAATCTAAGCAAATCGAGATAAAATATTATTACGTTCGTGATCAAATGAAATATAATAAGGTTATCCTCAGCTACATTCCTACCAAGGAGATGATGGCTGATCTCATGACGAAACCTATAGCTAAAGATCTATTTCAGGTTCACGGCAGGCGAATGGGATTGAGGAAAGCTTAATTGATATGCTTGTATCATGTACCTTTGATTTTTCTTGAATAATAATAAATTCCATTTTATTCAATATTGAGTATTTATTAGACTAGGTGTGTAGATCATCAGCATTTACCTTGAGATCATGTAGGATTTCAACTTTTGTCAGCAGGTCTACCCACTCGCACGAGCTGACTAACCTTAAATGTACAAGAAAGGTACACTTGGGGTGATGTTCATACACTGAGGTATGAACCACCCTTTATTGAGAATAATAAAGGATGAGGATGCGAATGAGTTGTATCCACCTTCAGTCCTAATAGATTGAAAATGAGACTGATAAAGTCGAATAACATAGTCGCACACCATTACTCATCATGCGAATAATGTTATGGCCTGAAGGATAGTCAAGTTGTGAGGTTACGAGATGAGTCATACCTCATGTGAGACGACTTGTGTATTGCAGACCCTGATATATACCTTGTGTTGTTTACTTTACGGCGTGAATTGTAGCCACATGCTAAGACCTTTACCTACAGATTGCTTTGATTTGATTTAATCATTACAACCAGTCCCGTAGGTGACTCCTTGTGTCCTTAGCTACCGTCCTCTTGTGTACAGGATGATGAGATTGAGTGTCGCTACTTTAATGTACAATGACGAAAGGCCCTTGATTGGTCTGACTCGGTTATGCTAGGAAAGCAGCTTGATCGATTCCAAATTACACATCTATGTGGGGAAGATCCCGTGATAGCTACACCAAGTTTTTAGAACTAATAATACGCACTTGAAGACTTATCCGTCGGTAATATATAGTTTTCTCAGGCTTTTTGCAAACGATATTCTTTTTCGAAAGTATATATATGTTAATATTACTTTAAAAGTTATTCAAATTGATGTTTGTGGAAAATCAAGTTTTCAGTAAAAACTTGATAAGTTGGATAAGTGCGTATGTTGGCCGAGTACTCTAGATCGAGAGTTAACTCCATCCGGTATGGTCATGCGGATTAGGACAGGCAATGCAAAGCTTAGGTTATTGAGTGCTAGTTAGGTGGTCACTTAGTACTCAAATACCTGTGAGAAGATAACGGTGTTCCAGCTAGTCCCACGCCTCCGATTCTTTTGATCATTACTCTTTGATTTTAATTGTTAAAGTGATGAGTCAGATGAACCATTAATGATGTGCCTATCCCACAATGTGATTGAGTGGAAGATGTTAGTTGTAGACCTATGGGGCCCACTTGTCGGTTAGGGCATTTGAAACTCAAATTCCGAAGATGGTTAGATGAGATAAGGATAAACCCTATATTATATCACCTTCTTATCCTCTCTTATCCCTTTTATGTGTTCTATACATAAGGGAAACTCTCTTCCGTATTAATATAGAAAAGGTAAAAGGGAGATACGGAGAGAAAAGAGAGAAAGAGACTTCGAGAGTTCATCTGGCTTCGTCTTTTTCGATCTAAACCATAGATCGTAATCCGGGGATCATCCTTACCGTAGGATCAGAGGGGTGATCAGACCCACTTGGTCCTGTAGTAAATAGGTGGATCGCTGGACCGGCACCGCACATCCTCAGCTCTGCGAAGGTTTTCATCGTGTAGACCGTCGGATACTGAAGGCCCACACTTCCGTAAATCACTTTCATGGATGTACTCAATCCTATAAGCCAACATCCTAGGATTACTATCTGCCGGTGGCCAATGATTTGGTTTTTTACTGATTAAGCATCATATGATGCTTTAGTTGGAAAGTTGGAAACTGGATTGAACCAATTTGAGGAGAATATGTTATAGAAATCTGGAAATTGAATTTTCCTTTTACAAGGATCATTAGGATTTACAAGCAAAATATCAAGCACCAGAACTTCTACTGACTGCATTGGAATGTAATTTGTCTCTGTTTCAAATGGCACTTGCTCGAAATGATATGCATTCAAAAAAGCTGCGACTATGGTATAACGAAAAAGGAGACTGAACATACGATTGACTTGCATATCATAACAGCGTGTGAGATTTTCTATCCTTCAGTTCTGTCATTGGATGGAAATAGGTGTGGGGCCTGATATGCTAACCTCTAATATTTTAGCAGATGATGGGATGAACCGGGCCTCACATTCCATCACCATCTGACTGTGAATTGGATGGTGTGCATGCAAGAAACCATGGGATACTAGTGGAATAAAGAAAAAGAAATTACATGGTTTTGTCAGATGGTTGTGCCCATTTTTTTATGATCCAGACGGTTCAGCTGGTAGCCTCATCATGGAGGGCAATCGGGCATGCCACAGAAATCACCTCCTTCCAAACTTAACCGTTGCAGTCTTTGGACTACGATCTTGCCATTTCATATCCGTTTCTCCATGTCTGTACTTCCACTCTTTCCAAAATCAAAGAATATCAACATCTTTTTGTTCGACCCGTAGTGGTACCGGTGGGTCCACTTTTTGCTCATCTAAGATGTTGACCTAGCTGTCCACACCAAGGGTGGTCTGCACACCACATCGCGACCCTATACTTGGGGTTGCCTAATAAGTATGCATTGGAAAAAATTTATCCCCTGATGATAAGCAAAGGATGATCGAGTTCTTGAAAACACGATTGTCAAATTTTATTTTGTCCTATAAAAACATGCTGGGACTCAAGGTTTGAAGAAAACCTGGTTGTACATCATCTACCTACGAAGCCTAAAATCAAGCCAGTAAAATAAAAATTAAGAAGAACTCAAATAAAATGAATTTTGAAGATACGAGACTCCTCCGTGATCAAGCAATACAACATAGACTTTCTAGTAGCATCCAACTATCTGAAATGGCTCGCTAACATAATATTAAATTAATTTCTAGTGGGTGAGGGAACACCACAGCACTGGCTCTCAAGAGTCGCCCTTGCGGGAGGTGGATTAGGTACCCGAGCGACCCAGTACACGAGTCTGTGGGGCCACCGCAGTATATGTGTCTTATTCACACCGTTTATCCATTTTACAAGATCATTTTAGGGTATGATCCCAAAATTGAAGCATATACAAAGCTCAAGTGGACCACACCACAGGAAACAGTGGGATAGTGATGTCCACCGTTCAAACCTTCTTAGGGCCCACAGTTTTGTTTATTTGTCATCCAAACCTGTTCATAAGGTCACACAGACATGGATGAAGGGAAAATACAAATATCAGATTCACACTGTTTCCTGTATTGTGGTCCACTTGAGTTTTGGATATCCTTCAATGTTGGTCTCAGGCCCTAAACTGAGCTGAAAAAATGGATGGACGGCGTGGATGAGACACATAAATCACCGTGGCCCACAGACTTTACTCAGCAGGCAATCCGCTTTCCCCCTTGCGTTGCACCATTGACATGGGCCAGGTGCGCAATTTAAAAAAAAGAAAAAGAAAAAAAAAAGGGGTTAATGGTGGCCTTGACCTGATGAATGGACAGAATCTTGTACTAGTATTATGCACGTTCGACGATCGTAATGTATGAATGAGATATGAGCTGATGCCATGGAACTTGGTTTTGGCTATCCATTCTGTTGATCTCATGGCCCCACAAATTCCCCCGTCTTCCACTATCCTAATGACACCATCCGTGGCATCAGCACAGATGGTTCCGCAAGAAAAGTCAATGGTCCAAATTCAATATCTAAAAAAAGGATAGATTGGAATATGGCTAAGATCCGTTGGGGACAGTCGGCCTAAACCGGCCTGCATGAGAAGAAAAGGCTTAATAGAAAAAGAAAAAAAAAAGAAAAAAAAAAAAATCTAACCGACCGTTGACATATTCGACGTACATGAATGAACATCTCAAGACAAATTGGCTGAAGTAGCCACATGATGAACGTCCCAGATCTTGCATATATGGGTTAATGGGCCCACCTGCAAATAACACTTCTTCACGGAAAGGTGCATTAGCACACGAGAATGAGATAAGCAATTGAGAATATATAGGAAGTCAAGAAGGATAGGGTTCTATTCATCCACAACCGGACAGGCTTATGTACATTTATGCCAATGGTCTGATGATATACACACCCTCAATCTGATGATCCTCATCGTTGATGGAGAATCTCCTGAAATTTTCTAAAATTGGAAAATCCCAAATGTTGGATCCTTTGGAATGTTTGACATCGAATGTGGCAGTATTTTGATCCTTCATGTCTTTTTATAGGCCAGCGATCATGGGTTTAAAACATCCAACCAGAATATCGTTGGACAGATACTTAATTCACAATGGGCCCGATCCAATCGACGGTTTGGATGATCAGCATAATGGAATCTGGAACATCGAACACATGCACATTTGATTACGAGCATTATCTTATAATCCATGGTAAGAACGAACCCACCAAAAAAAACCGTTGACTCCAAACGTCTCACCGGAAATTTGCATTGTATGCATTCAATAAGAAATGGTTTATTATTATTATTATTATTTTACATGCTCCTTGTTGAGCTCATTCTCCGTTGATATTCAAAATCCTTATGACTTGCACCAAAAACAACCTTCTTCACATAACGCCCCCCTATCCATTAATGGTTGATCAAATCATCATCCAATCCCTCCATCACCCACCCCATTATCGAATAGCCGTCTAGTCTATCGCTCACGACACACCGACGAAGATGAACGGCACCAACACCTCGGATGGGTTGATGAACACTGACACGATGAGCAGAAGCGGGTTCATGAGCTCCGGCATCGGCCTAACCATTGCCATTCTCCTCCTCCTCGTCACCACCATCACCATTGCTTCCTGCCTCTTCTCCCGGGCCTCCTCATCACCACCCCACCAGCCTCGAGAGCTACGCTGGACTACTCAACATCAACCGCCCGTAGCTGGCAATGAAGTGGGCCTCGATGAAGCCACCCTCTTGAGCTACCCCACGTTGCTTTACTCGCAGAACAAGGACACCACCTCGTCTTGCTGCCCCATCTGCCTCGCGGATTACAAGGACACGGACATGCTGCGGCTGCTGCCTGACTGCAGGCACCTCTTCCATGTTAAGTGCGTGGACGCCTGGCTGCGGCTGCACACAACATGCCCTGTTTGCCGCATGTCGCCCTTGCCGACCCCTCTTGCAGAGGTTGTCCCTGTTAGCAAGACAGGTATGAAGCGGGTATTCGTATTGGATCTGCTTCTTTTATGTAGAATGTAAAAACGAATAGTATCACTATAGTGTTTGAAGCTCCTAGCCTTTTTAAATTCCGTGTGTTTGCATTAAGAAAATGATGGAGGACAATAACCTTTGATGAAGGGCTGTGGATCAAGCACATTCCTATTGCACATATGGACCAGACAAAGATCAAGGAAAAGTCGATAAAAATCGACAATTTTCAGCATGGATGAACCTAAAGAAGGTAGGACTGTAAATAGGCCATAACTTTTGATCCGGGAGGAGTTATGGGACGTATAGTATATAAATTCCAGCTGAAATTTCGTTTTGGGGTTAACCGATCCACTAAAGTGGGTCATGTCCATCTGTTTCACCAGAAAACTGGTGGCTATAGTAGAAACAAGGGATTATAGGAAAAAAATTGCTATTTTTAATAATTCCAATTTTGGTGTATGTTCCTTCTTTTTCTAGAGTTTTTAGTTTCTTTAGTCAGTTTCTTTTTTTCTTGAGTAATGAATTTTATAAAGAGTCTACTTAGTAGTAGTGTTTATTAGGATTTTACTATTTTTAGTAACTTTCTATTTTGAAAAACTTACTATTTTTAAGTAAGTACGAATTAGGGTTTAGTTTATTATTTAAAAGCATTGTAATCATGATTTTAATTATTCAATCAATTACTATCAATTTATTCAAAATTAATTTCCTTTTTTATCTCTTATTTTCTCTCGTGAAAATGAGAACCAACCAACGAGGAAGATGGTGATCGACCTTCACGTACTCCCTGCGTCAGTGGTATCAGAGTGAAGGTTTATTCCTTAGGACGATGATGGATAATGAAGGGTCGAATCTTCATCCTAAGGACGATGCTCCAAGGGATTATATCATAGAGGCAAATTTCAATGAAGCACGATGGGAGAATCAGGTTGATCCTACAAAGTATATAGGCAACCCTCGACCGCATCGTAAGTGGCGTTAAATTTGCCCCAAGCCTGAGGAGACTATCAACCACATATGATCGTTGTACGGAACAACCCTTTATTCTGTAGAGCGCCCCAGGTGGATAACTGTAGGACTACACCAGACGATTCAGATTCCAACGATGAGGAGGTCAAAGACATTATTGTACGATGACTTGCATAAGGAGACGATCGTGTGGACCGAACAGAAAGTGAAATACAGTCTACCGCCATCTCAGAAGTTGTTCATAATTCTGAGGAGGTGGATCAATACCTCAATCATAAAAGAGAGGGAAGAAGAGTTTAAAATTATCCTAGACGTTATGGAGTCAGTTTTCATGGAATCCATGATCATCCCAGAAAGTGTCAAGCCAACAATACAAGAACTTGAGGCGTTTTTAGTCACCGGACTTTCCAATGATTTGTTCATTGTGCAGTATATTATTCTTTCTTAGATTGAGCCTATTTTCAACAATATGAAGAATCTATCAGCCAACCAATCCTAACCTGAAGATAAATCAGAAGATTCTATTATCATATACCAAGAAGAGGCCAAGGATACGTATTTTGAACCAATCCTGTTGAAGAATCTAAACATGAATCACAAGCCAAGGTCGTGGAAGAAGTTGAACGCTAATTGTGGCCCTAACTTGAAGCAAAACTCGAGGACGAGTTTTTTTCAAGTGGGAGAGAATGATGTAGGACAAGAACCCCTTGATGAAGGGCATGGATCAAGCACATTCCTATCAGCACATGGACCAGACAAAGATCAAGGAAAAGTCGATAAAAATCGACAATTTTCACATGGATGTACCAAAAGAAGGCGGACCGTCAATCGGTTATAACTTTTGATCCGAGAGGAGTTACGGGATGCACAACATATGGATTCCAACTAAAATTTCATTTTGGGGCTAAAACCACCAACTAAAGTGGGTTGTGTCGGTCATTTCGCCAATAAACGTGTAGTTACAACAAAAAAATGAAATTCTAAGGAAAAGATTACTATTTTTAGTAATTTCGATTTTAATATGTTTCCTTCTTTTTCTAGAGTTTTTGTTTACTTAGTAGTTTTTATTTTTGTTGAGCAATGAGTTTTAGAAAGAGTCTACTTAGTAGTAGTATTTAATTAAGATTTTACTATTTTTAGTAACTTTCTATTTAGAAAAACTGACTATTTTTAGTAAGTACGAATTAAGGTTTAGTTTATTATTTAAAAGCATTGTAATCATGATTTTAGTAATTATTCAATCAATTATTATCAATTTATTCAGAATTAATTTTCTTTTTTATCTCTTATTTTCTCTCGTGAAAACGAGAACCAACCTGGCGAGGAAGATGGTGATCAACCTCCCACCTCCATCATGATGTATTTAGTTTTATCCATGTCATCCATCTATTTTTTCAGCTCACTTTAGGGGATTAACCAAATGAGGCAGATCAAAATCTCCGGTGGACCACACCACAAGAAATAGTGGTAAGTGAATGCCTACAATAATTAAAAACTTCGTACGGCCCACTGTAATGTTTATTTTCTATCCAACGTACGTGTTGATAAGGTCATGAAGAGGCCTGGTGAAGCGGGCCAGCTATGGAGCTCCAGACATGTTGTTCAAAAATCGTGATGAGCTACCAGTCCCAATTAAGGGGGCTGTTACCCTAGACAATGTGGGTCTCGGTTATCTCAGAGCAGGGAAGAAGATTAAAATGGGAGTGGGCTGACTTTCTTCTTGGTGTTGCGGCCCTAGGAGTGTTTTTCTGGTGGGTTGTTTGCTCGTTTCGCTTAGTGTTGCTGCCTGTTTTAATAGGTGACCCCAGTTTTTCTTGGGGAGTCCTCCGATCGATGTATTGTTTTTTTCACTAGAGTCTTCTAGTTAGGTCGGGGTATCTTTGGGTTAGGATTCTATTTAGATATATGATAGGTGGGCCTCAGGTTTTTGTTGTGGGCCTACCCGAAGTAGACTAGAGGTGGCAATGGGTTGGGTCGGGTCGAGTCGGGTCAGGTCAAGTTCGGGTCAGGTCGTTTCCACCTCAACCGTAACCCGACCCAAATTGAATTCGGGTTGGATTTTCCCAACCCTTACACAACCCAAATTAAACTAGGGTCAGGTCGGGTTGACCTTCATTTTAATGATCAACTAACTAATTTGTATATTAAACTAGATGATAATGGCTTCTCCGGAGCAGCTTCCCCTCTCTATGAGTACGCCGACTTTCTTAATGAGAGAAACGTTGGATGTCAATCCCGAAAAAATTTACCTAGCTTTCTCTTACCACGAACTATGAGGACGTGTATTTTGAAAAACTTTAACTGTAAATTATAAAGTAGACTTGGTAGGTTAATTACAGGTCGTTAAGATAAAAATAAAAAAACTGGTAATCTAGTTTAATTGTTCTGATAAACCATAACTTAAAAAATTTATCAATTTAACATCTGTGTTAATAACTTTACCTTGGTAAACTAGGAAAGTAAAATTGACAGATTATTTAAAGATAGTTGTTAGTTTATTTATATTGATACTTCTATTAAAATAATTAAATAAAATACCTGGTAATCGATGGTAAAGTCAAGAGATTATTTACCCGTGACCTTTACTTTACACTAATAACCACACGTGTACAAATAATTTAACTATCTGTACACCTGCCAAGGGTTGTCCCACACACTCCTTTTTTGGATACATAATAAATTAATTATTCTAAATCAATATATAATAGTATATTTAACCCCTATATCATTCAGGTCGGGTCACCTTTAACCCTAACTCCACCCATAAAAATCCGGGTCACATTGGGTCAACCCAAGTCAAATTTTCTAACCTTAAACTAGAAAAAATGGGTCGAGTCGGGTTAGCAGGTTGGGTTAAATTTTGCTAGGTCTAAAGGAGATTGGCGGAGGGAAAACACAAATAACAGCTAGATCGAAAACTTTCGTAGCCCTCGAGAAGTTTTTAATGGTGGGCATTCAATCACCACTGTTTCATATGGTGTGGTCCATCTGATACTTGGATCTACCTCATTTCTGGGCTCATATCCTAAAATGAGCTGGAAAAATGGATGGACGGCGTGGATAAAATACATATATCGCAGTGTGGCCCATAGAGATTTTCCAGCAGCATTCAGTACAGACATGGGTGCTGTGTGCGGCACTACACAATCCCAGTCCCTCACTGCATGGATGATCTGACCCAAAGATGAGGCTGACCATTCATCGGGTGAGTGCAATGTGCAAAACAAATGGACTGCTAAAACATTTTCTTTTATGCTTCCCTTTTGTGCACTTTGGCCCACCTTGATGAGTGGATCAGTGATTTTTCTTCATTCCATCTTCATGGTTGAGCCTACCTGACGGACCGCTTGGATGTTCCACACAGATGGCATGCTTCGGGCGTATGCGATAGACTTGCGTGGGAGTAATAAATCTTGTACATAGAAAATCATCACTATCTTTTGGTTGTGGATTCAAATTGGCGTGGCATGACTGTGGCTTTATTGAATAATGTTGAAGTACCATATATATATATATATATATATATATATATATATATATATATATATATATATATATATACAAGATGAGCAAATGATGTGTAGTGCTGATATAGTCAGTTTCGTGATAGATCATCCTGTCTCACAATTTCCTCCACCAAATGATCTTAGTCGGCAAATCACTGGCATGCAGCTGCATGTTTTATTTGATGTTCTAAATTCCCATGTATGCTATGGACGGAGCAAGTCGAACCGATCTACAATCTGCTGAGCTGTTTTCCACAAACTTGCGCAGAGCAAATTTCTGAATTTTCGACCCTTAAATTTATTACTTCAATTTCTCTGATTTGCTGTTTCTATTCTATTAAGAGTCTTTGCATATGTGGATTTCAAGAGGATTATGTGGATGGACGTGAATTGCCTATTGAGGGAGAGGAAGAAGAGGTACAAAAAGAGGAAGAAGATTGTTGCTACAGTATATTTCTTTAACTTGGAAAATGGTAATTCAAGACTTATGAGCTTTTGAGCTTGATTGCAGCCTATAGACCCTTGCTTATTTATAGACCCATAGAGAGGATTATACATACATGGGAAATACACAATGGCATAAATGTTCTACAAGATTTAAAAGACTCTTCACTTTCCTATGTATTTATTACTCTAGGAAGACTAAAGGTTACAAGAAATATAAATAAGCTAATTAACACTTTTCTATACATCACATTAATCCCTTTGAAAGTCTAAAAGACGCATTCTAAATATTCTAGATATTTTGTATAATATTTTTTATTTTTCAAATTATCTTCTAACACTCCTTAATTTGAAAAATCTTGTACTCCCATAATCTTTTTTAACTTGATCATGAGCTTTTCTGTAGACAATAAGAAAATCATACGTACCTTTTTTCTTCACATATAAGGATAGCTCACTTAGACTCATTTTCAAGCCGTTTTGATGAAAGTACTGATCGATCGTGCTATTCCATACTCTTGGTGCTTGCTCTATTCCATATAGAGCTTTCTTGAGAAATGATGTCTGCGTAGGGCCACAAATATTATAAGTTCAAGAGGAGCTTTTGTTATTCATGATGAACTTGGGAAAGGAAACTTGTAAAACTTTCTGTAAATGCAACATTCACAAAATTTATCTTATTTACTAATAAAAGGTAGACTAATCATGATATATCATATTATTTTGCTTCAACAATTTTAGGCTTCTGAAATTTAAATGGTCGTATCTCTAATGTCATAGCCAAATTTCATCAATATCTTTAGATTTTAATGTAAAATTTATTTTTAGTGGCAATTTAAGAGGAAAAATCTTATTTAATGTCATTTTTACTTTTGATACAATTTGCTTATTCTTCTTATTCAAGATCACGCTTTCATCTTTATCAAAAGTGACCGAATATCCTTTTTAAATTAATTATCCAACACTTAACAAATTTTAAGCCAAGCCATGAACATAAAGAACATTATGGATAAGTTTAAAACTACCTCCCTTTGTTTGAACAGCTATAACTCCTTTTTCTTCAATATTTTAAAGTTTTCCATCTCCAAGCTTTACATGAAAATGTACTCCTTTATTCAAATCAACAAAACAACTCTGATTTCATGCCATATGGTTACTATAACAGCTATCTAAATACCAAATATCATTTGATTCTTCTAGAGTATTCAAACAGAAATAAAATAATTTTTTTTACTTTTCAGTCTTTTAAAAAAAAATTGCTTCATTCTTTATTTTATACTAACAATCTTTTATCTATATGGCTTATTATTTTACATACATTGCATTTATTGTACCAACAATCCTTATCGACATGATTAGACTTTTTGCAAATAGTGCATTGAGAATCATTTTGCTTATCGCCTCTTGAATTTATTTGGTTGTTGAAATTAGATCTTCATCTGCCTCTTCCATGGTCATAGTTAAAGCTTGTCCTCCCACGGCCTCTTTCAAATTGCCATCTTTGATTAAGATTTGTCTCTTGACTTCTCTTGTCTATTACCATATTCTTCTTTTTTTATATATTTATTTTGGACTTAAAGGTTTGTTCTACGCTTTCCTCCATGAACCTGCTCATCCTTTGTCCATGTGCTTGAAGAGAACCCATTAGCTTATGTAAACTTAACTTAGATAAGTCTTTAGATTCTTCTATGGCAACTACTACATGATCAAATTTTACTGAGGGAGTTCTTAAAATCTTTTCAACAATTTTCTTATCCTGGATTGTATCTCCGAACTTCTAATTTGATTAATGATGCTAGAAATACGAGAGAAGATTGAATTGACTTACCTTCTTTCATCTACAAATTATTAAAATCTCTCCAAAGAGATTGAAGTTTGATAGTGATCACATTTTTTTATCTTAGAAATTCTTTCTTTAAAATCTTACATGCTTCTTTTGAAGTTGTTGCGGGCAAGAGTCTTGAAAAGATGCTTTTTCTCACCCCTTGATGGATGAAAAGTAGAGCCTTGACATCCTTCTTTTTGTTCTCCTTTAATGCTTGTTGTCTTGCATCCGTCCATATTACTAGTGCTACTGCATTTTCTGGCGCTTCATAGCCATCTTGTTCCAATTCTCACTAGTCTTGTGAGATGAAGAGAGTCTTCATTTTAAAGGCTCCAATATTCATAACTTTTTCCTTTGAATATGGGCACCATATTTTGTGAATAATTGAAGGTGGTGTTGCTAAAACTTGCTGCCATAAATGTATCTTGAACTTGGCTTTGATACCAAATTTGTTGGGGAATAGGAAGAAGAAGGTATAAAAAGAGGATGAAGATTGTTGCTACAATGTATTTCTTTAACTTGGAAAATGGTAGTACAAGACTTGTAAGCTGTTAATCTTGATTGCAACTTATGGACCATTGGCATATTTATAGACCCATAAAGAGGATTCTACATATATGGGAGAATCCTAGGAAGATCTAAAAGACTCTTCATTTCCCTATATATTTAATACTTTACGAAGACTAATGGCCCGTTTGGGAGCTTCGATTTGGAATGCATTGGAATCTGAATCACAATTTCATTGGAATCAAGGTGATTCCAAATTCTCATTTGTGTTTAGCTGAAATGCACTAGAATCCAAATCTCCTATTTGGGAGCTTGTATTTGGAGGGCATTGGAGTTTTTAGGTACGTATATTCACATGATTTAGATTTGGTTAACTAAATTAGCTTTAATAGTTTAAATTAGTATATATATGTGGTATTTGATAGAATGATTGTAATAAGCCCATTAAAATATATATTTTGGCGCAAAAAAAAGGAAATTCCGAGGCTTGGGTGGGCCACAAATGCAATGATCACAAATAGGCGACTCATCGATGTTCTTTAATTGTCCATTTAAATGTCCAACATGTGGATGGTTCAGATCATTCTATTGATATGATTTTAGTATCGCAGCTGATAATTGAATTATTTTGGGGTATTATAAACGTGCCATGTGTCCCATGGATTAGTAGCTTAGAGACATCTTTGTTACATGTGTGACTCTCCTCCCACTTAAAAGGGAGGCGAAAAAGGCATTTCCTCTCAATTCTAGCCGAATCTCAGCATATTGTTAGGATTTCAAAACACACTAAAAAGGGAGATTTGAAATACCTCTGATTCCAACTACCCCCAAATCCAACGCTGCCAAATGCAAAAAGTAGCTATGTGGATTTGAAATACTCCCATTTACCACCAAATCCAAGGTGCCAAATGGAGTGTAAAGGTTACAAGAAATATAAATGAACACTTTTCTATACATTACATTAATGCTCTTGGAAGTCTCAAAGACACATTTTAGAAATTCTAGATATTTCATATAATATTTTTTATTTTTAAAATTATCTTCTAACATTGTCCCCTGCGGCTATAGGGCTTAACATGGCTTAATAAAAAGTACCATTGGCACTTGTTAGAGGTGGGGCCATAGTTAAAAGGGTAAAAATTTATTTCATCTAGACACAAGCACATGCATCTTCTTTATTTGGTAATGTCAGGGTTACCCCCAGGTTGCAGGCAATTCGCATCCTCCGTGGACATTGTAATAATTATTCAATAATAATTTCCATGACCATTATAGAAAATAGGATTCCCAAAGTTGCGGTTCCTATTTGGATTGCTAGTGAGGTCCTCAAATTTATTAGACCAATCACCTTATTTCTTGTGTCAACAAAATTATGATAATGTATAAGAGTATTATTACTATATGGAATCCACATATTCAAACAATTCAACTGTCCAGTCAATGGAAAACAATTTCCACTATTTTCATGTGGATTCCGTGCATCCAAATACACTCTTAATGAAATAAGATTTATGAATCCTCATCCCTTAAAAGAAATATTCAAAGGTCGAAACGAACCCATGTAACTAAAATTTATACTTGAGATCAATTGAATAGAATATTAATGGATCGACACAGCTCTACCATAACACAAATGGATACGATGAACTGAATGAATCAATTCAACAAACTTTATCAAGTTGTCACAAATCAAACAGTTGCACTTGCTCAATTGAGAATTCATGGACTATGATAAATGTTAAATTGTGAAACTGGCTATTGAGTAGTCCAAATTCAAGAAAAACTACCATATCCTATATTCACACTACTACTAAATGTGAAAGATTTTTGGAGCACAACCAATTCATTATGGATGTGACAAGATAAATAGCTTGTATCAAAGAATGTTGGACCCACCCTTTTTTTTTTTTTTTTTTACACACGCACCCCACTAGAGGTGGGCAGCGATCCGGGCAGGGCCGAGTTAGCCCTAGTTTGGTTTGGCTCGTTTTTGTGCCACCTCAGTTTGTGGATCTGCCCGGTTTGGGTTTCAGGCCACCCATGTGGCCCGAGTTTGGTTTGCTCCAAAAAAATTTGGTTCGGGCCGGGATCGGTTTGGTCAAAATTTTTGAATGGAGCTAGGCTGAGTTCGAACAGGTGACGACTCTTTTTTTTTCTTTTTTAATTGAAAAGAATTAAAAAAATTAGAAATAATAGGCAATAAAAATACAAAAATATCTTACCATGTGATGTTTGTGTAGTATATAGGTTGGCCGATATAATGAAATTCCAATCCTAGAATCATCAAACTCAACTTCAAACCGGGCTAAACCGAACTTTTTCGATACGGGCCAAGCCAAACTTTAGAGCTGGCCTGGTTTGTGCCCACCTGTACACCCCACACGCACTCCCTAACTGAATTTTCACCACTATGGGTTTCGAACCCAAGACCTCTAGTTGAAATTCCAGAGAGTCTACCAACGAGGCAAGGATTCAAACCCATGTTGGACCCACCTTACCAAAATTGTTGTTTAACTAAAATCTCTATAGCAACAATATAGATTTTTTTTTGTTCAAAAATACAAATTTAAAATGGGACTCGTGTTAGAGCTATCTCGAATCGTAATAATTGTTGATTTCTCTAAAAATTCCAATGATGTGATCTATATTTGTTAGTGCCCAAACCAGTCATATCGTAGCCATTTGAGTGAGGATTGATATGAAACAAGTTTGAACGCAAACGAATTCCCGAATTGAGAGATACGAGTGTTTCAGTGTGCGGTGATGTCGACGATATACATTATATGGTGGATTTTTTTAGCATTGCAGGTTGATCTATAGTATTCTTTCTTTTAGATATGAATGGTATGTATTTTTATGGCATATGATGTGGTTTGATCTAATTTGTGGCTTTCATCAACTGTGGATCAATGAGATCCATATTTTATATCTTTCTATGCTGTATCTTCAAGGTGGCAAATTTTCAGACCGTCCTTGTGTTGTGATGTTGGATTTTCATGTTGATTCTCTTAGGAATATTGTATACATCAGTTGGAAGGACCGGAATCTTCACGGCCATGATGGCATGGGTAGATTTAAGAGATCTATCCATAACCACTTGTTTTGAATCATAGATATCGTGCATAAAAAAAACCTATGCCACTAATGGGATCATTAGAGAGCTTGTGGGGAGATGAAAAATGAAAAAAGTAAATAGATCAAAATCTTTGAGACTCAATCCATGTGGGGGCCACGTTCATGTCAGTAAACGGCCTTCTATGTTGCATGGATATGGTCGTGCAGCCATCCGCGTGAGGGAAGAGGAACTGGCATCATCACCCTTCATTCCTCTCCTTAGGTTTCTCTCTCTCCACAAATAAGAATGTGTCGATGCATGTTGCACACCCAAAAATGTATGTGCAACCGCAGTTTTGGGCTCAGTGTATGGTAGCAGTGGTCTATGTGATCAACTTGCTACCATAAACTCGGTTAGGGTTTATGACGCAGGGGGTGGACATTGTAGGTCGATCACTGTCTTCCTAACTGATTGTTTCTCGAATCCACAAGAAGAAATAAAAGGATAAAAAGAGGAAATTAATTCCAAATAATTGTTTTTGATAGATTGAAATGAATAATAAAAAAATATAATTACCTTGCTTTAAATAATAAACTAAACCCTAAATTCGTACTTAACACTAACTTGCAAAAGATGAAAAAAAATCCTAATACAATTAGAAAAGAAATAGAAAAATCTGCGCAAACTATATAACGCCAGCGCCGTCTTCCTTCCGCTGATACAAACAATCCACATATCTGATTACCACGAAATTTTGTATTTTTTCTGACATTGACGTACTCTTCAAGATGGTCGGCTCAGATTCTCCATATCAATAGTAGTGGGCCACTTGGACCATCTCCAGATTTAATGACAGAATTCGAAACTTTCTGGATAGTTCGTACCATTTTCGACGCCACGATCAATCCGTAACTCGGATCGACGTGAAACTTGTTGGGTTTTCTCGGTCGAGTAGCTTTACGAAATGAACGGAACGGATCATCATAAATGATCAAGATGGGCCCCACGAGTTGGGCCGAAATCAAAAAACGGGAATAACAATTTTATGTTTTGTTAAAAACTCCAAAATAGGAAATTCCTTAGTTTCCTCTCTTTTTTTTCCTGTCCATCTCCCGCAGGAAGGTGTGTGATCCACGCCCTCGATTATGGGTTTCTTCTCCTACATCATTGGTGGACGTGGTAGGTCGATCACCGTCTCCCTAACCAATTGTTTCTCGAATCCACGAGAAGAAATAAAAGAATAAAAAGAAAGAAGAAATTAATTCCGAATAATTGTTTTTGATAGATTGAAATGAATAATAAAAAAATATAATTGTCTTGCTTTAAATAATAAACTAAACCCTAAATTCGTACTTAACACTAACTTGCAAAGGAAAAAAAGAATACTAATACAATGAGAAAAGAAATAGAAAAATTTGCGCAAACTATATAACGCCAGCACTGTATTCCCCCCGCTGATACGAACAATCCACATATCTGATTACCATGAAACTTTGTGGTTTTTCTAACATCGACCTACTCTTTAAGATGGTCAGCTTAAATTCTCCATATCAATAATAGTGGGCCACCTGGACCATCTCCAGATTTAGTGGGCAGAATTCGAAACTTTCTAGACAGTTCGTACCATTTTCGACGCCACGATCAATCTGTAACTCGGATCAACGTGAAACTTATTGAGTTTTCTCGGCGTTGAGTAGCTCTACGAAATGGACGGAACGGATCATCATAAATGATCAAGATGGGCCCTACGAGTTGGGCCGAAATCCAAAAACAAGAATAAAAATTTTCTAGTTTTTGGTTAAAACTCCAAAATCGAAAATTCCTTAGTTTCCTCTTGTTTTTTTTTTTCCTGTCTATCTCCCGCAGGAAGGTGTGTAATCCACGCCCTCAATCATGGGGTTCTTCTCCTACATCAGTTTGTCTCTCGAATGAGAAGCTACTAGAAGGCAAGCCATCAATTAAGCATTTTCATGTGTTCGAGTGTGTCTGTTACGATTAGGGACAAAAGCTTTAAAAAGGGTGTTGAAATGTATCATAGTGGGTTGTGACATGACCCATCCACTGGGAAGATCTATCATGTCTCATGTGATGTAATCTTTAATGAAGCATCATCATAGTAGTTAAATGAATTATGTCGTGTCATTGGAATCTTTAAGAGTTTAAAGATGAAGTGTGGAAGAATCTAGGGCATGTTTGGACTTGTGGAATCCCCAATGAATGGTATTTCCGTAATGATTATATGTTGCAGGGTTTTCATCTAAAATTCCACAAAAAGATCATATTACAGTTTAGTTTATTTCCTGTAGTTGTGGCTTAGTCGGAACCAATTCATGTTGCAATAATAAATCAAGTGATTGGATATGTTTATCTGAGCAATACAGAATGGGTGCGGCCTTGATTGTGACTGGATACACCTCCAGGACACAAGATTACAAATCTAGGGCCCTCATTGATGTATGTACCTCACATATGTCGTCCATCCTCGTTGAAAGAAAAACCCTGAATAACATTAGATTTGGACAAGATGCAGTGGTTTTGCATCTTCATTAATGTGATGTTCTTGAGGGACTAAAATACAGTGAAAGATTACGTATCCCATCAAGTGCATACTATGAAGAAATGTGCCATTACGACCCTTTGCAGCCATTTCCAGAAATCTAAACAAGCCCTAAATGAAGAGGAATCAAAGCAGGTTGGTCAGTTTGGGACTGAATTAAGTCCTCAAGAGACTTCAGGTTGCTGAAGAAAAGTCACAAGGAAATTATGGTGTGGTACACCTGAGCTTTGTATCTGCCTCCTTTTTGGTCTAATGCCTTAATAAGTGTTATACAAATGGATGGACGTGGATAAAACAAATACATCATGGTAGGACCCACAGAGCTTTGACACCCGCTTGCTGGCTGGTGTTCGGTTCACCAGTCAACCCGCGTCCATTGGCAACGGGAACTCTGGTTCTGCTAACCAGAACCGGCTAGGTAATAGATGGACAGTGTTCTGTACATTTATGCCCATGGTTTGATGATCTACACCATCAATCTGATGATCCTCGTCGTTGATAGAAAATCACCTGAAATTTCCAAAATTGGAAAATCCCAACACTTGAATCCTTCGGAATGTTTTAGATTGAATGTGGCAGTATTTTCACCTTCTTCTCTTTTTATAGAGCAGAGATTATGGGTTTAAAACCTCCAACAAGAATATCTTTGGACAGATACCCCATTCACAATGGGGCTGATCGAATCCACGGTTTAGATGATCGTCACTTAGTCCCAGTCTAACGGAATTTGATATGGTGAACACCTGCACATTACATTATGAGCATGATCTTATGATCCATGATAACAAAGTGTCCAGAATATTAAATAAAATAATAAAATAATAAAATATGAAAAACTACAGTTGACTGCCAGCTTGTCACTGGAAATCATTCAATATATATGCAACTTAAGATGATGATTCGCATGAACCAAAAATCAGGTCAATGAAACCATTAGATGGGCCACACTTTATATTTGGATATTTTGAGTGGTGTAAAAAATTAAGAAAAAAAAAAAAAAAAAAAAAAAAAAAAAAAAAAAAACCGACGTCATTATGCTACACCCACGAGTTAGCTACACCGGGTGTAACAATAACCCACAATGATGTATGTGTTGTATCCACGCCGTCCATCCATTTGGTGAGATCATTTTAGGGCATGACACAAAAAATGAGGCAGATCCAAAGCTCAAGTGGACCCAGCACAGAAAATAGTGGCGATTGAATGCCAACCATTAAAAATTTCTTGGGGCCACTTGAGATTCGGATCTGCCTCATTTTTGGTATCATGAATAAAATCATCTCTCCAAATGGATGGACGGCGTGGATACAACACGTACATCATGGTGGGGTCATTTCTACACCCGGTGTAGCTAACTCGTAGGTGCAGCAAAAAATTTCTCCTGCGGATAGCGTACAGAGTAAACTGTGGGGCCCACCATGCTTTACATATTTTATCCACTCCGTCCATCCATTTTAACAGATAATTTTAGGGCTGAAGCCCAAAAACGAAGCACATTCAACTCTCAAGTGGAATACACCACAGGAAACCGTGTAAATTGAACATTTACCGTTCAAAATTTCTTTGGGGCCATAGAAGTTTTGGATCAAGCTGATATTTGTGTTTTCCTTTCATCCATGTTTGTGTGATCTTGTGAAAAGTTTTGATGGAAAATAAAAATATCTGTGGACCCACGAAGGTTTCAACGGTAGAAATTATTATTCCCACTGTTTCCTGTCGTGTGATCTAATCAAGCTTTAGATATGCTTTAATTTTGGGCTCAACCAATAAAATGAACTGTAAAAACGGATGGACGGCGTAGATAAACCACATACATTCAAAGTGGGCCCAAAAGATTTTACTCAGTACTATAAAAGCGTACTGAGTAACTAGGTACGCAATCCGATTTCACCTCCTTCACATGACACGCCCCCCAAACTACCTCCTTCACATAACACCCCCACCCGCAAAAACTACCTTCTTCACATAACACCACCCACCCATCAATGGCGGATCACATCCTCATCCAATCCCTCCATCACCCACCCCATTATCGATTCCATTGCTGACGACAAACCCATGAAGATGGATGGCACCACCACCTCTGATGGAAGCATTGGCATCACCATCGGCATTCTCCTCCTCATCATCACCATCCTCACCATCGCTTCCTACTTCTGCACCCGGACCTGCTCAAACCCTCCCAGCCAGACTCGAGAGCTCCACGGGCTTACTCATCATCAGCCGCCCGTAGCGGACGATGAAGTCGGCCTCGATGAAGCAACCCTCTTGACCTACCCCACGCTACTTTACTCGCAGGCCAAGATCCACTACAAGGACGCCACCTCCTCTTGCTGCTCCATCTGCCTCGCTGATTACAAGGACATCGACATGCTGCGGCTGTTGCCTGACTGCAGCCACATCTTCCACGTTAAGTGCGTGGACGACTGGCTGCGGCTGCACCCAACATGCCCTGTTTGCCGCACGTCGCCCCTGCCGACCCCTCTTGCAGAGGTTGTCCCGTTGGCAAGCCGGGTATGAAACAGGCATTCGTATTGGATCGGATTTGGGACACCTGCACTATCTGGAATGTGGTCCTGAGCACTGCGAGCGGCTGGACTTTGGCCGGATGGTGATTTGGATGAGCTGCAACAATGGCTGACGTCGGCAACAATGGGGTGGCGAGCCTGAAATACGGGAGTGGCAGACGGAGATCGAAATCGAGATCCGGTTATGGACGAGCCTTATATTGTCCCACTTATACATACATTGTCATAATTGAGATCACTTATACATACATACATTGTCAGGATTGAAATCACGTATGTCTCTGTGTACTAACTCTAGAAGCTCAAATTGTCCTTCCACTTCTTTGAACGGCCTTTTATTAATTTTACATTTGTTACAAATTTCATATTTGTTCATATGATTATTATCGACTTTATCAATTAATCTTAGATTTGATGTGCACTTTATAGAATTAAAATTCATATGTCCTAATTAATCTACCATACCAAAGATTCATTCTATCAACAATATACACAGAAAAGACATTGTTTATTTCATTAATAATATTAGGTTTGAACATCTAATTACAAGCTTATCATTTTCCAACAAAAGCCCTATTCTTAGATAAAATAAACTTATCAGATTCCAACACTATTTTAAAACCATTCTTGTTAAGTAACATAATATAAGGCTCTTCCTTCTGTCTAGCACATGTAAGACATCCCTCTGAGTGAGTATTTTTTAATATGAAAGTTTATCTCAATATTTTCAATTCCCATGACTTTAATAGATGAGGAGTTACTCATGTGGAGCTTTATATTATTTCTCACTAGTTCACAAGTCTTAAAAATGCTCTCATCATATGTAAAATGCCTGACCCACCAATTTTTCTCATTATAGTGGCCTCAAAAACTACTGTTGCAAGCATTTCATCATACTCACCTCTCACGAGTTTCTACTTTCAATGTCGATATTCTTTTGCATGATTTCCAAGTTCTCCACAGACATAGCAATCACCCTTCTTACTTTTATTCTTCTTGGATTTTTGTGGCTTGTACGTTGACATAATTGGGTTTCCTTTTCTTATTATTAGTATTAGAGTTAGCTTCAATCATATGAGCTCTTAATTGCATTTGCAATCGTTCAAACTTCTTATTGTGGAATCTATTTTCTTCATTAATTTGAAGATATTGCATCAGTTGCTCAAGTAACATATATTTCCTTTTATGGTTAAGCTTATTTGACTAATCTTTTCAAGATAATAACAATTTTGATATAATTGCCCTAACATTGAAATTTTTCATCAATTTCGATGACAGATAAGACGATTTTATTGGCAATAAGTTAGAATTCATGCACTTGTGAAAGAATCAACTTATCATCAACCATTTTAAACTTTAAGTAATTTCTTACTAAGAATTTCTTATTACCTACCTCCCTAGTCATATACTTGGTCTTCAAGGTATCCCATACATTCTTAGCTGTCTTTGCTCCAACATATAAGTCATATAGTAGATCATGAGCAATTATGAATGTGATGACGACACATATAGTCATCATCCATCCACTTTTAAAACAAGATATATCGCTCTTCGAGTTCATCCTTAGTTCGTTACTTAATTAGATCGGGTTGAATGGGACACATTTCACTCAATACATAAGCGATCTTGAGCTTCTTCAACAAAAACTCAATTTTCTACTGCCCATCACCGATAATTCTTCTTATCAAAGTGATCAAGTCTTACAAGGATAGGATTGACCAAACTGATTGTTGCTAACACTACGTGAAAAGTAAACAACGGATTTTGCAACAGTTATAGGCCATCATAAAAATAGTTCAACGACAGGTTTGTCGTCGTTGCAAAACCGTCGTTAAGGGGACAAGCCATGTGGAAAATCGAGCTAAGATCGTCGTAAATTTGAAAATAGCGATGGTTATTGGTCGTCGCAAATTAGTGACGGCTTTAAACTGTCAATAATTGTAAAATTACGACGATTTTGAACCGTTGCAATCCTAACCATCCCAAAATTCGAGTAAAAGCAATGTCCTAACCCATTTCCTCTGCTCTGCTCTGCTCAAATCCTATCATTAGAGAATGGTGGATCTGCAAGTAAGAGATTCAAATCTATCAGCAAAGAGTGGCTTCCACCATGGATTCTTTTCATAAATCCCTGTAATCTATTAAGTTTCGTTCTGAAGATAACACTCCAAATCAAGGTGAGGTTGTGATTTTGAGCTTGTAGATCTCTTACCATTAGGGTTGCCTCGCTTTCATGCAATCTTCGTCTACTTCTCTTCTTCTTCTTAATTTTCAAGGTTTTAACCATGGATCGATACATTTTTACCCAATTTGAGAAATTCTTATAATTTTTGTCAAATTCTTGTCTAATCATTTTACTCATGAATATTTGAATTTTTCTTCTTCCTGATCCCTAAATTTCTATGTGGTGTTGAATGATTTTAGAAATCTTAAGTATATATATATATATAGATATATATATATATATATATATATATATATATATATATATATATATATATATATATATATATATATTGATGTGTCGAACGGGCTCTGCATTTTATTCTAACTATTAGTAATTATTATTATCTTTTATTTGTGACATTAGCTTTAGTAGGCAATTTGTCCCATTTAAACATGAATATTAGTATCTTTCTTGATCAATTTCAACACCTTAATTTTAACCATTTTAGCATTTTTTTTTTCCAATATCTTCTTTATCCTTGCCAGTTGAGAGGACGCACTTTTCAAATTTTGATTTCGCAAGTGTTGCTACTTGAGTATTACAAAGGAATGTGTTTATTTCTTTTTAATTTGAAAGAGATTCCAAGAGTGATGCTTGTCAATTGGACACTTGCTTTTCATTAATTTTGGGATCCTATTGTTTACAGAGGAGTACAATCTCTGACTGTTACATTCAGGTGGTTGTTGACACAAGCATTAAGAGGTTTATTTAGAAGGCAGTTTTTTTTTTCTAGGTAGACTGTGTATTCTTATCAGTTAGCGTAAGCTTCTTTCTGGGAGAGTGGATTTGTTTGATTTTTTTTTTTCATCCTTTCATTTTGCCTATCATATGTCACATGTATATCTAGAACGTTCATCTTATTCAGTTTTGTGATTAAGAATAATTAGGGCATGTTTGGTTGCCACTTAAAAATGCATGCATTTCATTTTAGATAACATCAATTACAAATTAGATATCATAGTTTGATAAGTTGTTAGTTATATTTTTAATTCATACCAAAGATTGATTTCTAATACATAATTATAATAAAATAAAATGAGATGAATGCATTTTTAAGCAGCAGAAAAAATGTCAATATGCTTTGTGAGTTTATACGATGAATGCTACTATGGTTTGGGACCACCATATAGTGCTTACCAAAACATCAGTACTATACACAAGGCATGCCTACTATAGTTAAGAATAAATGGTGATTATGGGGGGTTATAGTCTACAATCTAAAGCTTTTAATCTATGAGTAGTGATTCAATCGGTGGGCCGAGAAATGGATGGTTAATGTTGAGCTCTGAATTGTGCATATTTATATCAGTAATTCATCACACATTATGCATGGTTTGTTATGTTAGTGTATTTGTATTTGTAAGAATAAGAGGGAAACCTCATGAATTCTATGATAAAAGGACCTCTTTAGAACACATTGAAGATCAGTGGAAGAAAAGCCAAGAGGCAGAGAAAAGAAGCAAGGAAGAAAAGAGAAGAAAATGCGCAAAGAAACAGTCTGCACGACCGGTCGTCCAATGTCCAGGATCGGTTGGCTGACTGGTTGAATTCCTCTGAAGAGGTTGCTGGACTCGCTGGACTAAAAATATTGAACATTCCAGACCAGGTCAGACATAAAAAGGTCATTTATAACTGGTCGTCCGATCGGTCTGCCAGAAGAACCAGAAGTCCGATTTTCTGTTATTATTGTTGTTGTTTGAGCCACAACCGGTCTGCCATGGTCTACGACCGGTCGGCCACCGACTTGACTATGTAACTATTGTGCAAATTCTCAAAGATTCCAAGGCGGTGATGGATTTTTTTTTTTTATAAAAGGACACCTTTACTCTCTTCCTAATCCATCCTAGAAGAGTTCTGAACGTGCTGGAGAATAGAGAGGATCAAAGTGGAGCATCTACAACTCCGTTTTTCAAGTTTTCTTCTAGTTTTTACATGTTTTACTTAACTTTTCTTTCATTTTCTATTTCAATCATGTCTATGATAGGCTAGACCTCTTAGCTAAGGTCAAGAGGTGAAGCTTGTAGTTAGATTTAATGTTTAATTCATTTGTTCAAATACTCTAAGCTTTTGTTCTGAATTTTTCAAGTTCTACTTTAAATAAAGTTGATATTTTTAGACAATTTTGAGAGCTTGTGTACTACAAATATGAGTTGCTTATAAGTTTGTGGGAATTATCATTATGCTCTTGTTTTTGTTTGTTTGTTTTGTAGGAATTTCATTAACCTAATCTCAGCAGTTTTGGTAACTTTCTAACTTAGACTTTTTCAGTTTTTAGATTTGTAGATGTTTAGATTTATTTTTTAGATTCTATTTTTAGGCTTTAGGCTTTAGATTTAGATTGAGATTTTTATGGTTTATATTCCGTTAGGAACGTGACCACACAAACCATTTCCAAACTGAAGGAAGGTTAGTTGAACTACTCTCAGTAAACAGACGTGTGAGAAAATACCTAGAAGTTTATGAAAGTTTGGGAGGCATGGCCAACAACCAACAAACGCCCTTAAGAAATCCTCTCTCTCCTACTCCAACCACAAATCCAAATCGAAAAGAAGTAGGAGAGAATGAGCTGCACAATGCTCCTTCGATTACAACTATAAGTGACTACCTACAACCGACTAGGGCAACTACACCCTCATACATGCTTTTTCCAACCAATGCGAAAAACATTGATATCAAGCCAGGTGAGATTCAACTCTTACCAAAGTTCCGTAGGCTAGATTCCTGAGAGCACATATCTACACTTAAAAGAATTCGATGAGGTTATGGTTGTGCTACAATATGCCAATGTAACTAAAGATATAATCAAACTTAAATTATTTTCCTTCTTTTTGAAAGAAAAAGCCAAGGCTTGGCTTCACTCTCTGAGACCACGATCGATAAGGACATAAAATAAGATGGCCCAGGAGTTCTTGAAAAAGTTCTTCTCGGCTCATAAAACAAATACCCTTCTTAGAGCGATAATGAATTTTTCAGTTAAAGAGGGTGAAATATTCTTTCAGAGTTGGAAAAGATTTAAGGACCTCCTACTCGCTTGCCCACACCATGGCTACGAGATTTGGTGAATTATAAGTTTTTTCTATGATGGATTAAGTTCCAACATGCACCAATTCGTAAAGATGATGTGCAATAGGCGAGTTCATAAGCAAAAACGTGGAGGAAGCATGGGCTTACTTTGATATGTTGGCCGATAACGCCCAATCTTGGGATACCTCGGACAAGTCAAGTAATCTCAGGCCTTCTCAACAAAAAGAAAAATGAGGAATGTAAATCCTCAGAGAAGAGGAAGATGTAAATGCTAAGATAGCCAACCTCACAAGGAAAGTAGAGGCTATGAACTTCGGAAGGGTGAATCTTCAAAATCCAATGAAGTTATTGAAAATGTGCCACTAATGTATACTCTACTCAAGATTGCCTCACAATTCCTGCATTTCAAGAGGTGCTACACGAGCAAGTGAATGCCACAAACGCTTATCAACTGACCTTTCAATGGACTGATGGGTAACACGTACAATTTTAGTTGGAGGAATCATCCAAATTTCAGTTAGAAGAACGATCTTACTGGCCAATCCCACCAACTTTCAAAGAGAGTCACCTATGCAAAACGTTGTACCAAACATGGCCCCACCTTAAATTAATATGAAGCATACCTTGAAGGCGTTCATGCAAAGGCAAATGTAAATCAACCATACAAATCAGTATACCAAGAGCTAAAGGTTTCAGTTGAAGAAATTAAGGGACGCTTGAATGCTAGGGAAGGGACCTTTCCAGCCCAACATCAGCCAAATCCCAAACAAACATATGAAATAAGCGCTCCTTAATCTCTCCAACCAACATGTAGAGCAAGCAAAATCCATTACCACTCTTAGAAGTAGTAAAAAAATTGACAAATCTATTTCGATGAAGGCTAACAAGTCTAATGATTCGATAAATTCTGAGAATGAGAATGGATCTAGCTCAGCCCCACAAAAAAAAGGAACGTGAATACAAGCTTGTTGCACCATTCCCTTCAAGATTAGTAGCTCCCAAACCTCTTTCAAACTCTTATGGACATTCTAAAAATTTTCAAACAAGTTAAAATAAACATTCTTTTACTTGATGTCATCAAACAAATTCCCTTCTTATGCCAAATTTCTAAGAGACTTGTGCACAACCAAAAGAAAATACAATGTGAAACAAAATGCCTTCTTAAATAAGCAAGTGAGTGTCATCCTCACACAAAAGACCCCCCAAAATATAAAAACCCTGGTAGTCCACAATTTTCTACATTATTGAAGACTACCGGATTGAGCGAGCCTTGCTAAATTTAGGGGCAAGCGTAAATTTGATCTCGTACTCAGTATACGAGTAATTGGGTCTTGGTGAATTAAAACCCACCAAAACTATATTGCAACTTGTTGATAGAGCCTATAAGGAAAGCTCATAGTTCTACAGGCTTAAGTACAAGTTCTCAAGCTCATGCTGCAACGTCAGACACTAAACAACCGACCATGACAGGAAGAAGAGCTGAAGATAAGAACCAAAGACGACTTGAGACCATTAGGCCAAGGACAAGAGCCAAGGCAGACCTGAAACCTCCAACATGAAAAAAAAAAAAAAAAATGAGGGTTTTAATATGATGGGTTTTTTAATGCAAAATTTATGAAGGTGTTGAATATTACTTAAATAATGCCTCAGGAGAGTTGATATTCCCAATGGTTCTTAATTTTTAAAAGAAAAAAATTACATTATTGCCCTCTTTTACTTTCTTTCTTCTTTTTTTTTTTTTTTTACCAATGGAAAGAAAATTGTGAGGCCCACGTGGGTTGTCCGTACCTTTTCTCAAATCAAATTAAGGTATGGGCTAAAAAAATTAGGCATATCCAAGGCACTAGTGAACCATACCAAAGATGACTCTTACATTTAATGTAAGCCAAGCTCAAAATTTGGTGTGGTCCATTACAAGCCCATATCTTAACATGATCTAAGAATGGGAATAGGCAGTAGATAAACAAATACATTACGGTGGAACCGGACAGCTTATTGTCTGAGCAAGGTCGGACGCAATTCGATAAAATACAATCTACACCGTTCAAAATATCCCAATGGAAGTATAGCTCATTTGGTGATTTGATTGACCTGATCTTTTGTTCATGATATCACCATGGTGTGATGCATAAGTTTAACAGGTCGATGCTATACAACATACCACGTGGGCCCTTAAGTCTAGAGTTTCACCATTTTAAAGAGAAACTAAATGAGGGTAATTTTGTAATTTCATCCCTCAAGAGTCAAACGCACTTCCGTCTCCATCTCCATCTCCATCTCCATCTCTATGTAATGTGATAATATCCACTCGTGGAGACATTATTTGGTAAAATCAAGATACCTTTGAATTTTTTGCTGCAAGATTCCTGATATTCTCCTTCGAAAAAATCATCGCTCGCCCTAGCATGCCGGCACACGCCTCGTCTCTTTCTTTTTCTTCTTCTTCTTCTTCTTCTTTTATTTTTTATTTTTTAATTTTTATTTTTTCTTCTTGTCGAACACATAACCGTTGACATTCCCAAGCTACCTTCTTCATATAACACCCTCCCCAAACTGTCTTCTTCACATAACAACCCCCCACTACCCCAAAACTACCTTCTTCACATATATAACACCATCTATACATCAATGGCTGAGCAAATCATTATCAATCCCTCCATCACCCTCCCCATTGTCGACTAGCTATACATGGCTGAACACACGCCCATGAAGATTGACGGCTCCAACACCTCTGATGGATTCATGGATGCCGACACTATGAGCAGGAACGGGTTCAGCCCCAACACCAGCCTTACCATTTTCATTGTCCTCATCATCATCACCATCCTCTCCATTGCTTCCTACTTCTTCATCAGAGCTTGCTCATCCCGGCCCCGCCAACCTCAAGAGCTCCAGGGGCCCACTCATCATCAGCCATAGAAAGCTAACAATGAAGTGGGCCTTGATGAAGCCACCCTCTTGAACTACCCCATGCTACTGTACTTGCAAGCTAAGATCAACAAAAAGGACAACACATCCTCTTGCTGCCCCATCTGCCTCGCGGATTACAGGGACACGGACATGCTGCGGCTGCTGCCTGACTGCAGCCACCTCTTCCATGTTAAGTGCGTGGACGCCTGGCTGCGACTGCACCCAACATGCCCTGTTTGCCGCATGTCGCCATTGCCGACCCCTCTTGCAGAGGTTGTACCGTTGGCAAGCATGGTATGCAGCGGCCCGTCGTATTGAATCTGCTTCCTTTCGTTCTGTACAATGTAAAACAAATAGTATCATGGACGTGACTTAGCTGCGACCCCGGATCCACAGATGTGGGTGGGACCCACCTCGATTTTTGCATTGTATATCTACGCTGTCCATACGTTTTGCCAACTCATGTGTGGTCCACCTGAGATTTGTATCTGCTTCACTTTTGGGATCATGCCCAAAAATGAGTTGGCAAGATGGATTGACAGCTTGTATATATATGCAATGCATACATCGAGGTGAGCCTGACGGTCAGGATCCCACCCACATCGCTAGATCGGGGTCGCAGCTTAGTCGCATCCTAGCATCACTACAGTAGGTGTTTAAAGCTCCTACCCATTGATAGATACTCTTTATTTACAGTAAATATTCATTGTATTTGCATTCAGAAAGCTCTCCATCTAAAATGTATAGAATCTGATTGCCTCAGAAACTAGATAGTAGTGACCATGTGTTTTTAGCTACTCTAAATAATGGCTTTAAATAATGGGAGACATGAGAGAGGTCTGAACCATCCATTAGCTGGGCCTCTCACCCGCATGGATGATTTGGCCCAAAAATCATGCTGACTCCTTCATCAGTCGGGTGCTAGCTATGTGCAAAAAAATCTTTTGTCCTTCACTTTGCGCACTTTGGCCCAGTGGATCAGATTGAATTTTCTTCATTGCATCTCCATAGTCGAGCCTCCCTGATGACTGGCTTGGATGTTCAACACATGTGGCAATGGCATGCATAGGGGCTGTGATAGAAGTCTGTGGATTTAGCAAATCTTGCACATAGAAAATCATCATTACTATGTGGGTGTGGAATGTGGATGCAAAATGAGCAAAAGCATGAGTGTGGCTTTGACGAATAATTAATGTTGAAGTACCATGGCACAGATATTAAAATGGCGACAGGCTATTTTTAAGTAGAGATATTGTATGAACTGATCAGTGGACGAGCAAATGATACAGAATACTGATGTGGTCAGTTTGGTGATCGATCATCCATGCCTAATAAATTTCCTCCATCAAATGATTGAAGTTCGCAGATAGGTGGCCTGCAAATGCAGGTTTAGTCCATTGCTCCTGGATTCGCTGAGTTCTCAATTGTGCTTCTCTAATTTAATATTTTTATTCCATTCTAGAAATCTTTGTTTTTAACGTGGCCCCCTGCGTACACAGCTCTTCTTTATTTGCCGGGCCATATCAGGATTACACCAGGTTATGGGCAATTCGCATCCTCCATGGACAATGTAATAATTACTCGATGATAATTTCCATAGCCATAATAGACAATCGGAACAAAAAAAAATACCTTGCTTGTTTGGATTGCAAGTGAAGTTCTCAAATTTATTAGACAAGACACCTTGCTTCCCGCGTTAGAGAATTTTGACCATGATTATTATCTGAAATCCACATATTCAAACAGCCTAACCGATAGTTTCTCAAATCCACGAGAAGAAATAAAAGATAAAAAGAGGAATTTAATTCCAAATAATTGCTTTATTGAAGATTGAATGATTAAAAAATGAAATTACAATGCATATAAATAGGAAACTAACCCTAGGTAAAGTATCAGAATCCAACTCCAACTTAAACTCCTAGAAAACGCAACTTACTATAAATAGTAAACTTACTATTTATAGAAGTCGTTCAATCCTACTAGAACTCTTGGTTTTCGGCCAAAAATAGAAATTTATCAAACGGCCTCAACCACGTTGTTCTACTAAATATTCTAAGCCCTTTTCATGTTAGGCACTAACTCTAAAGCCCTACAGATGCATAGTTATGATCGAATTAAAACTTACTATAAATAGTAAAATTGAAAATAAAGTAGCCTAATGACCGTTGATACGGTTGAATCTCGCGATTCCGGCCTCGGCAACCCATAGCAGGGTTGGTTGGCTAAAGTAGCTCGAGCTACCCCAAATTGATATATTATACGTCCCGTAACTCATTCCGGATTGTGAAATACGACCGATTTACGGTCCTGACGGTCCGGATCACTTTCGACCCTGACCGGTCTTCTTTTGCTCCATCTGGGCCATGAAATAATCAGCGACCCGTTCTACATCAGTCTCCTCCACTTTGAAAGAACTCGACCCCGAGTTCTCGTCCAGCTTTGGTTCATGATATTCGTACAGATCTGCCACGTTGAAAGTCCTTAAAATCTCCATGTCATCCGGAAGATCAACAACGTAGGCATTGTCATTAATCTTGCGAATGATCGGTACCGGTCCAATCTTCTTATTTTTTAACTTGTTGTAGGTCCCGGTAGGAAATCGCTCTTTACGTAGGTGGACCATCACCTGATCACCTATTTCGAACACTTTGGCGCGTCGATGCTTGTCGGCCGCTTCTTTGTACTTCTCGTTCGAAGTCTGTAATTTGTTGCGCACGTCTGCATGTATGTCTATGATTCGGTCTGCCATATGTTCAGCTGTAACGCTCATGCCCGAAAGCTTGGGCAGGGGAACCAAATCGAGTGTGTGACGAGGCACGCACCCATAAACAATCTGGAACGAAGACTTTCCTAACGATCGGTTTACCATGTTGTTGAATGCAAACTCTGCTTGAGCCAGGGCCACGTCCCACTGCTTCGGTTTGTCACCTGAAAGGCAACGGATGAGATTCCCCGATGTGCGGTTGACGACCTCAGTCTGCCCATTTGTTTGTCGGTGATAAGCACTGCTGAAGTGAAGTCGTGTACCGAACCGATTCCACAAGGCTCGCCAAAAGTGGTTAACGAACTTTGTGTCCCGGTCTGAAGTGATCGTCTTAGGAATCCCATGTCGTCGCACAACCTCTCTGAAGAAAAGGTTCGCAACGTGTACCGCATCAAAGGTCTTCTTGTACGGAATGAAGTGTGTCATCTTGGAGAATCGGTCTACCACCACGAACACTGAGTCCATGCCGCGTTGTGTTCGTGGGAGCCCTAATACAAAATCCATAGATAAATCCTCCCAAGGAGCATTTGGCACGGGTAATGGCGTGTAAAGACCTGTATTTTGAGATTGCGCCTTAGCGGTTTGACAAATATGACATCGTTGTACCGCCATGCTAACATCACGAGCAAGTTGCGGCTAGTAATACTGCTATTCCACCATCGCTCAAGTTTTATCTTGTCGTAGATGACCACCGAGGCCATCGCCATGCAACTCGATAATAATTTTGTCCCGTAACAAACTCTGCGGAATGCAAAGTCGATTTCCTTTGAAGAAGAAACCATCTTGAATTAGAATGTCACTCGGGTGATCCTCTTGGCACTTTTTCCATGCATCTGTAAAATCCTCGTCGTCGACATAAAGTTCCTTGAGACAATCGAATCCGACCACCTCATTACTCACGGTGATAAGAAGGGATGTACGTCGGCTAAGTGCATCGGCTACCTTGTTCTGCTGCCCTGACTTGTATTTCAGAACGAACATGAATTCCTGTAAAAACGAAATCCATCTAGCATGCATACGATTCATGTTAGTCTGAGTATTGACAAATTTTAAGGCCTGATGATCAGTGTACAGTATAAATTCCCTTTGAATAAGATAATGGCGCGAATGGCGCAGTGCCTGAACCACTACATATAATTCAAGTTCATAGGTCTACCACTTCTGTCGTGTGTCACTGAGTTTCTCACTGTAAAAGGCAACTGGCCTGCCTTCCTAAGAAAGGACTCTCCCAATGCCGACAATAGATGCGTCACATTCTATCTCAAACAACTTATCGAAATTAGGGAGTACCAGGACCAGGGTAGTGGACAACCGATGTTTAATTTCTGCAAAACTCTTCTCTACCCCTTCGATCCATTGAAACGGACCCTTCTTCATACAGTCGGTAATCGGTGTGACGATACTACTGAAGTTTCGCACAAACCGACGATAGCAGGTCGCCAACCCATGAAAACTTCGTACCTCATGAATGTTCGTCGGAGTCGGCCAATCCCGAATAGCTCGACCTTTTTCTTCTTCCACCCGGATACAAGTGGACGACACAATGAACCCCAGAAACAATAATCGATCAGTTAAGAAGCTACACTTTTTCAAATTTAAGTATAACTTATTGTCGGCCAACACTTGTAGCACTTTTCTGATGTGAGTCATGTGCTCCGTTTCATCCTGACTGTATATTAGGATGTCGTCAAAGTAAACGACAACGAAACGGCCAATGAACGGCTTCAACACTTGGTTCATTAAACGCATGAAGGTGCTTGGTGCGTTGGTCAAACCGAAGGGCATAACCAGCCACTTATATAGCCCTTCCTTGGTCTTGAAGGCAGTTTTCCACTCGTCACCTAGCCTAATATGGATTTAATGGTAACCACTCCGTAAGTCCAGTTTTGAAAACACCTTAGAGCCCTCGAGCATGTCAAGCATGTCATCCAACCGCGGTATTGGAAATCGATATTTAACTATTATTTTATTGATCGCGTGACTTTCGATACACATGCGCCAAGTTCCGTCTTTCTTTGGGGTAAGGAGTGCCGGAACGGCACACGGGCTCATGCTCTCTTTGATGAGACCCTTACGAATCAGTTCCTCCACTTGTCCCTGTAGAATTTCACACCCTTTCGGACTCATCCGATAGTGCGGTCGGTTGGGCAAACTGGACCCTGGGACAAGGTCGATGTGATGTTATATGTCTCGCATGGGAGGCAACTCATCAAGTAAATCACCAGGCCAAGTACTTCGAAATTCGTCTAGCAACGGTTTAAGGCGTTGAGAAATATTAGAGGATCTCGACTCCTCGCCTTTTACCATAACAGCGTAGATTTCGCCCGTTTCCTTTGACTCCTTAACAAACTCGCGAATGGTAAGGAGAGAGTTCCCCTCTACTTTAGAAGCTTCGAGGTATTTCTCTGGTGTCATAGGAGCCAAAACAATTTTTCGACCATCCTTGGTGAACATGTATATATTTTCCCGTCCACCGTGTGTCACATCTCGATCCGATTGCCATGGCCGCCCGAGTAATATGTGGCAAGCTTCTATGTCAACCACATCACAGAGGACCTCGTCCTTATAACTTTTACCAATGGAAAATGAGATAATGCATTGATGAGTTACCTTTGTCTCGTTCACCTTCTTGATCCAACCGATCAAGTAAGGGGTAGGTTGCTTCGTCATAGGCAGATATAACTTATCCACCATAATCTTAGAGACGATATTTTAGCTACTCCCACTATCTATGATCACATCACAGATTTTTCCCTACACGGTGCACTTTGTGCGGAAGATATTATGTCGTTGTGGGTGCACTTCCTTCCTGGGAGCGTAAAGTAGTCATCTCACTACTAGCGGCTCCCCATGATCTTCAGTTAGCCAATCTACATTTTCTGTGTCCCCTTCTTCAGCCTGTTCCAATTCAGGGTTGCCTTCCGTTATTTCATCCTCCGTGCCACCTTCGTTCGTAGTTAAGTGGGCTGCAGAGCGTTGAGGACAAGCGTTCGACCAGTGACCTGGTTGGCCACAACGGAGATAATGGTCTGGCCTTGGCCGACCATATGGGTTGGGGATCCTGCTAGGACCCGCTGTAGTGGGAGCTGCACGTTGAGGTCTTGAGGGACCGCTTCTTCAGTCCCGGTTCGTGATCGTAGGAGGTTAAGGACGCCCTCCTATAGGCTCCTTGCCTTTAGCCAACGTTGTATCTTGAGTGGGTCCGGTGATAGGATTCCGTATTGCTGGATAGGGTCGAGCAGGGGACCGCGACAACTGTGTTTATGCTCGGGTGGCCAATTGGTTGGCCTCACTCAAAGTCCAGACTGGATACATCTGGACCCGATCCTGGATTGCAAATCGCAACCCACCAATGAATCGTGATACTTGCTATGCCTCTGATTCCGATAAATTATTCCGTGTAGCCAATCGCTGGAATTCTTCAAGATATTCGACTACGGTTCGATTTCCTTGACGACAATTTTGATATTGTTGGAACAAAATTTGTTCATAGTCGCTAGGGAGGAATCGAGCTCTAAGAAGCTGTCTCATCCGAGGCCAGGTTCAGATGGGTGTCTTATTCTGACGGGTGCGGGAAACCTGTAGGTTTTCCCACCATGCTGAAGCACTGGATTTAAATTTATATGCAATTAGTTTTACCTTCTTGTCATCCGGCACTTCCATATAGTCGAAGTATCGTTCGACCTCTTCCAGCCAGTCGAGGAACTCCTCTATTCGAAGTAGGCCATTAAAGCTGGGAAGATCAGCTTTGCCCCGATAATCTCGTTCTGCTCGTTCCATACGCTCATTCCCTAGCGCAGGTCGTCGTACGATAATGTCTTCGACCTCGTCATCACTTGGTTCTGAATCGTCCGTTGTAGCCCTACGATTATCCACCTGGGGTGCTCTACGGACAACAGGATTGTCCCATATAACAACTGTTGATGGTTGTTGGTCGCCTTGGGCTCGAAGAGGAGCTAGCGATGTTGCAATCTGGTCGAGGGTCACCTGTATACCTTGCAGGATCAACCGGTTCTCCCGTTGTGCTGCCTCAAAGGCTATCACCGTTAGATAGTCCCTTGGAGCATCGTCCTTAGGATGAGGATCCAACCCTTCATTAGAGGTCATCGTCCTGAGGAAGAAACCTCTCTCTGATACCAATGACGCAGGGAGGACGTGGTATCGATCACCGTCTCCCTAACCGATAGTTTCTCGAATCCACGAGAAGAAATAAAAGATAAAATGACGGAGGGAGGACGTGGTAGGTTGATCACCGTCTCCCTAACCGATAGTTTCTCGAATCCACGAGAAGAAATAAAAGATAAAAAGAGGAAATAAATTCCAAATAATTGATTTATTGATAATTGAATGACTAATAACGGAATTACAATGCATATAAATAGGAAACTAAACCCTAGGTGAAGTATCAGAATCCAACTCCAACTTAAACTCCTAGAAAACGCAACTTACTATTTATAGAAGTTGTTCAATCCTACTAGAACTCTTGGTTTTCGGCCAAAAATAGAAATTTATCAAACGGCCTCAACCACGTTGTTCTACTAAATATTCTGAGCCCTTTTCATGTTGGGCACTAACTCTAAAGCCCTACAGATGCATAGTTATGATCGAATTAAAACTTACTATAAATAGTAAAACTGAAAATAAAGTAGCCTAATGACCGTTGATACGGTCGAATCTCGCGATTCTGGCCTCGGAAACCCAGCGTAGCAGGGTTGGTTGGCTAAAGTGGCTCGAGCTACCCCAAATTGATATATTATACGTTCCGTAACTCATCCCGGATTGTGAGATACGACCGATTTACGGTCCTAACGGTCCGGATCACTTTCGACCCCGAACGGTCTTCTTTTGCTCCATCTGGGCCATGAAATAATCAGCGACCCGTTCTACATCAGTCTCCTCCACTTCGAAAGAACTCGACCCTGAGTTCTCGTCCAGCTTTGGTTCATGATATTCGTACAGATCTACCACGTTGAAAGTCCTTGAAATCTCCATGTCATCCGGAAGATCAACAACGTAGGCATTGTCATTGATCTTGCGAATGATCGGTACCGGTCCAATCTTCTTTTGCTTCAACTTGTTGTAGGTCCCGGTAGGAAATCGCTCCTTACGTAGGTGGACCATCACCTGATCACCTATTTCGAACACTTTGGTGCGCCGATGCTTGTCGGCCGCTTCTTTGTACTTTTCGTTCGAAGCCTGTAATTTGTTGCACACGTCTGCATGTATGTCCATGATTTGGTCTGCCATATGTTCAGCTATAACGCTCATGCCCAGAAGCTTGGGCAGGGGAACCAAATCGAGTGTGTGACGAGGAACGCACCCATAAACAATCTGGAACGGAGATTTTCCTGTCGATCGGTTTACCATGTTGTTGAACGCAAACTCTGCTTAAGCCAGGGCCATGTCCCACTGCTTCGGTTTGTCACCTGAAAGGCAACGGATGAGATTCCCCAATGTGCGGTTGACGACCTCAGTCTGTCCATCTGTTTGCGGATGATAAGCACTGCTGAAGTGAAGTCGTGTACCGAACCGATTCCACAAGGCTCGCCAAAAGTGGCTAACGAACTTTGTGTCCCGGTCTGAAGTGATCGTCTTAGGAATCCCATGTAGTCGCACAACCTCTCTGAAGAAAAGGTTCGCAACGTGTATCGCATCAAAGGTCTTCTTGCACGGAATGAAGTGTGTCATCTTGGAGAATCGGTCTACCACCACGAACACTGAGTCCATGCCGCGTTGTGTTCGTGGGAGCCCTAATATAAAATCCATAGATAAATCCTCCCAAGGGGCATCTGGCATGGGTAATGGCGTGTAAAGACCTGTATTTTGAGATTGTCCCTTAGCGGTTTGACAAATATGACATCGTTGTACCGCCCTGCCAACATCACGAGCAAGTTGCAGCCAGTAATACCGCTCTTCCACCATCGCTCGAGTCTTATCTCGTCCTAGATGACCGCCGAGGCCACCGCCGTGCAGCTCGATAATAATTTTGTCCCGTAACGAACTCTGCGGGATGCAAAGTCGATTTCCTTTGAAGAGGAAACCATCTTGAATTAGAAGGCCACTCGGGTGCCCCTTTTGGCACTTTTTCCACGCATCTGCAAAATCCTCGTCTTCGACATAAAGTTCCTTAAGACAGTCGAATCCGATCACTTCATTGCTCACTGTAATAAGAAGGGATGCACGTCGGCTTAGTGCATCTGCCACCTTGTTTTGCTGCCCTGATTCGTGTTTCAGAACGAACGTGAATTCCTGTAAAAACGAAATCCATCTAGCATGCATACGATTCACATTAGTCTGAGTATTGATAAATTTTAAGGCCTGATGATCAGTGTACAGTATAAATTCCCTTTGAATAAGATAATGGCGCCAATGGCACAGTGCCTGAACCACTGCATATAATTTAAGTTCATAGGTCGACCACTTCTGTCGTGCGTCGCTGAGTTTCTCACTGTAAAAGGCAACCGGCCTGCCCTCCTGAGAAAGGACTCCCCCAATGCCAACAATAGATGCGTCGCATTCTACCTCAAATAGCTTATCGAAATTAGGGAGTACCAGGACCGGAGTAGTGGACAACCGATGTTTAATTTCTGCAAAGCTCTTCTCAGCCCCATTGGTCCATTGAAACAGACCCTTCTTCATACAGTCGGTAATCGGCGCGACGATACTGCTGAAGTTCCGCACAAATCGACGATAGAAGGTCGCCAACCCATGAAAACTTCGTACCTCATGAATGTTTGTCGGAGTCGGCCAATCCCGAATAGCTCGAACTTTTTCTTCGTCCACTCGGATACCCGTGGACGACACAATGAACCCCAGAAACAATAATTGATCAGTTAAGAAGCTACACTTTTTCAGATTTAAGTATAGCTTGTTGTCGGCCAACACTTGTAGCACTTTTCTGATGTTGGTCATGTGCTCCGTTTCATCCTGACTGTATATTAGAATGTCGTCAAAGTAAACGACAATGAAACGGCCAATGAACGGCTTCAACACTTGGTTCATTAAACGCATGAAGGTGCTTGGTGCGTTGGTCAAACCGAAAGGCATAACCAACCACTCATATAGCCCTTCCTTGGTCTTGAAGGCCGTTTTCCACTCGTCACCTGGCCTATACGGATTTGATGGTATCCACTCCGTAAGTCCAGTTTCGAGAACACCTTGGAGCCCTCGAGCATGTCCAGCATGTCATCCAACCGCGGTATTGGAAATCGATATTTAACTGTTATTTTATTGATCGCGCAGCTATCGATGCACATACGCCATGTTCCGTCCTTCTTTGGGGTAAGGAGTGCCGGCACGGCACACGGGCTCATGCTCTCTTTAATAAGACCCTTACGGATCAGTTCCTCCACCTGTCCCTGTAAAATTTCACACTCTTTCGGACTCATCCGATAGTGCGGTCGGTTGGGTAGACTGGACCCTGGGATAAGGTCGATGTGATGTTGTATGTCTCGCATGGGAGGCAACTCATCAGGTAACTCTGCAGGCCAAGTACTTCGAAATTCTTCCAGCAGCGGTTTAAGGCGTTGAGGAATATTAGAGGATCCTGGCTCCTCGCCTTTTACCATAACGGCATAAATCTCGCCCGTTTCCTTTGATTCCTTAACAAACTCGCGAATGGTAAGGAGAGAGTTTCCCTCCACTTTAGAAGCTTCAGGGTGTTTTTCTGGTGTCATAGGGGCCAAAACAATTTTCCGACCATCCTTGGTGAACATGTATATGTTTTCCCGTCCACTGTGGGTCACATCTCGATCCGATTGCCATGGCCGCCCAAGTAACATGTGGCAGGCTTCCATGTCAACCACATCACAGAGGACCTCGTCCTTATAGCTTTTACCGATGGAAAACGAAATAATGCATTGATGAGTTACCTTAGTTTCGTTCACCTTCTTGATCCAGCCGATAGAGTAAGGGGTAGGGTGCTTCGTCATAGGCAGATGTAACTTATCCACCATAATTCTCGAGACAATATTTTCGCTACTCCCACTGTCTATGATCACGTCACAAACTTTGCCCTGCACGGTGCACTTTGTGCGAAAAATATTATGTCGTTGTGGGTGCACTTCCTTCCTGGGGGCGTAAAGTAGTCGTCTTACTACTAGCGATTCCCCATGATCTTCAGTCAGCCAATCGACATCTTCTGTGTCCCCCTCTTCGGCCTATTCCAATTCAGGGTTGTCTTCTGTTGACTCACCTTCCACGCCGCCTTCATTCGTAGTTAAGTGTGCTGCAGGGCGTTGAGGGCAAGCGTTCGACCAGTGACCTGGTTAGCCACAACGGAGACAATGGTCTGGTCTTGGCCGACCATATGGGTTGGGGATCCTGCTGGAACCCGCTGTAGTGGAAGCTGTACATTAAGGTCTTGAGGAACCGCTTCCCCAGTCCCGGTTCGTGACCGTAGGAGGTTGAGGACGCCCTCCTATAGGCTCCTTGCCTTTGGCCAACGTTGTATCTTGAGTGGGTCCGGTGTTGGGATTTCGTGTTGCCGGATAGGGTCGAGCAGGGGGCCGTGACAACTGTGTTTCTGCTCGAGTGGCCAATTGGTTGGCCTCACTCAACGTCCAAACTGGATACATCTGGACTCGATCCTAGATTGCAAATCGTAACCCACCAATGAATCATGATACTTGTTGTGCCTCTGATTCCGATAAATTATTCCGTGTAACCAATCGTTGGAATTCTTCAAGATATTCGGCTACGGTTCTATTTCCCTGACGACAATTTTGGTATTGTTGGAACAAAATTTGTTCATAGTCGTTAGGGAGGAATCAAGCTCTAAGAAGCTGTCTCATCCGAGGCCAGGTTCGGATGGGTGTCTTATTCTGACGGGTGCGGAAAACCTGTAGGTTTTCCCACCATGCTGAAGCACCGGATTTAAACTTATATGCAACTAGTTTTACCTTCTTGTCGTCCGACACTTCCATATAGTCGAAGTATCGCTCGACCTCTGCCAGCCAGTCGAGGAACTCCTCTATTCGAAGTAGGCCATTAAAGCTGGGAAGATCAGCTTTGCCCCGATAATCTCGTTCTGCTCGTTCCACACGCTCATTCCCTAGCGCCGGTCGTCGTACAAATATGTCTTCGACCTCGTCATCGCTTGGTTCTGAATCGTCTGGCGTAACCCTACGGTTATCCACCTGGGGTGTTCTACGGACAACAGGATTGTCCCGTATAACAACTGTTGGTGGTTGTTGGTCGCCTTGGGCTCGAAGAGGAGCTAGCAATGCTGCAATCTGGTCGAGGGTCGCCTGTATACCTTGCACGATCAACCGGTTCTCCCGTCGTGCTGCTTCGAATGCTGCCTCGAAGGCTGTCGCCGTTAGATAGTCCCTTGGAGCACCGTCCTTAGGATGAGGATCCAACCCTTCATTAGAGGTCATCGTCCTGAGGAAGAAACCTCTCTCTGATACCAATGACGCAGGGAGAACGTGGTAGGTTGATCACCGTCTCCCTAACCGATAGTTTCTCGAATCCACGAGAAGAAATAAAAGATAAAAAGAGGAAATAAATTCCAAATAATTGATTTATTGATAATTGAATGAATAATAACGGAATTACATTGCATATAAATAGGAAACTAAACCATAGGTGAAGTATCAGAATCCAACTCCAACTTAAACTCCTAGAAAACGCAACTTACTATAAATAGTAAACTTACTATTTATAGAAGTCGTTCAATCCTACTAGAACTCTTGGTTTTCGGCCAAAAATAGAAATTTATCAGATGGCCTCAACCACGTTGTTCTACTAAATATTCTAAGCCCTTTTCATGTTGGGCACTAACTCTAAAGCCCTACAGATGCATAGTTATGATCGAATTAAAACTTACTATAAATAGTAAAACTGAAAATAAAGTAGCCTAATGACCGTTGATACGGTCGAATCTCGCGATTCCGGCCTCGGCAACCCAGCATAGCAGGGTTGGTTGGCTAAAGTAGCTCGAGCTACCCCAAATTGATATATTATACGTCCCGTAACTCATCCCGGATTGTGAGATACGACCGATTTACGGTCCTGACGGTCCGGATCACTTTCGACCCCGAACGGTCTTCTTTTGCTCCATTTGGGCCATGAAATAATCAGCGACCCGTTCTACATCATTAAAAGAGTAATTTAATTCCAAATAATTGCTTTATTGAAGATTGAATAAATAAAAAATGAAATTACAATGCATATAAATAGGAAACTAACCCTAGGTAAAGTATCAGAATCCAACTCCAACTTAAACTCCTAGAAAACGCAACTTACTATAAATAGTAAACTTACTATTTATAGAAGTCGTTCAATCCTACTAGAACTCTTGGTTTTCGGCCAAAAATAGAAAGTTATCAAACGGCCTCAACCACGTTGTTCTACTAAATATTCTAAGCCCTTTTCATGTTGGGCACTAACTCTAAAGCCCTACCGATGCAAAGTTATGATCGAATTAAAACTTACTATAAATAGTAAAACTGAAAATAAACTAGCCTAATGACCGTCGATACGGTAGAATCTCGCGATTCCGGCCTGGACAACCCGGCGTAACGGGGTTGGTTGGCTAAAATTGCTTGAGCTACCCCAAATTGATATATTATACGTCCCGTAACTCATTCCGGATTGTGAGATACGACCGATTTATGGTCCTAACGGTCCATATCACTTTCGACCCCGACCGGTCTTCTTTTGCTCCATCTGGGCCATGAAATAATCAGCGACCCGTTCTACATCACACATACATTGCAGTGGGCCACACGAACAGGACACCTACGTCATGTGTGCCCGTGGAGGGCGGCATGAATAAATCCCATACATCATGGTGGGTCCCACCAACAGGTTGGATTGCAACTAAACATCATGATGGGTCCCGCTCTACTGGACGGCATTGATTAGAATACATGCACCAGAGGTGGGCTGCACAGCCTGAATACAACGCATACATCATGGTGGGCCCTCTCCGGACGTGTAAATAAGCACATGGCGGGTATCCCATGGACCGCGAGATTTAAACACATACATGACGGTGGAAACCATTGTCCAGTGGACCCCACTGACCAGTGGGTCCCACTTCTTGGACCAAGCTAATATTTGTGTTTTTCTTTCATCCAGTGGGTACCTTAGAAGTTAATGGACCAAGCTAATAGTCCTGCTTTCCCTTCATCCTACTCCGTACGGCCCTATCAACGGTTGGATGGCAAATAAACATTACAGTGGGCCGTTAGAAGTTTTCAACCGTAGGTACTCAATCCCCATTTCTTGTTGTGGTGGGGCCCACTTATACTTTGAAACTGCCTCACGTGTGGGCCTCACCCACGTCCAAGTCTGCTTGACCTAGTGGACAGGCCGGACAGGGGTCCCCATAGCAGTTTCAACGGTGGAAACTCATCCACCGTTGATTGCTACTGGTGAGGCCCACAGAAGCTCCGAAGCAAGCTGATTTTTGTAGCTTCCCTTCATCAAGGTACGTAGCAACAGATTAGATGGTCAATAAACATAACAGTGGGCCCTTAGGTTTCAACGGTGGTGATCAACGGCCACTATTTTCGGATCATGGACCCACCTAAGCTTCAGATGTGCCTCCTTGGTGGGCCCTACCCCACGTCCAGGCCTTTAGGGCCTTGGGGACAGGCCAGATTACCAGAAAAAGACTCGCAGTTGGCCCCACGGCTGTTTCAACGGTGATTGACCAATCACCGTTGATTCAGGTGATGGGGTCCACTGCAGCTTGGAAAACAAGCTGATATTTGGGTTTTTTCATTTCATTCAGGTCTATGTGACCTTATCGACAGGGTGGATGCCACATACAAAACACAGTGGGCCCCAGAAGTTTTCAACGGTGGGTGTTTAATCACCAACGTTTGGAAGGGGTGGGGTCCACTTAAACTTTGGATCTGCTGTATTTTGGGTGGCCAGGCCACGTCCAAGTCTGAGAGGCCTTCTGGAAAGCTGGATGACAAAAGACTTCATGGTGGGTCCCCGCCCTATAGGGGCTTCAACGATTGTTATTCTTCGTCACCATTTCAGCAACGTGGACCACATGAAATTTTAATCTGCTTCATTTCTAAGGATTATGCCCTGCATGAGCTGGTACAAATGGATGGACGGTGTGGATGTGATGCACATACATCACAGTGGGTCCCACCCATTGGATGGTCGGCATGATCATATAAAACATACACGTCACAGTGGGGCCTACCCGCTGGGTTGACAGCGTGATATACAACACAAACATCACAGTGGGTCCCACCCAACTGGATGGACAGCAAGATATACAAATACGTACATCACATGCAGTGGGTCTCACCCCAGTGGATGGACAGCAGGAATATAAAATACATGTCCGTATAAGGCATATGTAATACAATGGGGTCTGCCCACTGGATGGATAGCGTGAATGAAAGGCACATACATCACGAGGGCCCCACATGGGAGTCCTAATGGGGAGAATTCAATCACCACTAAATCCCATGGTGTGGTCCATTAAAGATTTGGGTCCGCCTCAATGGTGGGCCCTAACCTGATCGATTGAAACTTGGTAAGGTGGGTAATGATGTAAGATGACCCACCTATTCACTTAAGTAAGAATCCAAGTCAACATTCCAAGTCGAAGCACATAGAGATTCGGTATCACTAGATCAGGGATACTTTGGAAGAGAAGGTGTTACAACTTGAAAAGGTCCATACGGACGATAATGGGTCAGACATGATGACCAAGGCTTTGCTCAAAGGCAAGTTTGAGATTTGCAGAAACCTGGTTGGCTTGAAGAAGACGAATTTCTCCTGAGTCGGAAAGGGGGAGATTTGATGGAGTTTTCCTCCTCGTCAAAGGAGGAGAGAAAGTGAAACTGGGAGTGGTCGGGCGCCCGGGCCATTTAGTAGCCGGGCGACCGAAATTCCTCCAGAATTGGTCCAGATGCTGCTGGACTGTTTTGGCTTCAGCCGGGCGCCCGACGGTCAAAGTGACCGGGCGCCCGATGACTTGGCCGGGCGCCCGACCATGTTGGTCCGGGGGCCCGAAATTGGTTCGTTCCAATGTGTTTCTCGCTGGACTGTTTACAGCCTGGCCAGGCGCCCAACGGTCTGGTGACCGGGTGCCCGACCCAGCGTGGACTGCTTAGACGCGGTTTCCTATTTTGGCTCTGATTCTTTCGTTTTTTGTACTTAAGAGTTCTAAAACGGGATTAGGGCATCCCATTGTGTTGTACACACGTCCAGGTGAGAAAAAGAGAAAAAGAGGAAGAGAGAAAGAGAAGAGAGAGAAAGAGGAAGCTTGTAGAAGGGAGAAGTTGCTTGAAGAGTGATTCTTCTGCGCAACCGTCGTCTCAGCACTTCTACGTCCTCGGGATCGATGAGATCGTTTCTCCTTTGTTATTCTGTTGTTGTTTATCCATCCCAAGTGGGTGAAGAAGGTTTGATCCAAATGGTGTGTGCTTGAGATCGGTTGTAACAGTTCCCTGAGATAGTGGATTGTTGATCTGGATTAGGTCTCGTGGTTTTTACCTCTTTTGAGGGTTTTCCACGTAAAACTACTTGTGTTCGTGTGGTTGATGTTTATTCTTGATTATTGCATTAGCATAGTCCATAATTCTAGTGTATTGGGGGGCGAGATCCGAAGGTTTGTGTGAAACGCACCCAACAAAGTGGTATCAGAGAGTTCAGGTTGTTTGAACGGTGTGGGATCGGTTCTGAATTATGGAGGGTGGCTCATCAAGGATGATCAGCCTCAATGGTTCTAAGTGGACCATATGGAAGGCTAAGATGGAGGACTTGCTCTATTGCAAGGACTTGTATGCTCCAATTCTAGGTATATCGGCGAAGACGAAGGATATGTCAGATGATGATTGGAAGAAAGTGGACCGGAAGGCGGTGGGGTTCATTAGACAATGGTTGGATGATTCGGTTTTCCACCATGTGTCTACAGAGACCTCAGCCGCTAGCCTATGGCTGAAATTGCAAGGGCTGTATGAGAGGAAGACAGCCGGCAATAAGATTTTCCTGATAAGACGACTTGTGAATCTCAAGTTCAAAGATGGTGGTTCTGTGGCTGAACACATGAATGAAGTCAGCAACATTGTGAACCAACTCTCCGCCATGAAGATGGTCCTAGATGATGAACTTCAGGCTTTACTACTGCTTAGCTCATTGCCTGACAGTTGGGAGACATTAGTGGTGTCTCTAAGTAACTCCGCGCCAGACGGAAAGGTATCCATGGATCAGGTAACAAGCTATCTCTTCAATGAGGAGACAAGGAGGAAGTCTTTAGGGCCTGCTCAACAAGAGGCCCTTGTGACACAAGATAGGGGGAAAGGAAAGAACAGAAAGGGCGGAAAGGCCCGAAATAAATCAAGAGGCAAGTCAGTTGCCAGGAAAGATGTTGAATGCTGGAATTGTGGCAAGAATGACCACTATAAGCATGAATGTCACAAGAAGAAGAGTGACAAGAAAGGTAGAGGAAAGGAGAAGGAAGATGAATCAGATTCTACTGCAGTCGCCTCAGATGGTGACGTTGTTGTTATTCTTTCGGCAGATCACGATATTTGTCTCACGGCTTTGAGTCAGGACACCGACTGGGTGATAGACTCGGGAGCCTCGTTTCATGTGACTCCACGCAGAGATTTCTTCACAAGCTACAAGTCAGGTGACTATGGAACAGTGAAGATGGGAAATTCTGGTGTTTCGAAGATCGTAGGGGTTGGTGATATTTGTCTGAAGACCGATGTGGGCTGCACATTGGTTCTCAGGGATGTGAGACACATTCCAGACCTTCGCCTCAACTTGATGTCGACAGAAAGGCTGGATGATGATGGCTATGAAAGCCGGTTTGTTGTGGGCGCTGGAAGCTCATCAAGGGTTCGTTGATTGCTGCCAGAGGAAAGAAGTGTTGCACCCTTTACAAGGCAAGTGTCAGTGTGTGCAAGGGTGGATTGAACGCAGCGGAAGATTCAGGTACTGACGTGTGGCACAGGCGTCTAGGCCACATGAGTGAAAAAGGGCTTCAGCTACTAACGAAGAAGCAGCTCCTTCCAGACGTGACAGGTAAACCTCTCAAAACCTATATTGACTGTTTATCTGGGAAACAACATAGAGTTTCTTTTGTTAAAACTGCTTCTCATACTAATAAAGTACATGCATTAGATTTGGTTTATTCTGATGTTTGTGGTCCTATGAGGACAAAAACCTTAGGTGGGGCATTGTATTTTATCACCTTTATAGATGATGCATCTAGAAGGGTTTGGGTGTATGCTTTGAAATCCAAGGACGAGGTCTTTGGTGTGTTTAAACTGTTTCATGCTATGGTCGAGAGGGAGACAAGCAGATCATTGAAGTGCATCTGCACTGACAATGGTGGTAAATACATAGGTGACTTCCACGAGTATTGCAAGTCACTGGGTATACGACATGAACAGTCAGTTCCCAAGACCCCCCAACATAATGGTATGACTGAGCGAATGAATCGCACCATTGTAGAGAGAATCAGATGCATGTTATCCCATGCAAAGTTGCCCAAGATGTTCTGGGGAGAAACAATGCACACGGCGGTGTATTTGATAAACAGGTCTCCATCAGCCCCGTTGAATGGAGAAGTACCTGAGAAGGTGTGGACTGGACGTGATCCATCGTACAGTCATCTCAGGGTGTTTGGATGCAGGGCATCCGTTCACGTACCAAAGGACGAGAGGTCCAAGCTCGATATGAAGATCAGGTAGTGTGTGTTCTTAGGGTACGGTGATAAGAAGTTCAGTTACAGTTTCTGGGATCCGACCGAGAAGAAGTTCGTCAGGAGCAGAGATGTGGTTTTCATTGAAGATCAGTGTATAGAAGACATTGAAAAGCCAGAGAAGACCCAACCCAGTTCAGGTGAACTGGAAGACACGGATCCGATTACTCCTCCCGTGGTGCCTGATGACGGGCGAGTACAGCAAGGTGCAGAGGATGAGGGAGTCCCTACAGAAGATGGACAGGGGGAGCAACCCCAACTTGATCCACCTGTTGAGCCACAGGTGAGGAGGACATCAAGGGACAAACATCCATCCAAGAAGTACTCACCGCATGAGTACATTATGCTCACTGATGGGGGAGAGCCAGAAGACTATTCTGAGGCCCTAGTCGACGAGTATAAGGGTCAGTGGTTGAAAGCTATGCAAGAGGAGATGGAATCCTTACATAAGAACCACACTTATGACATAGTGAAATTGCCTAAGGGCAAGAAAGCTCTGAGCAACAAGTGGGTGTTCAGAAAGAAGAATGAGCAGAAGAATTCACAGACAAGGTTCAAGGCCAGACTTGTGGTGAAAGGGATTGGTCAGAGGAAAGGAATAGACTTCGAAGATATATTCTCACCAGTGGTGAAGATGACATCCATACGGGTGTTGCTTAGGTTGGCAGCTAGCATGGATCTGGAGATAGAGCAGTTAGATGTCAAAATTGCCTTCCTCCATGGTGACCTGGAAGAAGAGATCTGCATGCGCCAACCAGAGGGGTTTGAAGTCAAGGGCAAAGAGCATTTGGTGTGCAGGCTTAAGAAGAGCTTGTATGGGCTGAAACAAGCTCCTAGGCAATGGTACAAGAAGTTCGACTCGTTCATGTTGAAGAATGGATATGATAGAACGGAGTCGGACCACTGTGTGTTCACACGTAAGTTCTCAGACGGTGATTTCTTAGTTCTGCTATTGTACGTTGATGACATGCTCATCATGGGAAAAGACATCAAGAAAATTGACAGGCTGAAACAGGAGTTGGGCAAGTCTTTTACGATGAAAGACTTGGGCCCGGCTAAACAGATCCTAGGAATGGAGATAACCCGTGACAGAAGCAGCAAAAAGCTTTGGTTGTCACAAGAGCGGTACATTGAGAAAGTCCTAGAGCGGTTCAACATGAATGCAACGAAGCCGGTCAGTACTCCACTGGATGGTCACTTCAAATTGAGCGACAAGCAGTGTCCCAAGACGAAGGCGGAAGTGGAAGAGATGTAGAAGATACCCTACGCGTCAGCGGTAGGAAGTTTGATGTATGCTATGGTGTGTACGAGCCCAGACATAGCATATGCGGTTGGGGTTGTCAGCCGGGATCTTGCCAATCCTGGCAAGGAACATTGGGCAGCGGTGAAGTGGATACTACGGTATCTGAGGGGCTCATCCAGGTTGAGCCTATGCTATGGTGACGGAAAACCTGTGTTAGAAGGCTACACAGATGCAGATATGGCAGGTGACATAGACTCCAGGAAGTCTACATCGGGGTTCATGTTCACGTTTGCAGGGGGAGCGGTCTCTTGGCAGAGCAAGCTACAGAAGGTCGTAGCATTGTCGACGACAGAGGCCGAGTACATTGCGGTCGCAGAAGCATGCAAAGAGATGCTTTGGATGAAGAGGTTCCTACAGGAACTCAGCCTGAAGCAGGAGGAGCACGTGGTCTATTGCGATAGCCAAAATGCTATTCACTTGAGCAAGAATCCAAGTCAGCATTCTAAGTCGAAGCACATAGAGATTCAGTATCACTGGATCAGGGATACTTTGGAAGAGAAGGTGTTTCAGCTTGAGAAGGTCCATACGGACGATAATGGGTCAGACATGATGACCAAGGCTTTGCTCAAGGGCAAGTTTGAGGTTTGCAGAAACCTGACTGGCTTGAAGAAGACGAATTTCTCCTGAGTCAGAAAGGAAGAGATTTGATGGAGTTTTCCTCCCCATCAAAGGAGGAGAGAGAGTGAAACTGGGAGTGGTCGGGCGCCCGTGCCATTTAGTGGCCGGGTGACCGAAATTCCTTCAGAATTGGTCCGGATGCTGCTGGACTGTTTTGGCTTCAGCCGGGCGCCCGACGGTCAAAGTGACCGGGCGCCCGATGACTTGGTCGGGCGCCCCACCATGTTGGTCTGGGCGCCCGAAATTGGTTCGTTCCAATGTGTTTCTTGTTGGACTGTTTTGGGCCTGGCCGGGCACCCGAGGATATGGTGACCGGGCGCCCGACCCGGCGCGGACTGCTTAAACGCAGTTTCCTATTTTGGCTCTGATTCTTCCATTTTTTGTACTTAAGAGTTCTAAAACGGGATTAGGGCATCCCATTGTGTTGTACACACGTCTAAGGTGAGAAAAAGAGAAAAAGAAAAAGAGAGAAAGAGAAGAGAGAGAAAGAGGAAGCTTATAGAAGGGAGAAGTTGCTTGAAGAGGGATTCCTCTGCGCAACCGTTGTCTCAGCACTTCCACGTCCTCGGGATTGGTGAGATCGTTTCTCCTTTATTATTCTCTTGTTGTTTATCCATCCCAAGTGGGTGAAGAAGGTTTAATCCAAGCGGTGTGTGCTTGAGATCGGTTGTAACAGTTCCCTGAGATAGTGGATTGTTGATCTGGACTAGGTCCCGTGGTTTTTACCTCTTTTGAGGGTTTTCCATGTAAAACTCCTTGTGTTCGTGTGGTTGATGTTTATTCTTGATTATTGCATTAGCATAGTCCATAATTCTAGTGTATTGGGGGGCGAGATCCGAAGGTTTGTGTGAAACGCACCCAACAAAGACACCATGAAAGAAGATGTCTTTTCATGAAAATGATCTTAAAGCAACCTTTGAGACTTTATATAAACTTATCTTTAGGTCAATCCGAATCACAACAACAAATCCAAAATTTCATCTTCTTCTTTTTCTCCATTTTCATTTTGGATGTTTTCCGTAAAATTGTAGCTTTTCAAGCGATAAACTGCAAATAATTTTTAGAGGGTAAATTGTAAGAGCAAGTCAAGGGTGTACGATGCATAAGTGTGTTCGAAGTGTGGTTTTTTTATTTTACAAGCTGAAGCCCACATTTTTTCAGTCTTAGAGAAAAGGCTTATTGTATCATAAAGGTGGATTTGTTGTAAACCTCTTGCAAACTGGTTTAATCACCAATAGGTGCGAATATCGCCTTAAAGATACCGACATGACAACATCATAACGTACATTAAGCCTATCTTTAACTGAGTAATTTTCTCTTATTTCGGCCTCAACTCTAACAATTTTAAGGCGATATCATTGCCTCTTCTATGGGTCATTCCAACTTTATTCGAATAACACCATTCGACAGCTCAAATTTCATTCGATAGCAATCGATAGTGCATTTTTTCTCACATCGCTCAAGTTGGATCACGTGCTCATTCAAGATCCTCATTCACCATCATCCAACAATGATACGGTGAAACAAATTCAAAATTGACAAAAATGAAAGTGTAACGACTACCTATGCAAGGGCCACATATTCAACACTTTCTGACTCGTTGTACGCCGTCTACTGCCAAAAGTATACTGCTAAGGAATTGTGGTAAGCACTGCTCACCAAATACAAATCAGACGATGAAGGCAACAAAAAAATTCCTTGTAAGTTAGTTTTTAGAATTCAAAATGTTAGAAGAAAGACTTGTCCTTAATCAAATCCATGAGTTATAAGTCATTATCCAATATATTGTTGCCAATAGCACTAATCTCGACGAATCTTTTTAAGTATTCCTATTATAGGCAAACTACCACCTAAATTAAAAGGATACTAAAAAATTTCTGAAATAAAGGGGAAAAAATGCCGTTAGAAGATCTCCTGATGTTTCTTCGAATAGAAGAAGAATCTAGGCTCCATGACAAAAATGAAGAATAACAGAAACTCTGGTTACCGCTAACCTAGTCGAGAATAGTGTGAATCGGGAATAAGAGAAGCCATCTTTCCAAAAAGATGACCAGCTCAAACCAATAATCAAGGGTTAAAAGAAGAAATCCAAGAAGGGTACATGCTTCTTTTGCAAAATCGTCAATCACTTTAAGAAAGATTACCGTAAATACAAAAAGAAAATGTAAGAAAAGAAACAGCAAGTCAATATAGCCGAAGATATGAATCTGGCAGCTATCATCTCTAAGGTCAACATAGTGAGTGAGGATGTGAAATGGGGGGTAGACTCTGGCGCTACCAGACATGTTTGCAGAAATCGCAACATGTTCAATTCCTATGACCTTGTGAGGGATGATCAAGAACTATAGATGGAAATTGCTTCCACAGCCAAGGTTGTAGGAAAGGGGAAGGTACTACCCAAGCTAACTTCCAAAAATGTCCCGACTCTGAACAATGTACTGCATGTACCAGATATCAAGATGAATCTTATCTCTACTAGTCTACTGACTAAGTTTGGCTTCAAACTCCTCTTTGAATCCGATAAGCTAATTGTATCTAACAATTGGATATGTGTGGGGAAAGGTTATGTATTCACTAAAATGTTCAAGTTAAACTTTATGAATGAAAATTATTCTTCTGTTTATATATTTTATTCATATAATGTTTGGCATGCTAGATTAGGACATATTACTTACTGTAGTATGGATAATATGTCTAGTCTTAATCTAATTCTTAAGTATACAAAACATAATAACAAATGTAGTATTTGTGTACAATCTAAAATAACTAGAAACTTATTTCCTAAGGTTGAAGAGAATCACAACTCTTAGACCTAATTCATAGTGACATATGTGAGATGAGCGGTTTAATAACAAGAGGGTGAAAGAGATATTTCATAATCTTTATATATGATTTCTCCCATTATACCCTAGTATACCTATTGACGAATAAACATGAGGCATTAGAAAAGTTTAAGATATATAAGGTAAAAGTAGAGAACCAGTTAGACTTAAAGATTAAATCATAAGGTTGAACAGAGAAGGAAAATATATATATCCTTAGAATTCTTAGAATTTTGCAAAGCTCATGGTATAATTCACCAAATTACGGCTCATTATTCACCCCGGCAAAATGGTGTAGCAAAGTATAAAAACAGGTCACTTATAGACATGGTAAATTCTTTGCTAAATAATGCAGGTCTAAGTTCAAGGTTTGGGGAGAAGTCGTATTAACTGTCTGTCACATCTTGAATAGGATACATCACTCTAAGACTCATAAAATTCCATATGAACTATGGAAGAATAAGATTTCAAACATCTCATACTTCAAGGTATGGAGCTATATAACTTAGTTAAGCTTACTGAGCCTTAAAGACCCAAGATAGGGTTGAGATCTCTTAAGTGCATTTTCATAGGATATACACAAAATAGTAAGGCTTATAGATTTCTAGTTGTAGAATCTAATGACGCGATCCTAGTAAATACAACAATAGAATCTAAATATGCTAAGTTTTATGAAAACTCATTCTCTTTTATAACTAGAAAATATTCAAAATCTCAAGATCATAGTATAAGTAGTAGTACTTAGATACCTCAAGACATTACTAGTCTCAATAAAAAAGACATAGAACCTAGAATGACCAAGAGAATCAGGACAGGTCTATCTTTCAAACCTAACTTATACCTTCTGCTAATAGAAGGAGATAGAAAAAACATAATGGAGGAAATCATGTTGGTATTTAACATTGAAAATAACCCCGTGACTTTAGATGATGCCCTTAAATCTCATAATGTTTCATTTTGGAGAAAAGCTATAAACGATGAGATGGATTCTATATTACAAAATGGGACATGAAAACTAGTAGATTTGTTCACAGGATTAAAATTAATAAGTTGCAAATGGATATTTAAAAGAAAACTAAGACCAGATGAAATAACAGAAAGGTTTAAAGCCATATTAATGGCTAAAAATTTTACACAATAAAAATGTATCGACTTTTTCGATACTTATGCTCCAGTAGTAAGGATATCAACTATTAGAGTTTTAATTGCTCTGGTATGCATTTATAAGTTAGAAATCCATCAGATTGATGTAAAGACGGATTTTCTAAATGGTGACCTCGATGAAGGTATATATGAAACCACTAAAATGTTTCATAATTTCGGGATAAAAAAAAATAAAGTGTGTAAATTGATCGAGTCACTATGTAGACTTAAATAGACACCTAAACAATGGCGTGAAAAGTTCGATAAAGTGATAACCGCATATGACTTTAAGATTAATAAACCTAATAAATGTATGTATTCAAAATTCTCTAATAATGAAGGAGTAATTATATGTCTATACGTAAATGATATGTTAATCTTTAGGACATGTTTAGAAGTTATAAATGACATTAAAAAAATTCTATAATCTAGTTTTGACATGAAGGATATGGGTGAAGTTAATGTGATTCTAGGTATCAAACTAATAAAAAATAAATATGGTATAATTTTATTTCAGTCGCATTATATTAAAAAGAAACTTAGAAAGTTTAATCACTACAATAAGAACTCAGTTTCTACTCCTTTTTATTCTAATATTAAGTTAGTTAAAAAATGAAAGTCGTAGTGTATCTCAGTTAGAGTATTCCAAAGTGATTGATAGTCTTATGTATGCTATGATTTTTACTCGACCTGATATTGCTTTTGCAATAGGAAAATTGAGTAGATTTACAAATAATCCAATTTCATATCACTAGAGTACTTAAATACTTGAAGAAAATAATTAATTATGGTCTGTATTTTTTTTGTTAACCTAGTGTGCTTGAAGGATATAGTAATGCAAGCTGGGTCACTAATTATTTTAATGAATTTAAGTCTAACAATAGATAAATTTTCATACTTGGAATCTGAATTCATAGCTTTGGCGACTAGTAGTAAATAGGCATAATGGTTGTGAAATCTCTTGTTAGAGATATCATTATTGGCAAGGCCTTTGACACCTATTTCTATCTATTGTGACAGTGAAGCGACGCTGTCGAAGGCATATAACAAGACTTATAATGAAAAATTTAGACATATCAATCTAAGGCACAGTTTTATAGGGCAACTACTTGGTGATGGCGTTATAACAATACAATATTGAAGTCCATCCAGAACCTAGCAAACCCATTTACCAAGATACTGGCAAGGGATATTGTCAGTAGAACATTAAGAGGAATGGGACTTAAGCCAATTTCACAGACACGAGATGAGGGAAACCTAACATAAGTTAATAGGTTCAATGGGCAAAGTACCTCACAGGAAGTAGTTGAAGCAGACATTTTCTAATCTGTCTCATTCATGGATGTATGTACAATGTTGAGTACTTATAATGATTAAAAGAAGGATGGACTTTTGCTCTTAATGAGTCCTTTCAAGGGTGTTATTGTTACAGGGGCATTCATAAGAACTCACTTATATGAGTATCGGAAGTAGGGCCACTTCCTGATGTTCAAGAGTTTTGATTGCTCTCATAAACTCACAAATCCATAACTGAGCACAAGACTGTTAATGTGCTATAATTTTAGAACACATGGCAATTAAAAATATGTGTGTGTGACATGTCCGATTGTGTCATATAAAATACTTAGTTCAAGACCATGGTCACTAAGGATTCTGTTGCAACTTTGATTTGTCTACACTAAGTGAAGGTTCAAGTCCATAAGACACATTCTCCTATGCACATATCTTCCTTACATGCCCTAACCTCTTTATTTTGAAAAATAATGGGGGATTGTTGGGTTTTTCAAAATAAAAAGGAAATTTGTGTTTGGTTTTTTCGATTTTATAAATGAAAATGTGAAAGGAATGTTGTGGCTTTTGGTAATTGTTGATAATGTTATCTCTCTTGATAAATGGAACATCATTTGAATTCAAAATAGTAGTAAAAGGATGTTATTAATGGTGGAGGGATGCCTTTGTTAAAAAGACACCATGAAAGAAGATGTCTTTCTATGAAAATGATCTTAAAGCAATCCTTGAGACTATATATAAACTTATCTTTGGGTCAATTTGAATCACAACAATAAATTCAAAATTTCATCTTCTTCTTCTTCTCCATTTTCGTTTTAGGTATTTTCTATAAAATTGCAGTTTTTCAGGCGGTAAACTGCAAACAATTTTTCAGGTAATAAACTGTAAACAATTATCAGGGGATAAATTATAACAACATAGAAGTCAAGGGTGTACGCTGCATAAGTGTGTTCGAGGTGCAGTTTTTTAATTTTGCAAGCTAAGGCTCACATTTCTCTAGTCATGGAAAAGAGGCTTATTATATCCTAAAGGCAGATTTGCTGTAACCCTTTTGCAAACTGGTTTAATCACCAGTAGGGTGCAAATATCGCCTTAAAGATAGTGACATCGTAATGCGCCTTAAGTCTATCTTTAAATGAGTAATTTTTTCTTGTTTATGCCTCAACGTTAACAGCTCCTCTCCGATCCACTCTAGCTCTAGCAATTTCAGCAGCACTACTACCTCTCTACCATTTCTCTTTCTTTCCTCTCTTTTCTCTCTAATCTTTCTCTCCTCTTTAATCTTTATTTCTTTCTCTTTCTCTATTTTCTTGCTAAGGGTTAGGAATGTGTGTGTGTGTGTGTGTGTGTGTGTGTGAGAGAGAGAGAGAGAGAGAGAGAGAGAGAGAGCTTGTGTTGTTGTGGTGGAGGAGAGAAAGGGGAGTGGGGAGGGTTAGGAGTAATATGAGAGGTATGGGAGAGAGAAGAGAGGTATGGGAGGTATGGTGCAATAGTCCATTTTCGAGTTCAACGGTGGATACTAGATCCCACTGTTTCCTTTGGTGTTAGCCCACTTGAGCTTTGGATTTGCGTCATTTTTTTGCCCATGCCTTAGTTTGATTAGGCAAAACTGATGGGCAAAATAGATTTGCCATTTCATCTCTGTGGAGCACATCGTGGTTTTGAAAAGAAAAAAATAAAAAAGAAAACCCAACCATCTCCCCAATTCTCTCTCCTCTCCTTCCCCGCATTACAGCAAGGAGTTCCAAGACCTTCAAACCCACCAGGAAAGTGGGCTTGGGTCCCGATCTGAACCTTTCATTCGATGGGTCCCACCATTTCGACCCATCCTTAAGAGGGGGGCGAGGGGGGACACAACATGCGATGTTACACATCACTATATACCGAAATTCCTCCTTTGTCTCCCACTTCTCTCCATTTTCATCACTCGCAGTAGGAATGACTCCACATCGATCTTATCTAAACCGTCCATTTGGTGGTTTTTGTTATAAAAAAAAAAAAAAATCAACCACATGTCTTATGAACACACACTATACAAAGCCACAAAACCATGTGCCAACCCTCCTTTCCTCTTCTTTAGTATAAAAAAAAGGGAGAAGAGCAACAAGATACAAATCATAGCTGTTAACGTCTGATTTTAGTATCAGGTTCCTCCAAATGTTCACCCTTCTTCAGGCAAGCTCTCCTCTAGACCTGAAAGTCAAAGAAGAAAACTAAGGGTGGCCAGCGTTCAGCCGTTAGCCCTCCGAAGCTTAAGTCAGATAGGACTCAATAGTAAGATGAAGTGTGAGACGTTGGTTTTTTATTGTGTACCTTTATCATCTGTGGGACTATCTATTTATACAGATCCTGGTGATCCAATCTGTTACGCAAGCTATTAAGATCACTGCTGATTTAGGGGGATAAGGAGCTTATCCTGTTAATCTTTAAATAAAAAGATGATATAGCCACTCTAGACATCTAGCTAATCACGTTCCTTGAAGGAAGCCTCCTGTGGTCCGGAACTATGAATAGAGACAAGCCAAAGCCGGCCTATATAGGCTGCTGGTACTATGAGACAAGGGAAATCCTTAGCGAACGACCCGAGACCAGGGCTGCTCGAATTTGGGAATATCCTTGTTTGATGATCAGGGAGTAGAGTTGCTCGGGTTACAGAAGTGCCCCCACCCAGTGATTAGCGACCAGGACTATTCACATATTCGAAAGTGCATACGGACACGTCTACGTGATATGCGAGCTTCGACCATGAGAGCTCATTGGTCGAATGATAGAGTCAAAAGGCGCTCGCGGGTCTTGAGTCTTCAGCCTCTTCGATGACCAACTTTATCCTATAACAATAGCAGATAGAAATCGAGAAAGAAATATCGAAAAAAGTAACTCGCTAAGGTCGACTCGTCAGGGAGTTGTTGTCTCACCTGGTTTTTTATCAAAGCCTTTCCAATCTTTCACACCAGATCAGGGGTAGATTACATCCATTTTCCATTCCTTCTCAGTTAGTGTTAACACGGATTCATCTTATCAGCATTGCACAGTGAGTCACTGAGTCAACTTAGTGAGTCAATGTGCAGTTCATCCTTAAATAATGGATTTAAAGAATTAGACAGAATTTAATCAACAAGTTAACCATGTTCTGAGTCTCGTGGAAATCAAACTCTTTAGGTGGGCCAATCTATTGAGGCGCTTGCAGCCCTTCTCGTAATCAGTTGAGCCGATCGGATTGCATTTGTATCGAATTAGGTCAGTTCGACTATCCAGCCGCACATCTGATCATCCAAATCTTGAATAGGTAGGTGATGTACTCCATATCGTGATTTGTATGTAAATACCATACACGTTGATTGTTGATTACTTAAACACAAAAATATTGAAAATGTGAACACCTGTTCTTCTTTGTATTGACTTCTTAGTTATCATCAACTAGTTATTGTTTCTTTTTATAAATTTAAATATTATAGTATTGTTATTGTGGTTGTTTTTCCATAAAGATTTGGACTATCATCTGTGTGTGCGCACGCGCGCACGTGTGTGGTATGTTGAATATTTTTGGAAAGATATATTGTTGGATGTCATGTATGTGTGTTTTAACTATATTTGGTATACGAAAATTGTGAAATTATAAAATCTATTTCTTAGGGGTTTAATATGGGTACTTTGCACTGTGTCATTTCCGAAAGATCGGCATGGGTACTTTCTCTTGGATAATTTCCTAAAAGATATCACACAGGGGTGCTCTACTAGAGTTACTCTCGAAAGATTAACACAAGTGCTCTGCCTTTGGTGATTTCCTAAAAGATCCGTTTTCCATTGAGGTATGGGGGGGGGGGGGGGGGGGGGGGGGGGGGGGGGGGTTAGCATGAGAGAGAAGAATGAGGTGTATGGACTGGGTAAGGGACAGAGTGTGTATAGAGATTCCCTCCCTTGCTGGGCTAAGCGAGCAGTAAAGTGAAGGGTGAGTGACCTATGAAGACCACTCCAAAGTCAATAGTCAGTAAGTCCAAGTATTTGGTTAATGGTCAAAGCGTAGAGGTTTGTGTGTGTGAGTATGTGCGTGTGCGGGGCACATGTGTGAGAGTAGGTATGTATGTAGGGTGGTGCACTTGTGCGGAGTCATGCGGATAGGAATATGTATGTAAAAAATTATACATAAATAATTAATCTCTAACTTTAAGCATACACATAAAAAATCGAGATAATACATTACCCAAGGTTGATTTTTATTATCAAGATGAAAAGGCACATGGCTTTTCGTAATGACAACTTTCCACCATTATTGAATTCAAACTTTCTCCATTTCTCTGGGTGTCATCACGAGTCATAACCAACAGTCACTAAAATCCACAATCTTTTTTATTTGTTTTATTTTTATTTTATTTTCAAAAAAAAACACTTAAAACCTTTTAAATGACATTTGAGGCACCCAATCATCAACTCTGACAATACATTCAATGATATAATAATATCATTGGAAGCAAGCCATGATGCAATCACAAATATCAAATAATCCTAACCCTTTTGTGGTCAAGCTCTCGACACGATTAGACCCTCACACATTGGGTTCGGTTGTATAACGTATGGATTGCCTAGATGCGTTTGTAAGACTTGGAATCACCACTAACGATATAGGCCTAGAATCAACGGTCAGCTAAACCCGTAGAATCACCTTAGGTTGGGGAATTGGAGATTTCCCAACTAAGATAATTCCTGGATAAAGCCTGCGATCAAAGATTCTAAGTAAGGACCTCGGTGATGGAGAAATAAAGAATTGGCAACCTTCTTCGCTCACATTTGCATGATTTCTACTTTACAAGATATTAAAAATTTTAGAAATTTTTGAAGTTATGGATGACGTTATACTAATTGACTAGCCGTTATTAACAATGTTAAAAACGAATTAATAAACTACTACTGAACCCAACCTAACACCAAAGAGATCACGATATCTCACTTGAATTAGATTAGAGTAAAATAAGAACTGCAAAGGAGAAAAGGGGACAAATATAATGCACTAGTATGTAAATAATAAATAAAATACACTAGGATCCGATGATTCAACAAGGTGTAAAGCATTCAATCAAAAGTAACTTAAATTATAAGGGGTGTATAAGGGGGAGGATGTCCAAATGTAAAGATAAAAAATTAAAATGAACAGTTGGATGGCTGCCCGTGCACATGTCGATCCTAAATCAAGTCATTTGGTCGTCAATCAAGCTGGTACTCACCCTAGTCGGGGGTGACGAGTCTTATCAGACCGCCCCTAGTCTTAAAACCCAAACACTTTCATTAATTACAAGCTTTCATTCGAATAGATACTCTTGATGTTCACTGCTAGGTCATCCATGGATGGGGCCCACTTGGCTTGATGGTTTAGACAATCAAGATAATCGATCCATGTGGTGGGCTCTTTTGCATATTAACCAACTCCTGGAACGACGATCTGAGTTCACTGATCAATGATTTTTTTTTTTCTTTTTTTTAATTTACTGTTTTCATCCCACTTGTCCCACGGTCTGAACATGTACATCAAATATTCGACGTTGACCTTTTCCTGAACATCCATTTTTTTCTGAAGCATGTGTGGCCCACCAGAAGCCTAATTTTTATATCAGAGCAGGTTCATGGTAGCCTTAACCTGATGAATGGCCAGGATCTTGTACTAGTGTGCACGTTCGATGATCCTTATATATGAATGAAGGAGATGCATTGATATTATGGAACTTTGATTTAGCTATCCACACTGTTGATCTGATGGTCCCCACAAATTCCCCCATTTCAACGATCCTGGTGACACCATCCGTGGCATCAGCACGGATGAATGGACAAAAAAAGTCAATGGTCCACAAAAGGACAGATGGGATGGCTAAGATCTGTGGTGGACGTTCCTTGGCCCAAATTCTGCCGAGTCCACTTGTCACGTGGCCTATGCGTGCATGAGGATAAGAGGATAAACACAAAAACGCCAACCGACCGTTGACATGTTCAACGTCCCAGATCTTGCACATATTGGTTGTCGGGCGCATGCAGATGGGCCCACCTGCTAATAGCATTTCTTCACAGAAAGCTGCATCAGCATACGAGGATGAGAGCAGCAGATTGAGAACAGGTTCTGCTCATCTACAACCGGCCAAGTAATAGATGGAAAGTGATCTGTGCATTCATGCACATGGTTCGATGATCTACACCGTCAATCTGATGGTCCTCATCGTTGATAGAGAATCTCTTGAAATTTTCTAAAACTGGAAAATCCCAAAATTTGGATCCTCCAAGTATAGGCCAGAGATTGTGGGTTTAAATCCTCCAACCAGAATATCTTTGGACAGATACCCAATTCACGACGGGGCGACCCAATCAACGGTTTGGATGACCATAACTTGGTCCCAGTGTAATCGAATCTGACACGTCATACACCTTCACAGTTGATTATGAGCATGATCTTATAAACCCTGATAAGAAAGAGTCCACAAGATGAAATCCATATATAGAGAGATGCTAACCTGCGCACTAGTTCTCACGACAACCTGATACTTTTTCAGGGCTCATCACACGTAATGTGAGGCCAACATCTAAGCCGTCTACATGATGCAGCACCCCTAAAATCTCCTAGGGCCCCGACTTTCAACTTAGGTCTAGAACTCTAGTAGGCCGTCGCAGAGAGAGAGAGAGAGGGCAAATCAAGGGAGGAAACTTGCCTTTTTCCATGGCCCACCAAAGTTCTAGATCAGGTTGAAAGTTGGGCCTGGGGTTTTTTGAGGTGCTGCATCACGTAGACGGCTCAGATTTTAGGATCACTTCACGTGTGATCAGCCTGAAAAAGTGATCACGAGTTGTAGTGATAACTGGTTCGCAGACGAGCATTCCTACAAACGCCTCAAAGGAAATTTCCATTGCCTACGTCCTATGACAAATGCCAAGTACACTCTCACACATGTGGACGATTGGAACCGTTCATTAGGCAATTCCCACTTTGTAGACACCATGTTTCAAAGATCAGGCAGATCTGATGATGAGGTGGGCCACATGTGTGCATAGAATTTGAACATTGGTCAATTTTTCTTGAACATTATTGATTTCATAAACGTGTGTGCCGCACGTGGTGATGATCATTTCAGTATCACTTCCAAGACATTGAACCTACCCGATTGGGATGAGCGGATATGATCTGGCACACAGGGCACCTCTTTTCAACGTATAAGGTGGAGAGCTCTCCCTCCTCATATGCTTCTGTCCCAAGCAAGAATGGTGTCACACTCATCCACCGTTGACATTCAAAAACCTTACTTACCCCAGCCAATCCCAAACTACCTACCTTCTTCACGTAACAGCCCCCCATCCATCAATGGCTGATCAAACCATCAGACAATCCCTCGATCACCCCCTCCATTATCGAGTAGCTTTCCATTGCTGACAACACACCCACGAAGATGAACGGTGGTAACACCCCTGATGGATTGATAAACACCAACGTGAGCAGTGGGTTGAGATATGGCATCGGCCTCACCATTGGCATTCTCCTCCTCACCATCACCACCGTTACCCTTGCTTCCTACTTCTGTGCCCGGGCCTACTCATCCTCGCCCCGCAGGCCACCTCGAGAGCCGCCCATAGCTGACATTGAAATGGGCCTCGACGAAGCCAGCCTCTTGAGCTACCCCACGCTAACTTTACTCACACGCCAAGATCCACAACAAGGACACCACCTCTTGCTGCTCCATCTGCCTCGCCGAATACAAGGACACGGACATGCTGCGGCTGCTGCCTGACTGCAGGCACATCTTTCACGTTAAGTGCGTGGACATCTGGCTGCGGCTGCACCCGACATGCCCTGTTTGCCGCATGTCGCCCCTGCTGACCCCGCTCTCGACGCCTCTTGCAGAGGTTGTCCCATTGGCAACCCGGGTATGAAGAGGGCATTCGCTTGGATCTGCTTCCTTTCTGTAAAATGTAAAAACGAATACTATCACTCCGGTTTGTGTTTGAAGCTCTACCCTTCGGTAGATACTCTTACAGTAAAAATTCGGTGTCTTTACATTCAGAAGAGTTCTGCATCTAATGTAGAGTGATTAGATTAGAGAAAGTGACCATGTTTTTTTAGCGCCTCTTAAGTGATGGGCAATGTGAGAGGTCTGAACCATACATCGGTTCGGCCTCTCATGGCATGGATGTTCTGGCCCAAAAATCAGGCTGACCCATTCACCGGGCAGGCGCTACGTGCAAAACAAATGGACAGCTAAAGCATTTTCTTTTGTCCTTCACTTTGCACACTTTGGCCCACCTTGATGAGAGGACCAGATTGATTTTTCTTCATTGCATCTTCATGGCAGAGCCTAACCAGTGGACGGTTTGGCTGTTCAACACACGTGGCATGCGTAGGGGCTTTGTGATAGACGCGTGTGGAATTAGCACATCTTGCACATAGAAAATCATCACTACTGCACAGATGTGGATAAAAAATGGGCATGGCATGACTGTCGCTTTCGCAAATAAATGTTGAAGTAATGGACGCATATATGATATTGGTGACTGGTTATTTTTAAGTAGAGATATCACATGAACTTACCAGCAGGCGAACAAGTGATACAGAGCACTGCTCTGGTCAGCCATGTGATAGATCATCCATGCGTCACGAATTTGCTCCATCAAATGATCTTAATTTCAATAAGACTTAGTGAATTCTCAGCCCCTAAAGGAAATATTCAGAGCTAAAAACAAACCAATGTAGGAAAATCTGTACTTGAGATCGGTGGAACATAATACTTGAAGGACCGAGGCAGATCTGCCAATAACACAAATGCATGCGATGAATTCAACAGCTCTGCCGGGAAACCAAGCAGAGCAAATTGGATCAACTGAAAGTTCATGGATTATAATATCAATTGAATTGTGAACCTGACAATTGTGGTTTATCCAATGGTCCAAATTTAAGAAAAACTACCCATGTATCCTATATTTACACTATAATCCAATGGGAAAGATTTTTTGAGCACGACCCATTCATGATGGATGCCCCCAGATGAACAGCTTGGATCAAAGAATGTTGGGCCGACCTGTACCATTGCTGGTCATCCAGTGGGTATCATATGTTTTCTTTGCATGAGTAACACGTACAAACCTTGCAATAATACGCACGCAGATTGCAAGAGCAGATTTAGAAAGTAGAAAATGAGACACCTTAGAACCCAAATTACATTAAGATTGTGAGACTCCCAAGCAGGAACAACCCACTGGTCATGCAGGCAGTACTGCCAACACACAATGAGGTTTTGATTAGTGCAGAAGTACATGTCGTTGCTCCTTTCCCGTACACATGGCACATACCTCAAATTCGAATTGCCTAAATAGTGCGACCCACTGTAGATTGATCGTGTACGGATTGGACAATCCTGAGTGCCAACCTCCGATTAATGGAAATTCTTTGTCGAATCTGAACTGCTTGCCACTATCCATTTTTACAGTCCATCAGATGTCTACCAATCGACCAGTTAAGGTCATATTTTCAGTCTAACTTTTAGGCCACATTCCATCTACAATAGGTCCAACTACTTGGGTGGTTAGGATTTGATATGATGAGGAAGCCTCAACATATCCTAGCAACAGTGCATGACAGCAGTATATCGAAAATCCTATACACTGAGTGGCACAAAATGAGAACAAATGCAAGTGCAGCAACTGAAAGCAAAAAATATAAATTACTTTAAGGCGCAGTGGATTATGGAATCTCAAATTTTGCAGAATCCAATATAATATATTCATGCAATGATGTACATGGAGCAGAAGAAGCAGGAGTAGCACCAAGTAGAACAGAGACTATTTTAGAAATCAAAGCACTTACGAAACATGAGATTCTGAAGCAGATGCAACATGTTCAGAAGACCCATCAAACTGAATGCATGTAGGAAGCAGGCACGAGTGCAAGAGCAGCAACGAGGAGTAGAAATAAGCTATTTCAATCATCAGCATTTTAAGATATGTGAGATTTCACATTCCAAAGTGGAAGCTGCGTTAGTAAAAGATTAATGCAACTATACATGTGCCATAGGGTGCATTTGGATAATACCCTTTTCTTATTGATGGATACCATGGATGTTGCTCCCAAATAGCTGGGCAAGGTCATGACAATGATGATGATTGCCTGGATGTACTATTCCATTGGGTAAACAGGCACTCACCCCAATGGTCATTGTCCTCATTTCTTCTAGTAGAAGTAACAAGGACACTGGCCATTTCAGGCTGGTTAAATGAAGAGAAGTCCATTCTGCCCAATGAGAAAAGCATCCACATGCCTTTCGAGATGCACATGGGTGCAGTGAATATTGGGCAGACAACGAGAAGTGGCAATGGGAGGAGAACAGAAAGAAGAAGATAAGCTATTTTAGGGACCTGAAGAAATCTAGAAGAGACTTTCTGAAGAACCCATGCATCTACAAAAATGGAGACTAAAAAACAAGAGTGAGACCCTAAGCAGATGACTCATGCAACTGCATATACGAAATGGTTGAAAGCAGCACTTGCAGGAAACTAGAAAAGTTAATTTTGATTAAAAAAAAGTTATTTAGGGCTTGAAAAGTTTAGGACCTGTCTGGGATAAGAAATCAACAGGGTAAGTTTTCTCGCATTCTAGAGATGGTGCATGCAACTCCCGCAGAACTGGAACACGGGTGTTTCTTCATCTTCAAATGAAGAAGCAACTGCGATCCAATAAAGAATAAAACCTCAGAATAATTATAATAGAGGTTGCTTAACCTTCAAAGCCGTCCAGAAAATCAAGTTCACATGCACCATGAAGTGCACACGAGACAACACCAAAGCAATTGGGAGAAGGACCAAAGGAAAGAAGGAAATAAGCTTGACTCAAAGCATCTGCAAATCATGAAATTATGAAGCATGAAAGGCATCTCATGAACAAGATCCATGCAACTGTATACATGTAGGCAACATTATCTGCAGATCAAATCGTGACCAAATGAAACAAGAGTATGCAGCCAAAGGACAACTGAAACCAGATGAACCTTATGCATTAAAAAATAAAACAAGCGAGGCTAAAAATGTATAGTGGCTGTATTTCTATTTAAAAGGCAATATGACAGCATGGAGCTATGGAAAGTTCAATCAGAGAAGCTAAAATATTTCTTAATTTCACAGAAAATAGTAACTGATCTTTCTAGACAAGTAGATTAGAGATCACCCTAATTTGAAAGCTGATTTCAATGCAAATATAACCTTAAAGGCAAAACCTGCAATTCAGTTTCACTAAGATAAACTGAAGAAACTTCCACAAATAAAATGAATGGCAGAGATCTTGATCTACACTTTTTTAAATGTCCACAATCTTGATATACACTTTCTTTCAATGGTTGAGATCTTGATCCTACATTTAAAGAAGCATTCAGCTGCCCTTTAGGCTTTTTAATAAGATTTTTTTTTTTTCATTTCCGATTATAAAAATATTAATTTGGTTCCTTTCGTTGCCAAAACAGCATTGCCCAAACTGGGTTTGAAATCCTCCATATGGTTGTATAGGCTCTACAACTAGAAATCTACATATGGGACTAATGACACCGATTACAATTGAATCAGGGCCTTTCCTTTCTTAAGTTCTTGAGATTGGAATGATTCTCTAAGCAACTCCTCTAGGATATAAGGTGAGACACCTATATTCCTTCTTCTTCTTGTGAGAGTCCACAATTCTATCCCTCTTCAGCTATTCCTATCTTTCTTCTCTCTATTTCCCTTCTAGCTTCGGCCATGCTTGTTACTATTCCCCTAGATATAAGGCGATTATCAAAATCAAGGCATAGCAGGACCCCAATCTCCTGTAAGATCTCCTAGAACCAAAATTTTGAACAACAGGAGCATACTTCCTCATCCTTTAAATCCGATATTCTTGTTTTAGTTTGAATCCCCACTCCCAAAAGCTTTATGATAGACTGCCCACCAAAAATCAACCTTCACTTTTACCCAAACTCCGCGAACTGGCGAGACTCAAATTGACACCACTCATCGAGCAACATGGTCCCACAACATTGAATGTAGGCCCCAAATGGTAACCAAGAAAATTTAGAAATGTTCACATGAAAAGTTATATGCTAACATACCACATTTTTGTTTTCCTCCTACAAGTTACTTGTGTACAAAATCTGACACATGCTAATGGTGGGGCATCATCTATAGATTTGTTCCCATGGTTCAATCCTTCCCAGTAAAATGCAGCGTGTTCAAGGGGTGCCCCGGAACATCGAATGAAATAGGTGGCCAGGTTCTCTTTCTACAACCCTATTGATATGATAGGTGATGTAGGATGCCCTAATTATGATGCATGCTTATGAACACAATTAAATCGGCGGAATTAAAAGACAATAACAATATAAAATCTAGCAGTAATCATCATGAACTAAGAAGATCACAAGGAACATGCAATGGAACGGGCCATTCATCACAACCATGAAGTATGAGATTCAAGTATCACTATGGTTGGATCCGGCGAGGGATGGAACCTCCCGATCTTGCATGGCTACAACCCAATCAATTAAGAGGAATCTCTAATTCAGGAAATCACAAGATTTTGGATTAGGGATTTGAAAATCTGAAAACTTAGGGTTTAGGATCAAAATCAGATTTTGGGGATTGTGGTTAGCAAAACAAATAGATTAGGAAAGATAGAATTACCTGGAAGAAGGATAGGAGGGACAAAAGAAGCAAGTAGAAGAAAAGAGGGATCAAGGAAGAAGAAACATCACCATGAGAGAGAGAGAGAGAGAGAGTAAGAGGAAAGCTCCAAGAGGCTTTTCATTAATCAATAATCAATAACTAATTCGAGTTTAGGACTTTAGCCCTCTTAAATAAGCAAATAAAGACATGAAAGTACTAAAATACCCATAAAACTAAGCAAAAACGCGCAAATAACAAAAGTGCGGAAAAGTTCGGGCGCTCGGTCGGGCGCCCGAGCTCCCGCCCGAAGTCGTCCGAAAACCTCCAGAGAGGTTCGGGCGCTCGGTCGGGCAGGCAAAGTTCGGGCGCCCGATCAGGCGCCCGAAGACAATGGTCGAGCGCCCGATGGGCGCCCAAAATCTTCAGTTTCTTCGGCTTCTTTCTCCTTTCTTACTTCACATGTGTCTTCCCTGAGTGGGGTTTTCTATGTGTCTGATTACATGTGGAGAGTCTTCAGCTCCTCAATAGTCGCCTATCCACAAGGATGGTACTTGTGGTTAGCGTTTTCTTCGTTGGTACACCTTGAACCTCCATCTCTCGTAGATACTATCTCATCATCCAAGATCTCCTCAATTTCTTCTTTATGGGTAATGGGTGGAGGAAGGGGTGGAAGAGGTTGTGTAGCAAAATCAGAAAGAGGCCATGAGAGGGACAATGGATCGACAATAGGGGTATGGGAGCGAACTAGATCTTCCACATTAAAAGTTGGATTAATGCTCATTTCAGGTGGAAGGTCAATTCGATACGCGTTGGACCCAACCTTTTGTAATATCTTGAATGGCCCAACACTACGCGCTTGTAACTTTTTAGCTGATCCTTGAGGGAATCGCTCCGGCCTTATTCGCACCATTACATAATCTCCTTCCTGAAATTCTTGCGCTTTACGATGAGAATCAGCTGAAATTTTATAATCATCATTGCTCTTATTTAACCGCTATCTAATGTGTATGCAAATCATGAATATGGTGTGCAAATGCATCGGCTGATTCAGAAGACCTTTGGGTAACAGACATAGGCAAGAGATCTATGGGCAATCTAGGTTTATAACCACTTACAATTTCAAAAGGACTCAACCCTGTAGATCTATTAACTGACCCATTGTAAGCAAGTTCAGCAATTGGTAAAATTAGGTCCCAAGTCTTAACATGTTCACCCACTAGACAACGTAGCAGATTTCCAAGACTACGGTTTACCACTTCAGTTTGACTATCTGTTTGTGGGTGGTAAGCAGTAGAGAATTGCAAACAAGCTCCCATAATGTGCCACAGTATCTTCCAAAAATAGCTAGTAAATCGAACATCACGATCAGACACTATGGTTTTAGGTACCCCATGGAGACGCACCACACCATCAAAAAAGATACGAGCAACATGAGACGCATCCGACATTTTCGAACATGGGAGGAAATGCGCCATTTTAGAAAAACGGTCCACAACGACAAAAACGGAATCGTGCTTTTTGATTGTCTTGGGAAGCCCAAGCACGAAGTCCATACTAATGTCCTGCCACGGAGCATGTGGCACTGGCAATGGCGTATACAGCCCGGTATTTTGCTTTCTCTGCTTTGCCAGCTGACAGGTACGACACTATCCTAAAACTTTGGCTACGTCTCGCTTGAGACTTGGCCAATAGAAACAATCTTCCACAAGGGCAATGGTCTTGTCACGACCAAAATGGCCAGCTATCCCTCCTGAATGAAGCTTCCAGATGAGGAATTCACGAAGGGACATATGGGGAATACAAACTCTGTCTCCCTTGAAAAGGAAGCCATCTTTAAGAACATATTCACCCATAATACGCTAGTCACTAGAAAGCGACGCATAAGTACCCCCAAAATCAGGACATATGGGGTATTCATCTTTCAGTTGAGTTTCTTCTGAGAATGCAAATATCTCAAAGCCTCATGGTCAGAAAACAACACGAATTCTTGCGGTAGGAGATAGTGTCGCCAATGTCTCTGGGATTGCACTACCGCATAAAATTCATTGTCGTAAGTGGAATATTTTTGTTTTGCCTCATTCAGTTTCTCACTGAAATAGGCCACTGGGTGTCCTTCTTAACTCAACACTCCACCTATACCGACACCAAACGCATCACACGCTACTTCAAAGACTATAGAAAAGTCAGGTAGACACATGACAGGAGCTTCGACCATTTTGCCCTTAATTTCTTTGAAAGTCTTTACTGCGGCTTTAGACCACATGAACTCTCCCTTTTTCATGCATTCGGTAATGGAGTCATGATCATGATAAAACCCCTAATGAACCGACGATAAAAAGTTGCTAGGCCATGAAAGCTTCGCACCTCATGAATGTTCCTCGGTTCAGGCCACTCAACTATGGCCCTGACCTTTTCAGGGTCTGCGCGCATTCCTTCAGATGACACTATAAATCCTAAGAACACAACTTGGCTAAACATGAATGCACATTTTTTAAGATTAGCGTACAACTTTTCCTTCCTAAGGACGCTACAAACCTTCTTTAAATGTTCAAGGTGTGATTCTTTAGTGGTACTATGAATAAGAATATCGTTAAAGTACACAACTAGGAACTTTTCCATGAACGGTCTCAAAACTTATGTCATCACCTCGCATGAAAGTACTGAGTGCGTTAGTCAAGCCGAAGGGCATGAGCCAACCACTCATACAACCCATCTTTCGTTTTAAACGCAGTTTTCCACTCATCTCCTGGGCGTATACGGATCTGGTGATATCCACTCTTGAGATCTATCTTAGAAATATAGTGGACCTGGCCATCATGTCAAGCATATCATCAAGCCTAGGTATAGGGAACCTATACTTGACAGTAATTTTGTTTATGGCACGACTATCCACACACATGCGCCACGTGCCGTCTTTCTTTGGCGTCAACAATGCAGGCACGGCACATGGGCTCATACTCTCTTAGATGAAATCCTTTTGCAAAAGCTCATCAACTTGCTTCTTCAGCTCTGTATGCTCTGCAGGGTTCATCCTATAGTAAGAAGGTTCGGTAGAGTAGACCCTGGGACCAGATCAATGGCATGCTGTATGTCCCTCATAGGTGGCAACTTATTCGGTAAGTCTTCAGGAAATACATCACCTGTATTCCTTCAGGACCGAGGTCACCTCACGGGGCAACTCTGATGGAACCTCAGGTGTGATCTCTCTAGCCACAAGGGCATACACCATAGAATCCTCCCTAGCCTCTTTTTCAAACTCTCTTACGCTGATTATATGTAGAGATTTAGGCTTGGATTTCCCCATTCCTCTAGGCTCACTTGCCTTCTCATCCTTCTTCTTCCCTAGTGTGTTCTCAGGTGGCATGGGATTAAGTTTGATCTTTTTACCGTTATGCATGAAGATACACGCATTCGAACGGCAAAAAATTGTGACATCATTATCTAATAGCCACGATCTACCTAGGATAACATGTCCCACATCCATAGGTAAAACATCACACCACAGGGACTCTTTGTATGACCCAAACTCAATGGGGACTAGACATTGATGGGTGACAGGTAGGGATGTCTTGTCAACCCAAGAAACTTTATATGGGTCTGGATGAGGTGTGGGTTTCAGTTTCAAGCGATCTAAGGTGCTAGTGGAAATCACATTCTGACAACTTCCACTGTCCACTATCACCTTACAATTCTTTTCACCACACTTGGCAATAGTGTAGAAGATAGTGCTTCGACGCCAAGTCAACACTACTTCTAGACTGAGCTAGCACACGCCTGACTACTGCGAGCATTGCTTCTCCATCTACTTCTTCCTCATCAGTAAGTCCTCCTTCAGGGTGATACTCTTCAACTTCATAATCACCCTGGTCATCTCCCCCTTTGTGGGATTCGCCTATAACTAAGGCTTTTCCACGATTCTTCGCAGGACACTGATTAGACATGTGGCCAAGGTTGCCACACTCATAGCACCTCACTTGGCTCATGTTACTAGGACCGGCACCAAGAACCCCTTTGCCCTTGTCCTCCCTAGGCTTAGGCGGAATGGTCCCCTGTGCTCTAGATTGACTACCAATATTAGGTCTAGTCCTCTGGGAACTAGATCTAGCACTGAAGTCTCGGGACTCAAAACGACGAACAACAGGAGCCTTCAGATATTGCTCTAACTCCTGCACGACTTGATATATTTCATCCAAGTCCGTTAAGGGCCGAGTCATAAGCTCGCGCTGAAGATCCGCACGAAGGCCCGTCTTGAAACGCTGCCCGTCTTGAAACGCGAGAGCGTTACTAAAGGGTCTTCTTGGATATCACATCGCATCACATATTCTTCAAATTTAGCGATATAGTCAGCAGCAGACATTGACCCTTGGCGTAAGGATTGCCATTGGTCAAGGAGCTTCTGACGGTATGAGAGAGGAAGGTACTTCTCCTTCAACTTCTCTTTCATCTTATACCAATGTGTGATAGGGGCTCTACCAACTCTTTCTATCTTACGCTCAGTATTGGTCCAAAACAGTTTGGCTTGGCCCACAAGCTTCATCTTAGCAAACCGCATTTGACGATTTTCTGACATGCCATACCACTCAAAGTAGTGGTCCATGTCAGCAACCCAGTCGAGGAATGCCTTGAGATCCAAGCGCCCATCAAAACTCGGGGCCTCAACTCTCACACTCTTCATCGCACACTCATCTGGATCATAGCGGTATTGATGATCACATGTGGTCCGTGCCTCTCGCACAACACCACGACCATTACCACGATCCTTATCCTCACTACCTCCACGTGTGGCAGCACGTTCTTCAATGATTTCTCCCACTTAGGAGTGCGCATCATCTCCTACAGCGGGGTTTTCCCTTTAGGACGCCTCTAGTTGCTCGACCTTAGTCATGGTAGTGGTTATTTGGTTCTCAAGGTGGGCAAACTCACGCTTTTGACCTGCTTCTAGGGCGGTTATCTTTTGTATCAATTAAACAAGTTGCTCAGATAATTGCTCGTTATTCATGGTAGGCTGAAGTCCGAAACCTCTACCTCTTCTCGTGGGCATACAATGGAAACTTGAACCAAACTCTACCCAACTAGACTATTAGGTGTTATGACTTTCAAGATGAATACGATGAATGCAAAACTAATATGAACTGACACAATTAAGTTAAAACAGGAAACAACTCAAATATGGAAATTTTCCAAATTAGGAAACTTTCTAAAATTGGAAAGTTTCTAAAGTTGAAAACTTCCTAAATCTGGAACTTTCGGAAATTAAACCTAATAGAAAACCCTAATTGGATAACTCGATCTAGACAAACCATGCAAGCCTATTCTCTGATACCAAATTTGATGTAGGATGCCCTAATTATGATGCATGCTCATGAACACAATTAAATCAGCGGAATTAAAAGACAATAACAATATAAAATCTAGCAGTAATCATCATGAACTAAGAAGATCACAAGGAACATGCAATGGAACGGGCCATTCATCACAAACATGAAGTATGAGATTCAAGTATCACTATGGTTGGATCCGGCGAGGGATGGAACCTCCCGATCTTGCATGGCTACAACCCAATCAATTAAGAGGAATCTCTAATCCAGGAAATCACGAGATTTTGGATTAGAGATTTGAAAATCTGAAAACTTAGGATTTAGGATCAAAATCAGATTTTAGGAATTGTGGTTAGCAAAACAAATAGATTAAGAAAGATAGAATTACCTGGAAGAAGGATAGAAGGGGCACAAGAAGCAAGTAGAAGAAAAGAGGGATCAATGAAGAAGAAACATCACCATGAGAGAGAGAGAGGAAGAGGAAAGCTCCAAAAGGCTTTTCATTAATCAATAATCAATAACTAATTCGAGTTTAGGGCTTTAGCCCTCTTAAATAAGCAAATAAAGATATGAAAGTACTAAAATACCCATAAAACTAAGCAAAAACGCGCAAATAACAAAAGTGCGGAAAAGTTCGGGCGCTCGGTCGGGCGCCCGAGCTCCCGCCCGAAGTCGTCCGAAAACCTCAAAAGAGGTTCGGGCGCTCGGCAGACAAAGTTCGGGCGCCCGAAGGCTATGGTCGGGCGCCCGAAGACAATGGTCGGGCGCCCGATGGGCGCCCAATATCTTCAGTTTCTTCGGCTTCTTTCTCCTTTCTTCCTTCACATGTGTCTTCCCTGAGTGGGGTCTTCTATGTGTCTAATCACATGTGGAGGGTCTTCAGCTCCTCAATAGTCGCCTATCCACACGGATGGTACTTGTGGTTGGCGCTTTCTTCCTTGGTACACCTTGAATGCTTTTGTGTCCGCATCAATAGGCCCTAGGCCCCCTTCCCCCTATCCCTTATATTTAGGAGCGGGATCTGCCCAAGAACGACTAGTAGTCGTGGTGGTACAGAAGGCACGGACTCCGCGAACCTCCCATGGACGGTCAATAGTCTGATTCAATGTATTTGTGGGCAACCTAATTAGTGATTATTGTTTCAATTTGCCACTCCAGGCGATCTTCATTGCATAGTCACCCTTTTCATAGATCGGATATTCCAATGAAGTGACACATCAGATAAAAATAAAAATGTTGTATGCCAAAGTTAAAAGCGTTGCTTGAGAACATTTCTTAAGCAAATTAGGGTCATGGAGGGGTAGTTGCTAAGCCAACAGCCAAACACAAAGAAACCACACACCAATGATCGAGTGGTTGGTTGCACAAAATGGTAGGGAACCCATTGATGCATAGATACCAACACAATCATGCCCATACTGCACCTTAGCCAACTATGCACACTACCTACAAAGGGGAGTCTTGGGAACAGTCCATTTCTAGAGCATGCAATACCGGATGAGCCCAGGCACACAATACCGTCAAACAAACTATAGCTGATTTAATAAGTCAGTTCACAATTTCACGGTTAATCCTTGTTCGCACATGGAGGGAGCAACAAAGCAGGTCAACTTTTGCTGCAAGCAACAAAGGAAGCAGCGAGAGCTACAGCCAACTGATAGCATCATATATATTTGATAGGTTCAGTCATGTGCAACAAAGGCCTGAAATGGCGAAAATTGATTAGGGTAAAGAGAATGAGAGAGATCTAAAAGGACTTGGATCGAGGTGATAAGGAGACATATTAAGGCCGTTCACTTACCGAGGACAAGGTGGGAGTGGGGAGCAACAAAGCAAGCCATCTTTGGTTGCAAGAGAATAAGGACGCAATAAGGGCAAGAGCCAACTGATGGCATCCTCCTTATATGAAAACACACACAGATTCTGTCATGAGCAACAAAGGCAAGAAAAGACGAATATTGATTGAGGTTGAAAGGCCTGAAAAGAGGATGAGAGAAAGACCTAAAAGGACATGGATCAAGGTGATAAAATGGCATATTAAGGCTGGTTCACTTACGAAGGAAGGGACTTCGATAAGAATGATTGGCAAAACATGATTCATAAAGCTCAGCCTAGATTCGCTAGGGCAAGTCTATGATGATGAAAATCCAATGGGAACACATCAATTTCTCAAACGCACAGAACAAAAAATGAATAAAAGAGGATGAGAGAGACATAAAGGGACTTGAATCGAGGTGGCGAGAGGAAATATTAAGGCCGGTTCACTTACCAAGGATAGGGCCTACAGGAGGAATGATTGGAAAAACATTAGCAAAGCTTATCCTAGATTAGCAAGGATAAGGATATGATGATGATGATATGTTGGAAAAATACCCAAGTTCTCAAATACGAAGAATAAATAATGAATAAAAGAGGACAGGAGAAAGACCTATTAGGATCATCAAGGTGGCGAGAAGAAATATTAAGGCCAATTCACTTACCCAGGATAGGGCCTCTGATGGGAATGAGTGGCAAAGCATGAATCATAGAGCTAATGTCAGGATTCATTTGGAAAAGATGACATGAAGAAAGAAAATGAATAACCCACTCCATGCACATAAAACACTCAAGAGCAAGGTTAGGAATACTGTTATCGGGTGTCCATATCGACTCGGCCCAAAAATGAAACAATGAAGGGGAAAAAATGAATAACCCACTGCATGTACATAAAACCTCAAGAGCAAGGTTAAGATTGCCGGCACCGGTTGTGCATTCGTCTGGGCCCAAAAATGATACAATAAGGGGTGCATCAAACCTTTATCGGTCGACACAGGCCCGTAGCAGCCCTTTTTTGTTTTGCCCAAAAAAATTGAAAATTATCAGGAAAATGGGGGGAAGAATGCAAAACACCATAATCTAACATATTTTGCACTTTAAACATGTATTCAATGGTATATCAAACCATTCTTTGTTTAGAATGATGTTTATCGATTTGACTTGTAGAAAGTCAACCAAATAGGACCTAATTGAACAGAAGTCAATCATGATTTAATAGATTAGGGGCCCATTATATTGAAATACAACATAAAGAAGAAGAAATGAAAAGAATAAGTGATAGCTTTGCCCTTCTAATATTTCCAAAATTGTTCATTGTGTTTCGATTTGTCGAATATCACTTAAATCTTGTGTTTTGATATCCATAATAGGCCTAGATCTAGTACAAAATGAGTTTTAAGCTTTCTACATTGTTAAAATGAAGAAACAAATAAAAAATATATAGTAGAGAGAGAAGTTGGTAGAAAAATTTCCTTCGGTGCCATTATGGTTGTACTGGCCCAGCATCCATTGATACAGCCCATTTTCTTGAAACGTACCAGTTTACCCATGTATCGTGGATAATGGTGGGGCAATACAGATAAGATATGGCCATATAATGACAGATATCTAAAACCAAGATCATGAGTCTCTCACTCATAAGAAATCATCAATAAAAGGTATAAATGATGTGGTTTACCATTGTTGAAAGTTACATCGATGTAAATCTTCATTAATCAATCAAATTTCCATTTCTTGATCCATCGACTGAGATAACTTGTTTCCATTCTAAAGCTCCTCATGCTCCATACACTGGCCATAACCATTTTGGTTTGCCAAGACCATCTTTACTTCAATCAGTTCTATACTATCATTTTCTGGAATTCTACAATCTAGCTATTCTAAATTTCTAAAAATGAGTACTAGTTAATTTGTAGTCCAACCAATAAATCTGAACTGCTCATTCAGCCCAGCCCACACTCATCACGGGCAATTGTTCAAAGCACACATCAATCAGAGTATCATATCCATTCGATCAATGTCCTGAAAAGTGGACAACCCAAATCATCTGCCACAATAAAATGAAATCATCATCTAGAACATCCCTTCAATGACCCAACATGGATTGCTCATAGTTCCCAAGAAACACTTTAATAGAAAAATGGTAACCATTCATCGATTGCTTGGAAACCCAGTGATTACGAATGAAGGCTGAATTTCATATGGGCACATGTTGGCACATGTAGTACTGCACATGCAAGATGGCCGATAGGCCTCTTGCACCGATTCTTTCTCCTATAACAGTTTTGGGCCCGTTGAAAAGTAAATACTGAAATTTCAGGGCACCATTCTCCCAATTGGTTGAAAAAATCCCAAGCAATAGAGTGCCTATAAAAATGATTTATGTGTGTTTTGGCATCATCCAAAAGCATTAAAATCAATATACTCACAAGCTCTCAAAGACCCTGCTCGTGAAACATCAACCCACCATTCTTCGAGTTATCGGTACCGCTACAAGTTTCGCTGGCTGAGGATACAGAAACAATAACATTATCACCGATAAAATCACCGATACCCGGAAATGTATTAGTGACTGAGGGAAACATTGGGGAAACAAGAGGAAATGGTGGAATTTCTCAATGCTACCAGTGTTAGCGGTATTGCTACCAGTGTTATCGTTATCGCCGAGCTGGAGGCACGGATAATATCAGGGATACTATCAATATATCAGAGATACTCAGAACAATAACGACCACTCAGCGATTCCCAGCCTCGTGGCATGCCCTTTTCTCACACACCACAAGACGGACAGCGTTGATATTTCAGTATGGTCATCCAACCGGTGCAATTTCCACATGGCGTCCAATGTAGATTGGGCTGGAGCAACCGGACTGAATGGACGGTCCAGGTCAGCTGGAATGGACTGTCCGTGTGTCCAGATTCAAGTCAGTGCATTGTAACTCACAATGAATTAACTGAGCAATGCATTCCTCTCTGCATATGCTCTGTGATTCTCAGAAAATTCAATTTCAACTATGTCAACCTACAACAACTAAGACATCAAACTCCCCATTTTCACAGCTTTCTGATTCGATTCCAAACACAGCTTGATTTCTCTTCTGACAATTTTCAGAATCTCATCAAGAATCATATCCCCAGTCACCACCGTTCATCATAATCAAGGACAATACCTCAAATCTATTGGCATCATCCGATGGATACAAAGCACATTAAATGATTTACATACACGACTATCAAAAAAAAACACACAGAGAGAGATGAAATGAATTTGAGGGTGATAATCACCTGCGAGAGCGAGGTGAAGTAATCGAAGCGGGGAAAAAAATAAAAAAGAAACCCTTGATCTTGCCAAGAAAGGACGAGAATAAAATCTCGACGCTGCTGCTCCTCTTACAGAAGGAGAGAAGGAATGTAGTGGGTTGTGTGAACAACCAAGGGTCAGTTGGGTTGGGTTGGGCCTAGGTTAGACCCAAGCTCAAGACGAGTCGGCCCAAGAACCAACCCAACCCAAGGTATTAAATACTTGACCCTGTTGAAATTTAAGTTAGGTCGAGTTGGGCTCAGTTGTGCCAAGATAAAATAGCTTACATCGAGCTAACATCTACTCCAACTAAGGAAATGGTACTATGAGGTCGAGCTCATGGGAACTTCCCATGAGTTCGAGCTGTGTGGGCCCTACCGTGATGTGTATCGGACATCCACCCCATTAGTCGGATCAAACATTCCATTTTGGGGTAAGAGCCAAACAATTAGGTTAATCCATGAGTTAGGTGGGCCACACCACAGAAAGAAGTTTAGAGTGGTTACCAGCCCATTGAAATCATCATGATTGTTTATAGAGCCCATTCATTGTATGTGTCCCACTTGGATTAAGGGTCACACAAAGTTTCTACTGCGTGCAAATCTCAGATAGGCCTCAACAAGTGCTTCTAGAATTTTAGGCATGATTTCATACTGTTTTAGATGGTATGGCCCACTTGAGTTCTGGACATGGCTGATTTTTTTGATATCCCGTAACCTAGAAGGGAGCCACCAAATTCACAGTGTGGATGTCCGATACACATCATGGTGGAGCCTACATGGCTCGACCTCATGGGAGCTTCCCATGAGGTGGACCTTGTAATGCCATTTCCCATCTAACTAATAAGTCTAATATATAAAAGTTATCAAATAATATATGTGATTAAAGAAATAATATTAATAAAGTAAAGTTTAAAATCACCATTCATAAATAAATAAAACTAAAGAAATAAATCAAGTAAACAGATGTTACATGCTATATGGTTACGAGAGGTGAGCACGAGCCAAGCTGAGCAGAGCCCTGTTCGAGCTAGGCTCACTCAATGACCACCCTAGCTTGTGTTCGGCTCAACTCGACTTTCGAGCTGGACAGAAATGTTCGAGCTAGCTTGACTGAGCTTTCTAGCAAGTTCAAGCCCAATTCAACCCGAGTTCGAGCCTGGTAGGCCCAGCCCAAACATCGGGCTTAAAGCTGTGTAAAATTAGGCCCAAAGGCAGCCCAAATTAATTCCGTCTCTCATTTCTCTGTTCACTTCCCATGTCGGACTAAAAAATATTTTTTTAGTTTTTTACAAGTGAGTCAGCCGAGCCAAGCTGAATCGAGTTTCAATCGAGCCAAACTTCGAGCCGAGCTGAATTGAGCTTGGGTTAGCTCAAGCTCGGCTTGAAAATCATTTCAAGCTAAGAAAAATGACTCGGCTTAGTTCGAATCTAGCCTTCGAATCAAGCCGAATCAAGCTAGTTCGAGCCGAGTCAAGCAAGCTAACCAAGCTAGCTTGGCTCGTGCTCAGCTCCAATGGCTACCGCCATATAATGTGGATGTTGCGTGGACTGCATGAAACAAGCTGCAAAAATTTAGCTCATCGGACAAAGTCATGACTCGTGAGTTGTAACTTGTGAATCATGAATGTTCAATGACGAGCCCTAATTGGTGAGCGGGTAACATGAGTGAGAGATCCAGCGGCCAGAAATCCATGTCTTCGTCAAATAGTGTGTAATGTGAATATGCCGTGGACAAAATGATTGTGGTCCACCAATCATATAGATCAAACTTGGAAAGACTCTATTTTCTACCTGGGCATTTGGAATGAGGGATTAGATAGTACTGAATTGCAATTGATGAGGTTGTAAATTCCATTAGTGTTTGGAGATGATGGGAAAGATTAAATTAATCCAGCCATTTAACCTTCCGGCCTTGTAAGAGATACAGCGGAATTTCTAGGGATTTCTAGTAGACTTTGAAATCCACTACATTTGTGGGTCTCACATTGCTACATGTGTTTTATCCACATGTCCATCCACGTCCCCATTATAAGTGACACTCGAGTTTCTTATGAATATAGGTGACCAGCATTAGTTGTGAAATTTGGACTGTTGATTACAATTCCAAAATGTCCACTAAATATTAGTTAGACATAATACAATATTTTTCTTAGAGGAAGAATTCGATCCCAAACATGATATTGGATGGTCAAAATACCATGCTATTTCAAGACATATAATCCCTGTATAATAGTGTTAATTCTATTTAAGGTCATGCATCTTTCCAAACAAGTTTTATCTCATATATATGTATTGATTATGAGGTTGATAGACATTGGACTGGGTTGCCTGAGGCCTCAACCTAAGCTCAATTCAACCTAGGTTAGATTAAGGGTCCGGTTAGCCCAAATCACACTCCATATAGATTGGACCGGAATCCTCTACAAGGCCTGTTTTAGCCCACGAACTAAAGGCAACCTCCACAGGGCTACCATGTTTTTTTTTTTTTCTTTTTAACACACACCACATGGGCACTCAATCCCTGGCCTCAGTGTTGAAACACCCACTGAGCCATGAATGGAGACCCAGCAAGGCCTACCATGTTGTATATGTATAATCCACTCTGTCCATCAGGGCTCTGTTCTTTATTTTAGGCCCTGGGTCAGAAAATCAGCTAGATCTATGACTCAGGTACAGAGGACAATGGGGATGGAATGCCAACCATGGGTTTGTGTGTGGGCCAACATTGTGAGTTTCTTTCATCAAACCCCGTCAATCAGGTGCAATTAACCATAATGAAGTGAACCTACAAAAATCAGCCTGATCCAAAATGCAGGCATGCCACTCCGGACGAATTTAGAGGTTTTTAAGTGCAATTTTGCATTGATACCATTGTTGCGGCCCATTGGAGTTTTTCATCATGTTTATAAGGGTTCTTTCCTGATGGACGGACTGGATTTACATGTAAAACATGGTGCCCCAAACAGCCGTAGACAATTCCAGTCTAATAGATGGGTTGTAAAACTATAAGGTCTGATCGTCAATATGGACCATATCAATTGATCTAGACTGATCCGTTATGGTGCTCCTAGTTGCGTTTTGAAAACTAGGACGTCCAATCAATTGATCTGGACTGTTCATCAGGTCCGGCATAAACATCATGGGCCACCATGTAAAAATAACACCAATGGGATGATCCTAACCTTCCGATCAATTCCCTAGAAAATGGATGATCTTTATCATTTATAGTAAAATAATCGTAGGTAACAATTCGAGCATATGATTGTTGGGGCCATCATGGATTTCTTATGGATCAAGTGAATCATTTTTATCAGAGAATCCTAACCATCTCATCCATGGACTGGAAGACAGGATGGTTGTGACATAGAAAGCCAGCTTACGGATGGTTCAGATGATCCAATTAGTATGATTTTTTTTTTTTTTCACTATAGCCTATATGTGTAAGGTGAATCTAATAGACGGTCTAGATCGACCATATTGGATTTTCCATGCATCCCAGTGTAACTAGGAGCACTATAACTTTTAGTGACCCATGCAAACATCACAGTGATCTGAAAATATAGCCATTTGATCAATAGCCTTTAAATGAACGTTTTAGATAATTCACACAAAAATAGATCCACTAGCCAATTTGATCCGTCTATTTGTTTAGGCCATGGTGAAATGCTTATCACTCTAAGAATCACTTGATTTAGGCAACTGTAACCATCCCATTCATATCTTGAGAAATGAACGGCTATAAAAATAAGTCCAAATCAAGGATGGATTTGATCATTCCACCACCCAATTTTTACATCATAGCTCATCGGATTTTTTATTTTATTTTTACTTAATGGACAGTTCAGATGGTATGATTGGACTGTCAAAATGATGGATGCCACTAGGAGTTATAGAGCATTTCTCATTTATATTTTAAAATAAATGATATGTTCCGGGCCCTATCACGCATGACTTACATTTCTGAGGAGCTTTTGAAATTTTAAAAATAAATGAAAAAAAAAAAAAAAAAAAAAAAACTTGATACTCTAGCAATGTGATGGATGATACGCAGGCACTAGTAAATTAATTAGAAATTGCACACGTGGCATACAAGTAGTCCAATTAAACCATTTAAACTATGGTCCTTATATCCTTATGCTAAAAATTAAGATTGTTTAATTATCTGACTATTGGACTGATGGACATATATTGGTTGGACAGTTAAAAAATGCAAAATACCCAAAGGTCCTATCTTAAACAACTGTCCACACATATTAAGGGTTATGATTGTTCAGACAATCTGATATTGGAATTGTGACTCAGCAATGGGCTCAACAATCTAAGGCAGTTTTATTTGAGTCAAGATACGTTTCGAAGTGCATGCACATCAAACGCAGCTTGAGGATCATACAACTCTACCAATAAGAAGAAGAAAAAAATCATTAGATTCCAACATCTTTAAGTAGTTGTCTTACTTTGTAAACTTTATCAACATATTTAAGACAAAAAAGTCCACCTAATGAGATCATGCCTTTAAAATGATGGGTTAGTTGCAGCTACCTCCCACTACTCATATGATAATTATGCTTATTTCCATTTGTTTTTATTGTCGCAGGATTTTGGATAACGGATTTGGACGGTTAGGATTCGACACATGACCTTCAATTCGTGCGTAAGAATTTTTTTCATCCATTGGACCTATGAGGAAAAAGAAAGAAAAGGCAAGGGGAGGTGCCGTTATGCGGCGGAGAACTCTCTAATACCTAAGTCAGGTCCGGGAATAAGGAAGATTAGGGTTCAAAGCCTTAGATTACTCATTTACCTTTAACATGTAGATCCAAGCTATATTTATAAAGGCTTGGAGGTGGTTAGAGACACAAATCCTGCTAGGATACGTCGGTAGAATCATAGTAGATAAAAGATTATCTCTCTTGATCATATCGGGGAAATCTTTTTGGAAAAGGCAGTAAATCTAGGAATATTTGGACCTTCCATAAGTATCTCGGACTGACTTTGGGTGGTCGGTTAATCTTGCGCCAAATATGGTTAGTTAGCTGGTTGGGGGCTAACCAGAGCGGTCATCCTATCACGGCTGAGCCTAGGTGATCAGCTTGTCGTGGCTAAGCCTGGGTTGTCACGCCTCGAAATCTGGACACAGAATGTGCACCTTTAGGCCCAAGTTATGGGATATGACTCGTGCACAAATGCACTTAATTCAAAAGTCAAACTATTATAGAGGCATGAGATCATATATGTACTGAATTCAAAATATCATTCGACAACAATTAAATAAAAATATCATCCATACACAATGGTCTACCCATATGAGACTTATTAATAATGTCATCAAATGAAAATAAAACAGAAAAATGATTGACTAAGCATCTTGATTCATGGCAGCCACTTCTTCCTCCGTTAAGATATTTGGTGGTTCATTCACTTGTTCAGGTTCCTACTCATGTATATTATATGTATCATCTGTATATATTTACTTCCGTCAGTGGGGAAGTCCAGTGAGTAAACCCATCATGGTTCACACCTGCCCAAATAAAGTAGTACACCCAAATACAGTCTTACGATTAAATTTATACTATAGATGCAAGAATGTTATGCAAGATGATATGATGCATCAAGTGGGCATATACTCAGTCTTCCACTTGCTTCGATTGGATCCCATCAATCGGCTCCTCCTTCCTTGTAGGGTGGACTCCACATATTAGTGGGCTTCCAGGATCGTCCCTAGGTAACCTAGTACTTAAGTACTTACCGGTCTTCCAAAGCGATGCTCCGGGATAACGATATATGAATGTATAAAGCGTATGGCATGTCGTGTTCAATAATCATCTGTCCAATTGAGAAGCAACAGATAATTCAGTCATCTCTCCTTTTGAGAGGCACATACATATTATTTAATCATCTCTCTTTTTGAGAGGCACATTCATATCATTCGTGTCATCTCTCATTTTGAGAGGCACATACATATTATTTGTCATTCCTTTCATTCAACATGTATAAATAATAAAGTGCATTAGCATATATGCATAACATCATCATAATCAACATAAGTCACCCCAAGCATAGCATCACAGTACAACAACCTACTTTATTCAAATCAATAAGAAACATGTTGGAATTCACTCACCTGTTGGTAGTAGCGATTAGACCTGAGTTAGAATCGGTCCTGAATGTATAATCGGTATAATTTATATTTATTCATCATTAGTATAGCCTTAGATATATTTATTTTTAACTTGTATTTTACTTTATTTAGGTTTAGTCCCCTAATGGACGGTCCAAATTCGATTTTGTGGCTCACTTTTTCAAAAGGAATTGCTATTTTACAATTTTTCTGATGGTATGACCCATTTGACTGGTAGATCATCCTATTCTTGGTCACATGTTCCCTAATGATATAATAATAAAAATTGTTAACTAAATTTTGCAAAAACCTTATGCTGGAGTACCCAAAATGATTCAATTATGAAAATTCAAACCGTACATCTCTACTATTTATCTTGGCATGGCTCGCCTGGAAGTCTGATTGGGCTGATTATTTCTTGTCACAAAACTAACAACCCATTATTCAAGAGATTGAGTGGATCAGATTTTTCAAAGACTACACAGTGGGGCCCACGAGTTCCCAATCAGTGGACAAGTGCTGCCCCACTGTTTGTCTCGGTACAGCCCACTGGAATGTTCTATACGGATCATTTTTTGCCCTCAACCTGAAAACTTGCTTATTAAGATATTTGATGGATTAGATTTCTCAAAACACCTCCAAATAGGTCCCAAAAGTTGACAGCAATCCAAAATCGGACTGGTTCAACCATGCGTATTGTTATCATTACTATTTCAAGTAGTGTGGCACCTGAGATTCAGATTTATCTTATTTTTGGACCCAAGCTGTAAAATGTCATAATACAGCATATGGTCAGCTAGGATTTAATGATTTCATCACAGTGTCGTCCATGAGTGGACCGCTGTCCACGCCCAGAAATTCCAGCTTTATGTTTTTGTTTTTATTTTGTTTTTCTTTTACCATTAAATTGTTTGAGATGGTGTGGCCCACTTGAACCTCTGTTTGGGTCCAAATTTGTACACAAGTCCTAAAATGAGATGGAGAAGTAAATGGATGGAGTGGATGTACTAAATACATCAAGGTGGGTCCCATGAGTGGGGCCCCCACATCATCCCTCAAAGATGCCTTGAGGTTTGACATTGCTGGACAGCAACGTCCTCTAGACGTTGACTGTCCAGCAACTTTTTTTAATAACCTTTTTTTATTATTTTTTTTTAGCCCAACATGTGGGGTCTACTAGAGTTCCGGTCAATGGTCGGCCACCTCATTGTGGGCTCAATAAAGTTTTGGAATACAACAGATTCATCACAATTAATTTAATAATAAACAAAACAATAATAACAAGAAATTAAAGGCTAGCATTAAATCTAATGATATGGCCCATCTGTAGGTCTAATTGATATGAATTTCATAGCCCATGTATATTTTGGCCTTATAGTCATTGTGACTCATTCAGATCGATTTTGGTCTACCCAAATGGTCCCCATTAATCATATTCTTTCATTGTAATGATCTAGATCTTAAAATGGTTCATAGATCTATACAATGGACGAATGATCGATCAATCGGTCACATTCATTAGCTAGATCAAGGAGAGTTATACTTGAATTGCCAAAAATAATTAAATGAAAGAGAGGAACTTATTAGATTGAGGCCCACAACAAGAACTCTCCTTCTCTTCCTCTCTGTCATTTTCTTAAAACTCTATATGAATGCTCTCCCTTCTCTACCCATTTCTTTTTATAGAGAGAATCTCTTGATAAGATAAGATAAGCCCCATCTTATCTTGATTTTGAAATTTAAAATTTATTGCTAAAAATAAAAATTTATAATTCTACTTATATTAGACTATGAACCCTAGTCTTTCATCTTCACCAAAAGAGCTTTAACCAACTAGTCCATGTTTTCTTTTTATTTATTAATGAAAAATTAATTCATTTGACTCCATTTTCTATCATTACAAAAACTTTAAACGACAAGAAATTCTCAGGTTGTTACATGTGTGGTCAGCCTTTCTTGTGCTGACCCTGAGTGATCGACCTCAGCAAGGTGCGAGCTGCAGGACGGTCTGTGGGCCAGGTCATATGAAATGGGCTTCCTCGTGGTTCGTGAGTCAAGGCCCAGCTCGAAATATCCCCATAACAGTTGCCCCCGTGCTCATAGGTTGAGTATGCAAGGTCTTAGGCGTATCGTGATTCGGCCGAGCTGACCTTGGCAATAGCTGGAGACTGGCTTGCTGGGTTTGAGTCTCTTAAGAGGCCACACCAGTCCTTATACGATGTTGTAGATGATGGGGTCACATTTCATGATTTGACAAGTCGTACTTGAGGCGTGGAGAGCGGAGGAGAATTAATTGCCATTTCGAATTCCATGATCTCCGACGAGTAACCATTTGACACGTGGCAACAGTTCAGTTTTTAGAGCGCGCCCTCTCAGGCATCCAATCGTAGATGGCCATATAACAGGGGCACGTGGTGATGGGTGGATGTAACCGATCATTAGTGGACACGTGGCTTTCGTTGGGAGGGGGACGATCAGAAAATCGATTATAAATAGCCCGTCCCTTGGCGTGTTCCGACAAATATGGCTTTGCGCCAGTTGGTCATGGGTGTCTCTGTCGCACACCTCTGGTTCTTCGAGCAGCGACCTTTAAGGATCAAACACTGTCTGGTGCTCACGATGGCTTCTTGTGTGATGTACAATGCCTTATGGTTGAGATTTGGATGAAGGAGCAGGAGGTCACGTTTGCCATCGCAGGGTTTTTCTTCTTATTTTTCTGCATGTTGTCACGGTCTGAGTATGTGCAGCTTGTTGACTTGTGCCTCTACTCCCTTTGTTGTTTGACTTCTGGGATCGAATTTATCAAAGCTCCCTCGGGACATGCTCGTGACTTTCCAGCTTAGGTTGCTAGTTTAAGAATAAAAGAGGAAAAAATGGGCGACTTCGGAGGAAGGAGTGGACTGTGACAGCGGGGCTACTCTTCCTCTCTTTTATTCGACGAGGTCACTTTTCGCAATGGAGATTGTGATAGGATAGGTCATTTTCTGTCATGTGGAACTATCAGCGCATAACGCCTGTTGTAAGTGACCCTGATGGGTTTTTCATAATAAAAAGATATTTCATCATTTTTTTTTTGTTTTTCCTTTTCATTTTGAGTGAAAGACATCTTCTGTATGTAGGCTCTGCTCTATTGGGGGAGTGGGGTGATGACCGGGCTTAGACAGTCTATTTGGGGCCTGGGCGACCTATATGGAGCATGGTCGGCTGAGCCTGGGCGACCTATATGAGGCCTAGTCGGCTGAGCCTGGACAGCCAGGCCTAGGCGACCTGTATGGGGCCCAGTCAACTGAGCCTGGGTGGTCGAGTTGGTTGGAAGGTTTAAGGCAATTTTTTCACCAAGTGGGGCACTTGTGCAAAAGCCTTAGTTGGAAATAAGATTTCACTTTTATTGACGAAGAGACTTCGATACAAGTGGTTTTAAGAAAGAGAGATAGTTCACGCCTTAACGCTTCCATTAGTGGCGGTACTTTGAGCGCACGGTCGGCTCGTCTCAGGGCTGGCCTGGGAGGTCAGCCTATATTATGCCAATCAAGGGTGGTCGACCTCTTCGTGGCCTGGGCAGCCCATTTAGGACCTAGGTGATCCAGATAGTTGGATGAGTCCTCAGCGGATTTCTTCGAGGGGTTCATCGTTGATGCGAGCCTTTGTGCGCTCTAGGTAGGGGGAAGTTGTCGGTTGGGCGCCTGTCGACTTACTCCTGGAGGAAGCCCTTCTGGATTAAGGCCTCAATTTGCTACTTCAACTCATAGCAATCCACTATGTTATGGCCTTGATCCTTGTGGAAGATGCAATACTTTAACTTGCTTCTCTTCTCTTAGTTGGATCTTAGCCTAGTGGGAGCCTTTAAATAGCTCTTCTATTTGATTTCTAGGAAGACTTGGTCGATAGAGGCTTTGAAAGGTGTGTACTTCTCGAACATAGGGATAGGAGCTTTGGGTGGCTGCGAGGAGCCACTCATGTCTTCGTCTCTTCTTCGTCTGTGATCAAATCATAGTCGTCTCTTATATTTCTTCGCCCTTTGCTCGTGGACAAGCCATTATTATTGCGATGGGTGTTGATAAGATCCTCAATGTTTGCATACTTGTGTGCCCTATCAAAGAGTTCTGATAGGGTTTTTGGAGGGGTTTTACCAAAAGAATGGAGGAGTTTCGCGAGTCGGACTCCGCTGATAAGGGTTACGAGGGCCATCTTCTCAAGGCAGTCCTTCATGTCCAGGGACTCCTTGTTGAACCGGGTGATGTAATCTCGCAAGGGCTCATCTTCTTTCTACTTTAGGGAGATGAGTAGCCTGTTTTCGGGATCCTCTACTGCCGATGAACTGGGCAACAAAGGCTTTCTTCAACAGGTTGTAGGAGGAGATAGATTTTGGCCGCAGTTCCCCAAACCACATGCGTGCAGGACTTGTTAGTCACAGAGGGAAGGTTTTGCACATGATGAGTCCCGAAGTACCATATAGCTCCATCCAATTCCTAAAGGTTTCAAGGTGTTCAGTTGGATCTCCTTCACCGAAATAGAGTCCAACGTTAGGCACTTTGAAACCAGGAGGAAGACGCTCGGCTAAGCTGTCTTCAGTGAACGGGGGCTCCGCTTCTTCGAGGATTGTGTTCGTCAATCCCAAGTGCAAGTGTAATAATAATTTGATCGTGAGACCGAGATCGTCCTCAAGGATTAGTGACTAAACCAATTCTAACTCTTCTAACGACTTGAATTAAGAAGTTCAGAAATTCACATTTGTATAACTAAGTAGCGATAAGAAATTAAATAAGAGAAAATCTGAGAATAAATAACAACTAGAGCGTCAAGGATCCACTTGTAGTATATCAATGTTAATCCATTCATCAAGCACATAAACACAATTGAAATCGAAGTCCTATCTCTATTTAATTGAAAGATATTGCATTTAATACTTAATAGTCAAAACTCAATCTAAAAATTAATTCTAGTTCTAATGAAGCATAGAGAAGATAAACTTATAGCACTTCAAAGTAACAACCATACCAAGAGATAATGGCATAATCTAGGGTTACTATAATGCAAATCTCATTAAACTAATATGATCATTCTCAAAAACTTATAAGTAACTTGTTTCCAGAGTACACAAACTCTCAAAATCATATAAAAATATCAACTTTTATTCAAATTAAAACTTGAAAATCCAAAATCAAAGTTTAGAGTACCTAAATAAACTAATTTAACATTAAATCTAACTACAAGCTTCACCTCTTAACCCTAGCTAAGAGGTCTAGCCAACTATAGACATAATTGAACTAGAAACAAATAGAAAAACTAAAGAAAATCATAATAACTAGAAAAACCTAGGTCAGAGGAGTTGTACATGCTCCACTTCGATCATCTCCACCTCAAGCAACTTTAGAACTCTTCTAGAATGAATTGGAAAGATTGTAGATGTGTCATTTTATAGAAAATTGCACCACCGCCTTGAAATCTTTGAGAAATTGCGTAAGGAGTTACGCAGTCGGGTCGCTGGCCGACCGATCCTTGCTTGCACAACAACGAATAAAATAGATTGTTAAACTCTGGATTTCTCTGGCCGACCGGTCGAAAATTGTCAATTTTGGTCCAGCAAGGTTTTTTTTAGAAAACAGTCTCCTCTTCTGAATTTCAAACCGATCGGACTACCGGTCCAGGCTCTCAACGACCAGTTGGATGACCGGTCTGAATTGTCCGTTTTTAGTCCAACAAGCTCAGCCTCGAAAACTCGATTTTCTAGGAAATTCGACCGGTCCTAGGCATTGGACTACCGGTCAGACAACTGGTCCTCGGACCGTAATTTTGCATTTTCTTTTCTTTTCTTTTTCTTCTTTCTTCCTTACTTCTTTTCTCCACCTCTTGGCTCTTCTTCCACTGATCTTCAATGTGTGCCAAAGAGGTCCTTTTATAATAAAATTCATAAGGTCTTTCTCTCATTCCTGCAAACACAAATACACATATCAGATAGGTCTTTTAACACTCAAATTATGCATAATGTGTGATGAATTGGGGTTAGAATATGCAACATTCAGAGCTCAACACACCCCCCAACCAGCATTTTGCTAGTCCCGAGCAAAACATGCGTAAAACAAATCCAATTCCCTAACTCAAACCTCTTTCAAAAACTATACTTTTATAAATTCCAAGATATATGAATACGAAATTCAGAAATAAAAAGCAATCAATTTCTTAAATCTTAATCTTCCTAAAACATAGTGAGTGTTTCAAATAGAGTCCCCACTGACTATTGACAAATAGAATAATCCAAACAAGTGTGGTCTAGTGTGCTTTAGTGAATGTTCATCTCATCAACTTCCAGGATTACCCTTCTTTCCATGGATCAACTAGACTACAAGTCTAAAAAGTGTACAGATCAACAACACGCCTATAGCAGGAATTTGTCTTACCGTTCTATCGATGACTTTCACTCTACTTTCCATTAACAGCTTGGGTTATAGGCCCTCCCCTGGTTGGTGATAGGTAGTCATTTTCGATATTTATTTTTAACAGATTTTCAACTTTACTCTTCTTCTTTTTCTTTCAAAAAGTCACAAGATAGGATTTTTAGAAATCCATATCTTAAATTTCTTTTCTTCTTCCTTTCTGAACAAAGTTCCCCAGCTTGGTTCCTCAATAACTTAGATCATAGTGTAACTAATCTAAAAATATCTTCTAATCATTTCAATCATGAGAATCGTGGAATGTGAACTAGAATCCAAAAGTGTTCAAAATTTCTATTAACCATTAAAAGAGGGAAACTCATATAGAAAACCACTATATCACAAAAATTCTAAGAGTTCTAAAATTAAATCACTTTACATCTCCTCCTCTCATATTCACATATACTCCAGTTTATAAAAACAAAACTCCAAAAAGAATTTTAAAGATAGAAAAATCGAAAAAAAATCTACAAAAATTGTTCGAAATGTTACAAATACTAGTAGATTCATGTAGGAATCCCACCCCTAACTAAAACCTTTCATTATCCTCAATGTAAAAACATATGCGATATACAATGATATAAAAGTAATGACAAAAATAAAAGAGAGAGAGAGAGAGAGAGAGAGAGAGAGAGAGAGAGAGAGAGAGAGAACGAGAGTACCTGAGAGAGTCAAAAGTGGGAATCTACCTCCAACAACTAATCATAATCAAAATAAAAATAAAATAAAAAACAATATAATCATAATCTACTCTATACCTCCATCAGACTAGGAGATCAATCATCCTAATAGACAGGATCATTCAGAGGGATAGACATGTCCTCCGAATCAAATTTCTTAACAAATGGTTTTAATCTTTTATCGTTTCCCTTAAAACAGTTACCATTCGCTGAATTCTCTATCTCGATGGCCCCATGTGGAAACACTTCTTTAACAATGTGTGAGCCGATCCATCAAGATCTCAATTTACCCAGAAAAAATGTGTAATCGTGAATTATCCAAGAGTAGCTTTTAGCTGTGATGAAAGGATTTTCTGAAAATATTTTTGTCCTAGAAAGCCTTCATCCTACTCTTGCAGCGTTCCGAATTTCATCAAGCTCATTCAATTGGAGTTTGTGAAGTGAGCTAGCCTTGTCAACATTGAAGTTCAATGCCCGAATTGCCCAATATGTTTTATGTTCAAGTTTCACAGGCAAATGGCAAGCTTTTCCATAGACAAGTCTATAAGGAGACATTCCAATCAGGGTCTTATAAGACGCACGGTGAGTCCTAAATGCATCAACTAATCTCTGCGACCAATCTTTGCAATTCAGTTTCACCATTTTTTCAAGAATGTGTTTAATTTTCCAGTTGAAAATTTCAGCTTACTCACTTGTCTGTGGGTGGTATGAGTTACTCACTTTGTGCGATATGTCATATTTTCTCATTAAACTTTCAAAAGGCCTATTGCAAAAGTGAGAGCCATCATCACTTATGATGCTCTAGGCATTTCGAATCTAGATAATATGTTTTCTTTTAGAAACCGTAGAATTGTGCGATGATCATTGGTCCTACAAGGAATCGCCTCAACCCACTTGGATACATAGTCTACCGCTAGTAATATGTAGACATATCCAAAGGAAGAGGGGAATGGTCCCATGAAATCGATACCCCAAGAATCAAATACTTCAATATGTTGGATCGGTTGAGAGGCATCATATTCCTACACGATAATCCTCCTAGCTTTTGACAACGTTTGCATACTTTACAAAACTCATAGGTGTCTCAAAACATAGTGGGCCAATAAAAACCACACTGCAGAATTTTTGCAGTGGTTTTTTTTTTTTTTTTTTTGCTGAAAAATGACCACCACATGCTTGAGAATAACAGAAGGAAATTACAGAATTTTGTTCATCATCAGGGACACATCTCCTTATTATTTGGTATGGGCAATATTTAAACAATAAATGTTCATCCCAGAAAAATCTGCGTACTTCCCTTAAGAATTTGCATTTGTCTTGCGCAATCCAATGTAAAGGCATCACACCAAGGAGCTTAAAGTAGGTTAATAGAGTTCCCACAAAACAAATAATCAAACAAAGTTAGTTCTAAAAAAATTCAGAAAACCTAATTTTAAAAAAGTTAGAAATCCTACCTAACTAGGAACTACTCTATAGCTACTAGAACAAAGAACCATATACCCTACAAAATGCCTGGCAGCGACGCCAAAATCTTTGTTTAAACTCCATGGTGAAATCCTTGTAGGTGAAACTCTCTAGGCAACAACTTCCTATCAGTTGTAGAGATTTTAAACCTACCTCTTAGGACTTTAGGCATCTCCATCGGAGCATCAACTGCTAGCTAGCTGATCTTGGAGCTGAAGTATTGGTGACGCATCGGCATCATTGATCGAGGGAACACATGGGGAGCTGATTGAAACACGGGAGAGCAGATATTTAGCAACTGTTGGGGTCCCAAAAGGTAGGGACTCTTAAAATAAACAAAATAACCATATACCTCTGAAGGAATCACGCAAAACACCTTCCGGTGCACGTAAAATGGAGATTTACAAAATTTCCTTACTTAGGCAATTTTGGCTGAAATCTCCAGCGGGCCCCGCCGATCACCGTGATCAGAACCGTCCGAAATTGGACCCGTAACGCCCTTGTGATTTATGATGAGCAGTGCATGTGGTGTCACGATCAAACGGACCCCACAAACCCTCCAAAATTCAAAACCCAACTGGTGGAGTTCACATTTACGTGTCCACGCACCCATAAATTCAGGTGCCTCACGCGCCCGAAAAATGACTAAAAAATAGGAATTCATTAAAGGCATTTCGACGTCTTGATCCTGCGAGCAGCTTTATTCGACTCTCGAAATCATCTGCTCGCGTCTCGCATATTAGATATATATGGCACACAGTTGCCGAGTCTTTGAGCCGATGTCTTGATCCTGCGAGCAGCTTTATTCGACTCTCGAGATTATGTGCTCGCGTCTCGCATATTAGATATATACGGCGCACAGTTACCGCGTCTTCGAGCCGACGTCCTGATCCCGCGAGCAGCTTTATTCGACTCTCGAGATCATCTGCTCCCATCTCGCATATTAGATAAATACGGCGCACAGTTACCGAGTCTTCGAGCCGACGTCCTGATCCTGCGAGCAGCTTTATGGTCATTAGTCGAATATTTGAAGGCGCTCTCCTATTGGCCGACTTCACCTATAAATACCCCGTCCACTGATTCATTCGGACGGTTCTGAAAAAAAGAGAGAGCTGCCGCCCTCTAGGATTCCGAAATCGCTGCCGGAAACCCTCGCCGGAATACTTTTTCGACCGCTAGAAACCCTTCCCGGTCGCCGGAATACCCTTTCCGATCGCTAATATTCCACCGCAGGTCTGAATACTAAAAAATCATAAGTGCGGCCACACATCCTGAAAATTCTCCCACGCACCCAAATAATTGCCCACGCGTCTATTAATTCGACATAAATCAAACAAGTGCATCGGACTCCCACGCACCCGAAAAATGGCCAACGCGTCCATAAATTCGGGTCCCACGCGTCCATAAATTCATCAAAAATCAGATTTGCAAATTCAGTCCCACGCATCCTAAATATGGACCCACGCACCCTTAAATTCATCAGAAATTTGGCACTTAATTTTTAAGTGCGTAGAGCCCCACGCACCCGTTTATTAAGTCCCACGCACCCAAAAAATCAGCCGATTGCAAAACATATTTTCAGGTGCACCAGACTGCATTTTAAGTGTTTTCAAGATCCGCTTGAGCCTATTTTGAGTATTTCGAGCGTTCCGGACGCAATGGAACGATCGAATGGACGCTTCGGGAACTCTAACAAGTAGAATTGCGCATCTTCGAGGCCCAACCCGGTTCGACGCAATGAATGAAGTAACTTCTCAGAAAGGAGCCGCCAGCATCCAGAGCTCTGCAAATATGTCACCATTCATATCTATTGTAAAGTTATGATCCGATTGGGGTCGAAAGCCAGGCAAACGGGACTATGGTTACCACGATAAACCATGTCAAAGAGTTTCAAATTCGTTACAAAGCAATTGCTATGAACTGCCACAACACAACAGTCGATGCCCTACCCATCCAAACGGCATCCGTCGGTTGGGCTATGCAGGTACACACAACTGTAGAATGGACTTCCCGAGGTCACCTATCCCTACGTTGACAGGCGCGGGCCCAAAGTCGTCTTTCTCAGTAATAAACCCTGATAGTCTCAGCCCGGATCTCCGGCCAAAACATGGGACATAGACATCTGACTAATACAAAGATGGTTCAGTCCATAACAAAACAAATACAGGTCTCTATGACCACAAGCTCTAAGACCATAGTCCCCGCTGACTAGTCTTTTGCCTTTTAATCAAGGGTCATCGATCATTCGATGTAATTAAGGGCTGGTGCCAAATCATAGCCTGGAATGTAAAAGATCTCGGGATCTCTGGAATAAAATTCGCCTTGCGATATCTCCTCTCTTGTGGATTTTTGTGAATGCTTGTGATTGTCTATGAATGTTTCTATTACTCAGAACCCCAGAGCAACAAAAATATCACATTTCAGGAAAATGTCCCTTGGAGTTCATTTTTCTAGTTCCAACAAACTGGCGACTCTGCTGGGGATCGAACCAGAATCTCTGGTTAGTTCTGAGTATAGAAACGCTCTAAGATCAATCATTCACATATGCGAATGTGTACACAGGAGATTTATCGCAAGGCATAATGTTTCGGCACCCTCGGGCGCTAAACTGGCGACTCTCAACGGGAACGTTCCTCCCTTCATCTTTAAGGCAGTAGACGGTAAATCAAAGGTTTTTTTTTTAAAAAAAAACTACAAACTTCCACAACCACGCACGTTTGTCTTCTCCTTGCTTTTTCCTACTAGTTTATGTACTGCGATCGATGGATTCACGCTCCTGGCCGCGTTTATGAACTGTTCTAATGATTTTCTGACACCACAGAATTAGCAAGATACTAGGACAGACAGAAGAAATGGCATGCCCGATGACCAGTTCGTGTACCTTCCTTGCCACCGGAGGCTTCAGCTTCCCCCGTTGCACCGCAACTGTAAATCCAAAACCAGAGTGGCAGTTGGTTGAGACCCGAAGGCAGAAAAAGGAACAGAAGAAAGCTGCCATCTTGGCAGCATACAGGAAGGCAAACATTACAAGACCTCGCCCCGTGATCAAGATACAGTGGCAGCCAAAGCAAGGGCAGAAAACCCTTATCGACAGGCAAGCTGCACCAGCCAAGCCCGCAATGCCCGCAATGACGGTTGAGCAGTTCCCGCCGTTGTCTAAAGCCGCTCGCACCGCGCCAAAGACTACTGGGCCCGTGAGTGTAAAATCCAAGCCCGCGACAACCCTTGCACAGAAACAAAGCCCGGCTCGAAAAATCCAGTTGGCGCAAGTGGTAATGGTCCAAGTGGCCGCAGAGGCAGAAGAAGAACCTTATGAGACAGAAGAATTACCTCTATTACAAGATCAAATCGACAGATTGGTTGAGGCTAACCGCGAGACAAACGAGCGAATGAAGGCTATCCAAGAGGCCTTGACCACTCTGATAGCGCAGAATGCTACCAGAAGTATCGCGCCGCTCACCCGTCAGTCGGCGGAGGAATCTCAAGGCGCGGCAGAAGGTCCGGTTGAGCCTGAACCACCCATCCAACCCAGAATCGTGCCAATAGGACGTGCGCCGCCTGCCACATCTCATGTATCACGAGAAGAGCTGTCTCAAACAATAGCCCATATGATGCAGCAAGAAAAGGAGAAAGAAAGGAGAGGCAGCTATAAATATCGGGTCCCATACCTGCCAGAGGTAGAGGAGGTACCATTCCCGGCCAATTTTAGATGCCCGGACTTCGAAAATTTTGACGGCAGAGGGTCGCTGGAGGAGCACATCACTCACTTCTTGACTACATTGGGAAACTGGTCCGCAATCCCGCGTATTGCATGCGGCTATTCGGATCTACCTTGACAGGGAAAGCCTTTCAATGGTACATGTCACTACCGGCCGGCTCTGTAAGAACATGGGAGCAGATGCAGGACGCCTTCTATTGAGCTCTTAATTGTGCATATTCTAACCCCAATTCATCACTCATTATGCATGGTTTTCATGATTTAAAGGCTAATCTAATGCATAGTTTTGTGGTTATAGGAATGAAAGAGAGACTTCATCATTCGGATGCTTTGAGACCCTTCTTACATACCTTGAAGATCAAAGGAAAGGAAGAACAAAAGAGGGAAGAAGAAAGGAAAGAAGAGAAAGAAAAAAAGTATGAAAAGAAGCCCCACAAGGTGGTCCGACCGATCTTGACTGGTCGGCCAAACAGTCCCCGACCGGTCTTGACCGGTCAGCCAATTGATTTCTCCTTTCACATGCTGCTGGACAGCCACCTAGACAGGCTAGACCGGTCTTGACCGGTCGGCCAGCCCTGTCCGACCGGTCTTGACCGGTCGGCCATGCAATTTCAGGGTTTCAGATTGCAGACAGCAGGCCATTCCCGTTTCTAGTTTTTCAGACCATTTTTCTGAGGTTCATATTAATGATATTTGGAAATTAAATACATCCATGTCGAAGAGGAGCTCAACGCCGAACTAACCCAAGTGGTTTCGTGTTGATCGGAGCTACGGATTGATCGTGATGGCCAAAACAATACGAACTGTCCAGAAAGTTCCAGATTCTGCCTACTCCACTCTGGGCCAGTCCAGGTGGCCCATCATTGATAATATGAAGAATCTACTTTGACCATCTTTTAGACCACATCCATATATGAATAACCACAAAGTTTCAGATCAAAAGAATGTGTGGTTTGATCGTACCGGTTGAAGAAAGATGGACCATCCAGAAAGATTCCACTGCGCAGAGTTTATAAAAGCCCTAAGTGTTCTAATTTCCGGACCACATTCTAGGATTTTTTTGGATAATCTAATCCATCTATCATATATAGGAGGAAGTTTTATACCAATGTGCAAAATTTGGGATCAATCCGACATCTGTACACTCCGGAGTGTTGAAAGCAAGATGACTGGTTCTGAAGGTACCCGAAGTGCGCGATTTTGAGAGGCGGTCGGTGATATGATTGGTGGGCCCATTCAGAGGATAATCTTGGAAATCTAAATCATCTATGAGGAATATCACATTACAAGGAAGCCACAAATCAATTTTGAAGGCAATCCGACCATTGGTCAAGCCATACGAAGCGAAACAAAATCTGTTACGTTGCGGTACTCTTGCTGCACTATAAAAGGAGGTGCTCTCTTCTATTCCAAGGAACCAAGGACGTGGGGAGCAAGGAGTTCAAGTCATAGGAGGCTTCCTAGCCTCCTCCAGCTAGTTTTTCTTCCTTTTCTTAGTTCTAGTTCTAGTTTTTAATATGCTTTTCATTAGCTAATCTCTTAGCTAGAGCTAAGAGGTGAACCTTATGGTTTTCTTAGATTGTTTAATTCGTTTAAGTTGGTTTTAAAGTTGGATTTCATGTTTATGAACAATGGTTTGAAGTTTATTCAAGTACTAAAGTAGTTTTTCTTAGTCTTATAATGACTCATGGATGTTTGGGAGAATTACTTGAGTTCTTAATTGTTGTGTGCTAGTCTAGACCTGTATGATCCGAGGAATTGGAGTACGCTCTAGTACTATGATCTTCATGTGGGAACTTCCTACCAAAGTTCTACTTTTCTAAATTTCTGTAGTATGTATGGGACTGTGTATGTGATTTGAATCAAGTTCAAATCATATTCTAGTTTTGTCTTATGACAGGATTTAGTGATGGTTATGATTGTTATCTTAGCCTATTGGAATTGGGACTGACCTATGCAATTGAGTATGCTCGTCCTAGCTTGCATGAGTGAATCATATACATGGATCATACATATGTCAGGTTGATTGTTTTAACCGCTCTATCATCCGACTAGATAGAACTTAATTTCGATTCTAGTTGAGAAAGTGAGAAACCATAGCGAATTATGCATCTAAGGAGAGCTATAAGTGGATCCTTGATGCTCTAGTTATCTTTTCATTATCAGATTTTCTATTTTATGTTTAAAACCAATTTCACAAACCTCTTTAATTCTAGTTATTATGATAGTTGGAATTGTTTACTTCCTTCCCTGTGGATCGACCTCGGTCTTACCGAGATTATTACTACATCGTAACCCTACACTTGGGGAAGCAAACACCTTCACCTCAACGTTTTTCGCGACAGAAAGGGAGATCTCGCTGACGGACCTTGCAATAGTCAGATAGAGAAATGGTGAACCAGTTGAGAAGTTCATCGACCGATGGGGAACCACAGCAGCTCAATGTCGTGAGTTACCCAGCGAAGGCGAGCAGATGAAGATGTGTCTAAGGGCCTTGGACCCGATGATCTGTATGGCTTGTCAGGCAATACCTTCAACTCCTTTCGCGAACTGGCAGCGAAAGCACTTTTGGTAGAGGAAGCAGTATCTCGGGTAAACTTCAGACCCGAGAGACAGAAGAGAGAAGTAGGAAGAGTAGTGGAGACTCACCAGGTTGATAGAAGTAGGGACCAGAAAAACCGAAAGCGTCCCGCTACCGATCATGGGCCATAGGTGAAGGCGGCAGATACACAAGACAAGAGTAAAAAGCCCTATGTACCCAAACGTGTATCTATAGCCGAAAGAGAGAGGGCGAACGGCCCATACACATTCGACATAGCCGATCTGGTTCCGATCATGGAACAGTTGATCGAAGAGGGCTTGATACGCCTACCAGAGCCAATTCGTCCACACGAGGTTGGACGAACGAATGACCCTAAATACTGCAAATATCACCGGTGCATCAGCCACCAGACGGAACATTGCTTCTCCTTAAAAGGAAGAATACAGAGGTTGATCAATCAAGGGGTCATCAGCATGAAGGTACCTGAGACAGCGAAGGAGGCAGCCGGGACAATTTCAACAGTCCCAATAAAAGGTGAAACCAGCCGATCAACCTCGTTCCCTGAGCCGAAGGAACCATGGACTCTAGTCAGTAGCAAGAAAAGACTTGAGAACAGACGAAGACTCGTGAAACAAAAGAAGAGCAGAGGAAAAGGAAGAAGAGAGCTGTCGCAGGGGCAGGAACGACCCATGACGAGCATGGCCCACTGCAGAATGGTGTCATTCTCCGAGCAAGCATCGCCTGAAGGGACCCCACAAGTAGTGGAGAGGAAAGTTGACGCAGTCATCCTACGGTCAGGAAAGCAAATGCCTGACCGCACTCCCCCGAGACCAGACAACCCGATGCTAGAAGATGGTACCCCTGACAGATCACAGGAGAAACCTCGCATGCAAAAGTCGAAAGAAAAGGTCGTCGAAGCTACGACCAGTCAGCCAAACCCAAGACCAATGGCATATGACATCGTGTCACACTTACAAAAGGTTCCCGCCCGCCTAAGCATATACAATGCTCTATGTCTCTCGAAAGTGTACAGGGAAATGTTAATCAACGCCTTACTTGACAATGAAGTCAGGGAGGTCACAATGATAGAGATAGAAGAAGAAATGAATAATTCAGATAAATTTTGGGAAGGGTATATGCCGGTGTCACATGTCATGCCTGTCAACCATCCTTCGACCATCACTTTCTCAGAAGAAGACCGCACGATAGAATCAATGGATCACAATCGCCCGTTAATGGTCACAGGAATAATCAGGGATACCGAGATCAAGAGGTGCATGCTGGACGATGGGTCTGCCGTGAATATCATGCCCTTGAAAACATTACAGAGACTGGGTTACAGGCAATAGGCGTTACGCCCGAGTTTCATGATGATTCAAGGTTTCAATCAAGACAGTCAGTGTACGCTCGGATCAATCACAGTAATGTTAGAGATTGAAGAACTGACAACAAAAGTGACATGTCAGGTAATCGATGCAGTGACAACATACAACCTCCTTCTAGGAAGGCCTTGGCTCCATCAAAATCGCATAATCCCCTCGACATATCACCAGTGTTTTAAATATAGCAGAAACGGGATCCAACGCAGGGTAGCGGCGAATCTAAAACCATACACAATAGCCGAGTCATTTTTAGCTGATGCAAAGTACTACAACTCGGCCGACGGCAGTGAAACCAGCGAAAGGTCCGAGGTATCGAAGAAGAGGCAAGGGGAAAAGCCTCGAATAGAGAAGTTCGTGCAGAGAAGTAAGCCTCAAACCGTCGCCCGGGGGAGATCCCGACATCAGCTAGAAAATCACTCTCAGCCGATTACGAAGAAGTTCTATGTGGTACCGCAACATCTGCGTCAGCCAGGGCAGTCTATGTTAAAAGTGATCTCGGATCAAGACAAGAGCGTGCTCAAGTCCATCTTCAATATGCCGGTGCCCAAGATAGGAAGAACCAAACCATTTCCAAAAGCTCCAAGCCAATTCATCGTGCCATCAAGAGACGTCACCCAAAAAGACATCGAGTTTCACTCATGGCCAAGCCAACCAGCACCATCAGAAGAAAGAGAGGAGGGAAGGGGACTTGCCCAACCTCGACCAATAGAAGAAAAGAGATATAGCAGAGCCAGCCGGAAGATCATGAAGAATATGGGATTCTCTGGCCAAAGGATAGACACAGAGAAGAGGTTACTAGCTCCATTTGAAGAACATAAGCGAGTATACCGAAACGGAGAAGGTCTAGGAGCTAGGGCAAGCGTGAACATGGTAACCATCGGCCCGGCAGAAGAGATTCAGTCACAGGAGCCTATCGATATTATCCAGCCAAGTGTTGCACCCGTGCAGCTAGAAGATGGTGGGCAACCGACGATCGATGAACTCGAAGAGATAAATCTGAGCACCCCCGAAGAACCTAGGAATACATACTTGAGCAAAAACGTCCCGGAAAGTGAGAGAGAGAGATACCTGCAGCTATTAAAGGAGAAAAAGGATATCTTTGCCTGGATATATTCAGAAATGCCCGGGCTCAGCCCGACGATCGCTATGCACAAGCTAAGTATCATGAAGGAAAAGAAGCCAGTGAAGCAACCGCAGCGACGATTTCATCCGGACATTATACCCAAGATTGAAGAAGAACTCAAGAGACTGATTCAGGCCGGGTTCGTTCGAGAGGTGAAGTACCCCCGATGGATCTCAAACATCGTGCTGGTCAAGAAGAAGAGCGGACAAATCCGAGTATGCGTTGATTTTCGAAATCTAAATGAAGAATGCCCTAAAGACGATTTTCCCCTCCCAATTCCAGAGCTGTTGATTGATAGCACGACAGGGTATGCGGTGATGTCCTTCATGGACGGGTATTCAGGATACAATCAAATTTTTATGGCCCCAGAAGATGAAGAAGCCACGGCTTTCCGCACAACTCTCGGCATCTACTGTTATCGCGTAATGCCCTTCGGATTGAAGAACGTAGGGGTAACGTATCAGCGCGCAATGCATGTTATATTCCAAGATATGATGCACAAACACGTCGAATGCTATGTGGATGATTTGGTTGTGAGGTCGGCCGGTCATGAACAGCACAGAGAACACCTAAGGCAAGTATTCCAGCGTTTGCGCAAGAAGAGCCTCCATATGAACCCTTTGAAGTGCGCATTTGGGGTTGCATCTGGCAAATTCTTGGGCTTTTCGTCAGGCACAGGGGTATAGAGATCGATCCCGCCAAGATTAAGGCCATCAGAGAAATGCCGCCGCCCAAGAACCTAAAACAGTTGAAGAGTTTCTAAGGCCGCGTGGCATATCTAAGAAGATTTATTTCGAATCTAGCCGGCCGCTGTCAGCCGTTTTCCCACCTCAACAAGAGAGACGTTAAGTTTGAATGGGATGACACTTGTCAGAAAGCTTTCGATTCATTAAAGGAGATGCTCGAAAATTCCCCAGTCCTCGCCGCCCCGATCAAGGGCAAGCCGCTGATTCTATACACTGCAGTGGGTGATAACTCGCTAGGGGCACTCCTGGCACAGAAAAACGAGGAAAGCAAGGAAAACGCGCTATATTATTTGAGCTGCACGTTAGTAGTGACCGAATTTAACTACTCAGCGATCGAGAATATATGTCTGGCTCTCATCTTCACCGTGAAGAAACTCAGACATTACTACCTCTCGCACCAAATAACGTTGATATCCAAGGCCGACCCGATCAAATTCCTCATGAATCGGCCTATGCTGTTTGGACGCCTAGCAAAATGGGCCCTTCTCCTCTCCGAATTCAATATCACTTACGTCTCGGCCCGAGCCATTAAAGGACAAGCGATTGCGGATTTTCTCGCTGCGCATCCAGTCCCGAGCAGCGAAGAAATGGAGTGTGACCTCCCAGATGACCAGGTTATGATAATTGAAGAACCGCGACTCTGGCAAATGTACTTCGACGGAGCCTCTAGGTCCACAGGGGCAGGAGTAGGAGTTATATTTATTAGCCCGCAGGGAGATTTACTGCCCTATTCATTTACGATCGTGCCAGCCTGTACCAACAACGAAGCAGAATATCAAGCCCTCATTTTCGGACTACAGCTCGCCCTCGAGATGCGTATCAAGGCAATACAGATCTACGGTGACTCCAGGCTGGTCATCAGACAGCTGACGACAGAATATGAGGTTCGCAAATCCGAGTTGTCGCCCTTTTGCCACCAAGCGCAATCGTTGTTCGACCAATTTTGCAATGGTAGCATTTCACATATACCAAGGCAAGAGAATGTACAGGCCGACGCATTGGCCAGCCTAGCCGCTGCTCTGGCTAATCCCGGAGGCAGCCCACTTCAAGTAACAATCGAAGAAAGAAGGATCTTACCAACTACCGTGTCGCGCAGTGACGAATCGAGCGTGAATCCCATCTACTGCTTCGAAATCACAGAAGTAAACGACTGGAGAAGGCCATTTGTCGACTACTTGAAATACGGATTTTTACCGGAAGAGCCCAAGATGCGCACACAGGTCAGAAGACGCGTCGGTTCATTTATAATACAGAATGACGTCCTTTACAAGCGCTCGTATGAGGGAGTGTTACTACGCTGCCTAAACCAGGAGAAGCATACGCCACACTAAAAGAAGCTCACGGAGGAGAGTGCGGTGCTCACCAGGGGGGCAAGAACTTACATCACCGTGTCCGACACATGGGATATTATTGGCCCACAATGACGAAAGACACGATGGAATACGTCAAGAAGTGTCATCAATGCTAGATACATGCAGATATAATACACTCACCACCGGAAGAGTTACGTCAATCAGTAATATCTTGGCCTTTCGCCGCCTGGGGCATGGACGTGATAGGGCCGATCAATCCTCCATCCTCTCAGGGGCACCAGTACATTCTCGCTGCGACCGATTATTTCTCTAAATGGGCTGAAGCTATTGCCCTGAGAGATGTAAAAGCCAGACACGTCGAAAGTTTCATCCGTCACTCTATATTATACCGGCATGGTATCCCCGAAAGAATCACCACCGACAACGGAACGCCCTTCAAAAATGTCAATATCGATAAGCTGTGTGCAAAGTTCAAGATTAAGCATTGCTATTCATCGCCTTACTACCCTCCCACGAATGGGTTGGCCGAGGCATTCAACAAGACTATCGTAAAGATCCTGAAGAAGACGTGGCCGAAAATAAGAAGGACTGGGACAGACGATTGCCCGAAGCGTTATGGGCATATAGGACCGCGTATCGCACAGCCACTTGAGCCACACCCTACTCATTGGTGTACGGTACAGAAGCTGTGATCCCGATGAAGATACAAGTGGAGTCGCTACGGGTCGCGCTCCGACACTCCTTGACGACCAAATACAATGCTAAAATCAGAATGGTCGAGCTGGACGATCTGGACGAAAAGAGACTCGCCGCTCAGCAAAGGCTCGAAATGTATCAGAAACAAATCTCAGCTTCATACGATAAACGAATCCGTGGTAGGTCATTCAAAAGAGGCGACTTGGTGCTAATGATGAAACGTCCGGCACCGACTCAAGGTCCAAAGAGTAAATTCGATCCGAAATGAGATCTGGTGTGTATCATCGATGAAGTGTACTCCAATGGAGGCTATCGGGTGATGGATTGCAAGGGGCAAGGCATCAGCTCGTTGGTGAACTGTCGATTCTTAAAAAGATATTATACTTGACGCAAGCCTATCATTGTATTTTGTAAAAACCTCATTAGAGGGAGAATGTAATGAAGGAAATACCGAAAGAAATGATACCGCATAGGGCCTGAAGCGAAGTACTAATTACCTACTTTTTGCTTCCACAGGTGTCAGAAAGTCGTTAAGACTCAAGACACGTCAAGTATGGCACCCCGCCCTTCAAGACCATCAAGAAAGGGGATAAGCCCTTAACAAAGGCTCGGTCGCATCCCTGCTCATACAAGCACAGGCTTGGGTCCTGACAGGGGGATGTTCTTTCCCAAATAGCTCAATCAGTTTACATTCTCGCAAATAAACTAGAAACCCAGCATGAATCCGAAATTGCGATAGTATACATATTGATACATTAATTGCGATGATATACATATTGATACATTATCTGCGATAGTGTACATATTAATACAATATTCGTCACAAATGTGTGTTAAAATTACAAACAAAAACCATCACTGTTCAGCCATCTAAGTTCTTCATGCATTGTTCTAACATATCGATCGCAGAACTTTGGATACCCCTTTGTGCCGCCTCTGCTTCAGCCAAAACTTGTGCAGGGTCGGGGACGTTCTGAAGAAACTGCTGCAGTTCTGTGACCTGGGCCTCTATGTCATTGCACTTCGCCTCATGTTGATCGATAGACAACTGCAAGCGAGCCTTCTGACTGGTAAACTTGGAAAAGTTCAAGTGAACAATCAAACGCTCGGCCTGCAGCCGTGCTATTTCACTATCAATCTCTTCTAGACAATCCGTGGCCCCCTGACATCCAGTATTAGCGACTTGCAATCTTGCCTCGCCGCGGCCACGTCTGCCCTGTGAAGTTCCAGCTTTGGAAGAAGAGACTGCAACTGGCTATGCTTCTCCTCAATAGAAGGATCAGGTCTGAGACGCTTTGCGCCAACAACACGAGTCATCCCCTCTTTGAACCGGACCACGTGATCGACCATCGAAGAGACGTCAACCCCCATCCATGTAGCGTTATGCTCAAGCGCTTGTAGTCCTTCATCCAGAATACACCATTCATCCTCGTTCTTCAAAGAATCGATGATAGTCATCAAAAGACTCTTCAAGAGGTTCGCCTTTATCTTCGACAAACCTCGAAGAGAAGAAGTGAGTGCTTTGGGCAAAACCACAGGGGCAGGGGCACAGGTCGGAACTACTATTGGCAAAACAAATGACAAACGTCAATACAGGAAAATTGCCATCAGAAAGAAAGCAGTCGAGGCAGTAAGAGCAAGTGATATACCGGCAATTTCAGGAATGTCGGCGGCAAGAGCGCCGGATGGAGCAGTGGGCACGGGTGACACTGGGGCCGGTTCCGTTGTTCCCTCAATTAATGGTTCGGGTAATTCTGGAGAAGATATCACCACGACCTCGGGAATATTGGCATCAGATGCTGGCCTAACGGTAGGAGGAACTTCAGTAACGGGTTCGGTTGATGACGGCTCAGCAGAAGGAGGAGCTCCCACAACAGGCTCGGGCACACTTAACTCGATAGCAGGGGCCGCGATCTCTTCCACTACGGCGGCGACGGTCACTTCTGGAACCGTGCTCTGAGCTTCAACGTCTGCCACAGGAGGATTGGGGGGAAGGACGGATTCAACAGGTGCTTCATCATCCAGGTCCATGAAGATTGCCCCCATGTTCTCCTCAGGGACAAATCTATCATATATAGGCTCACTCTCGTTACTCCCCCGGGTATGGTAGCCTTCACTCAAGTTGGCTTGAGAGCTTAACTCACCCTCTTCCCTGGCCTCTCCTGCGTTGACGACCGGAGCGTCACCGACCTCTTTGGAAAGCCGCTCCCGCAGACGCTCAGCTCTGCACAGTTTTCACAAGTCCTTTATCTTCTTGCCACCACAAACGGCAGGGAGACTAGGGGCGGTTTTCACCCGAGGACCAGTGCGCTCAACCAACACCCCTTCATCACCATCACCACCAGCGTCATCACCATCATCACCGGCGTCACCACCGTCATCACCATCAGAGCCTCCGCCTTCACCGCCACCCACATCCTCATCACCTCCACCAGCTCCGCCCATAGCATCATCACCATCCCTACCACCGTCACCCTCAGCGGCAGAATCATCTTCATCACCCCCTGCCTCGCCCATGTCATCATCATCATCATCACCCTCTTCGCCATCATCACCTTCGTTCCCCCCTCTCAAAACACTGCCCTCCGCGGGTAACTCATCGATAGGCCCAAGGAATGAGAACTCTGGTCCCTCCGCTGTTATATTTCTCTCCCCATGGGCGATCCAACCTTCCAGAGTATGTTCCGGCTTCTCATGGTCGATCACTACATTCAAGGAGGTCTTCAATCTCTTCATGCCCGGCACCGCAGGTTGATGAAGAGTTTCTGATACATAGCCAAGTCCGTTGGCAGGAGTGGGAGTAACGACAGGAGGCGTGACGAATACGGGCTCAGTGACCAGCATTTTATTCCGAACCAGCACATACTGATGGGACCACCACCTCATCCATCCGAAGGTAGCACCGGCGAAACACTGCGTCCCCGGGATGATGAAAGAGCAACCGGTTCCCGTCAGCATAAGTTGCCGCCACATCCACTTCCAATGAATGGGCCCGACACCATACGCTTGCTGCTCGCACGTCACCGGCTCTAATGTCGCAGGCACCCCTTGGTTGTATCCGAATTGGCGGGTGAAGCGGTAGGGATAATAAGGTTCCCTCCAGAACTCCAGCCCCTCATGAGGTGGCAGCAATGATGGGCGAATCGCTGTTAGAAATGAACGCTCATAATAATCAACACTGTCATCATCCGTGCACAGAACCGATTCCTCACTGCGAGTACCAGAGAAGTGATAAAAATATACATCGTCAAGCCGCGCTATGCTATCTTCAATGGTGGTCAAATTATGACCAACCATTCTCTTCTTCTGAAAGAAGTGCAACGGGAGCTTCCCCTCTCTGATATAATCCCCCCGCCGCACGCCGTAGACCCAGGGGAAGTACACCCCGAGCCAACCAGAGAAAAAGTACCATCCGCAGTAGGCGGAGCTCATCCCGTAGGCGGCGCGCTCCTTATTGCTGATAACGTAGCCGAATGCCCGATAGATGGAGCATAGGACCACTGGAGCCAGTGCGTACCGATGACCGTTTGCTAGGGCCCCCGCAACGGCAAAACAAGACACCTTGATGTTATCTGCCTGCTTGGAGCTTAGAAGCGCCACACAGCTAAGCCAGTACGCCAGGAAACCAGCCAGCTCGCAGGCGGGGGAGAGCCTGTTAGGACGAGGGAAGTTCTCTCTCATCCGTTTCTCCAAAAATGCCTTATCACCACGGCCCTCGTCATAGGCCGCGTAGTCTAAGCTGAAGGGAAAGAGATGAGGCATTAGCAGGAAGAAAGAAGTGTGATTAAGCAGTAAGGTACAACTCATTATAGAACACTTATTTCAAGCCATGGCTGAAATAGACCAGCCAGTCCTCGAATGGGAGCTTATCTTTGAGGCCCTAAAATTGGGGTAATTCCGCGAACAACTCATAAAAGGCCTCGGAGAAGAAGCCTTCGTTGACGCCTTTCTTCTTTCACGAAAGCTCATCGTCTCTTGGGACCCATTCGTCGTAGATTCTCCCATGAATTGGGAGACCTGCAATCCTATTAAGATCCCAGAGCGAGATGCTCATCTCACCGCACGGCATATGGAAGGAGTTGGTAATGGAGCACCAGTGATTAAGGAAGCCCTTGTATACCCAGGGCTCTCGGCAAAAATAACTTGACGTCGCTTCGATCGCCTTATATAAGCCCACCGCCCGTAAGGTAGCCCGGTGCTGTTCTAAGATCCGGTTCGCCCACGCTTCGTAGCCCGAGTGAAGGACCAGATGGCCGCGAGTTCAAAATGCCCCAGTCAACCAGACTTCAATATCCCCTAGATGATGAAACCGTTGACGGAGGGTCTCAAAATAATGCTTAGGAAAGGGCTGATGGGGCTATAGTTCGGCTCCAGGAAAATCATGTCCTTCACACCAAGGACGGACTGGTGCTTCCCATTTTTGGACAGAGAACAACTGAGAAACGACGCCAGACTGGACGTCCAAGCACCGACGCTGTAGAAGGAGTTGTTCCTACAGATATCAGACGGCTCAATGCTTGGGAGGGATCGCTGTCGTTAATAGCTCTTTGAATAACGAATGTATTCCCGAGTATAGGGGTTTCTAATGACGAGCGGCGCAGTGACAAACTTGGCACTAGACCAGGCCACCTTCATTTTATCCAACTTAGATTTGGCCTGATTCTCCAAATATACTTGCTTGGCTCCTTTGCCAGCCCTTTTCGGGCGACCGCGCCTGGCAGCCTGAGCAGGGATTGACGGGCTCACTTCGCAGTCCTCAGAACCTACGGCCCCGTCCGACCGGAAGCCATGAAGAGGAGCATACCAAGCATCCCACTGCTCCTGTGTACCCCTATCTGGAGGGGGTGGCACTATCCGATCACAAAGGATTTTCTTCTGTATGCCCTTGGATAGTATAAGGATACGCTCGTAGAAGTTGAACGTCTCCGGGGGAAGGAACCACTGCGGATTCTCAGCCGATGGCTTGGAAACCTTCTTAGCGGCGGCGCGCTTGCGCTTTGACGGAGTTGGGGGTGGACCCGAAGGACCGGCTTGTGAGGGATCGCTGGCCATTGTAACCTGCAACGGCATGTAAAAGACTCAGATACAGGGCAAAGGGAAGATGTTTGCATAAAGACAATCAAACAGTCACAAAATCTAAAGGAATACAAAGCGGCAGGTAAACAAAATATGAGCGCCAATCAAAGCCCCGGCTGAGCACACCCAAAGTAACGGAGAAAGAAATAAAGCAACAACCACAACCACAACATCATCATCACAAACATACAAACAAGGAAGGACAGCAGGGAAGAAGAAAGATATAATTATCATTCATCCATCAACCACGAAGACAATTTCAAATGTTTAAGATTGTTGTATCGATCGTTTAAATGTTAGAAATTAATAATTGATGTAAGATGACGTAAAATTGCGGGGACCCCTCCCCATAGCCGGAAAGAGAGGATCTCGGAAGAACTCGAGCTCTCAACTCGTCCACCTTCGCCTGAACCTGGGCTTCCTTATAAATCAGGTCCATCAGAAAGGAGATGCATTGCTGCACAAAGTTGAAGTTCAGATGCTCGGCGTTGGCCCAATTTCTCATAATAGAGACATCGATCGCAATCCTGTCGTGCTCCCTCAAGGCCTCCCGAACCATCCTCCAAATACCGGCTCGGCGATCCGGAAACTCGGCCTCCGCCAGCGGGACAAGCCAAGCTAAGAATCGTCTGCTCTCCCTTTTCTCCTCCTTCAGGGAGTGAAGCCGACTCGACAAGGATAAGAAAGAAGTGGCCAGAGAAGGCTCCGCCGCCTCGAGGATCGCTAACTCTTCCAAGAGGGAAGAATCACCGATGAAGTAAAAAATGGCCTCCTTATGTTCGTCAGAAATGGAGGCCATCAGTGAGACGTTCTGGATAGCTTGAAGAATAGGGCGAGAGTCCGCTCCCAGTTGGGTCAAGGCCTCGGCCACCTCGTCACGCTGAGCAGCAAGAGATGACCAAGTCTAAGGATGATCCAGAGAGCCCAGCAGCCGCCTCAGACAATCTCGGGCCGCACGAAGAGAAGCACGAGTTATGGCCATTGTCTGCTAAGAAATAAGACTGATGAACCGATACGACAGTCCGACAAAAGAGAAAAAAGAGAAAGCAAGAGAAGCTAGTCGCGTGAAGTCAGAAAGGCTAGAAGAGACATGCAAAGGTATGCTCGAAACATCACTTAAATTAACCACTAGTACTACCCGTTAAGCTGGTGCAATCCATAAATCTTAGTGTATGAGACCCTACGCCTCCTTAAAACAACGGACACATATACGCAAAATATGAAGCAAAGGAGTAGGGGCTCACACCCTTTAGAGACCTAGCAAAATCATTAAGACAAAGTACGCAAAATCCCAAACTCCACTAAGTCCCATGGACTGTGCTTGGGCCCCACGCACCTCAAAAATACCAAGTTGCCTTTCCAAGTGCGTGAGGCCCCACGCACCTCAAAATGCCAAGTCCAATTTTCCAGATGCGTGCGGCTCCACGCACCCCAATAATGTCCAGAGTGTGAAAGTTGAATTTTCGAGTGCGTAGGGTCCTATGCACCTCGTAATACATGCAAAAAATTTGCCAAGTTAGAATTTGGAGTGCGTGAGACCCCACGCACCCATGTAAAACCCAATTCTTAGGTGCGTGCAGGGGCTAAAACCCTCCATGATATGACGAAGGGTGCGTGGGCCCCCACGCACCTCGAAATTCGGAGATTCGTCGAAGTTCAAAAATTTTGGGTGTGTTGAGGTCCCACGCACCTGAAAAATCATCTTTACCTCGAATAAACAGGTGCGTGCGGATTAAAAGGGTGCGTTGGAGAAATTGTTGGGTGCGTTGGCGAATAAACGGGTGCGTGAGATGGGTCTAGAAAATTCAATGAGAAACAGGGAAATGACGAGAATAAGGCGACTTCTCTATAATAGTGGGACCCAAGAAGTCCGGTGCGTCGCACTAGACGATCGTGCGTCCGTCACGACCCACCGGAGGGGCATCTGTTGGGGTCCCAAAAGGTAGGGACTCTTAAAATAAACAAAATAACCATATACCTCTGAAGGAATCACGCAAAACGCCTTCCGGTGCACACAAAACGGAGATTTACAAAATTCCCCTACTTAGCCAATTTTGGCCGAAATCTCTAGCGGGCCCCGCCGATCACCGTGATCAGAACTGTCCGGAATTGGACCCGTAACACCCTTGTGATTTATGATGAGCAGTGCATGTGGTTTCACGATCAAATGGGCCCCCACAAACCCCCCAAAATTCAAAACCCAACTGGTGGAGTTCACATTTACGTGTCCACGCACCCATAAATTTAGGTGCCCCACGCACCCGAAAAATGACTAAAAAACAGGAATTCATTAAAGGCATTTCGACGTCCTGATCCTGCGAGCAGCATTATTCGACTCTCGAGATCATCTGCTCGCGTCTCGCATATTAGATATATACGGCGCACAGTTGCCGAGTCTTCGAGCCGACGTCCTGATCCTGCGAGCAGCTTTATTCGATTCTCGAGATCATGTGCTCGCGTCTCGCATATTAGATATATACGGCGCACAGTTACTGCGTCTTCGAGCCGACGTCCTGATCCCGCGAGCAACTTTATTCGACTCTCGAGATCATCTGCTCACGTCTCGCATATTAGATATATACGGCGCACAGTTACCGAGTCTTCGAGCCAACGTCCTGATCCTGCGAGCAGCTTTATGGTCATTAGTCGAATATTTGAAGGCGTTCTCCTATTGGCCGACTTTACCTATAAATACCCCGTCCACTAATTCATTCGGACGGTTCTGAAAAAAAGAGAAAGCTGCCGCCCTCTGGGAATCTGAAATCGCCACTGAAAACCCTCGTCGGAATATTTTCCGACCGCCAGAAACCCTTCCCGGTCGCTGGAATACCCTTTTCGATCCCCGATATTCCACCGCAGGTCTGAATACTAAAAATCATAAGTGCGGCCACGCATCTTGAAAATTCTCCCATGCACCTGAATAATTGCCCACGCGTCTATTAATTCGACATAAATCAAACAAGTGCCTCGGACTCCCACGCACCCGAAAAATGGCCCACGCGTCCATAAATTCGGGTCCCACGCGTCTATAAATTCATCAAAAATCAGATTTGCAAATTCGGTCCCACGCATCCTGAATATGGACCCACGCACCCCTAAATTCATCAGAAATTCGGCACTTAATTCTTAAGTGCGTAGAGCCCCACTCACCCGTTTATTAAGTCCCACGCACCCAAAAAATCAGCCGATTGCAAAACATATTTTTAGGTACACCGGACTCCATTTTAAGTGTTTTCAAGATCCGCTTGAGCCTATTTTGAGTATTTCGATCGTTCTGGACGCAATGGAACGATCGAATGGATGCTCCAGGAACTCTAACAAGTAGAATTGCGCATCTTCGAGGCCCAACCCGGTTCGACGCAATGAATGAAGTAACTTCTCAGAAAGGAGCCGCTAGCATCCAGAGCTCTGCAAATATGTCACCATTCATATCTATTGTAAAGTTATGATCTGATTGGGGTCGAAAGCCAGGCAAACGGGACTATGGTTACCACGATAAACCATGTCAAAGAGTTTCAAATTCGCTACAAAGCAATTGCTATGAACTGCCACAACACAACAGTCGATGTCCTACCCATCCAAACGGCATCCGTAGGTTGGGCTATGCAGGTACACACAACTGTAGAATGTACTTCCCGAGGTCACCTGTCCCTACGTTGAAAAGCGCGGGCCCAAAGTCGTCTTTCTTAGTAATAAACCTTGATAGTCTCAGCCTGGATCTCCGGCCAAAACATGGGACATAGACATCTGACTAATACAAAGATGGTTCAGTCCATAACAAAACAAATACAGGTCTCTATGACCACAAGCTCTAAGACTATAGTCCCCGCTGACTAGTCTTTTGCCTTTTAATCAAGGGTCATCGATCATTCGATGTAATTAAGGGCTCGTGCCAAATCACGGCCTGGAATATAAAAGATCTTGGGATCTCTGGAATAAAATTCGGCTTGCGATATCTCCTCTCTTGTGTATTTTTGTGAATGCTTGTGATTGTCTATGAATGTTTCTATTACTCAGAACCCCAGAGCAACAAAAACACCACATTTCAGGAAAATGTCCCTTGGAGTTCATTTTTTTAGTTCCAACAGCAACCCAAGGCGGCGCATCAATGGGGCTCAAATCCGACAAGGAAGGTTGTTATTTTGTAGAGTCCAACCACTCTCTTCCCATGGAGAATTGAGTGTAGAGTTTGAATTGTTAAACTTGATAGGTTCAATTGTAGGACTTAGGCCTGGTTGTAGGGATGGATCAAGTCTCTGTGGAGAGCCTCTGGCGATAGTATATGCTAGAGGTTACAGGACCTTGGCTTGGTTGTAAGACCTTGGTTCGGTTGTAGAGCTTAAAACCATTAAAGTTCGGTTGTAGGACCTTGGCTTATATGTAAAGCCTAAATTGAAGTTCGGTTGTAAGACCTTGGCTTATATGTAAAGCTTAAATTGAGGTTCGGTTGTAGGACCTTGGCTCTTAAATAGAGCCTAATTTGTCAAGTCTCCAGGGGGAGCCACTGACACAGGTGTGTACGTGGTCCACTAACACAAATGCGTACGTGTAAGTTCTTGAGTAGGACCTGGTCCTTAAGTAGGATTGTAAGGTTGGGAGAAACCTATTCAAAACTCTTAGGTTGTGATGTGAACCTGATATAAAACTCTCATAGTGAAATCCTATGGTCTCGTGGGTTGGGAACAACAACCGGGAGTAGAGACAAGTAACCAAACCGCTATATCGTTGTGTTTGTGATGTATTTGACGACATTTCTACTTATACATTGTATGCTTAATTGATTAATTATGAACGCTTAATTGGAATGTATGCTAAGCATTAGATAGACATATTCACAGACAATATGTATTTTCACTAGTTGTATAGACTTAAGCTTATATAATTACATCTCATATTGTCTACATCAATGTTTTTAAGCTACATGCTACTTCTATTTTTTTAATTAAAAAATAAAAAATGTATGATAAATAGTAATAATAAATATGAAAAAATGCAAAGAAATAAAAATGAAAATGTCAAAAAATGCTTCATTTTTTAAATAAGAGTAAGTCAATCGACATATTTAAACTACATCAAATCAGTATGACATCAACAACTTTCTAAGCAAACTATTTTAATTAATAATGTCTAATTGAAAAGTTTAAAACCAAAAGTCACAACTCACAAACAAGGATAAACTATTATAAAATCCTACAAGTTTAGAGGTTTAAGACAAAACACATTTCATATTTATTGAACTCTCAATTCTCAAATTTAGCACAAAATCTACTAGGCACTAGATTATAGACTCTAGAGGTCTTCATCATCATCTAATAGATCATCATCGTCATCCTCGTCCATGTCATCCTCTTCAGCATCCACATCTCCATCATTCACTTCATTAACATTCTCATCCATATTTTCTTCCTCTGCTATAGGACTAAGAAATCATCCCATGGGACCACTTACACATTAAAGAAAGCAATTCGTTGGTTTTTTGTGAACAATGTTTATGAAAAACTTAAGCTTAAAACTTTGAAGTTAAAAGCTATAACTATAAACACTTAATTAGCTTGTTAGCCTTTCTTTTAAAAGTTTTACTAATGGAACGGGGAGGATTTGGGGGACAAGGAGCTGAACTTAAACCACTAAATGCTGGTGGTAGTGGTGGATTATTGCTAGCTAGATCATCTAAATCCGAAATAGTGGCGATAGCACAAATATCAAATGTCATATTTTGATCCTCGAGCCACAATGCATTAGTTGGGAGAAAAGGGTCTTCTTTTTTCAGAAATCCACTCATCATCTAAGGCAATGTGATCAACCAATATAGGATCCATTGTCATCGCCCTCTTCATACTCATTTCCTTTAATTTCATATTATACATCACATATACTAGACAATTTGTCTTATGTTGCTCTAGTCGATTTCTCCTCTTCATGTGAATCTGCCAATTTCATATGATGATTAGTGTCAACTATAAAAAAAAAACTTGCTAATTAACAAATTTAAAAAATCGAAGAGTAGAAAAGTCACCTACTCAAGAGTACTCTAATTTCTCTCACAGCCAGAAGCACTGCATGTAAGGCTTTAAACTTAGATTACAAACTTCTTAAGTTGTGGTGTTCTATCTCCAAAGCGTGCCCACCAATCAGCTACACAAATTAATTAGAAATTAATAAAATGCTTTCACCAGTTATAAAAATGTAGTATCCATAAAATTAAAAATATAAATCACCTGGGGAAACCTTCATCATAGTTGTAATTGCTAGCCGAGAGCCAAAATCCCCTCTTTGAAAGTCATATTCATCCAACTGAATATCGGCATCTGACCAATCATTTATATCGAGGATCATCCTATCCATGCACTCCATTAACCCATTTTTTTTATCTCAGGGTGTGTAGAGAACTTATCTGAGTACCGTATATGAGGATTCAAATAGTACCAAGCGGCATGTAGAGGATGCTGAAGCCGAGGAGTCCATCTCTCATCTATCTTCTTCTAAATTGGAAGATATCTCTTCTTTACATTATTGCAATTCAATGCAATCTTCTCCTTTGCTGAGTCCATCAATTCATAAATGCATCCCATAGCCAGCCTCTCCTCTGAATCCACTTCTCTCAAAACACTTACCAAAGTCATTGTGCTCTTAACACATAACGCAACATGCAGCCAAAACTTTGGATCAAACATTATGATGGCCCGCACCTTTATTCCTTCTAATTTTTTAGCCCAAGAACATGAAGACCATTGCTCCGATGCAAACATGGCTGTAAGACTCTTCTTTTGCATGTAAATACTTCGAAGGGTGAGGTATGTTGTTGCAAAGCGAGTTACCGCCAGTCATAGAAGCTCATGATTATTTGTGAAGCTTTTCATCATGCTGAGGACAATTCCATGTCCATAAATAAACTTGGTCATTGTTCTTGCTTTTTCAATTGTTTCAGAATACAATTTCATTTTTCCAATATCCTCCAACATTAGATCTATGCAGTGTGCAGCACATGAAGTCCAATAGATCTTTTTTCTCTTATCCATCAGTTTCTTACCGGCACTCATATAGCTCGAATGGTTATCTGTGATAAGCTAAACCACATTTTCTTCTCCAATCTCTTCCACAGCATCATTAAGATATTTCAACAACAAATTTTCATCTTTTATTGAATCCGAAGCATCAACATATTTATAAAACATTGTTCCAACCAAACTATTTATCAAGAAGTTGATGATGCTTCTATTCTTTCCATCTATCCAACCATCGGACATAATTGAACACCCATAAGTTTTTCATGAATCCTTATATGCTTTCATCAAATTATCAATGTTACCAACCTCCTCCTCTAGTATCCATGTTCTCATCTCATGCATGGATGATGGCTTCAATCCCAGTCCAAACTTTTCAATCGCTTCACACATAGTTGGAAAGTATGGGCTATTACAAAGGTTGAATGATAAAGCATTTCTAAAAAAAATTCTTCCTTTTCTCTACACACACTTCTTTTCTCTCTTCCTTCTTCCACTTTGAATTCAAAGTGCCCTATCATGCTTCACTACTAACAAATTGGTATATGAGACCTCTTGCTCTCACTGTAAGTTGGCTACTAGTCCCAGAAGACCCACTGTCAATCACAAATGCATCATTACCCAAGCTAACACTACCAGAACCAAGACAATATGTCGATCCCGCCCTTCCTATATCACGAAACACCTTTTTTTTATTCTTTTCATTATGATACTGTGGACCCTCGCCGTTTCGCGCTCCCGACGACGTCCTCCCTTTCCTTTCGGAAAAAGAAGAAGAGGTTGCATGTGTGCGAATCGTCGTTTGTGCCACTGGCTTGCCTCGTTCTCGAGGGCTTTGTTTGGTTGTTGTGTTAAGCTGGATGTGTTTAGATGAGTTTATATAAGACCAGAGTCGCCACTAGCCAGTTACTTCGAATCTACAGTTGGCTAGACCCCGTAGAAATGTTAGAGAAGGGGATCCGAAGATTCCTTTATCTAAAATTACTCCTTTTGATCTGCGGCCAAAGATTCGAGGTAAGGGATCACAGTTACAGGGTGGGAAGAGGTTAAGCACCCCACACACTGCCCGTACCGAAGTACAGTCTCTACTTCACAGAATCGAACTAACACTTGAAAGTCTTTTTTTTTAATCCTCATACATTCTCATAGATGACATGATGCATGAATGTAGGTCTGAACAGTAAGAGTTTCTGATGGGCAGGTTTTCATTAGTAGGCAAGCCCAGAGCATACGCCCGAACTAACAGGTGCTTTATGCGATATGCATGCTGTGTGTTTGAATAATCAAAGTACTTGTAGTGAAGCACGGGGGTTGGAAGAAAAGTAAATGTTGCACTTATGCTAGATGCAAATGAGATGATGTTGGTAAAAGAGTAGCTAGATGGATGGAGGTGTCGCAAGGGTTGGCTTCGAGTGGCTGGATCAAGACTTGGATGGCTTGGGAGACTTAGACCAGTGGTCAGGCTGGGCTGGACCAAGGCTAGACTCTCGTCATTCGGGCTCTCCTTAGTGGAGGAATGGGCTAAAGGGTGGAGAGGCGGATTGCACTCGGGCTGGATGGCTTCAGATGGATTGGATGCTGAAATGAGAAGGGGAGGGGGGTATTTATAGCAGCGGGCAGTGGCAGAACCCGTAAATAATTTTGGGCGGCCCCCTGTACCGACGCTCCTCTGGATCCAGCGCGTGGTACGGACATGTCTCGGGGCTGCTGCTTGGGACTCAGTGAGTTGACTCGGTGGGTCGACTCAACGGGTTGACTCGGTGATTTGACTCAGTGGGTTGACTCGGCGATTTGAATCGACGGGTTGACTCAGCGGGTTGACTCGGTGATTTGACTCAGTGAGTTGGACTTTTTAAAGATTTTTTGACTGGTTTTTCTTATGGAGGGTTTTTCAGGCTGATGTTTAGGGGTGAGTTGAATGGGTTCAGGCTTGAGTTAGGCTATGGATTGGGGCTTACAAGGGTGAGTTTGGCTGAGTTTGGACATGAGATTTGGGGGTATGGTCCTCCATTCATCCAGCTATCTCTACCAACAGTGTAGCCGAAGGTGGGGTGTCTACAGATGCCCCTCTTTGGTAGAGATTGCGTGCAACCGAATGCCAAAGCGAGTGGACACCCCACTTCTGACCCGGTCATTCATAGATCATGGTTTGAAATCTTTGCTTGCCTTTACATCTGTGCCAGTTGATCGTCTAGAAATCGATCACTCGCACATACCGCGGAAGTTTGGAGAAAACGTTGCGATTGTCCCTGCAGTTTGCTGCAAACTGGCTACCCAATCGCAACCCCTCCATTCCCGATCGGTACTAACATCAGAAAGGTACAGCAGAGCCTCTGCGTCGTAGTCTTACGAGGTTGCTGACCCTGAGATTGATTGTGATGTTTGATGTTTTCCCGGATCACTCCAGGAGTACTTGTTTCGCTTGACTGTCAAAGTGGTTAGATGCTCTGCGTCATGTAGTCTTACGGGATTCTACTACACCGACTTGGACTCAGTCAAGGTACTTCAGACATCCACGCCTAGGTATATGCGGGTGGACTTTTTCCACCTAATCTGCTGGTTTTGATGCTTGGTTTGCAATTCATTCTTTCTTCGATTGTGGTCTGGAATCTTTGTTGTCCTTTGTATCTGAGTCAGTTGATTGCTTGGAAATTGATAACTCGCACATACCGCGGGAGTTTGGAGAAAACGTTGCGATTGTCCCTGCAGTTTGTTGCAACCTGGGTACCCAATCGCAACCCTTCCATTCCTGATCGGTACTAACATCGAAAAGGTACAATAGAGCCTCTGCGTCATAGTCTTACGAGGTTGCTGACCCTGAGATTGATTGTGACATTTGATGTTTTCCCGGATCACTCCAAGAGTACTTGTTTCGCTTGACTGTCAAAGTGGTTAGATGCCCTGCGTCATGTAGTCTTACGGGATTCTACTACGCCGACTTGGACTCAGTCAAGGTACTTCAGGCATCCACGCCTAGGTATGTGCGGGTGAACTCTTTCCACCCAATCTGCTGATTTTGATACTTGGGTTACAATTCATCGTTTCCACCTGTTCAAATGGTTTCTTTGACCGAGCCTTTTGGCTTCCATCTTTTCTTATCTTGGCATGTGGTACGACCGCACTGATGTTGGAGTTCAGTTCGACCGTACTTTGAGTGCATTGGATCCGATGGTCTCCGGGGAAGCCGCGAGACATCGGATCTTATTTGATTTTTATGTCGGCTCCTACCCAGAGATATGGAAGATCTCCTGGTGTTTTGGAGGTAGAACGCTCGACTGGGAAAATATTTTTGGATTTTTGAAAAGATACCCACTCTGGGGAGTGATACTCCGTGGGGTTTTTATTTGCAAATAGGATTTTTTTTGTCTTTTGAAATGGAAATCTGGTTCGCACGTGCCTCCACTAGGGATGCCTGTGGGGTCCTTGGCTAACCCACTTTTATTTTAAAAGCAGGTAAACATGATGATTGATGCGATGGATGCTGATGCATGAAGATGCATGATGAATGTATGGCTTGGCTCATTCTCTTTCAGTTTGATGATTTTGCTTTTGCTGGAGATGCAGAAAATTTTGAGCTTATTGCTTGCAGGGTCGTGCTTTCCTGGGAATTTTTTTTTATACGGGTGTTTGGTCAGCAGGTTGGTCAAGATCCCGACCCATGGTCGATCAGGTCCATCGTCTCAAGATGCTGTTTCTTTGCTAATGAGAATGTATGAGGATGTTATCTAACTTCGAGATGTTCTTCTGGGCATAAATGCGATTGAGACGGTGTTTGGTCGCCAGTTTTGGTCAAGATTCCAATTTGCGAGCGATTGGATCCGTCATCCCAAATTGTGAAGTGAGCGGAGTTCGAGACTCCTGAAGTGTAGTGCTGGGGATAGTGACCATTTTTGTGATTTTTTCGAATATCTGGTCCGAATCTAGTGGTCAGGATAGAGATCGGTTATTGAAAAGAAATGAAATATTTTTTGTGGTTTTGAAAATTTTTTGCTTGAAAGCAAGGGAAACAATTTTTGTGATATTTGAAAATATTTTGCAATGTTTTGGTATTTTGTTAGATTTTCTGAAATGCAGGAACAAAGTATGGAATTTTCATCCATTTCCAGCTTCTTTTGCTGGTAAGGCACCCGATCCATTTTACGTCAGCGAGCAAGACGAATCTCACACAGTTAAGCGCCGTAGTTTTACATCTTCGGATGAGGAGATTTTGAGGGTTTTCAGTCAACACACCCACAAAGTTTCCTGTTCCTCATGTGCAATGCACATAGACCACGTATCGTCCGATGAACTCCTTCGGCCACAAAATGAGCCACATCTTCACATTTCCCTTTGTCAATCCAGTTTGGGGCCTTACATTGCTCACAATTCCGTAAGGGTGCGCTCCACCTCCCAACAGCCTTAATCCCCTTCATGAGTTTTAGGAACAGGGAACATTCATCAGATTCAACAGAGACTTCCAAATCAAGGTTGTCTATCACGGTGCGTTCAACACGAACAGGATTGCGGGATTCTACCCCCCTCAGCCTTTACCTGTTTTAAAGATTTCGGACACCGTACGATCAACTGTCAGCCATGTCCGGAACAGGTTGGGAAAGAAAGCCCCCGAGAAGTTAATCCCAGTGTAGTTTTAGGTCTTCGGACCGCTGGGGATGAATTTGTGCAGTTAAAATTGATGGTGAAACTCTTTTTTGTGTTTTGAAAAAGTTCCAGACTTTAACTCGGGTAATCAAGGTTTATGGTGGTTTTTATGGAAAGCTTGAAATCTTTTTGGTATTTTTAAAAATGATCCGGATTATCGAACCTTGATCCCAGCGGTTGAGGCCGATGCCGATTTTTAGTTGAAAGCTGGAAAAGGTCCCCCGAGAAATTAATCCCAGTGTAGTTTAAGGTCTTCGGACAAAAAATATGTGCATGCTGAAAATACATTCTTTTTGTGATTTTTCGAAATGTTCCAGGCTGTTAAATCTCAATTTGAGCGATCAAGATTAACACTGGTTTTTATTGAAAATCTCTCGGGATTTTAATCCTGACGTAGTTTAAGGTCTTCGGACCGAAAATATGTACATGCGGTATATATATATATATATATATATATATATATATATATATATATATATATATATATATATATATTTGGTTTTCAGAAAATGTGCGGGGTCGTCGGATCTTGATTCGATCCAGACTGATGCCGGTTTTTATTGAAAGTCCCTCGGGATCTTGACCCCAACGTAGTTTAAGGTCTTCGGACCACCAAACTGTATAAAACAGGGCGGACACATTTTTTTATTTTTGAAAAATGTCCGGTGTCAGCGGATCTTGATTCGAACGATCCAGACTGCTACCGGTTTTTATTTAAAAAGTCCCTCAGGATCTTGATCCCGATGTAGTTTAAGGTCTTCAGACCAAAACTTTACAAAACAAGGCAAACACATTTTTTGTTTTTGGAAAATGTCCGGTGTCAGCGGATCTTGATTCGAACGATCCAGACTGCTATCGATTTTTATTTAAAAAGTCCCTCGGGATCTTGATCCCGACGTAGTTTAAGGTCTTCGGACAAAAAATATGTACAAGCAAGCAGCAATCAAGGTTGGAGATTCCAGGGATTCTTCTTAGAATGGTTCAGATCATCAGGTCATGACTTTGGATGGTTGAGATCACTGTTTGACTAAGTCAATTCTTTTTCTTTTTCTTGAAAAATTCCATGGAACTTTTTCCACATCATCAAGCCAATTTCTCACCAATTTCTCACAAGATGAGATTTTTGTGAGATTCCTTACTTTTTCTCATCATTCTCTTCCATCACTTCATTCTTACAAGGAGGTACAAGATTTACTTGCAGCCACCCTTCCCAAGGAGTTCTTCCCAAGGAGAGAGGGTGAGGGGTCGTTTCAAGTAGGTGGGAGGGAGGACGGCCCCCTGGGCGCCGCTCGGACCGTCTCTGCCCACTGGTTTTTCCAGTGGGTCGGGTAAAGGGGTGCACTCCCCTTTTCTATATAACATGGGGCACCCTTGACCCCTCCAACTTACAATCTCTCTTTTCTCTCTCTCATACTCTCTCTTTCTTCAACTTTTTCTCTCTCTCTTGGTGGTTCTTTGCTCTTTTCAAGTGGTGGGCCTTAGTGAAGCTTTGGCATAGCAAGGTGGTCCCCCTTTGGTGAGTGGTAAAGGTATGGACCACTCCCTTTCTTTCTTGTCTTTTTCCTTCTTCATTGTCTCTTTTCATGACTCTTTCTTTTTCCATGTAGCTATTCCAAAAGGAGTGAAGGTGGGCCCAAGTATTTTTGGCCTTTTTCTAGATCTCAAATCTCTTCTAAAGGTGGTGCATGGAGAAGGACCTTGCAAGCTTCCATTTTATTCTTTCTTTTCTTCTTTCACACTCCCTTCATGTGCATGTAAAGGATAATTTTGCCATGTCCATCAAGTGTGCATGGCAAAATATCCCATCTTTTTCCATGGGAGTTGGACCACTTTTCATATGTATCAAATGGGCTCAAAGTGAAGTCATGGCCCTTGGTGTATTTGATGGGCCCAATGCTTCATTTTGGGCTTCCTCTTGCTTTCTTGCCCTTGTCATTTTTCCTTAGAACTTTTCTTTTCTTTTCCATCTTCTTTTCAAGGTTTGGGCCCATGGGAATGGTAGGGCCCACCTCAAGTTTTGGGCTCATGGGGCTCACTTTGGGTGGCCCCATCTTTCTTCACATGTGTATGGACAAAGGTGACTAGCCCATTCTTCACTTGGATCTTCAAGTGGGCTAGATTTCTTAATTGGGCCTTTATGGACAAGTAGCCCAAATCTCCCACCATCTCTTGATTATGATGTACATCCTTATGTACAAAGTGTGGTGGGCCCCTTAGGATTTTCCATATGGATGGGCTTTTGGGCCCTCATTGAAACTTGGATTTCTTTGGACCATGTGTGCACCACTACACTTTGTTCATGTAAGATTTTTTCTTTCATGCTTTTTCTTTTGATGGATAGAGGACTTGAGTTTCTTGATCATCTACAAGTCCCATGAGTGAGTTGTCTCAACGATCTCACTAGGTTCAAATGGTTTTTCCATGTGGTGAGAAAGTGGTTCTCAAGAGTTACCCTTTAATGTTATCAACCTCAAATGGATGATCCTCCTTCAAGTGAGCTATCCATGCAACCATAGCTCCTTGAACTTCTCTTTGGGGTGCTTGGTGGGTCATCCACCATCATTCTCAAGTATGAGTGATTTTTCTTTCAATTTGTGAGAAAGAATGATACCCATAAGTTGCCCAATTTTGTCCCATGCTTTGGGGCATTTTGGATTTTGATCTTCAAGTGGGCTATGTATACCATTCTTAGCCATTTTCATGATGGTTGGGCGACTCATCAAGCCATGCCCTCTTGTGCTCAAATGGTCCCCCTTTTTGGTAAAGAAATTGGTGCACATAAGTTGCCCAAACTTGTCCTTACATGGGCATTTCCAACTTTGATTCTTCATGTGGGCTATGTGCATCCAATTTTTACCATTAGCTTCTTTAATTCATATGTTTTTGGGTAGACCGCCATGTTGTACTCTCATAGTCAAAACTTTCATCAAGATGATGCACATAGGGGTGCCCATGGTTAACCCGTGAATGGGTCCTCATGTTCTTCAAGTGGGCTATGTGCTCCCTTCAATCCATTGAGGTGAGGCATTTGGGTTGCTCTTGGGGGCCCATTTCCTTCCTATTCCTCACTTGTCCATGTATATGTGTAAAAAAAGATGAAAACATCTTAGATGAGAATCATGGCCTTTGTATAGAAAGTGGATCAATCCTTGGCCACATATGGACTCTGAAGAGGGACTTCTCATGTGAAGTAAGATCCTTATCCCTTGTTGATCTCATGGCACTTGAGTGCATTTGTTGTCCAAAGTGTGACCTTGGATGATGGACTTTCCTTGCCTAAGACATGACATGCAACCTTCTTTAAGGTGGGCCTTGCTTTCTTCATTGGGCCCAACACATATCCTAGGTAACACATGGAGTCGGACTTTGGATTTTGCATTTGAATGTGAGCCCAATCCCATGGATTTCTTGGATGATAATTTGGATTTTAACGGGTAAAGGATATGGACTTACCTTGCCAAGCTTGTAGGATTCAATGGCGGACGGTACAAGAGAACGTCGGGTGATTGATGAGGATGATCCCGCCTTCATCATCCGCCGAGGGGCCCATATGTGTTCTTTGGCTCAAGAGCACCAACCTCTTCCCTTCTTCAAGGGTCGAGGTACCAGAGATCATTGGGATAACTGGGTGAAACACCCACAGCCTTTGCTTGAACGAGTTCTGGCTGACACTCCTTTTGCTGGCCTCCTTACCTTACGTTCCATAATAACAGTGCCAACCGCATGTTGCTTGCGGCTCTTTGCGAGAGGTGGCGGGATGAGACCCACACCTTTCAACTCCCTTGTGGCGAGTGGGGAATAACTCCCCTGGATATATATATATATATATATATATATATATATATATATATATATATATATATATATATATATATGCAAATCGGCTTTCCATTTCATGGGGCAGTTGTTCCCCAAGTCGGCTCTCTTGCTCCCATCACTTCTACTGACTGGCTACGACTTGTTGGTGATGTCCCGCCTGAAGATGAATTCCAAGGCCATCAAGTAAAAATGCGATGGTTCTACAACACATTTGCTACCGTCACCCCTACTACCGAGCTAGAGGCCCTCCACAAAGCATGGGCCATGATTACTTATGCCTTCGGGTCCTTCCTTTTCTGCCACGTGAATGAGAGGGTCGATCCTAAATTTCTTCGCTTGGTTGAGGATCTTCATCATCCCTATAATTGGAATGGGGCTTATCTTGACTCATGTTTTCCAGGGTTTGGATAAGACCTCTCGAAATAGTCGGTCCTTCACAGGTTTCTGGCCTGTCGTTGAGGTACTTCTTCTTTAACCTTCCTTGGAGACATTTGTCTTCTTTCTTTCTCTGATCGTTAGGTGTACCCTTGCCCAGACTTGCTTTTATGACCATTGCCCACCTCGCGCCGAGGATGCGGGATGACATTGAGCCACCTTTGTATCGTCACATGTATTGGCATCAACAAAATAGTCAGTGGAACTCTCGAGTCTCTGGGGACAACTGGCGTGCTGACATAGACGGATTGACCGTTGAAGATGTAAGTATCTTGCTTTCCTTATCCCTCATGCTGCACTATAACTGATCGTGATGACCCCCTTTATTGTAGCTTGCTCGGATGCCGTACGCCAACTTTCCTCTTTACTACACCCCTCAACGTGTGGAGACCTATGATGCTTCATGCCTCTGGATCATGCTTTCTGACGCTGAATCATTTCAGTGGTATTTGGGTGAGAGGCTACTTCGACAGATTACCGGGGTGGCTAGAGTCCCTTGTTCTGCACCTCCTCCAGCTGCTCAGATCCCAGCTGATGAGACAGCTGATGCTCTTGTAGGCCAGCCCGGGTTTCGTTTCACGATCCCGGTCCCGACTATGATGAGCGGTACTTGTTGTACGGCCAGGGGCCTCTGCTTCCTACGCTCTATGTTCCTGGGGGCCGTCGCAGATATGCTGGAGGCTCAGTGACAACTCCTTTGATGGATCTTCATCGTCAAGAGCGGGACGAGAGGAGGGATGATGACGACTATGTTGGTGACCTGTAGCCTGCTTTTGTGTTCAGCTTACTTGATGTATGACCTTCTTTTTGCTTTTACCCTCTTCTGTATCAAAATCTTCTGAATGAATATACAACCTTTGACTTATCTCAAATTCCTTGATGATGTCTGGATGCTTTGACTTCTGACTCATTTCTTAATGACTTGTGGAAGATAAGACTTCTTAACTGCATGGATTATGACTTGAATGGTTTAGATGGCTTGATCTGGCCCTGTAGGCCCACTCGAGACTTCGGCTTTACTTTGGAGCACCTTTTCTTGATGTTTTGTGAGGCTAAGAAGGCTTCTCATGGTGTGGATGATGACTTGAACCGCTCAGATCGCTTGATTTGGCCTTGTGGGCCCTCTTGATGATCAGATCTTGGGCTCTGGCCCTCTTTCTTGATGATCAAGCCTTTGATCTTTCTATTTGATGGCTCATGTAAGCTTTTCCATGGTTTAGATCATGCTGGTCTAGTCGTTGAATGGCTCAGATTGCTTGTGGGCCTCTCTTGATCAACTTCCCTCCCTTTGACTTGATCAGACCCATTCTGGCCACAGTACTTCATGATTGGACAGGTGGGGTACCTTCCAAATGATTCTGATCAACCTCAATCGAAATCTGGAATGGATTGGAGCCTTGGGCGGCCCTCAGGGTGCCATCTACTGATGTGGACTGTCAGCCTCACCTACCAACAACCATGGAGCCAATCCCACGGAGAGAGAGGGAGCGCGTCCGTACGGGCGGCCCACAGCGGGCCGCCCAAGACTCGCCTCTTGTGCGGCCTGGGCTCGCTCGTGCTCGGACATTCTTCACAGTCCACTGTCCTTGTCCCCACATTCCCTATACTCCCAGGTTCGATTGCAGCCATGAATCTCCCTTTTGTCTCTTCTTTCCTTCTCTTTTTGTCTTTTTCTCTATTGATCCCCTCTTGGGCAGCCATTGATGATGGCTTGGGGGCCATTGTCGGAGAGGTTGGTAGGTCCCACACTCCAGCAATTGGTGAAGGCTTTAAAGATGGTGAGGTGCCTTTGATTGATGGTGTAGATGAGTCATTGAATGAGGGCATTGATGGGGATTTAAGGATGGTGGTTGGTGGAGCTTTTAATGATCCATTAATGGTGAGATGGCTAGAATTTCAGATTTGGATAGGTCTTTGATTATGGGAGAAATGGATGGTATGGATGAGATGAGGAGATGGGACATAGGTGAGGCTATACATCCCTTGAGTGTGGGCCACCTAGATGATGTGATTGATGGTGGTAATGGGGCTATGATGGACATAGATGGGCTGATCTCATGTCTGGATGGTATAGATGGTTCAGATGATACCTTTGATGGTTTGGATGCTCTTAATGATGGCCGAGATGTGCGGCATACTTGTTTGGGTGGACTTGATGTGATCATTGATGATGTCCCCCTGATGATGGACGGTGTGGATGCCTCGATGATCCCTTTGATTGGCCAGGATGATGCTTGGATTCATGATTTCCTGTTGGAGAGGGCCGCAGGTCCAGATCTGACCGTTGATTCTTCGATCGGGGTTGCCGGGACCCTTCTTGATGGTTCAGACGCATTCTTTGACGGTCAAATTGGTCAGGATGCCACGATGTGTGGTGTGATCTTTGTTGATAGCCCTTTTGATGGAGAGTATCGTCCTTCTCCTGATCGTCGGTCTTTTGCGCACTCTGTTCATGAGGTGGGCGAGTCTTCTCATGCGGCTGAGGTCATGACAGTTTCAGACAATGATGCGACTATATCAGATATAGCCGTTACTGGGGGCAGGTCAGGGGCTGTTGAGTCTGCAGAGGTTCCCGCTTTTCCTTCTCCTTCGCCTGTTGATCTTCCGATCCTCGATGAGCTGTCATTGATTTCTGGGCCTTTTGTTCTGGAAGGGGTACCCGGAGGACTTGTCAGCTGCTTCCTTGTCCTTCTTGCTCGCCACGACTGCTTGCTTGGCTTGACAGCTTGTCAATTTATGAGATTCGAGATTTGGAGTCCTATGGCTTCGGCAGTCTGATCCATATGGCTAGAGTTGACATTGATTGGAGGATGCTCGGGGCCGCACTGATTGACTGGGTCCCTTTGTTAAACTTGTTTGCTTTCAACGACATGGAGATGGGACCCTCTTTAGAGGAGCTTGCGCGTTTGACCGGCCTTCCTTGGAATTATACTCAGTATTTTTCGCCAAAGACATTGCCGAAGACTGCCACACCGCAGAACTGGTTTGGGATCCCCTATCTGGTTCAGCCTGCAGCTGCCGGCCAGGATGCTGTAGTGTTTTCCTTGGATCTACTATATGATCTCTTTTCGGGTCCTTGGAGTGTGGCCGGATCTATCCTTGCTCGGAATGCACTGATGTTTTGCTTGATAGCTGAGGTGCTATTCTCGGGATGGCGCAGGTCCCAGACTCCCTTGCCTTTTGAGGTAATGAGCCAGCTACCCGAAGGCAGGGGATCATTTCTCTCGTCCTGACCGAGCTGTTTAGTGGGCTGACTGACTGTGCCCTGGGCCGCACTCATGTTCTTCGCGGCTGCTGTGCATTTCTTCAGGTATCTTTTCTGTACCTTTCCCTTCTTGCTTTGTTAGGAATTGCTTTGCTCTAGCTAAACTTCTTTTTCTTCTTGTGATCAGGTCTGGCTATGGGAGCATCTTCGCTGACTGTTCCTGTACCCTTTCCTGACACCCGTCGCCCAGACCTTATGCGACACATCATGGAATTTCTTCCTCATACGGCTAGGATGAGTGAGCCCTTGTATCGCAGGATGTTCGCTTATCTTCGTGACTGAAATGTTCGTTGGGAGTCATCTTGGCTTTCACTTCCTCCAGTGCTTTGTGATGCGCACTGCCTTCCTCTGATGCTGGTAGGCTTTCGATCTTACTTTTCTTACCACCCTATCCGGTTCCTGCGGCAGTTTGGGTATGAGCAGGATGTTCCTCTTTTTGCTTTCACGGGTATCGGGCGTCGAGCACTTCCATCCAGAACCTCTGACTTTAGGACTCGGGTCGATGGATTGGGCGAGTTACTTGACTGCCGATTTGCTTGGTTTTGAGCTGCGGGCTATTCCGATGGCGACCGCCCCATATCAGTACTGGGTTGCTGAGCAGTCTCTATATCGACGTATCCCTTGTTGGCACCAGACTGCTGATGAGGATGAGCAGGATATCCTTGGAGATGCCGGCTCTTCATCTGGTTCATATGAGCCTTTTGAAGAGCTCTCATTCATCGATCCTGGCTTCCTTTTGGCCACTCATGGGCATTTGATGTCTAAGATCTCTGCACTTCGTTATCATTGTGAGATGATGTCGAGGAGGGGGCTGCCGATCAGAGGTTGTCTGATGAGGAGATAGCGATCCGCAGCCTTGAGCGCGATGAGGTACATTACCTGTGTATGGAGGTGAGCAAGTTGAGAGCGAGACTATTTCATCATGAGTCAGGGGACTTACCTGAGATGGCCGAGGAGGAGGGTAGAGATTGATTATATTGGCCACCTGCACATTCTTTTTTGCATAGTATATGATTAATGATGATGCATTTTTTGTATTTTTGAAAAAGATGACATGATATATGTAAAAGAAATATGATGCTTTTAATGAAAAAGAAGAAAACTTTTTTGAGAATCTATTGTGCCATGAGTTGTCTTGTGAGTGTGTTTAGATTTTGTGTCGGGATATAGGAATCAGAACTGGGGCTCGGCCAATGCTTTGACCGATGTCTCGAGATTTGACTTGTGTGCTCCTTTGGTTCCCTAAAGGTGTAGGCAATGGAAACTGTTGTTTCCTGAGATTGTCAGAGTTTGTAGAGTTCTTCGTTCCTGACTGCACTTCTTCTTGTTCTTGAACTGTAATTGCTTGAACCGATCTGAATCGTCTGACTTCTGGGTACCTGCACTTTTCATTTTTTTCTTTTTCATTTAAGCCATTTTTGCCTGTAGCGCTCTTTCGAGTTTTCACTACAGCCGGCCCTTTCCCGTCGTTTTTGCCCGTGGCCCCCTTTCGGGTTTTCACCACGTCCCAGGTGTTTGATCTTGCCTGCCCCTTGGCAACTATGCTGTTTTTACCCTCGGTGCCCTTTTGGATTTTCACTAAGTCCGCTGTATGCCCACTGTTTTTACTCGGAGCGCCCTTTCAGGTTTTCACTCCGCCCTCTTTGTTTAGGCACACATTTTCTTTTTCTCTTTTTTCTTTTTCTGAATCTTTGGATAACTGCGGTGGCTAGAAGTCGGGAATCCGTCGTTGCCGGCCGATGGCAATTTTTCAACCCTTATCCTAAGTTACGATGATAGAGCTGTCGGTCTTAGCTACCGACCTTTCTGAGATGAATGGATGGATGATTGTGTTTCTTCTTGGGTTGATTTTTCTCGGGTGCCTTGCTTTGGCTTCCCCTTTTCTTTTTCTCTTTTTTCCTTTTGTATTCTGTTTTCTCTTTTTTTGTATTCCCCCCTTTTTTTTGTATTCTTTTTTCTTTTTCCTTTTGAATCCCCTTATTTGAAACACTTGTTGGTGGACGGAAATGATTTCTCAGAGGTTTTAGCTTCAACCTCTTGACTTCAGCTCTATTAAAGTAACTCTTGATAAAGTCAGAATGACTTACCCGTGAAAGATCTTCACTTTGTCGGCTTTGATTGGTTTAGGAAGATCCACCCCTCTCATGCTAGTGAGTCTGAGGGCGCCTCCGGAAAGTACTTCTCTGATGATCAGCGGCCCGTCCCACAAGGGTTTGAACTTTCCTCTGGGATCCGGAAGGTGCAATGGTAGAATCTTTTTCATGACTATGTCGCCTACCTTGAAACTTCTTTTTCGAACTCTCTTGTTGTAAGCCCGAGCGATCCTTTTCTGGTAACACTGAGAATGACTTAGCGCACGCATGCGCTTTTCATCTGCTAGTTGCAAATGATTGAATATGGCCCATTGCCATTCTCCTTCTTCAACTCCTCTTTCTAGTAACACCCGTAGTGATGGTATTTCCACCTCGACTGGCAGAACTGCTTCCATTCCATAAGTAAGCTCGAAAGGAGTAACGCCCGTAGCAGACCGTACAGACGTTCGATAGGCCCAAAGTGCATATGGGAGCATATCTGACCAATCTCGATAGGTCACGACCATCTTCTCGAGTATCCTGACGATTGCTTTGTTTATGGCTTCTACCCCACCATTCATCTGAGGACGGTAGGGGCTTGATCGATGATGTTGGATCTTGAATTTGCTGAGGAAGTCATCCATCTTCTTGTTGATGAACGGGGTCCCATTATCTATGATGATAGCGTTGGGGATTTCATACTGGCACATGATGTTGTTCTTCATGAATTTGATCACCTGGGATGCTGCAATCGTGGTGTAGGAGGCTGCTTCTACCCACTTAGTGAAGTAGTCGACTGCCATAAGTATGTACTCATGACCGTTTGATGCTTTGGGACTAATCTTGCCGATGATGTCGAGTCCCCACATGGAGAAGGGCCAGGGGGTGGTCAGGTTGTATGATTCTGATGAGGGGGCATGGATTTGATTCGCATGCTCCTGACACTTGAAGCATTTTCTGACGTGCTGGCAGCAGTCTGTCTCCATGGTGGCCAATAGTAGCCTAGTCGTAGAATCTTCTTTGCCATCATGTGCCCGTTCATATGTGGGCCACAGTTTCCTTCGTGTATCTCTTTCATGATCTTTGTAGCTTCTGTTTCATCGACGCATCAAAGGAGGATGTGATTATAGGATTGCTTGTAAAGAACTTCGCCACTGATGGTGAATTGGCCGGGCAAACGCTGGATGGTTCGGCGATCTGTTGCTGTTGCTGTCTCCGGATACTCCTGGGTTTCGAGATATTGATTGATGTCAGCATACCAGGGTTTGTCGGGGACAGCTTCGGCTTCTTCTATTTGCAGGCAGAAAGCAGGTTCATCTTGAATTTCGACTGTAAGCTCCCATTCTGAAGCTCCTTTTGGGATCTCGAGCATTGACGCGAGTGTAGCGAGAGCATCTGCAAACTGATTCTTGGCTCTGGGCATGTATGAGAAGGTGATTTCTTTGAATTCTTCGATCAGATTTTCAAGATACACATGATATGGTATCAACTTCTCGTCCTTGGTTTTCCATTCACCATTGGTCTGATTGATGATAAGTTGTGAGTCTCCAAATACTCGTAGCTTCTTGATATCTAAGATTATGGCTTCCCTTAAGCCAGCGATGCATGCTTCGTACTCTGCCATGTTGTTGGTGCACTCGAATGCTATGCGCCTTGAGATAGGAATAGGGACATCATCTAGAGAGTAGATGATTGCTCCAATACCACTCCCTTTAGAATTTGCTCCGCCGTCGAAGAATAACGTCCACTCATCTTTCTTCTTCTTTTCATCCCCTTCGATAAGCAAGAGATCTTCATCAGGGAAGAATGTCTTGAGCGGTTGATAATCCAGGAGGGAGTGGGCCGCAAGATGATCAGCAAGGGCCTGTCCCTTGATTGCCTTCTGAGTGGCATAAGTGATGTCGAATTCAGACAGGAGTAGCTGCCATTTAGTTATCCTTCCAGTGAGTGCTGGTTTTTCGAACAGGTACTTAAGCGGATCCATGTGAGCGAGTAGGAGAATAGGGAATGCAATCATGTATTGACGGAGTCGCTGAGTTGCCCAGACTAGGGCGAGGCAAGTCTTCTCGATCGGGAAATACCTGGTCTCGTAGTCGATGAACTTTCGGCTCAAATAATATATTGCTTGTTCCTTCTTCCCAGTCTCGTCGTGCTGGCCAAGGACACAGCCAATGGCTTCTGCTGCTACCGAGATGTATAATAATAGTGGTCGTCCAGGAGTGGGTGGCACTAGGACTGGAGGATTCATGAGATATTTCTTGATGCGATTGAAGGCTACTTGGCAATCGTCATTACATTCTTTTGGAACGTTCTTTCGGAGGAGCTTGAATATGGGCTCACAGATAGGTGTGAGCTGTGCGATGAAGCGACTGATGTATTGAATTCTGCTGAAGAAGCCACGAATTTTTTTCTCTGTTCTAGGAGGGGGCATCTCGATGATTGCTCTGGTTTTGGTCTCGTCGACCCTGATGCCATCCTCGCTCACCATAAAGCCGAGGAGCTTACCTCCCATTTCACCGAAGACACATTTCTGAGGGTTGAGGCAGAGCTTGTACTTATCTAATCTGTTGAATAACTTCTTCAGATCTTCAAAGTGTCCTTCAACTGTGCGAGATTTGACAATCATATCGTCCACATATATTTCAAGCTCTTTGTTCATCATGTCGTGGAATAGTGCTGTCATTGCTCTCTGATATGTTGCTCCTGCGTTCTTCAAACCGAACGGCATTACCCTGTAACAGAAAGTTCCCCCGGGAGTGATAAACGATGTCTTCTCGCGATCTTCGACGGCCATCTTGATTTGATTGTAACCTGAGAAACCGTCCATGAATGAGAAGACCTTGTACCCAGCAGTGTTGTCGACCAAAGTGTCGATATGTGGCAAAGGGAAGTCGTCCTTAGGACTGGCTTTGTTGAGATCTCGGAAGTCGATGCACATTCGAACCTTGCCATCCTTCTTTGGTACTGGTACGATGTTGGCGAGCCATTCAGGGTAGTTGGAGACTACCAAGAATCCCGCATTGTACTGCTTGATGACTTCATCTCGGACTTTCAGAGCCCATTCTGGCTTCATTCTTCGAAGTTTCTGCTTCACTGGCTTCATATCTGCCTTGGTTGGCAGATGGTGTACAACGAGCTCTTCATCGAGCCCCGGCATGTCCTCATATGAGAACGCGAAGGTGGACAGTCTTGGAGCTAGGAACTCTATCATTCTCTGCTTCATCTCTGGTGGCAATGATTTTCCAATGCGTACTTCCCTAGGGATCTCAGGTGTCCCCAAGTTTACTATCTCGAAATCATCGGCTACAACATTGGCTTTGGATTCAAACTTTTTGAGGAGATCCTCTAGTTCAAGAGCCGGATCATCATCTTCTTCATCCGAGCTTCGTCCAAACCCATGAGCTCGAAGTCTAATTCGATGTCAAAGTCATATGATTCGACTTCAAACTCATGTGACTCTTTAGACGAACTTGGCACACTATTGAATGCAGGAAAAGAAATGTTTTTTGGTTTTTGAGAATTTTTTAAAATGGAAATGCTTGATGTTTTTAGCTTTTGAAAGTTTTCGATTTTTTTGGATTTTTGAAATTCTCGGGACTTTGAACAAGTGGGTATTGTAGACCATGATTGATCCCAGCTTGTTCTAAAGTTCCGATCGCTGCTTAAACATGCGGTTTTTTTGGAAGCCAGAGCCCTCTGATGGCTCTTTGGCTGATTCAAAAGTTAGGGGAACGGATGACCATTCAGGACCCCACACTTCCTCCCCTGAAGAGTTGGGGGTTGATGACTTGGGCAAAGAATCACAGTTTGGCTCAATGACCATGATTTCTCACTGATTGGGTTCGAGATCTGAGTCGTACTCAGTCCATCCCGGATCACTTACCTCGCATTGCAGTTCGTCTGGTTCCACAGTGAGACACATGTTTGGGATCTGGACATCAGACCAATCCAGGGCTGGCCATTTCCCTTTCTTGGTCCAATGGATGGGCTGCTTCTGCCCCTGGCCGGCGATTGATGATGTTGATTTTGTAGAGATGGATGGGCTGTGCCCTTTGCTGATTGATGCTGAGATGGGCAAATTGTGCCCCTGGTTGATTGATGCTGGAGTGGGTAGGTTGTGCCCCTGGTTGGGAGCAGGTATCAGAGTAACCTGGTCCTAAAGCTGTTGTATTTGATTTTCTTCTTCATCTTCATCCTTTCCTTCTTCTTCTGGAGGCTTTGACGGTTCAAGAATCTGATCCTATCGAATGGGGGGGCACGTGGCCCAAGCTAGGCTCATCGGGAGGCCTTTGTGTAGTGCATTCAGTTGATTCCCTCCTGGATCTTTGCAAGGTTCTCCTGGCTTGACGAATTGGATGGGTGAGCACCGAAATTTCTTCCTTTTTTTGTCCATGAAGATTACCCTGTATCCGAGTCCCCATTTACATTGGTTATATACCAGCGGTATCTTTCTGGACTTGAAATGATTCTTCATTCGGTATTTGAGGCTCAGACGTTCTGCTGGTGAAAAGATACGGTCCACCCTTATTGGTTTCAGATTGGCGATAGAGTTCACAGTCTCGAATTCGAAACTATGAAACAGCACGTCTTCTTCAGAGTGTTGGATATCGATGACCGGGATGTCTGGTTCAGTGGCAGCAGCATTGGGAGGAATGATAAGTTCCTTCTCTGCGTGGATAGAGATCACTTGATTTTCACAGATGTATTTCACTCGTTGATGCAGGGTTGATGGCACAGCCCCCACCTTGTGCAGCCAAGGTCGTCCGAGCAACATGTTGAAAGAGGCTGATATATCTAGGATTTGGAATGTGATAGTGGAGATTTTCAGACCTATCTGTACCTCTATGTCGACCTCCCCTTCCACTGATCGGTGGGTGTTGTTGAATGCTCTGACGCATATGGTGCTGGGTCGGAAGGAAGAAGGACTGATTCCCAGACGTTCCGCAGTCTTGAATGAGCAGACGTTTAAGCTTGAGCCATTATCGATAAGGACCAGCGGGACACATAGGTCTTTGTATCGTAAGGCTATGTTGAGGGATCGCCCATGATCATATCCTTCCGGTGGCAACTCATTATCTGTGAAGGTGATGGCACGCGGAGCCAGGAGTTGTCCAATCATCAATGTTATCATCTCTGGTGCCGTATCGGAGGAGACGTGAGCATTGCTCAAGGTTTTGGCAAACATTTCTCGGTGTATGCGAGATGTGCAGAGTAGCTCCCATACTGAGATTTGAGCAGGGATTGACTTGAGCTGAATCGCCACATCGTATTCTACTTCATTTTTGTTGCCGAGGCCTGAGAGAGCGCCTTTGGGATCTCCTCTGTTCTTATTATCTCTTCAGATGCAACGCCCATTGGGATTCACATTCTCTACTTCCGCACATTCTGGATAGTGCCATGGGACCTCTTTATAATTTTCCTCACTTTTACCTTCTAGGACCACCAGTTCTTGCAACGGTGCTGGTGTGGGTACCAGATCCTCCTCGTACGGAGCTTTTGCCTTGAGGACTACATTGTTGCCTGTGCTGAAGGGGTAATATCGAGGCTTGTCTTCATAGATCACATAAGGTTGCGGTCCTGGCTTGACCGTTCCTGGAGTAGAAGGCTCCCATGTAATGAATACTGGTCCTCTTGATATGGCAGAAGGTTTCTCTGTTCGTCCCAGCTGTCGTAGTGTGATTGACACGCCTCCAGGATTTGCCCCTTGCAATATGACTGGCTCATCTGGAGGAACTCCTTCCAAGACAATGGGCTCTTGCTGCTGATGAGTATGGTTCCTCCATTGCAAATTGTATTGTTCCTGTGCTGAAATTGCCCCTTGCAAAATGACAGGTTCGTATGCGGGCTCGATGTATGATTGTACTCCTTCCAGGACAACTGCTTCCCAACATGAAGGGCTGTAAGATGCCCCTTGAACAACTGGCACATCATATGGAAGTTTTCCTTCAAGTACTACTGGCTCGGAGACTGAAGGAGGAAAGGGACTTGCCCCTTGCATGATCGGAGGAGGATTTGTTGGCCCATAAGTGTAGGCATGAATGGACTGGATAGAGGAGAAGAAGCGATCGAGGCGCTCTCCTTCTTCTATGCTGTTAACGGTGGGGCCACGAGATGAACTGGGATCCGTCGGATGTTGAGGCAGAGGATTCTGAAGAATGTTGGTGGAAGCTGCTGCAGGAGTTCCGGGGACTGAGATGACGATTTTTCGATCGTCGATCAGATCTTGTATGGCATTCTTCAAAGTAAAGCATCGATCAGTGGTGTGGCCACGTCCTTGATGGTAGGCACAATACTCATTTTCTCGGTAGTTTGGAGGTAGAGGATTTGGAGGAGGCCTGGGTGTCATCAGAGTGAGTAACTGCTTTTGTACCAGCATAGTCATGACTTGACTAAGTGGTTGAGTGAGTGGAGTGAACTTCCTGAGCTCCCTGTAATTCTGCCTATTCTGGTATGAGTATTGACAGTTCCCTCTGAACTGCTGCTGTTGTCGAGGTGGTTGTGGTTGTGGTTGCAGATTTGGTCATGGTTGATACCTCTGAAGTTAGTACTGAACCTGATTCTGCCGATGTTGTTGATGTCCCTGTGGGGGAGCATATTGATTACCCTGAGCAGTGGTGCTGATATTGTTTACCTCTGTCGGGCGGGGAGGAGAACCGCTGCGGTTTCCGTTCCCATATCCGATGGGTCTTCCCTCCACTTTGTTCCTCTTGACTGGAGTGGCTTGATGAGGCCATGGGGAGATCGTCCCGGCACAGATTCCTGCTTCGACTTGCTCTCCAGCACGGATCAACTGTGAGAAATTCGCATATGGATGCGAGATGAGATATCCAGATATGCCCGGATATGTTGAATGAACAATCATAGAGATTTGTTCTTCGTCGTCGATAGGTGTCCGCATTCTGGCTGCCATAGCTCGCCAACGTCCCACATAAGCTGATAGTGTTTCATCATTCCTTTGCCTGAGAGCCGCGAGGTCAGCTCTTCTGGGTGCCATGTTGAGATTGTATGCGAATCTGTCGACAAAAGCCTGGGAGAGTTGTTCCCAAGTCCTGATGCGATGACAGTCCAATGAGGTCTACCGATATAGGGCATCGCCTTTCAGGGATTTTTGGAACAAGCGAATGAGGGCCCCTTCATTTCCTGAGATTGCACTCAGCTCTCCACAGAAGGCCTTGAGATGTGCTGTGGGACAACCGCTGCCATCGTATCTTTTGAATTTTAGTACCTCAAAGTTTTGAGGTACTTGAGCATCTAGGAAAGGACATAAGTCTCTGAACTTGGTCGAAGGTAGATTGATTCCTTATTGTTGCTGAAGCTGGTTTTGCAAGATCTGAAACTACTCCTGCAACTCGTCCAGTCCTGAGTGATCCGTTCGAGCGACTGGTGCCTCTTGGAGTAAGGCACGTTCTTCTTCGACATAGTGGTCGATGTCTTCGACCCTATGGGTTTGCTGAAAAGCAATCGCGGGTTGCTGAAGTTGATTTGATGATTGAACTGGATTCTGATGAACTTGTGCTTGAAAGGACTGTAATTGAACTGGAGACTGTACTGAAGGTTGGACTGGAACTTGCTGGAAATTAACTGGAGACTGCTGAATTGAAGATTGCTGGAAATTAACCGGAGTTTGCTGAATTGAAGATTGCTAGAAATTAACTGTAATCCCATCGGCGGGGATGTGCTGGAATTGAAAAGTGCTCCTGTTTGCAGGAGGCTGAGATGCTGGGAAGTGACTCCCTTGTTGGGTATTCTCCACTGTCCGCTAATTGATGTGAGCTTGACACTGACCCCCATTGTGGGCATTCGCCAGTGCTGTCCTTGTTGTTGGAAATTGAATTGAAATCCCATCGGTGGGGATGTGCTGAAATTGGAAAGGGGTCCCATGGGGACATGCTGAGAAAGGAAAGAAGTCCCATCGGCGGGGACATGCTAAAATCTACTGAGACTGTTGTTTGCAAGATTGATTGGAAGCTCCTGCAACAGGAGTGCTCTAAGGCGGCCTTGTCGTTGCGGGAAGGTACTGAGGAGGATGTCCCATAGCGAAGGGCTGAGATGGCTGCTGTCGGTAGTCTTGGGCAGACTCCGATGGTTGTGCTTGATTTAAACTGGAGGCCGGAGGGACCCGGCATGGCTGCTGAGATTGCTGAACTGGGCCAACCTGATTGTTGGCTGCTACGGTAGCTTGTGCTTGCATGAATTGCAAGAGCATTTCTTGCATTGCTCTCATACATTGTGCCAATTCTTGCATGATTGGCGTATTCTCAATTGGCCGTTACGCCGGAGGTTACGCTTCAGTCATTTCAAGAGCAAGGAAGAGATGAGTTTCTTCTTCGTAGTCGGACATGGCTTGCTGAGCCTGAGTGCGGATTATGCTGCGGAAGGGAAGTTGTTTCCGAACACATCAAGCCCGAGGAGGCGCAATGGTGAGGACTATACTCTACTCTTTTTGGGTTTCGGGATTTTTTTTTTGTGGGTTTTGGGTAGAATGCTATGCAGATGAGATTGTATGAGGACTAATGACTTTCAAGTATAGGGAGGATTCTGTTTTTCAAGTTGGATCACGACTAGTGGGACTAGCATATCCCCAGCAGAGTCGCCATTCTGTGGACCCTCGCCGTTTCGCGCTCCCTACGACGTCCTCCCTTTCCTTTTGGAAAAAGAAGAAGAGGTTGCGTGCATGCGAATCATCGTTTGTGCCACTGGCTTGCCTCGTTCTCGAGGGCTTTGTTTGGTTGTTGTGTTAAGCTGGATGTGTTAGATGAGTTTATATAAGACCAAAATCGCCACTAGCCAGTTACTTCGAATCTACAGTCGGCTAGACCCCGTAGAAACGTTAGAGAAGGGGATCCGAAGATTCCTTTATCTAAAATGACTCCTTTTGATCTACGGCCAAAGATTCGAGGTAAGGGATCACGGTTACAAGATGGGAAGAGGTTAAGCACCCCACACACTGCCCGTACCGAAGTACGGTCTCTACTTCACAAATCGAACTAACACTTGAAAGTCTTTTTTTTAATCCTCATACATTCTTATAAATGACATGATGCATGAATGCAGGTCTGAACAGTAAGAGTTTCTGATGGGCAGGTTTCCATTAACAGGCAAGCCCAGAGCATACGCTCGAACTGACAGGTGCTTTATGCGAGATGCATGCTGTGTGTTTGAATAATCAAAGTGCTTGTAGTGACTAATGTATGAATGTAGGTCTGAACAGTAAGAGTTTCTGATGGGCAGGTTTCCATTAACATGCAAGCCCAGAGCATACGCTCGAATTGACAGGTGCTTTATGCGAGATGCATGCTGTGTGTTTGAATAATCAAAGTGCTTGTAGTGAAGCAGGGGGGTTGGAAGAAAAGTAAATGTTGCACTTATGCTAGATGCAAATGAGATGATATTGGTAAAAGAGTAGCTAGATGGACGGAGGTGTCGCAAGGGTTGGCTTTGAGTGGCTGGATCAAGACTTGGATGGCTTGGGAGACTTAGACCAGTGGTCAGGCTGGGCTGGACCAGGGCTAGACTCTCCTCACTCGGGCTCTCCTTGGTGGAGGAATGGGCTAAAGGGTGGAGAGGCAGATTGCACTCGGGCTGGATGGCTTCGGATGGATTGGATGCTAAAATGAGAAGGAGAGGGGGGTATTTATAACAGCGGGCAGTGGCAGAACCCGTAAATAATTTTGGGCGGCCCCCATACGGACGCTCCTCGGGATCCAGCGCGTGGTACGGACATGTCTCGGGGCTACTGCTTGGGACTCAGTGAGTTGACTCGGTGGGTCGATTCAGCGGGTTGACTCGGTGATTTGACTCAGTGGGTTGACTCGGCGATTTGACTCGGTGATTTGACTCGACGGGTTGACTCAGCGGGTTGACTCAGTGGGTTGACTCAGTGAGTTTGACTTTTTTAGGATTTTTTGACTGGTTTTTCTTATGGGGGGTTTTTCATGCTGATGTTTAGAGGTGAGTTGATTGGGTTCAGGCTTGAGTTAGGCTATGGATTGGGGCTTACAAGGGTGAGTTTGACTGAGTTTGGACATGGGATTTGGGAGTATGGTCCTCCATTCATCCAGCTATCTCTACCAACAGTGTAGCCGAAGGTGGGGTGTCTACAGATACGCTATTAGAACCTTTTAATACTCCTCTTTTGCTTCTGCTATCACTTTTGGGCACGGCTCCCATTGTGAGTTCCAGCCAAGTGATTCTTTAGGCGAGTCACGCCGCCCATACATCTTTGACCACAAAATTTACATAACACATAATTTCTATAAACATGTCCTTGTGAATCCTCTTTAACATATTTTCACGCAAAATCTCTCTCTCTCTCTCTCTCTCTCTCTCTCTCTCTCTCTCTCTCTCTTCCCCTCAGACATCTCCCTCTTTTCAATTTAATGAAAAACAAAAAATGCACAATGAACAGTCATTTAACGATACTGGACCATAACATAGAACACCGCAATGGACCCCACACACGTGGGCATGGCATAGAACGCCACAGTGGACCTCAGTAAGTGCCTGTTATCCTAGCTGGTTGATGCCTTGGCGTTTCAAATAGCAGGTCTCAGGTTTAAGACATTCTAACTACACCAGTGGGTGCATTGTGTGACTGATAGTGTGGGTGCGTTGCAAAAATAACAAGGTGGGTGGTTGTATGACTAACACAATAAAATCACAAGATAAAAAAAAGTGGGCGGGAAAGAAAAATACCTGGTTTGCGAGGTTACTACATCGCCTTGCCGTCGCTGAGGTGTTGCGGCTTCTTCTTCTTCCTCCTTGTGGTGCCCCCCCCCCCCCAAAACTCTCTCTCTCTCTCTCTCTCTCTCTCTCTCTCTCTCTCTCTCCCCCTTGAAAATGAATAGACGGCGTGGCTGAAACAACCACAAACTTAGGGTTTTTTAATACTCTGCAACTTATGCAAATTAGTGCACACGTGCACTGTTTCGGTGCATGGGGCCCACCTTGATTTATGTGTTATATTCATGTCGTCCATCAGTTTTTTTTTGTTCATTTTAGGCCATGGTCCCTAATGAAGGGATCCAAATCTCAGGTGAACCACACAGTAGGGATTGAATGCCCACAATTAAAAACTTCCTAGGGCCCACTGTAATGTTTATGTGCCATCTTCCTAGGGCCCACTTAAGTGTTTATTTACCCACTTAAGTGCTTTGTATTTTAACCATGTCGTAAAATAAATTGGGTACTACTGTGAGGCCCACCTTGATGAATGTGTTACATATCCACACCGTCCATTCGATTATTAGGCAATGGTGTTAAAGTTGGCGTGGAGGTAGACAAAGTCTTTAGGCTTAGGTTAGGGCTTGGTCATTTATTGAATCTAATAAATATATTTTGTGTGCCTTCTATACGAGATTATTTGATTTGTATTTCTTGTTTGGACAAATTAGCTTATTCATTTAAATTTGAGAATAAATGGTTGAGTATTTACTTTGATTCGATTATTGGCGGGACTAGCTCTGTGGTGAACAACCTATACCAATTAGAGTTAAATGCCTTACATGTCTATAATGTAAAATACCTTGCATGAAAATAAAGTAGGATATAAGCAAAGACTAAATTATGAGAATTCATCCTTGTTGTGGTACAAGCAATTAGGCCATGTCTCTCGTGAGAGATTGGAAATGCTAGTACGGAAAGGAATTCTTCATTTTCTAAACTTCTCCAACTATAAAGTATGCGTTAATTGTATTAAGGACAAACAGATCGGAATCAGAAAGAAAGGTTCAACTATGAGTGTAGGACTCTTAGAAGTGACACATGTGGACATTTGTGGTCCATTCTCTACAACATCTTGGAGTGGACACAAATATTTTATCACTTTTATAGATGACTACTCTCATTTTGGGTAACTTTATCTTATAAATGAAAAATCAAATGCCCTAAATGCTTTTAAAATATATAAGGCTAAGGTTGAAAATCAACTTGATAAGAAGATTAAAGTTGTCAAGTTTGACCGTGGTGGTAAATACCATGGTAGATATGACGAATCAAGTCACAATCTAGGATCATTCGCTAGATACCTACAAGATTGTGACATTATCGCCCAATACCATGTCTAGGACTTCAGAGTAGAATGGTGTGGCTGAAAGATGCAATCGCACCCTCATAGACATGGTACGTAGTATAATCAGTAATTCGACATTGCCAGAATCTCTATGGGGTGGTGCGATTAAAGCTGCGATTCATATCCTTAACAGGATCCCCAACAAGGTTGTAAGTAAAATCCCTTTTGAGTTGTGAAATTGAAGAAAATCAAGTCTTTAATATCTACACGTTTGGAGATGTCCTACTGAGGTGAAAATGTATAACCCGTATGAAAGAAAGCTCAATCCCAGAATTATAAGTTGTTTCTTTATAGGATATTAGAAATGTTAAAAAGTTATCAATTCTACTATCCTTCCCATCTCATTATGATTGTTGAGACTGAGAATGTCAGATTCATTGAGGATACTAAAAATAATGGGAGAATGAAAATTAGAAATTTCGTATTTGAGGAAGAGCGGGTTGTGACTCCCATCACTGGCCACTTCAGGAGGTCACATGAGGATAAATCCTGTAGTCGAGCTTGTAATTACTGTATATTCACCATGATGAACCTCTTATACAACTCATTGAGAAAGAAAATTGAAATCGCATTCAAGAGAATGAGCCATTAAGAAAATCAGAAAGAGAGGAGATCTACAATTTCAGACGATTACATCGAATACTTGCAAGAGCACAAGTTTGACATAGGAGTGGAAAAAATATTCTGAATCCTTTACACAAGCTAAATAAAGTACTAACTCATCTTGATGGATTGATGCTATGAAGGGTGAGTTGAAATTCATGAGAGACATTAAGTATGAGATCTTATTAAATTACCCCAAAGAACAAAGCCTTTGTTGAGCTCTGAATTGTGCATATTCTAACCCCAATTCATCACATATTATGCATGGGTTGCATGATTAAAAGACTACTTTAATGCATGATTTTTTATTGTAAGAATGAGATGGAGATTTCACTAATTCAAGGCTTAAGAGAGCACTTTACATACATTGAAAATTAAGCTTTGATGAGCCAAAGAAGAGAAGAAAAACCTTGAAGAAATCATGTTAAAAGTCCTGAATTGTCCTAAAAAAGCAAAGTGCAGAGCTACAGGGCCATAAAAGTAAAATACAGAAAGTTGCAGTTTCTGAAGATTGATCCATCGATTGATCGCTCATCCTGAGCGATTGATCGCTCACAGCAGAATTGACAGATTTGTTGCTGGACTAAAGTGCAGATTTGCGATTGATCTCCCAGCCTGAGCGATTGATCGCCTAGCCTGTAGATCAATCGACAGAATGCAGATTTTTTAAGAATTGCTGCTGGAACTCTCTGGACACTTTTTGGACACGAGCGACCAATCGCCCGACCTACTTGCGATTGATCGCCCGATCACAGAATACAGTTTTTACAGTTGAATCACAGGTGTGATTGATCACCCAGCCCAATCGATCAATCGACCATGCGCTCAGTTTAAAAATTTTCAAGATTCTCTTGTACGCAAATTCTCAAAGATTCTTCATTTTTAGAGTGTGAAAGTTATAAAAGGAGACCTCCACTCCCTTCCTAAGGCATCTAGCAACGTGGGGAGTAAAGAGATCAAGACCTAGGAGGCTTCCTACAACTAGTTTTTTCTTCTAATTCTAGTTCTAGTTTGTTTTTATACTTTTCATTAGTTAACCTCTTAGCTAGGGCTAAGAGGTGAAGCTTGTACTAGATCTAAGATGCTTTAATTCATTTTTATTAGTTTCAAGTTGAATTTTTATTGATTGAACAATGGTTTGTTGAGTTTGAATAAAGTTCTAAGTAGTTTTTCTTAATCTTATGATGACTTATGAATGTTTGGAAGAATTGCTTTAGTTCTTAGTTGTTTTGCATAGATCTAGACCTGTACGCTTCGAGGAATCGGATTCAAGACTGCTCTAGACTTGGATTTTCATGTGGGAACTTCAAACTAAAGTTCTACTTTTTATGAGAAGTCTGAAACATGTTTTACTTATTTGTGTGATTTAAATCAAGTTCAAACCATGATTTAGTTAAACTTTGTGACAGGGTTTGATGATTATCATAGTGGTGAACTTAATCTATTGGAACTAGGATTGACCTATGTAATTAAGTGTTTTGCTGAATTAACCGCTCCATATGGGACAGACTGTTTTGCTGAATTAACCGCTCCATATTTTGGCTAGATAGGATTTGATTTCGATTCGAGTTGTGTAATTGAGAAACCAAAGTGAATTATGTAGCAATGATCGCTACAAGTGGATCCTCGGTACCCTAGTGCTTCTTTAGATTGTTAATTTCATCTCAAGTTACAGATTATTCTCCTATATTCATATTTTTCAGATTATTATAGTTTGATTTCAATTGGAGATTAGAAGAAATTCATGAGGAATTCCTACATTAGTCCCTGAGAATGATCTCGGTCTCTACCTAATTATTACTACATCGTAACTCTACACTTGGGAAGCGAACAGCCAATTGGTTGTAAATGGGTTTTTAAAACTAAACGGGACTCCAAGAGTAATATCGAGATATATAAATCTAGATTTGTTCCCAAAGGTTTCAATCAACATGAAAGCATTAATTTTAAGGAAACTTTCTCATCTGTATCTAAGAAAGACTCGTTCAAGATCACAATGGCTCTTGTGCCTCATATGGATTTAGAGCTATACCAGATCGATGTAAAGATTGTATTTCTCAATGGAGATATCTTGATGAAAATATATACATGTTGCAAGTTGAAGGTTTTACAGTCGATGGCTTAGAAACATATGGTATGCAAACTCAAGAAATTCATTTATGGATTGAAACAAGCATCACGATGGTGATACTTAAAGTTTTATGAAGTGATTTTCTCATATTATTTTGTAAAAAAAATTGCAGATGAGTGTATCTACGTCAAGATCAGTGAAAGCAAGTTCGTTATATTAGGTTTTGTACGTTGATGACATTTTATTGGCTTGTAGTAACATTGGGATGATGAGTGATACTAAGAAATTCCTATCTCAAAGGTTTAAGATGAAGGATATTAGTGACTCCTCTTATGTCATTGACATTGAAATATGCCATGACAGATCATGCTGATTACTTACCCTGTCACAGAGGGTCTATATTGATAAGGTACTCGAAAGGTATGACATGCAAAATTGTATTCCTAGACAATCGCCTATTGTGAGGGGTGATAAATTCGGCCAATTCCAGTGTCCTAATAATGATTTGAAAAATAATCGAATGAAGAATATTCCATACGTGTCAATAGTAGGAAGCATTATGTATGCTCAAGTCCGCATGCAACTGGACATTACTTTTGCAGTTGGAATGTTGGGCAGGTATCTTTCCAATCTAAGAATGTAGAATTGGATAACTGTAAAGAAGGTGTTACATTATCTGCAAAGGACAAAGGACTTCATACTTACATACAAAACGTCTAACCATTTGGAGTTGGTTGGATACATAGACGTAGATCATGTTGGTTGCGTTGAAACAAAGAAGTCCACCTCAGGCTATATTTTCATAATAGTTGGTGGGGTTGTGTCTTGCGTGAAATAGTCAACAATAACATCATCCACCATGGAAGCTGAGTTTATTACTTGTCATGAAGTATTTAATCAAGTATTGTAGTTGCTGTATTTCTTTTTCGGTTTACAAGTATTGGAGCATATCTTAAAACCATTGAGAATTTTTTGTGACAATTCAGCTGTTATTTTTTCTCTAACAACAATAACAAATATTCATCAAGGTAAAAAACATTGGCATCAAGAATTTTATTCTGAAGGAAAGAGTTAGCAATCATCTAGTATTTATAAAGTTCATCAGCATTAAGCAGATGATTGGGGATCCGCTCATTAAAGGGCTCTCTATCACGCTATTTTAAGAGCATGTAATATTCATGGGAGTTATTGAGTGTGCTTTATTTTCATAGACATTAAAAAGATCTCATGTATAAATTTTTGATGATTTTGATATAAAGATAATTTCTGCTTCTCTTTTAAGTATAGCGAAACTAAAGTCCGTATTTCATTTGAGACATGTAAAAGCTACAAGACCTCTTAAGGATAGGCATATACGATCATGTTGCGTGTGTAATTCTCATACCAAGCTTCTTAATCCCTAATCTATGTAGTAATGACTGGTGGTATCTGTGACTGTGTTTAGTCTCACTTCGCCAATATTAAATATTGTGATGGGTACCACGATCCAATAGTAGTAGTCTTGATGGACCAGATTGTAGAAGCATCACTCGTATCATCCAACAATTGCATTGGTTAACCATTTAGATGCTTTCTTTAAAATTAGAATATGTTTTCAAAATTAAACCTAGACATTGATCAATGTGGCCTGAATGAGAGAATGTAAGGGCATGTTTGGATTCTCGAAATCCACCGTAATGTGGTGTGGTCCACTGTAAACAAGTAATGATTATGACTATCATAGTAGTTCAAAGTAAAGTCGGATGTAATACTAATATCAAGCGAATGTTTTTTTTTTTTTTTGTATGCTTGTAATGTACTCTTGTGAGTAGACACATGTGGATATAACTTGCCTAATATGTGTTATATCCACACGTCCATCCATTTTGAATATCATTTTAGGGCATGACCCTAAATATCAGCTTCATCCAACACCTCTATGGGCTACAGGAGATTTTTAATGGTAAATGTTAAACCCTAACTGCTTTTTATGGTGCGGTTAATTTCCATTTTAGATGTGGCTCATTTTTTTCAATTTCCATAAAATGCTCTCAGCAAAATGAATGGACTGGTGTAGATATAACACATTCATCATTATGGAGCCCACGAAACTATGCCATGTTAAGGAACCTCCGCCCACTGCATTCGGAAGGATTCATATGATTTGACAGCTTGGTGTATCCAAACAGTGACAAGGAATAATAATGAATTTTGTACGATGCATTACCGTGGATTCCGTGAATCCAAACACGCCCTTAAAATTTTCTATAAGGTGGGCCTAATTAATCAACGATCCAAATTTTCCTAAGGGGCATATTGGTGGACCCCACTAAGAATGTGATTGACCTAAAATCGTGTAAGGGGCGGTGCCCTATAACTATGTTACACACAATGTTTTAAATGGATTAAGAATCCTAAATTCATGTAGAGCCTAAAGGGGAGGAGTTCCAATGGGTTACAAACTCCTCACCCTCTGTAACTATAAAAGAACGGCTGGGTCCCCAGCTTACACACATCAAAACGACTATTCTCATCCCGATGCTTCTCTTAGGGTGTAAGGTGCAGAAGATCCCAGCAAACATACTCCAAACATAGCATCTCTACCAGGTACAAATTTAAGTTCTGATTTCTCAATCCCCATTTTTAATGCACTACACTATTCTATCATTCTGCAATTTATAGATTTACAATATATAAACATTTTCTATGCAATTTCTAGATTTACAATATATAAACATTTTCTAAAATTGTTTGTGATAAAATACAACCATCCTATTCAATCCAACGCCCTAAATAATTCTCATGCCATTCACCACCTCCGTATGGTATTTATAATATTTCTCTAACGCATCTTTACGACTCGATCTTGATTCGACCACTTTTTCAGCATACTTATAAGTTAGTTGAATTTTTATTTATGGCCTTAAGAATACACACATCATCGCAACATTATGAGTGATAAAGAGGGAAGAGAGCCCGCGCCCGCGATAATGAAATAAAGTAGGCGGCTTTTTTTGTCGCACTTTCTACGCTTTTAGCTACTAGCTAAAGCTATAACAGTATAACTACGGTTTACATCCGTTGCAGAAGATACTATGATAAGAAGTTACCTACCTTCTCAGTATAACTTAAATGTCAATTATCCAAAACATTTATCATGCATAAGTTGGATAATTTTTTAGTGATTCAAGCTGATAGCATTATCCCACGATTAATTGTCGTGTATAAAAAAATCTAACATAGGGGAAAAAACCTAAAATGCTCAATAGTTTTCTATTTGACATATACATATGTGATGATTTGGATAATTCAAACCATAGATTCAAATGTAGATGGAGCAAAGGTTGAGCACCATACTTATTAGACAAGTATTATTTTATTGGTGTTCATCAAATGAATGAGTAAGAAGTAAATAATCACATGTATGATAAGCTTTACAAGGCACACATATCTAACATGAATTGGCGAGGTACGTGAATATGGTCCATGTCACATCATGGCTTTAAGATCAATTACTTAAGGGGTCATTTGACACCATGGAAACAATGAAAATTAGCGATAATAGGTAGTAAAAGAAAAAAGCATGTGCATTTGAGCTAACATACGATGGTGGTAGATGGATTTTCATTAACATCACTTCACTCGCTTTGCTTTTCATGGGTAGAAGGTGTGATTTCTATTTCCCATTCCCATGGATTACGTTAGCATAAAAATTATAGTGAGCTTAACTTTAACAATTGGTGGGCCTACTATGATGTTTAAGTGAAATCTACCCTGATCACACTTGATGTGTCACTCGTTTTAGTTGCAAAGAGAAAAATTAGCTTTGTCTACGATTCAAGTGGGCCATGTGAAGGGAAATAGTTAGGATAGGGATGCTCGCCCTTGATTTTTTAAGGCCCACCGTGATGATTATGTGAAATCCACTCCAATTGTTAGATGAAAAGCTAAAATATAAAACTTGTGATGAAAAATCACTTGAATTTTACATAAACATCATGGTGGGCCATGTCAGATAATTTTTTAGGCATGAATGAGTTCTCGTGAGAGAATTTCTGCATGAAAATAGTATAAATTTGACTTTGCGAATTGATGGGCCTTACTGTGATGTTTATAAGGTGTTTGTTTTCTAATTCACCAGAGTAAATCCTTGTAAATGAGTAATAATTACTTATCAAGGTAATTTCGATGCTCTTTTTAATCCTGATGTTGACAGGATTGCTTTTTAGCACTAAATTGAGGAAGGTGCGAATTTCATGTGGGGCCCACTGTGATGTATGTGGATTATTCGTGCTATCAATCTGTTTTGCAGGCTGATTGTATGGCATGAGCCCAAGATCGAGACAGATCCAAAGCTCAAGTGAACCACACCAAAGGAAGCAGTAGGAATTAAATGTCTATCGTCAAAAACATTTTGAAGGCCCTATATGTTTTGGATCAGGTTGATATTTGTGTTTTTCCCTTTTCTATGTTTGTGTAATCTTATGAAGAGGTTAGATGACAAATAAACGATCTTGTAGATCTAAGGAAGAAAAACTTTTTAGTGGTGGATGTTTTACAACCACAATTTCCTTTGGTGTGGGTCACTTGAGCTTTAGATCTACCTCACTTGGGCTCATGCCTTAAAATGTTCCAATAAAACAGATGGACAACACAAATATGCCATATACATCATGGTGGGCCCCACAAATATAAGTTGCTACTTTTCTCACCACTTTTCGAGGAGGAATTACTCCTGGAATTTTAATTAGGGGTAAAATGTAATAATCAGTTATTTACCTAGTATTTATCTAAAAAATGAAAAATCAAACACCCTCTTAAGTGAAATTCACCTTGATCACTAGGGCATCACACTATTTTGGCCATAGGGCTCTAAAATAACATAGTTCGTGATTTATACACTAACCTGATTGATTTTGTAGCCCCACGACTAAAATGAAGTGATGTACCCAGTGATCTAGGTGGGTTTCATTTAAACACTATAGATGGGCATGATTGTGAATTAGTAGAATGCATATCATGAGTGGAGGGAAGGTGCCAAATACGAATATTGAAACCACATGGAATCCATTGTGTAGTGCCAAACACAAGGAAAAGATTCCAATTCATAAGAATTCTAAGATGCTTGTAATTTAGATTTCAATTCACAAGGAATTCATAGTGCCAAATGATTCTTATGGATTGTGATAGTCAATATAAGGGCATTAAGAAATTCTACACTAATCATATATTATATATTAGTTAAGTTTAAATAGTCAAATTTATGGAATTTCAGGACCAATGTCTATCTTTCAATAGTCATAATGATGCCCCAGCATTTTCCATTGCTGGTTTATTTTAATTTAGACCATCCATTATTACGTACCCCTCTGTCAAACTAGCTAGAAAATCTAATCAGTGTTATTTCTAGTCTGCAAGCTATCTAAATCAGGACCCCACAAGTTGGACAGTTTGATTAACGGTGCTTGTACGCCACTTGTACAATTTGAAAGTGCCTGTGTATCAACCATCACACTCTACTAGAGTATCAAACCTTTTTTCTAAGAACACATTACCACAACAATCCCCGACATCCGAAAATGCTTGCTAAAGATTAGATGACCCCAAACATCAAATGTTGGAAATGGGCTACAACATCAACGGCTGGATCATTAAACCGTGGTCCCTGCTTATACGGACTTCACTCGTAAAAAACCTCATAATTTCTCATGGGTTCGTTTTGGCGATCTCATCATCAGGATCCCCAGGTATGGCTTGGGCCCACATGCTGAGCTGGTATGATGATTTGGACCGTCCATGCTTTCGGACCCTTCCACGATAAGCTATATTCCAGCAATTGTGCATCCGTTCTGAATTTTATCCATTGAAAATTTCATTTACATTGTTATACATTTATCTACTCATAGCGGCCATCATAATCATCCATTCAGTTTAAGTTTCCTTCTGCAGCTCTTATAGAATTGCATCCAGAATATGGACGGTTTCGATCATCAGACAATCTCAACATGTGGGCTGAATGGGGCGACACATATTGGTCACCCTCAGTCGCGACAGAGGCGAAACAAACTCATTTCTGGCCACCTAAGAAACGAGAAAAACTTCGATGCTCTGCACTTGGAAATTACTCAGATTTGCAAAATTTAGAACAAATAAATCAAAATAAACTGTCCAAATTATCGGAACGAGCTTAGATGTATCATGAACCAAACATACGTTTCTTGATAATCTGACAATCAGATCTATAGGACATTTATTGGACGGTCAGTGATGAAAATATCCAACGGTCCTATTTCCTCAAATAAGCAACCACGAATCAGGCGTCAGTGTTATTCAAGCAATCTTTTTTTGTTATCGTGACTCAGGTACAGTACATTCCACAATTAAATCATTTTAATTTGAGTTATTACATGCCACGTATACAATCTGAGAGTGCCTGAGTATCAACTATCATAGTCTGTTAGAGTATCAAATAACTCCACCTAATAAACGTAAAAAGGAGGGTTCATTTGTCTCGGTTCTCTTTTTTTAGGCTAACTTGTCGCCTCTGTCAGCTAGGCGAAGCTTCGTTGTCTAAACCCCAATACAGCGGCTGTAACAGAACTTCTGATACAGTCCTTTTTTTACCATCTAAATATCTTGTATTCATAAAATCCAATTCGTGAAAATTATCATAGTTACCATTATAATTTCATTTTATGAAAATCAGGATAATATGGTCATTTTATGGGCCACACCATCACACTGATTCATCCATTTGTTCCATTGATTTTGATATTGTGTCCCTCTAGATGATTAGATGAGTCTTATTTTCATCTTAAGTGATCTTGATAATGTTATGACATTTTTCAACAGATTGGATATTATGCAAATGAGAATTGTTGGCAGGAAAAAAAGAGATTCATGAGAACTTCCATACGCCCGCAGTATTAACAGCAATTATATCCCTGAAAAAAAACGGAAATTATTGATCAGTTCACGAGGATATGCATATCACCCTCGGATCCTTAGTGGGTGTTACCCTAACCATGCGGGGCCCACATTTATGTATTGTTTCTATATCCATGCCGTCCATCTGTTTTTTTATATTATTTTAGAGTAAGATATAAAATATTAAGAAGATCCAAATCTCAGGTGGACCGTACCACCAGAAACAGTGATTAATGACTATTAAAAACTTTTTGTGTGTAACGAAAGTTCTGGATCAATCTGATATTTATATTGTCACTTTATCCATGTCTTATTTACTTTATCAACATCTTGGATGGTAAATAAAAATTACGAAAATCTTACAATTGGCCCATTGGATTTTTAATGGTGAGGCACTCAATCACCAGTGTTTCCTGTGGTGTGGTCCACCTGAGAAATTTTTCTCCTTAATGTTTGGGTCAGAATCCTAAAATTGTATGTAGAAACGGATGAACGGAGTGAATATACAAAAAAAAATCATCAAGGGGGGCCCACAGAAAGGGTAACACTCATTAAGGTGTTACCTCCCGTGTAAGTTGAGCGGACGTGGATTAATTAGGTGGTGTCGGTGGTGTGTTGGTTATGTGTCGGGCGCCCAATGAGATGTACGTGTTTATATCCACGCCGTTCATCCGTTTTTTAAGCTTATTGTTGGATAAGATCAGAAGAATCTAAAAATGAAGGAGATCCGAAGCTTAACATGAACACACCAGAGGAAACAGCCTGGATAATGACACCGTTGAAACCTTTTTAGGGCCCACCGTAATGTTCATTTGTCATCCAACCTGGATGAAGGCAAAACAAAAATATCAGCCTGATCCAAAAGTTTTGCGGACCACAAGAAGTTTTTAACGGTGGGCGTTCAATCACCACTGTTTTCTGTGGTGGTCCACGTGAGCTTTGGATCTGCTTCGCTTTTGGGTTCATGCCCCAATTGAGGGACAAAACGGATGGACGGCGTGGATATAAAATACATACATCACGTTGGGCCCCATAGAGCCCAACACATCGACACACCACCGCTGGGGCCACATGATCCGCGTCCAAGTTGAGCCAGTATTTGATAATCTGGACCGTTAATATTGTGGGGCACGTATTTGATTTCTTGGATCTTTGTCAGAATTGTTTTCTGTGAGCCATTCACAAGCCAACGATCAATAGTTCGATCTGTACGGAACTCAAACCCGAGTACACTGTGCATATCCTTTGGGTCGTTTCTTACCAGTGGGTCCATGGTGCAGTAATCGGGACCATTGGGCAGTTTCCCACATGTACGACTCACAAATCTTCTCCGTAGCTTAAGAAGAGAAAGGCAACAACGGTCTAAATTCAACTGACGAAAATCCCAATGCAAATGTGAGAGTTTTCAACAGAGGAACGGTGCGGATTACTTAACGTGGCCCCCACGTGTCGGAGTAGAAAACGGGCGCGGATTACGTGTTACCCGGCGGACGCGGATTGTGTCCGACACTGGTCGGACCTTTTAGCGTCCGACCAGATCTGTGTGGGGTCCCATCGTGATGTATATGTTTATCCAAGCGTTTCATCCCTTTTCTAACATCATTTTATGCCATGGACTCAAAAATTAGGTAAATTCAACGCTGTAGTGGACCACAACAAACAGTGAGCTTGCTTGCATTAAATGCGCATTAAACGCCCCAATCATTAATGCAAGCCGCATTAAATGCAAGAGTTATCTCTAATGTGGTCCACTACAGCGTTAGATCTGCCTCAATTTTGAGACCATGCTTTAACATGATATTACAAAAGGTATGGACCGCTTGGATAAACAGATACATCACGGTGGGACCCCACACAGATCTGATCGGACGCTTAAAGGTTCGACCAGGGGTCGGACGCAATCCACGTCCGGTAACAGCAGGGTAGGGCCCACCTTGATGATAGGTTGTATATCCACTCCGTCCATTCTTTTTCCCAGAAGATTTTAGGACGTTTTTTAAAGCATTAAGCACACACAAATCTCAGGTGGACCACAACACAAGAAACAGTGATGATTGAACGGTCACCATTAAAAACTTCCCAATTCCCACCGTAGGTGTTATGTTTATTTATCATCCAACCCGTTGATGAGATAAAAGGGAACTGGATAAAGGTAAAATATAAATATTAGATTGATCCAAAACATTTGTGGCCTACAAAAATCTTTTAATGATCATTCACCACTTTTTCCATTGGTATAGTCCACCTGAGATTTGGATAAGCTTAAAATTTTAGGATTACTTCTTTAAATGAGATTTAAAAACTTATGGGCGGTGTGGATTTGAAACAAATTCATCAAGGTGGGCCCCACATAGTAAGGGTAACACCCACTAAGCTGTTATCCGGGTAACAGCTAATCCGCTCCCAAAAAGCTACGTACCTTATTCAAAACCTCGAGACTCGAATTCCGGAATTCCTATAAATATCCGAGATACCTTCCCTCCTTCCTTTCCAAAGTAGAACAGATTTTCGAGAAGCCATCATGGCCGTTCATCTCGCTTCTCCTCTTCTCATTCTCACCGTCCTTCTCTTCCTCCATCCTTCAATCCAAGCCAAAGAAATCCAGTACTGCGGTTAGTTCTTCTTCTTCTTCCTCCTCGTTCTTCTCTCATCTCACATTCAATGGAGCCTTCCTTTTTCTTTGTACAAGTGGGGCCCACGTTTCAATGATCGACACCGTTCGCTAGTTGGGCCGGACCATGCCTCAAAAATCTCCTTGATAGGGCAACCCTGCCATTTCAACACGTAGAAGAGGGATACAGCAATGGTCCGCGCTCCACTAAGAAAATGCCCAGATTGATTGCTAGGATCTTCCGACCTGGGAGATTTTTCTTGCGGGATGAATCATGGTGTCTGTCCAGGGTGAATTGTACCAGACGAACGGTCTGGATCGTTGAACCATGAGCACAAACCGGAATCCTGATCATCTTGTGCAAATATGGTTTTAAGATTCGTATGAATCTCGTGCAACCGAGTCGACTCGGATTCGGTCAGACCCAATCCGGTTCAAAACTATGATTCATCCCTGACTCAGCTCGAGACTGGACGAGTCAGTCTGAGTTCCCTAGTCTTTTTAACCACTATCTCAGGTTGCATGTTATTCCTTTATAATTAGATGGAATTTCTACTCCACAATGCTGATGATGAGGATTATCTTCCTTGACATTTTTTTTTAATTTTATTTATTTATTTTTATTTTTTACACACGCACCCCACACACCCACCCACACAGACACACCCCCGTACTCACGCCGTAGTGGGATTTCACCACCAATGGGTACTCGAACCCAAGACCTCGTGTTGACACTCCTGGGAGGTGGACTAAGTACTTGATACCAAAAAATCCATGGTGGCATTTTTCATTTTTAAAGTTGAAGTGGTCATTAGTAATAACATTCATGGGCCTTCAGTCCTTACCATGCTTTAAAGTCCTGTTGCAACGCGTCAAAACAGCTTGTGGCCAAATGTCTGTACCATATTTTGAATTCCTGTTGTTTGTGTGTGTGTGTGTGTGTGTGTGTGTGTGATTCACAGGCTGAGTATCATATAATTCCTCTATAGGTTTTGATAGAGTTACAGTTGGTTTTGGGGCTAGATGTAGGGGCGTAAGTGAGGTTATACAGGTATTACAGGGCTGTAGTTGGAGATAGACTGGATCAAGGCTGGTATGACGTTTGGGATATTGATCTAGATTTTTGTGGGGACTTGAGGCTGTTAGGGACTTCTGTGGTCAAGTTTTAACATTCCATTTTTTTTCTCCTTTCTTTTTGGTGATATAGAGGGAGTTCATTTTTTTTCTTTTTTGGTGGTACGAGGGTTGGGAATGTGGATTTGGGATGCATACTATGGGATTTGGACTAGGTCTAGGGATTTAGCATTAAGTTGTTAGCAGTTTTTTTTTTTTTTTTTTTTTTTTTGTAATTGTAACTACATAAAAGAAGTAGGATTGGCGAGTTTGAGCACATAGGTCTTGAGTTTGAACCCAACTTACCTATTAGAAAAAAAGTTGAACTTGGTACTTGTTTCAAGGTGGTACAGTTAGAAACTAGTTATGTCAAGTGGCTGTGTCCATGGCCCTGTCACTGTTGTAGGGATGGGTTTGGGATTAGATCTATGGTTATGGTTTTGGGTTACAGGTGATTGGAGGGTTGGGGTTGCCTTAGATGGGTATGTTGGGGATTTGGATGTTGTGGTTAAGATTGTAGCAAGGTTTTTGGAGGAGGAGGAGAAAATAGAAAAAGGAAAACCAAAGAGCAATCGGGCTTGAGTTTGACTCATTGACCAGGGAGCAATTGGTTGGGTCAGAAATGCCCTTTTCGGCAGAGCGTTAAAGTTGCTGTCTTCAATGCCTCCAGAGGTAGAGCTCATGTTCCCTATGACTTCCCACTCCTTTTATTAGAGGTGTTGGGGAATCATCCATAAGGACTTATTGTTATTGAATGTCTTTGAAGAATCCATACGAATTCACACCTGGGAAATTGGCAGGTGCTTTTTTTATTGTGCTATTTCCAAAAAGGGAGGGTGTGGAATTCATGTCTGATTAATGCCCAACTAGTCTGATTGGAAGTTTATACAAAGTTATTGCTAAGGTTTTAGCTTGCAGATTAAAAAGGGTGTTAGCTGATATTGTATCTTGCTATCAAAGTGCATTCGTCCTTGGTAGATGTATCCCAGATGGGCCTTTTGCTACAAATAAAATGGTGGATGTTTATCGCAAGAATGGCCACCTGGCTTCCTTTTCAGTGTAGAATGGTGGATGTTTATAACTAGAATGATGCAGTGAATTGGAATTTCCTCTCATATCTTGTTGATCACATGGACTATGAGGAGAAATGGCAAAAAGTTGGATTAAAACATGCATCTCATATGTGTGGCTCTTCGTGCTGATAAATGGGTCCCAAAAGGCTTCTTCAAGGGAGAGAGGAGTCTTCAGCAAGGTGACCCGTTGTCTCCTCTTCTCTTTGTTGTAGCAGGAGAAGTGCTTTTGAGGATTATTAATAGAGCTACAAGCCTGGGCATTGTTAAGGCCTGTGGTCAGACAACGGTGAAGTGGTGATGACATGCTCTCGATATGCAGATGATATGCTTCTGTTTGGAGATGAGTCACCAGAGGAAGCAGAAAGTAGCGGGATATTTTGCAATGTTTTGAGGTTATCTTAGGGTTGAAGGTAAATAAGAAAAATGTACTATATGCGGCATAAATCTTGATTCAGCAGCAACCTACCTATGTTGGGATGTTCAGTGTTTAAGTTCTCCATCAAACATCTTGGAGTTCCTAGCAGTGTTGGGAGACCAGGTTAGAGGTCTGGGATGGTGTAGTGGAAAGAATTCAGAGGCTAAGCTCATGGAAAGGCATGCTTCTCTTTGTAGATGGGAGAATGTTCTTCTCAAGGTGGTCCTGTGTAATATTCTAGTTTATATGCTCTCCCTACTGAGGTGCCCAACCATGACAATTCAGAGGATTGAGTTAGGTCGAAAGAGTTTTCTTTGGAACGATAGTGTTGACACTCACAGATTTCATTTGTTGGCCCGGGAGGAAATATGTTTAGTGGCAGTGGAGGCTAGGGTTTGAGGAAAGCAAAAAACCATAAAAGGTTGTTGGCGGCAAGATATGGAATGGATAGGAATGGGTGGGATGTTAATCCAGCTACTCATAACAATGGGGTCCCATTTATGGAGAGTCATCTCCTCGGCGCAGGGACATGGTGGTGGTTTATACCGATACATTTGGAGATGGTTGAAGGATAAGTTTCTGGAAGATGTCTAGTGCAGCAATACCCTATATGTGAAGCTTTTCTTTATTTGTTTGATACTTCAAACTGCAGGAATACGACAGTATAACAGATGTTTTATAGAAGTAGGGATTCGATCGTCTAGTGCCCGTTGTTTGGGCGTAATTTGAAAGATACAGAAATAGTTAGCTTTGGCAGGCTTCTTTAGCTATTACAAAAGATTTATCTCCCTAGGAATGGCAAGACAAGCGCATATGATGTCCTCAAGCATATGGCAATTTTCTGTGAGTTCCTTAGCAGAGGTTTTATCTGCTTCTAGCCCTTCCCACCTAATTCTCTACGTTGTGGTCTACATGCGTCCCCCTCAAAATCAAGGTGATTGTGTGGCTTGCTTGCCATGGGAAGCCTCTAACGATGGATTAAGAGGCATGGTAATGCCAAATAGATGTGCGATGTGTTGTGCAGTAGAGGAGAGCATGATCCGCCTACTTGTTTAGTGCAAAGCAATGTTGTAAATCTAGAGTGGATTCCTGACCAGATTTGGAATGCAATGGGTCTTTCTATGCTCAGTCTTAGAGGCATTTAATAGTTGGGTTTCTAGTACATGGGGCCCAATTGGGAGAATCATTTGGATCAAGTGTTTTTATGTTGTCATTTGGGGGGTGCGTATGGTGTTTAATAGTAGTGGGAGGCTATTAGCAAACTTCTAGGGCCCAGTAGGAATTGTCGATTCAAATTATGCAGAGGCTGCAGCGGTTCTCCATACGATTAAAGTGGCGGTAGATTTAATTTCTTTCCAATAGTGGTAAAGGGAGAATTTACAAGTGCAATATCTTGGATGCTCTCAGTGACCTACCCCTGGCAGATGGCTAATTAAAATTGACCAGATGGGAGATCTTCTAGTCAATCAGAGAGTGATCTATCCACCAAAAAAAGGGATTTGCCTACCATGACCGAGCGAGCATGCTATACCCCTACGAACCAAGTGTTCAGTTGTTGTAATCGCCTTCCAACTACTCGAGGCTCTATAAAGGGAGGACCTCTTTCACAAACCAATCTCCTTCTTGCATATCATATTTGTTGGCTATGACCTCCCTCACAACCTTCCAACCTTGGTACTGAATCTCCAAATCCATTTCCCAAGAAAAGCAATATTCATGTCACCCAACCTTCTAAGACCAGCTCCTCCCAATTCCACCGGTTTGCATACCTCGTCCCATTTGAGAAGATGAAACTTTCATTTTTCAGTGGTTTAAAAAAAATCCCTCATTAGCTTCTCGAGTCTGCTTAACATCGATTTGGGACATTTGAAAAGAGACATGAAGTAAACTGGCATGTTGGAAAAAGCCGTCTTGATAAGGGTTAATCAACCAGCCAAAGATAAATACGTGCACTTCCAGCTTGTTAATTTCCTTTTGATCCTCTGAATGACCCTATCCCATAGGTGTTTTGTTGGCTTACAATGCAAAGCGTGAGCCCGAGGTACATGGTGGGGAAAAATCCCACTTTGCACCCAAATATGTTCACTAACTGACCCAAATTGTCCCTGTTCACATGAATACCGAACATTTCTGATTTAGATGCATTATTTTCGGACCCGAGATTGCCGTAAAATAGACTGTGATTTTCTGAAGATTATCTACCGACGTCAACTCCGGGTCACAAAATAGCAATGTATCATCCGCATATTGAAGGTGATTGATATGAGTACCGAAAGATGAGGTCCTAAAACCACTGAAGAGACTGTTGACCATGTCTTACTGAAGCATTAGACTGAGAGCTTCTCCTACCACAACGAAAAGGTACAGAGATAGAGGATCCCCTTGCCGAAGACCCCTAGAAGCATGAAAAAAAACCCTTCGAAGATCCATTAACTAGGATAGAAAAAGACGTTGAATGCGCACAAGCCTTAGTCCACCTCCACTTCTCGTCGCAACCCATTCTTTGAAGTATGTAATAAAAAAACTGCCAATCTACGTGGTCTCAAGCTTTTGTAGAAATCTCTCTTCTTTTCTTCATAAACCTTGCATCAATACATTCATGAGCAATGAGTGCATTGTCCAATATCTATCTACCCGCAATGAAAGTGCTCTAATTATCAGAGATGATCTTTGGCAAAGCGACCTTAAATCTGGATGCAAGAATCTTGGCCAATATTTTGTAAGGACCTCCTATTAAGCTTATTGGTCTGAAATCTGTGAGTTTTTCCACTCTCTCGACTTTGGGTATCAAAGCAATACAAGAGGCGCTGAGCTGGGGAGAAAGTTGACCCCGCTCAAGGAATTCAGCTATGAAATCCATCACGTCTTTTTTCACCACATGCCAAAACTTTTGGAAGAATAGAATGGGAAACTCATCTAGACCAGGGGCCTTATTCCTACACATGGATTTCACCGTTGCTATGAACTCCTCTTCCAATATCGGGGCTTCCAAAGATGAAGCATCCATATTGGACAATTGCTCAATTTCTAAGAGTTTTAGCCATGGCCTCTCCCACTGCTCTCCAGAAAGGAGATGTTTGTAAAACCACACTATGTATTCACAAAATTTCACTTTGCTTCGAAGTCCACCATCATCAATAAGGCTAGATACTCTATTGGACTGGGCCCGGGCATTGGCGATGCTGTGGAAGAATCGAGTGTTCTTGTCCCCTTCTTTAAGCCACACTACTCTCGATCTCTCATGCTGTATAATCTCCTCTTCTTTGTATCGAGATGCTAGAGATATGGATAAGGCAACCCTTTTATTTCTGTCTTTAAGAGACAAACCATCAACCTCTTCCATCATATCTAGATTTTGAATCTCTTCCACCATTCTATCGAACTCCACCTCACTGGCACCAAGCACTTCCTTTTTCCACACATTGATTTTTTATTTTAGTAATTTCAATTTCCTATGTAGTTTAAAGCAAGTATACCTTTCAACTGAGGAGTTCCACCAATCCTCAACCGGCTAAGAGAAACCATCTACCTCCAACCAAGACGCCTCAAATCTGAAAGTTTTCAGACCCCAATTCTTCCGAGTGACCTCCAACACTATAGGGTGATGGTCCAAAATGGTCCTTGACAATCCTCGTTGAGCAACTAGGGGAAATTTCTCCAACCAGTCCACAGACACCAAGAATATGTCCAAATGAGAAAGGCTTGCGTTCACCTGCCCACTAGACCAAGTAAATTTGGCCACCCACATCTGCCTAACGTTGTCTAGCTTGGCCCAAAAATTGATCCCGAAGGTTGTGATGACACGGGCCATAAATTGCTATAAAAGACCACTAAAAACCAAAGGAAATCTTAGATAGCATAATGGAAAGGGAAAAGGACCCGGCAACATGGCCACTCAACATCCAAATATCAGACTTCCAAGCAACAATAAACCCCCCCCCCCCCCCCCCCCCCCCCAAGCTGCACCAACCCTGTCAACAGCCACCCAAACTTTTTTTTAAACCCCCTTGATAGAATCTAACATTCCTATGTCTATTCCGAGTTCTTTCGTACTTGTACCAAACCACAAACATTCCATGAGAGAACAATCATTTGGAGACCTTGATCTTGCTCTGTTTCTTCCACTGACCCTACTTGTTGAATCATAGTTAATAGAGCACTCGAAGCTAAGAAGTCCTCTCCAACCCTTGGGAGATTTCTTCGGTCTCAGCGTCTGAATCCCATGCTACCACTGAACTCCTTGGGACTTGACATATTGGAAAAAATCATAGACGTCCTCATTTGAAGCTCCATATGACTTCTCTACGAGGCACCCCACCCTTTGTAAAGTGTTCTTGGCCCACCGGAACTACTCTTTCGTGATGTCAAGCCCTATCGCCGGTGATTGATGGCCAGCACTCGTATTAGCATTCATTCCTAGTTGTTGCCATCCTTCATCTTCTCAGCACATAGAGGAGTCACCACCAAAGCCTTCTTCAAAAGCTCTTCTTCAGATTGGACTTTGTCTAGCTCCATCTGCCCTACAACTAGAACCGCCTCATCTTGCAACTCTTCGGTCATAGACATCTGGGTCTCTGATTGCTACAACTCTCTGCTCTTCAGAAGACGATCTCTCCTTGGGCACTGTCACAACCTTTGGACTTTGGGAATTCCTGGGGGGAGCCACTGCAGATTCAGTTAGACCATCCTCTCCTTCGAAGTCATCATAGGTGATAGCTTCAATGTCGCTACAGCCCCTCTCGACTTCGCCCTTCTTCAGGAGAGAAACAATCAGGGATTAGGGATATAAAAGTCAGATTGGAAGTTGCATGTGAGACGAAGGGGAACACATGCGGCTTTATTAATACATTTCTCACGTGCCGAGAGCTGGAGCATTAGCTCACGTGCCAAAGGGATGAGAAAAGTCACCTCGTGTGACTCATTGATTGAGACTCTCCCCGTGGCAAAACACATGTCGTCATCGGATATCTCATCCGTCCTCGTGTTTACATATGTGCCATCTTGGCCATTGAAATTGTCCCCCGATTCATCTTCACTGTCTGCTTGGACATCTTCATTATCATTAAAACAATCATCGTTGTCCAAATGATGTCCAGACGCCTCCCAACCATCCACATTGCGACGGGAGGTAGAGTCCGCAAATGCCGACAAAGGCTTCTCGGCATCCCATGTGTCTCTGCCTTGCCTCTGTGCTTCAATAGGTGTCCGGTTCGAGGGAGGCATGAGCCCCGAGCCAGCTTCCGAACCTTGACCTAAAGCATGCATCGACACTGAGCCTCCCTTCGAACCTTGGGTCAGATGAGCACCATCGTCCAACAGTGCTCCCGCATAGTAATTAGCCTCCTTCAGACCCATGTGATTGGTTCTTGCCCACATACCCGATCTCCTCTACTAATGCCTTGACACATAACCCCCCTAAAGTTTGGTACTCCGTTGAAGCTCCCTAGGCTTGCTTCTTCACCCTTAGCTTGACCATGCCCAATGTCGCCGCCTCGTTCCTCCTCTAGTCGCTTCCATATATAGCCCCATCGTGACCATTGTTCTCCTCTCGTCTCTTTTTGGACGCACAGATCCATTTAATCTTACCCGATGGCAACTGTGGTTGTTGCAGGAATCCCAAGAATGTTCTTCCTTTGCACGTGGATTCGAGCTACACCCAACTCTTTGCCATTATCTGTCTCTGGGTAAGAAATCACTAAACCAAAACTTGAGAGGGATTCCCCAAATCAGGAACCAAGCCTCTTCTGATCCGAAGAAAGAATAGTCCTCCCACCTACGTCGAAGCATCGCCACACTTAACACTGTCGGCTATGAGATGAGACTATGACCTTATCTAGATCAATCTCCAAGTGGAAGGATATCCAGACCTCAAACATTCCTATCCGGTGCAGTGAAAAATCCTTTGTGGCGTGACCACATTACTTCTCAAGCCAAAGCCTGATTAAGGGAAGTGAGGCTTTTTCTTTCAACTCTGCAACTAAAGAATACTGGAAATTACCACGTGCTTGTGAGAGGACCTCTGGGTTTACCTTAACCATAGGCGAGCCTTTAGCTTTCTTTATCATCACCCATTTCTCTATATGTTGCTGCTTTCTCTTTGGAAAAGCTTATGCATTTGTAGACCTTCCATCTACCCCCTTTGCTGAGACGGTTTTCCGACTAGCCCCAGTGACTGCATCTTTGAACGACTTGATACTATTACCTCCAGAACTTCCAGAGATCCCTGTGCTAGTTGTAGGTCCTTTTGTTCCATGGAAAGTCCGTGTTGTGGGATTTCCTTTCTTATATTTTTCACTTCTCTTGGCCGGTCCTTGTTCTTCATCTTTGGGCCAAAGCGGGCATGTTGGACTACATCTTCTTCCCCACGAAGCTAACTCACCGCCCAAGCTAACTCCTCTTCTGAACTCATTCAAACAAATGCAAAACCCCGACTTGGCGTGGTAAGTTTATCTCTAGGGATGACAACCTCCATCACAGCTCCCGCCCTATCGAAAACTCACTCGAAGTTAATCGCCATCCAACCTTCCGGGAAGCCCGCGACATACAGGGTTAGGAACTCGTTGAGATTGGATTTCCTCCGTGTTCTTGTTGCATATTTTGTAGGCTGCCTTCCCACCAACTTCCACTCACCTCCTTCACCCCCTTCTACTTCGTCCTCCCCTCCTGCTTTCACCAATGGGCCAGTCACTAAGATTGAGCCTTTCTGACATACGGCTTGGGCACCAGTTGAATCACAAGTATCGGGCTTCATGCTTTGATACTTAATGAGCAGTTGCTTCAAGACAGATCAAGCGGCTGCCATTCCCAAAGTTCCAAATACATGAAAAGAGTAATCACTCACTGAAGAAAGAAATTTTTTTTTCCTTCCCCTTTTTTTCAATTTTTATATTAATAAAAAATTTATTCTTCCAAGAAAAAAAAAAGAAAAAAAAAAACTCAAAGAGGAGAGCTTGGTCTGCTTCCAAACTAATGCAATCAAACTTGCAAAGGTTGAAATCTAGTTCCAAATCCTAGCAGGAAGCCACATGCACAATTAGAAACAAGAAAAGAATGAGACTGTGGGTTACAACCCAATAGCCTACTAGCCAACTGCTTGTTCTAGTCATGAAAGTGAAGAACTTTGGAAACTCTTTGTATTCATCAATTGTAAAAGTGATTGTGCATTCTAGTGGGGTTTTTTTTCCCCTAAGATTTCTAGTGGTATTTTTTCAGCCCTTTTGCAAAGAAATCTCATAGATCTTGCCTCTCGCTAATGTAAGCTCTAAAGATAAATTTAACTTTAGCCTATAGAAGAAAAGCACATCGATAAGGACTCTTTAAGTTGGAAGAATTTCCCAAAATATGCTGCTTACGTGCTGTTTACATAATCAAGGTCCAAATTCCATTCATTCCTTTTTCCATGGGCTGCCAATCACACATATGATCATGTGGGCCCTTGTATGGTTCATACATGTGATTTGGGTATGGATGCATCAATTTGACTAATTTCAAGACCAGACAAGTCAACTGGGTCACATCCTATGTTTCAAATATCGGCGAAATTCTTGATAATGTCATTGATATTATCGATATTACCTGGTCAACAACATCGAAACTGTTAGCATTTTAAAATTTTCTAAATATCGTCGATATTAGGCAATATTATCAATACCGATGATATTTTAAGAAAAATCCCTTATTAAAGTTCCAGCAATACCATCAATAATATCCTCAATATCAAGGAAACATCCGTAAATTGGCAAAAATCAACAGAAAATTGGGGGCAAAAATCCCTAAAAACCACAAAAAATCTCCTTTTTTGTGGGATTTTTGTTCCTTAGGTGATTTCAATCCCTATTCGTTTTTATTGAATCATAGTTTGGGTTTGAGGGAGAAATCTTTTGATTCAAAGCGGAGACGGGCCAGAACTCAAAGGTGACAAAAAATCCATAGAAACTTATTTTATTTATTTATTTATTTTAAATGTTAGCATGGATTGCATTGGTAATCCATGTCTACGCATGATTCTAATGCATCGACATGGATTTGTGGTGAAAAATTTAACATTTAAGTGGAAAATGGGGGAAATTCTAATTTCTCCATTTTTTATGTTGGAAAATATGTATTTTTCCCTATTAATTAATTTGGAAGCTTTATATATTAATGAGTGTTGGCCAATCTATTGATTGGCTTTTTATATTTTCATTGTCCTATGTTTTTTTGTTTTTCAACTGCACATGGTTTAGGCCCCTATAAAATGGAAACTTATTATGTATAGTTGTTTCTTGCAATATTTTGATTCCTAAACATGGTATCCAAAAAAAGTGTTATATTTTTTCATTTTTTTCTTTTGAAAGGCCGTAACGGCCATTACTGGAGCCACCTTTACGGTTATTGAATATCTTGTTACTAAATGTGTAAACTTGTGTCTTTTAATATCTAAGTTTCACCAAAAAGTTCCACCATTTTACCCATGTTACCCCTATGTTTCCCTCAGACAACAATATTTTTCCAATATCAGCAATAATATTGGCAATACTGATACATGTTTCCGTATCCCCAGTCATCGATACATGTAGCAATACTGATACTCTGAACATCGGTTGGGTTGCCTCTGTTCGAAATTAATTTTGGAAATGCTCCGGAAGAATTTGGAGTTGACGATTTTGATTATAGTGTGCTTTTTTGTTGATGTTTTGAAGAAAGGAAAATTGTTCAAATGAAGCTTTCTTGTGGGTACCCTTGCTCAAATCTAGCAGGTTATTTTAGAAATCTGCAAGAAGTTTTTCTAGGGTATTCTGATGCAGTGCTTTTATGTAGGAACACTAATTTCAATGTGATTAGTTGCTGTTGGGTTGGCTTGCTAGTTCTATCTTTCTATAGGGTTTTTTATGTTATTGCAGATAAAAAAGGTGACTATGCTGTTAAGGTCAAGGGAGTAGAGATGTCTCCAGATCCGGTGGTAAGAGGAAAGCCAGCTACTTTCAGCATCTCTGCATCTACTGGTACATTCATATTTTATATGTTCCTAATATTACTTTTCTTTTTGGGCTTGAATTTTTCTGTTTTGACACTTAAACTGTGATAGATGATAATGCAATTGTACTTCCAAATGAAATGTGAGTTTCTCTTACGGGCTTTTTTTTTTTTTCTGTTCTATCCCTCTTTTGGTAATATCAGTGTTTTAGATAGCGTGTAGCATAACATTTGACCTTCTGAAGCATGCGGTGTAAGCTACATAGCGTGCGGCGTAAGCTACATGTCACTTCTACATTTTTGATTAAGTTTGAATTCATGGAATTTCATGATATTTGATGCAACCAAACACAATATAAAATAATAGGAAAAATAGTGCGAAGATTAACTATAATGATAAAGAAAAAGCAATAGAATTGGTTTAATACTGTTACTTCTATTATTTTTTCTAAGATCACTAAAAAGATAATTAATTTTTATTGAAAAAATAGAAGAAAAAAAATGCAAAAAATAATTGAAAACGTAGATTGATTTTTGTTTTAGTGAAAAATAGTGTAGTGCAAGCTACGTAGCATGTGGTATGAGCTATGTAGCATGTAGTGTATGTAAATTAGCATGTAGCTTGGGCTACATGCGACTTTAGCTATTTTCATGATCTACATAGCGTAAACTACATGCTACATCGCGTAACTATTTAAAACACTAGGTAATATGAACTAGGCACTTGAGTTTAAACATTAAAAATTAATTAGGCAAGGAGCTGCCTAGCACTTCACTGTTTTACATAATACCAGTGATCGAGTGGTGGTTGCTATTGACAAATGAAAGTTATCATTATAACCATCCTCAATGCCTAGTTGAACAATGCCCTAATGAGCTCATCTAGCAAAAGGAAAAAGAAACACCAAAATTTATTCAAGCAGTTGATCTGAACATGGAGGGCAGATTCCAAAATCAATAGCTAATTAATTGGTTATTGTTACCGATCTGATGTTATTTAACAGAAATGCATGAAGGATGGCTCTTTTTTTTGGCATAGAATGATTCTGTGGGAGAAATTGTATGATCCTCGGCCTGGAGAGAGGACATGTATAGTATCCAGGAGGCCGAATCTATACAATCTGGACCATTCATTGATTGGTGGTAGATGGTGAGCAGAATAGGTAATGATTAGATGGTTAGGATCTTCCAACTTAAGAAATCTTTAGGACTCCTATCCTTGGTTGGGCCCATCAGATCACAGCTCTGTGTGGCCAATCAGTGCACCTCATTTGTAGACACTTAGTCTCAAGCATTCTATATAGAGTCATAGACATGCAGTATGAGTAGAACAGTCAAAGTTCAGTATTTTACTTGTGATTATAACAGTTCTAGATTGGTAGTTAGAATTTAATTTGTCTCGAAGCACTAGAGAGGTCTTAGAACTCTTTCCTGTGCAGAAAGAATATTCAAATATGTGCTATGTGTACAAGGATATGCCCCTCATTTCATCTTGGAATTGTCTCTAATGTCTTCATCTCCTTTACCTCATACTGAGTTTTAGTAGCTATTGTTGGTTGGTTTCTTTATAACTACGACATATGGGATTTTTTTTTTTTTTTTTTTTAATTTTTGAACGTTGAGAAAATTGTATTAAGAAAAAGGCCAAGGCCAATAATAGATAAAAACAAAAACTATACAACAGCCCGGAACCCCTAATAGCTCAGCCCATCTTTCCGAAAACCGAGCTACCACCTTCGAGGCCACTGCCCACTCTATCACATGCCATTTTGCTTTCTTGAAAATTTCCCCTGCTCGCCCCTCACGATTCCTAAGAACTCTATTATTCCTTTCCCTCCGTAGGAACCAAAGACTGGCCAACATCGCTAGCCGCTAAACTTTCCGACCTGCATTTGAGTGCATTCCTTTGTGCCACATAAGGAAAAATTGACCAATAGATTTTGGGGAGACCCACAAAACTCCAAAAAGACTGAAAAACTCTTGCCACGACTGCCGCGCAAACACACAATGAATGAAGAGGTGATTCACCGACTCCTCGTCTTGGAGGCACATAACACATACATTCAAAAGAATCATCTTCCTTTTTCCTGAGATTATCAACTGTAAGAACCTTGCTACACCCTGCTAGCCGTGCAAAAGCCGCCACCTTTGAAGGTGCTCGATACCACCAAACAAAAGCCGACGGACTCATCTCACTGCTAGTATCACCCCCCTTCAAAGACTCATAAAAGGATCTCACCAAAAATTTTCCGGATCTATCTTTCAACCACACCAATGAGTCCGATTCTAATATCACCGGCCTCAACTGAGCAAGAAGGGACAACAGATTAACTAACTCCTCAACCTCTTCATCGACTAAATTCCTTCTGCATGGCGGCATACATATCACCTCATCACCTAGGATCAAGAAACAACTAGCCACCACAATCCCCTCCCCTAAAGCCAGCCTAGCTACTCTTGGGAAAACCTCTCCCAATTTCTGATCCCCTACCCAAATGGGATTTTAATCAAGGCAACACTGAAACCTGACACAATGATATGTCCATACAATAATATTGCAACAGATTTGCTAAGCCCACATGTATGTATGAGGCAAGCAAACTCCATGCCACCACATGTGCCAGTGCATCACATGGGTTCAAGATCCAAACCATCCATCAGTCAGTCCCACCATGGAGACGCCCTTTACCAAAAAATATCTGTCCGCTGATCAATTTGTTTCTAATTGGCCAAGGCATCTGCACAGTGGGGACACCTGAGGGATGGCTTGGATGTCCCACCATGTGCCGCATCAGCATATGTGAGTATGGGATGATGTGTAGATGAGCTGCCATATATATGTGTGTTGGGTTTTGTGAACTTCATATGGCAATACTAAAGATGTTCTGTACATGGGCATGGTGAAGGATTTGGAGCATTCGGATCCTTTCATGGGAGCACTTGAAATTTTACAATTTACACCAGTTGCTGCTACTTGTTCAAGTGCTAGGTTTTGTGTGGGAGGATTTATGCATTCTACATGCGAGTAGGGTAGCAACTCAGCTGCACTGGCCAAGCCAGCCATAGTAGGGTATAGATGTGCTGAACCTTGAGTCCTTTGAGGTGTAACTGAGGCTGAGTTCTAGGCCTGGTAAGTAATTTGGCTCAACCTGACTTGCATTTATCTGATGGTCTGACAAGCATGCCAGCCCAATTCATGCCAGCCCAATTCGAATTATTTAACATCATTTGACTGAATATTACTCGGCCTGATTCCGGCTCCTTAGAGGGATGGGATGGGATGGTCCTGGCCTGGACTCAGGTCCTTAACTCATGGGCTGGGCTTGAGCATGCTTGGCTCTGACCTGTTTGCAACCCCATTCATGAGTGTGTACGATTGAACTTGATTCCATTAATAGTGAGTTCAACCCAATGGTGCTGCAATTTACCTTTTAGTTGTGCAAAAACTCTTTTCTTTTCAAGAGAAGCATAGATTTACAATTTGAAATATGCCTTTCCATAACACAGTTGTATCTGGTCATGATATTAGCAAATCATCTTGGTTTCTTGCCTTATTTGTTTCTCCTTTGCATTTTTAATAAGCGGCCCAATTTGGTATCTTTGGAAACTGTAGTTCTTGCTTTTTATGGTCTTCCATTGGCTGCTGAAATAGGTGTCTCCACAAAACATGGAGTCCCATCACCTTTTCTTTTTTCTTTCCTTTTTTTTTTGAAATGCATGGAGTCCCATCACCAATGCAAGGTGAGCACTACTACTCTCGCAAGGGTGCTGTTCTTTTTTCTGTTTTAAGACCATGTGTGTTGGATTTCGACTCTCATATGTCATGCTTAGAGATGGATATAAGAGCATTGATATGATTGGACTCTCTTATGGAATGATTCCTGATGCATGCACATGTGGTTGTCCACTACTTATGCAACTTCTGGAATTTTACGTACTTGAATAGTAATGATCACCTACAACCAGATTAGCTTAAGATACAACTCAATCCACATACCAATGTGTCGCCTATTTTGGACATCTAAACCATGCAGAGGTTGGGCCCACCATGAACATCACCTGGAGCAAGAATAGGCTGGTGCATTCATCAGATGCACCTGCTGTTTGATAGATGGAGGCTTTAACTTGTACATGCCGATGGTTTGAATCAACCCACTCACGTGGCCTGCCTGATGATTTAAACTGGCCTTATTTTTGGGCTTCATGATCTTCATGGTGGGACCCATCTTTTGCTTGTCTCACATGTCCGACACGTGAAGCATTGGACATGTGAGACAGGCTTTGTGTTAAGCTAAGCTACAGCCAGTTGTGGGTGATCATTTTTTGTGTAACAGTAATGATCACCTTAGTTACTCAAGTGATGGGAAAGTAAGAGAGTCCGCGAATAGGTAGGAAATGGAGAAGGCTATTTTAGGATCCAATTATCCAAATCATCTAGGAATAGATAGGTTTGGTAGCAGGAGATTGATGTGCCTACAGGACAGACTAACTAGATTTTCCTGGTATTGCGATGCAGACGAAGCCATCTCTGGAGGGAAACTGGTGATCGAGGTTTCATATTTAGGTGTGCACATCCACACCGAAACGCATGACCTTTGTGGGAAGACTCCTTGCCCAATTGCAACAGGCGATTTTGTACTCTCTCACACCCAATCTTTGCCAGGATTCACTCCACCAGTAAGCCATTCTTTCTTCCCCACTTCTTAAACTTCCATTGCTGCAGAATACAAACTTTTAGCCTGCCTGTGCCTGTTAGGGGTTGTCAAATGGCTGGGTTTGAACAAGATTGGGTTTGGTCCAACCCCCCTTCTAATTGCAAAGACAGTGCTCGAGCCCCACCTGAGCTGGACAGGGACCAAGTTTCCTGCAGCCCTGTCCAACCCAACAGAAGCTAATCTTGGCGTGATCCCCATCCAGGCCTGACCCATTGCGTGATGTTTAGCTGTTATGCCCATGCTCCACCTGTGTGCCATTTCCATATAAGTTAATTTGTAGACAATATATGTGATTAATATATCATAGTAGGGGTTATGACACATACGACGCATGTGGAGCAAGGAAGGGATGGAGAGAAGGGAGAGAGATTTAGAGGCGCAAGAAACAATAGGAGAGAAGTAGTGACCACCTTCCTCTACAAAACCTGTTTCACACAACACGTAAAACTCCCAAATCTGTGGAACCCACCATGTTTTAAATGTAAAACCACTCCGTTCATCAGGTTCTATACTTGATTTTAGGTACTGAGGTAAAAAATCAGCTAGATCCGAAACTCAGATGGGCCACACCACATGGAATAGTGGGAATGGGATGCCGACCATAAGTTTGTGTGTGGGCCACCGTGTATTGTACCTTTCATCAAACCTGTTAATCTGATCTAATTAACCAGGATGAAGAGAAGATGCACAAATCAACCTGATAAAAAACTCAGGTGGGCTACATCGTGTGTACTTATCTTGGGAGCATTTTACATTGTTCCCATTGGTGTGACCCATGTGAATTTTTAATCAGTCTTATCTTCAAATAATGGTTCTTACCACATGGACAGAGTGTATTTTACATATACAACATGTTGGACCCCACATGGTCTCCTATTCGTAACAACCATGTGCAAGAGAAGTCGTGCAGGCCAGACACATTAAAAGATGTGCAAGAAGCGGGTTTAAGCCATCCCTGGTGCAGATTCTCAAGCTCCTTGCCAAACGGCTACATTTTTATGATGAATTCACTCTCATAGCCAGTGCTGTGAAGACTAGTTGCAAGGGCAAAAATGTCCAGAAGTTATTAGCTTTATATACAGTGGAAATTTATAATTGCCTATCTCAACCCAAGCGACCCAACCTGTTGACACCCTTAATGATTTCCATTGTTCCTGAAATTTCCTTAAATTTTGCCCTCTTAAAACCATCAGGCATCCCCACTCTACACATGGTTTTCAATGGCAGTACATTACCATTGGTCAGAATATTAATCTTGCCATTAGGTTTCTCCTACCCTCATTGTGTATGGGTGGTTTTTGGATCATTTATCGATCTTGGGCAGATGTTCTTTTCATTAATTTCATTTTGCCAAAATCCTCAACATGCAGGGTTCGTATAGGCTTCAGATGAAAATGTTGAGCGGGACTGGGCATCCGTTGACATGCATCAGTTTTGGTTTCAAGATCCAGGCCGGGTCATCCATCGCAGATAGTTAAGTGGGTGAGAAACCAATGGTCAATTGCCTCCATATTTGCATATGAACAGTACTTGTTTTATTCACCTACGCCACTGGAGTCTGAAGACTTCAAATCACTGCATAGACAGTTGTTTTTTTCATACCTCCAGTATTGTATATGATCTTGCCAGTAGAATCTAATACCACTGTACGAATATTTCTTAATACTAAAAATGTGAACAAATGTTACAGCTCCATCTTGTGAGCGGCGACGATTGCCGATTCATCCTCACATGTGAAAGTGATGTCCAGCTATCCAGATCATCCAAAATTGTGGGTCCCCTTGTGGATGGAGAAAATCTCTGAAACCACATTGATCAAGCAATCTTAACTATCCGATTAATGGACAGTTATAAGTAAAATGGTGAGTGGTCCAAATTTGAAGGGAAAAAATAGATGGTCAATATTACCGATCTCAGTGCAATTATTCTCAGTAATGCTCCACCTGAAACAGTTGGGTCGGCAATTTGGATCGCCTAGATTGCGATGTGACTAAGAGATGTAAATGTTCTGTTCCTATCATAAAACTTTCCTGCCTTGTGTGTGCTGAAGGAATGAATCTTCGAATCTCTGGCACCGGCAATGGTATCAATGCTGGGGGAGGTTTGCTCGAATACATCTGAGCAGATGTACTTTGAATCTGGGTCATCTTCCAATGATCCATAACGTTACATGACAAGCCTCATTTTGTACGGTGGAAAGATGACAAATAGAAGATCTGAATTGGATTACTTTCAACCTTTTGATTTAGCTTGGAACATGAAGGGTCACCATAACTTTGTATAATCAATTGGTTGGAATATTCAATCTTAGGGCATGTTTGGAACTGCCAGAGGCATGGGAAAGGAAACATTGTTTCTCAAGAAACCTTATTTTCAGAAAATTATGGGAAATGAAACTTTGTTTTTCATGTTTGTTTTTAAATCAGATTATCTTAGAAAATTTGGAATCTGTTTCAAAATTTATTTTTTGGTAAAATAATATATTTTCTCGAGAAAAATTGTGGTAGATATTGGGATGTGCCAGATTAACACATGATGCATGTGGGAAGCATGAAGATGGATGATGTAGATGTGGTTGCTTAAGTTTAATAGTGTTACAGACTGCACATTAGGGGTGCTTGAAGTAGTATGGTAGCACGTGACATAAGTGACACATTAGCACATTTGACAGGTGCCAAACTAAAGGTGGGTGGTGGCACGAGCACATAGGCACGTGGCATGTTGTCACATGTGGCACAATTAGACATGTCACATGTGGCACAATTAGAGTGATTGAAGATAGACAATAGCACGTGGCATGCAAGGCATAATTGAAGGATGGTGGCTCATGCACGACGCTACAAGAGATGGACAATGATAAATTGGCACATAAATCACATGTGAGACGCTTTGTACGTGTGAGGACTAGGTGAAGATGGATGGTGGCACATGTGCTTCATAAGTGAAGATGGATGTGGTGTGGTGGTACGTGTGCTTCATAATAGAATTCTGGAATGAGTTCTTTCTTCTGTTTGGAGTGGAGTGGAGTGGAGTGGAGTGGAGTGGGTGCTTCCAGGTTCTATAGATGTGTTTTTGCTCTCATGGAGGGAGTGGAAAAATGTTGTAAAAAATCTGGTGATTGGCTATGCTTGCTGGTTTATGGGGCCTTTGGAGAGAGGAAGGATCACTGTTTTAGAAATCGTCATTGGAGAGTTTTGGATGTGTTTTGGAGGGCTAAAAGGGCAGGTTGAGGATTGGACTGTGGCTATTAATCTCTATAACCAATGTCCTTTTCTCTTGGCAGTTTGTAATCGTTGTTTTGTTTTTGTTTCTTTTGGCTTCGGCCCTTTTTATGAGAATATCATTGTTAAAAAAAAAAAAAAAAAAAGGAAAGTTGTGCATGCGGCACATTTGAAGCGCTTTGTACACGTGGGACCTAAGTGAAGATACATGGCATCACATGTGGTATAGTGGCACATGCTAGAAAATTGAAGATAGACAGTGGAAAGTTGGCACATTTGAAGCGCCCTGTACATGTGGGGCCTCGATGAAGATGGTGATGGTACATGTGGCATAGTGGCATGTGTGCTACACAACAGAAGATGGACAATAGAAAGTTGCCACATAAGGCGCTTTGTACATGTGGAAGTGAAGATGGATGGTGGCACATGTGGCATGGTGGCTTTGTACACAATAGAAGATGGACAACGGAAAGTTGGCACATTTGAGGCGCTTTATAAATGTGGGGCCTAAGTGAAGATAGATGGTGGCACAGTAGAAGAGGAATGATGGAACATCCTCACATGTGATGCAGGAGAGGCAATTGACTTCCTTCATTTGTAGTAAAATCACTTGCTTAGGAGGGGAGGAGGGAAAATAAATTTGTTGATTTTCCATGGAAAGGAGAAAATGGGACATGGTGTTCACACTAATTACTACAAAATAAATAAATAAAGTCTTCACAAACAATAGAAAACTAGGTTGATGTAAAATAATGTTTTCTTTCCTTTACATGAATCCAAAGTGGCCATAAGAGTTTTTTGAGGCGTCCCCATCTAAGGGTAGCCCTCTGAGATAAACAGTCCGTGTCATTGAAAAAGATGCAAATTCAATGGCTGAGTCCTAGATGTATTCAACCAACCTCATGCTGGGATTGAATTGCATTTCCGGTTTCTGCAAACTATATCCCCTACCATTGTATGTGTATGAAAAAAAGATTAGGAAATTTTGGCAAGAAATCCCGATCTTCATTCTGATTTTGTGGGTTCTAACTTTGATGATATTGCAGTAGACTTTGGGCCACTGGCCTTGATGCTTGCAAGAAGAACTCACGGGCATTTTTTGTTAGTCAGTGATTGCATCTAGGCCCGTTTATCCAGTGATCGTTTGATTGGTGATGCTATGAAACCTCTCCAATTGGGCAGTTCTGGTCAACTAGATTGTTAGCCTGCAATTGGAGGGTTTACAATAAGATGTTGCCAACAGTAGGTGTGGAATAGGAAGAGGTTTGCTGATGGAATGGCTGTTTTTATACTCTACCAGGCTGCAACTTGGGTTCAGGTCAACCCGAACCCGATTGACCCAACCAGAGTTCAGGTTGGAAAATGCCACCAATTTGAAATCAGGTTGGGTTAGGAATAATCACATATGTATTTGGCTCATGTCAGGTAAGGCAGTGGTGGGAATTGGGTCGGGGTTGGGTCCTCTTTGAGGTCAGGTCAGGCGGGGGTTTATCCCCAACCCAACCTAACCAGGCTATCCATAAAGACCAGAGGAGAAAGGTATTCTAAATCTGTCTGGGACAGGAGTATAATAAAATGATATAGGGGAAAAAGATGGTACGGTGCGGCATAAGTGGACACAAGGGTCCAGGGATCCAAATCAATAATGTGATGGGAACCTCTTTAATGGTCTACGTACTGAGAACTCCCCTGAATTGGAAGATCCTGATCAAAGTTGTTGGACAAGAAATAAGATGCAGCGACATGTGAGTACGATGTAATCTGGGGAATATTTTGTGCAAAGGTCGGTAAAAAAAGTTTGTATCAGTGAATCGTGGAACCTTCTACCAACCAGCCAACGTTTGGTCATCAGTTCATTCAGAAGCCCCATTCCGTTTTTCAAGTACCCCAGCTGTTGTCCGTCACCTTATTCAAAAACCCAATCTTGAAAGTAAAACCATCACAACCGTTCAGTTAAGTAGCCCAGCTGACCTCATCAGCCGAATGACTATAACATCTCTCTCTCTCTCTCTCTCTCTCTCTCTCTCTCTCTGGCCATCACATATCAGAACGTTTGACTCGGCAGTTGGACCAGTTTGGATCGAGCCATCAACAAAAGCAAATCGGGTCTGGTCTGGGTTTTAAATACTGGTACAGACCGAATTCAGATGGCACCTCAATAATAAATCAGATGCATCCTTTCATGCGTAACATTTCTTGCATCTAGCCCATTGGGTAAGGTTCACATCTTGCTCATCAACAAGGCTATGCCATGAAGTTGGCAAAGCCATATGCCAAACAAAAACAGACATTGAGGTTCTCTTCCTCCTGCAATGGCCAATTTTCAAACAGATACAGAGCTTTTGCAGCACTTAAAGACGTCCCTCATGACCATCGCCCATACTACACCCAGCTGGCACACATGAGATACATGCCATACATCAGGTACAGGACCACAATGCACATGCCCTAGCCCAACAAGTCGTGGCCCACATATGACCCCGCCTGCTCACTTAGCAAGCTTAGCAGCTCTTGCAATCTTGGAGGTCGGAGGCAAATTACCACTTTGGGACCAAACAGAGGGTACTCAGGTCCCACAAAAACATTCCGCTCAAATACATGCTAGCGACTCGATTGTCAATAATTCAATCCCGAAACAGTGGAATATCTTCATGTCTGCCGCAAAAAAGCTCAATCAAATTGTCAACTGACCAAAGACCTAAACTGCATGAGATCAATGCTGTGGATTTGCATGCAAAGGCTTGCATGTTCATGTACCCACACATATCCATTTCATCCTCTCTTTGTTAACATCGCTTTACACTACTAGAGACAAAGAAGCAATCTCCTGCAAAAGATATCAACATCATGTGATCAATGAACACAAGTACTACACTACTGAAATGAAACATACTCATGGATCCCAACTGCAACCAAAAGGGTATTTGAAGAAGAAAAAAAAATAGGCAACATGGATGATTGATTCCTCACCTGGCCTTCAGAAAAGCAGACGCTCAATGCATAAGGAAGCTACAAAATCTGAGAGCACCGAAGGCCCATTTTCTGTAAGGATGAGATCGGATTCCATGAAGGCACTAATCTCTGAACACAAACGGAGGCAGTGCATTGACTTATCATTTAGTAGTAGAAAAATGTCAAGAATTGTAAGCTTACAAGTTAGGACTGAGGTTACAAAAAGTTCCCTGAACTACACTACTACAATGATGATAACACGATCAGCCAGCTTCCCGCAGAGTTGCACCCAAGGGGCCTCGCAAAAAAAAACCAACCTAAGATCGTGATACAGATCCATGTAATTTTTGCCCGGAGGTCCTTCCTAACTATCACAAAAGAAGAGAACAAAAGGAAAGAAAAATGCATGTGTGATAGATCCTAATGGTGAGAAGGGGTTTTTTAACAGCTAACAGGAGATGCCTTGGGTGGATGCTGTCCACCCTCGCAGTTTACAGGAGCATGCACCTCGGTGTTTTTCGACCCCTCGTTGTCCTTGTGGTCTTCCTTGACCTCCTGGGATGCAGCCTCCGTGTTGGGCTCAGATGCTGTGGCTTGTCCTTCGTCTGCCTTCACTTTCTGCTCCTCGGTCTGCGACGGGGGCAGTGGATCAGTCTTTTCCTCTGCTGCCTTGTTGGCATCAGAATCGGTCATGCCAACATCTTCCTGGTTCTCGTTGTTCTCCTCAGCTTGATCCTTCTCGTCTTTCTGCTCCACAGTGTTCTTATTTGCCTCAGCTTGATCCTTCTCGTCTTTCTGTTCCGCAGTGTCCTTATTTGCCTCAGCTTGATCCTTCTCGTCTTTCTGCTCCACAATGTCCTTATTTGCCTCAGCTTCTTTGGTAGCAACTTCTTCTCCTTCTTCAACCTTGTCATCTCCATCCTCTTCTTCCTTCATGTCGGTATCAAGGCTCCCTTTTTGTTCTTCTTCTGCAGCTTCTGCCTCTTCAGGAGCTTCAGTTTCTCCATCTCCGCTGTCAGTTTTCTCCTTTGCTCCCTTTTTTGGTCCCGATTTCCTCCCTCGTTTCTTCGGGGGCTCTCCTTCGGGTGACTCTGTTGACTTCACCTTTTCACTGATTCTCGCAGAACGCCTCGGTGTGTCACCTGTTTGTCAGCCATTCAAACAAAAACCAACCCCCATGAGAAAGAGAAACGCGTGCTGTGCATGTTGCGTGCTGAGAAAATTAGGCCAATCTGATCACCAGGCAAGGCCCAATGCATTGCATTAGCATTGCACAATGTGCGCACGTGTGTGTGTGTGTGTGTGTGTGTGTGTGTGAGAGAGAGAGAGAGAGAGAGAGAGAGAGAGAGTACCAGTGCCCCAGTCGAATTCAGAGGAAGAAGGTCCACCAGGGTGGGATTTAATGTACTGCTCCAACTGCCTCTTGCTCCTGATCTCCTCACCCGTAGGTGATATAAAAACTATCTCGTTCCTTTTGGGAGTGCCCCCACTCCCCTTCTTTGGAGTAAACTGTAATTAACACAGCAAGAAAAGTAAAGATCAAACATGAACACCAGATGGCGAGAAAATACCAGGCATGTAAAGCCCATTATACTTTCCCAAACCAAATGATTTTATCTTTGGGTAATGAATGCAGACATGAATAGATACCATCTACAATCCATCGCAAACATATTTGTCCACATTCACAAGAAATCATTTTGTTGAGATGCTGCCATGCATGGAAAATGATGCTGCACCATGCAGAAGCTAGGAGAGTCGCTTTTCCAGAGAGTAATGTCCAACAAATTAGAGATGAAAAGAAGAGTCATCAAGCTTCATCCACGAATCCCATGCAGTACACAAGTGGCTAAGCCTATTACAAATAATTACAGGTTCAGAAATAAGATGTCAGCTTTCCAAACAAAAAAAAAGAGAGAGATTTCAGCTTCGGCCATTAGTTTCAGACCCTTTGGGTAAATTAGTATTATTCTAATTTTGAAACAAATGACGGTCTATGGATCAGCACGTGTTTAGTCCATTTTACAGCCCAGTTGCTAAACTTGAAACCCACTCTGGCAATCACAGGCTTCACACCAGCAGGTGACATTCTAGCAAATGATCTTCAAAACTTGCAGATAACATGTAAATCAACTTTCAATTGCGGAATCAGACTCAGCCAAATCAAAGAACTTGCAAATTTTACAAGGGAAAACATACCAGATATGTCAAATTCCGCCCCCCCCCCCCCCCCCCCCCCCCCTGAACCAGCAATATTTTTTGTTAAAGAGAGGCCAAAGCTTAAAGAGTTACAAAAAAGAAAAAGAAAACACAAATTACAGATCCATCCAGATATCAGGGAAACAGCTAATCGCCTTTGAAGCAATCTCCCAATCCATAACATTCAATTTGGTGCCCTATTAGAAAACCTCCAAAGCTTTCCCCTTCGATTTCTGAAACATCTACTATTCATTTCTTACCAAAGAAACAAGATTCCAGCCAATAAACAGAGATGCCAAACTTTCTTCCTGATCTTTCCTATGCCACCACCATGCCACACCAAAAAGAATTGATTTATGGACCTTGGCGAAACCCACACTATTCCGAACAAATTGGAAAAGCTATTCCAAACCATTTGAGCGAATGAAAAATGAACAAAAAGATGATCCACCAATTCCTCATCTTGAGAATACAATAAGCATACATTTGGAAGAATCATATTCCTTTTGTGAAGATTGTCAACCATTAACACCTTGTTCCTTCCCACCAACCAAGCAAGGTCGATCACCATTGGAGGAGCACCATATCGCCAAACAAAAGTCATCTGACTACCCCCATTACTACTAAGCCCTCTAATCATTTAACCATCACATCAAATTCTTTATGATATCATGGGGTGTACCTTGGAGAGCATATCCAGGAGAGAGACCAACTCCACCTCTTCATCATATAAATTTCTTCTACATAGCAGACCCGAACAACTTGCTCACCTTGAAAGCTAAAACAATTTGCAACCGTTATGTTTGTCTCTGCCGAATCCTTTGCTAAACAGGGAAATACTTCACTCAGCTTTTGCTCTCCCAACCATGCATCCTCCCAAAACTTATCTTTTCAACTTTACCCAAAGAGAAACCTACCATTTCCCAGACCTTATTCCTTATTGAAGCCACCGATTTACAAAGAAACGACGCCCTATACAGATATGAAGATCTTATACATCGTCCCCCTTCTTCCACCCCATATTTCCTAATTTCTACCTACCACTTCTCTCCACAAACTACCATCTTCCGCTCCAAACCCGCTTTTCTAGTAATGTTAAACTCATCACCTCCAAACAAGGTCTGGCTAAATAGGGTCAGATAGGTTGAATTCCAAGTCGATGTGTGAATTACCCTAGAAGAAGTTGATAGTCATCCTGTAAAACAGATCTCCATCTTGAAAAATAAATTAACTAATGATGTATATCTTTCACTATGAAGTTTAATGTGAATTGTTGTTAGGCAACAATACTGATACAGGTGCGGGCGCGCGCGCGCGCGTGTGTGTGTGTGTTGGGGGGGGGGGGTCGTCCGAGAATGATCTGAAACAAAACGAGTGAAACAAGATCTCAGTGGTCATTTATCACTAGCAAAGCCCAAAAATGCATGATGCTCAGTATTTTAAATTTTGATGTTTGAACTGGATTATAATAGACATTTTTATAGAGGCGGTGTAAAACATTAGACAGAGTAACAACAGTAGCTATAAAGCATCAAAAAACATATAGAATGCATCAAGAACTTGTTTCTTTACACTTTTAGCTTGCTTTTTTTTTCCTTTTCTTTTCTTTTCTTTACACACACACACACACACACACACACACATGCACACGCACACCACACTCACTCCCTAGCTGGGTTTTCCCCACCTATGGGTTTCAAACCCAAGACCTCTTGTTGAAACTCCAAAGAGTCTACCAACAAGGCAAGGACTCAACCCCCACTTTAGCATGCTTAAACGCCTATTTATGTGCGTGGTTAAAAGACTTAGAACACTGTCAGATTACAAAATTCAGAAACTTTCCTGGTCAAATCGTGCCTGTTTACCATTAGCTTGTGCACAATTTATTTTTTTATCAGCTCATTCAACAATCATGTCCTTTCTATCTAAGATGTCTGATTTAAGAAGGTTTGTACAAGCAAAACATTATGTTACAGCGACAGGAATTCTAACAGAAATCACTACAGAAGAAAATAAACTTTGGTTGTTCAACCACGAAAAGGGGATACAAGGTATGAAACAAAACTTAAAACACACATGCACACGCACACACCACAAAGGATACTGAGATGCTACATTCTTTAACAACACAGGCCCAACTTCCACAAACTTCGTGCTTTTTTCACCTGGCAAAAGTACCATTACATGGTACAGTACAGGTATGACTTATATGGTTAGGCAAAGCCCAATTCAGAAAAGCCATATGTCATGTTTCTTCTATGGCAGGTGGGTAAAACATGTACATATCCAGAAGTCCTCGCAGAAAATAAGTGAACATCGAAAAAATAAAAGAAAAAAAAAAAGATAAAAAAGTAACACCTGCAGCAGTGCTTATTGTGAAAATATAGCTCATGTACACATCATTTTTATGGGTTAGTTCACACACCCCATTGTTAGTTCACCCACGCACCCCTGTTAGTCACATCACAATGTTAGCCACCCCCACTATGAAAATTGATACCATGACCTCAGTGTTGAAACGAGGCTATCTTCACTCAGTCTGCCACTTGAGCCCATGTACACATCATACATACAAGAAAATAGTGAATGTGTATAGAAGTTCTTATTCAACAGCGGGCTGTTGTTTCTCTTATACAGACACACTTGTAACCAATTTAATGAATTGTAAAATTTTCATTAATGAGAAATGTAAGGTCTTAATGCATTTTAGTAGGCTACTCTGCCATTGTGATCCAATGGGTGAGCTAAAGTGGAGTCTCTGCTTGGAAATTTGCTAACTGATTGAACCAGGGAATGTGCAGGAGACGAGTCATTTCGTCCCATCTTGCTGGGAGACTGATTGGGTTATTTAGCTCATGGAGTCATGGTATTCCGTAATGTGGCAACGGTAACGGTGACCATAACAACAACCACCATTATCATTACAATATGGGCCGTACGGTGTTCCTTTTTTTCTTGAAAAAAAAAAAAAACTATATCAGCCGCTCAACAGACCATTGCATAAACGCATAACAGTTGACATGATGCAGGGGCATGTGATGACCTAACCCTAGATGCATGAATATTCAGTTGGAAGATATTCAAATGATAAGATTACGAAACTAGCTACTTTCAATCAGAGGAAACTAACAAATCTCAACACGAAAATGAGGTTCGTCCGTCCAAATCATGCCCCTTCGTATAAAACCATGTAAAATCGTAAAACATGGAGGATCTAGGGATATGAGGATATCCCAGATCTAGCATAGACCAGTCCACAGTCAAGTTTGAATCCGGTTATCGTGACTAAGCATCCCTCTTTTCGATCGTACCCAAAAAGGGGAGGGGGGTTTCAGAAAAGGACGAGGGATGTCGAAAAGCAATGGGCTCTCATGAAGTACGAATTAGGAATCAAAAGAAGCTTACCTTTCCTCGCACCTTGAAGAAAGAGAGAAGAGAAAACAGAAACTCCGAGGTGAAATCCTCAACACCAGAGGGCCAATCCTGAAACGCTAATCTTTCAACAAAGAGGAAGAAACTCACGAATTTTCTATTCATTCCATAAATCGAAATGGGGTTTCTCACAGTATATATAAGCTACGAAAATAAATAAAAAAAAGTGCACTAAAGTGCCTGCAAACCAAAGAAATAACATAAAAACGCCTAAAGTAAATAACGATACTAAAGCGCCTAGAAACAAGGAAATAAACAGAAAAGCGCCTAAACGTAAAATCCGCTCCATGGTCCAGCGGTCATGATGCTCCTGCGCGATCCTGCATCTCGCGTACTCGTAACGCGTCAGAAAATGGGCCCCATGGGCCCGGCGTCCATCCACATCAACTCGTCTGCTCCAACACTCGATCTGCGACGTCACCTTCCTCTAGTACACTCTAAAGGGTGCACCACTAATGTTCGCATCATGACACCATTACCATTGCGTAACGGCTATTACAGCACACCTTGCATGGAGTCGATACACTTTCCTTGGTTCGTGGGAGTTTTTCCATTGATGCGAAACTTTTGAAAACTTCAACAAACAGAACCTTTACTTTTCCAACTCAAAGTAATATATAAAAAAAATAAAATAAAATAAAAAATGCTTTTAATATAACATGGCCATTGTCTAACATCACTGCAATAAGCCATCTGCCAAAAACTTAAAACCTTGAAGTCTTGAACAACTCAAGAATGATGGTCCCTGACTGCAAAAAGCTGCTATTACAGTCATTCTGACAATGATCTGCAACCCAAATCTTATACAAGGCAATAACACATATGCTAACTCAACTGGTTCAAGCTTAAACTATAGCTAGGTACACTACACCATGATCTGTGTGAAACTCAAAATAACAAAAATTATGCAAAACATAACAAGAGCACTTGTATACGAAACACTAGTTATCCCAACTGCCATTTGCCAGACCACTGCATCTGGGCTTCTATTTGTCAAGCTCATGTGAAGTTATCTAATAATTTCACCCCAACATGCGGACCCAAGTGTAGAAAAAGATCCAGCTCAGCCTACAGAGTTAATCCAAAATGACCAAAGACTTCCTCACAAGAAATTCTGTGAATACTGATTCAAGGATGACAATAGGAAGGAATGGTAAAGTACCCCTTACATCTTCCCAATAACCTTTGTTCAGAAACACAATCAATTAATCACTAGAAATCTGGATGCTATCCTCAAAAAACACCTCACAGCTGCACTACTGAAACCCCCTTGTTTTAAAAGCATTCTTCGCATCTTCATTTTCAAAGGTCACATTTGTTTTCCAGACATTTACAGAGAATTAATCTGCCCCCCATCAAGTCCAACAAGATTGGCAGGAATTGATTGTTTTAACATCCCACATCAATAACAAATCCAGAACACCAGCTACTGCAACCATGATTTCATCAAAATCACCTTTACAAACATCAAATTAGTATTATTTGGGTTCCTATTGTTTAGGATACAGTTAAAATTGAACTCTTTATTGAAAGATTGTTTTAAGTCTCTATATCATCATGGCAGAAATTATCATAGCCGTGTCGCAGCCATGTCATGTTTCACCAATCATTACAAAGACAGATTCTGTGTTCCGTTAAATACAAACGCTTAAGTTTTATTAGTGATAATTTTTTTAGCAAAGCAATACATATGTAACTACAAGATCAGATTTCTGTGTTCCACAAAATTTAAACAAGAAAATTTATTATTTAACAAAAAAATTAGCAAAGCAACACACACAAACACTAGGAGAAAGCATCAAGTCCACACTTCAATGGTTACGGACCGGTGCAAATGACATAGTTTTGATTGACCAGAAAAGAGAGCAGATGCAAAGCCCAAAAAAACATAGAAAGGATGTGGCTGGAAGTAATAAGTTGGTTGAAGTTGAAGGCTACAAAGGGGCAAGGGCAAGGACCAAAAGGACATGGTTGTACATGGTAAGAAAGGGTTTGATGACCTGTGGTTTAACTGAGGATAAGGTCCTCGATAAAGTGGGAATGCCAGAATGAGATTCATATAGCCGACCCCAATTAGTTGGGATCAGGCTTAGATGGTACACAGAAGCATGCACGTGCACACACAAAATAACAATTAAAAGTAAGTTAATGACGGAGAAAGAGCTGTTGCTCCAGAAAAAGGTCTTGTCACACCACCCCCACTGTGTTCTTGACCCAGTTTGCTGCTGTGCATACAATGGGAGGAAACCACTGCAAGAGATTTGTCACAAATATCCGTTGCAAATCTACATGAGAGTGGACATCATCATTCACCTAGTGGAATAAAGCAATCTGCCTTCAAAATGAAGGGAGTGAAGAATACGGGAAAAATCTAAAACTCGTTCCAGCAATTAAGAAAGCTCAGCCTTGTTAGAGCTTTTGACACCTAACAGACCAGCACAGGACTTCCTCAACTGCTTTCCAGTAAATGTGAAAAATGAGGACCAGATTGCCATTGAGATTCCATCACCCTGATACTCTTCATTGAACCCAAGTGAAAACCCCAGTTACAATCTCCATTGATGCAAACAGCCCCCATAGGCAAGTGAACACCCCCAAACACAATTCCTTGGTGTAAACAGCTCCCACAGGCGATCAGATCAGATTGGTGGGCCCCACAAATGTGCATTGTTCACAAGTGAACATTCTTCCTCCATAATCCCGCAACAATCTAGAATTTTGTTGCACTTGTTCTTCCAACTTTTCAACCTTGGCCTCCATCAACTCCATCTGTTGAGCCCAAATGGCATGTTTGGGCATCCCCAGGATTGATGTTGTGATAACAGTTGATATGGTCCTTGCCCCAAGAGCAGGGACAAGTGCTTGATCCTCTCCAAAGTGAACCTACCTCCTACTGCACAAGACATTGAATGGTTTATGGGAATTAATCTCTGCTTTATTATTTGATAACTAAATAAATAGAAAAACTTTCGATTCGTCCAAGATTCGGATATCCCAATGATAGCAATAAATACAAAATATCGCCTCCTTCAATCTAACCCCCACCATGCTAATTCCTATACACCTTGGATTTTGTTTTATATTTTTTATTTTATTTGATTCTTGGATCCTATTAGGTTCAATCTTCCCATGGTGTTAAAAAATGGTTACTTAACGGTAATGGTAGGAACCGTTACACATTATGGAGCTGTAACGGCCGATACAGATTTTCTTAGCCCCCGCAATACGGCCTGTATCATAGCCAATTTTTTCAGTATCAGTATCGACGGATTCATCGCACCCTTGGGATATGGAAACATACCACGTATCGCACGTATTGTGTAATGTATCGCTGTTTAGGGGAAACGTTAGGAAATTGGTTCAATTTTTCCACGAAACTTCAGGAGATGTTGAAAAAGACATTATTATACTCTTAAAACTCAAAAGATAACAAAACACAAGTATGTAAGATAGGTTTCCTTTGTATACAGACATAAACTAGGGATTGTCCAGCAGAAGTGATGCAATTATATTCAAAACTAGCTCATATATAATTCATAGATCATGGAAGGCATGCATGGAAGTCGAAAATCGAAGGTCAAAATAAAAAATCAGATTTTTTTTTTCCATTTTCCCCAAATTTGAAATTTTGAAGGCCAAAATCCATGACTAAGCATGCAAAACATGCAAAATTAAGAATTATGAATTTCATTCCATCGATTCCAAGTGATTTAAATAAAGAAAAAAACTATTCAACACGAAAAAGATCATTCATTTCATTTCCGATACCACATGCTCCTATCTCGATTTTCGCTCCTAAATCTCCTTTTCACTCCAAACAATTGAAACTGAATGGCTGAAATCACCTTAAGAAGGTAACAAAAGCAAAGCAAAGAAGAAAGATTTTTTGGGAATCTTGGCAAATTTTCCAATTTTTTTGCAAAAGGGGCTGACACTCATATCAATGATACGTATCAATAGTACCAATGATACAAAGGCGTTTATAACTGAGATATTTTCAAAATATTACCATATATTGGTATATCATTAATACATTGCGATATTTTGGAACATATCACATAATACAAGGAAGAAGGTGAACTTAAGCTCAGTTTCATGTCGCCCACATGTGATATTGATAGTATCAGCCGAATATTGCATTCACAGATCATAACAGGAATGATTACGACCAACGTTGCTGTTATTGAATACCTCGACAGTAACAGAGGGAGTTGTACGATACGGGGTTGTAATGCCCTTTTTGAAAAAAAAAAGACCCGTAACTTGTAATGCACATAACAGACGAACATTACAGGCCAGTATGGTACGATACATTTTTCCTCCTATAAAATTTTTTTACTGTTACAAGGTTTTAATGACCATTACCGTAACAACCATTAAGTTGACTATTACAGTCACCATTATCATTATTGAGTACCTTGGACCTCCCTTCAATTCCTCTTCCAACTCATTCTCCTCTTCGGGATCGCCATATGGCAGAAACAATTGTTGCAACTTGGGGCAAACTTTCCATCACAATTGTAACACAGGCCCTGACTCATGACATTTTTTTTATGGGAGCAACTCCTACTTTGGATATCATTGAATTAACGTTGTTGATTGGGTTTTGTTTAGGTCTTCTCAATGCCATAATCACAAATCTCATTCTCGGCAATTTCTTGGGAGATTTTCAAATTTAAGGTTTTTCTCAGGAGATTATCAAGAAAAGCTCGTAGAAAATAATATATTCATAAATATTTATTTTAAATTAATAAATAAAGTAAAAAAAATCAACATAATATATCCACAAAAAAATGCGCCATCAACAAATTACATGACAGCTATCATGATTGGGGTTGGGGGAAAGAACGGTCATTGTTAGGAAATATAGTGGGGGGAAATGGAAATAGCAAACCACAAGAGGTGTAGAATATTGAGAGAGAAGAAAAGATGAGAGTTTTTAGGAGAAAAGTGAGCCGATATTCCATATATTAACACTCACTCTCAAGCCGGAGCGTACATGTTGTCGACACCAAGCTTGCAATATATATGCATGGACCGACTGTGAGGAAGAGCCTTAATGAATACATCCGCAAGTTCATCATATGACTGGACATATGGTGTAGAAATTTTGCCACTGAAGACCTCACATATGAAGTGGCATTTACCTCCATACGTTTAGTTCTTTCATAATAGAATAGATTATTAACAATATAGGAAGCAACCTGATTCGCAAAACAACTACATTGGCAGATTCACTACAAACCTCATTTCTTGTAAGTCTCTTGACTATACCAACTCACAAGTAGTATGAGCCACTGCTCTATATTTTGCTTCAACATTTGATCCGGCCACAACACTCTGCTTCTTACTCTTCCGTGTAACTAAATCTTCTCATAAATCCTTGGTATCCAATAGAAAATCATGTCATCCAAGGATCCAATCCAATCTACATCAAAGTACCCTATGACCTGAAGATAATTGTTTCATCTATATAGAATTCCTTGACCTAGAGATCTTTTAAGGCATTATAGAATTTAAACGACTGCATCCATGTGTGATGCCCTCAGAGAGCTCACAATCTAACTCACCACTAACAACATAAAAAATATTCGACTGGGTGATCGTTAAATAGATGAGTTTACCAACCAATCTTCAACGCATCCCTGGGTCTTCAAGTACCTCCCCTTGATCACTACTAAGTTTATGATTTGGTCCATAGGTGTATTTACTGGCTTAGCACCAAGAAGGCCAATCTCTATGAGCAAATCCAAAACACATTTTTATCGAGACAAATTGATTCTTTTTTTTTTTTGGCAACTTCTATACCGAAGATGTCCTAAATATTTTATGAGGAAGTGTCTTTGTAGATACTTCTTCAAGTCCTTCATTCCCTTATTATCACTTCCAGGAACAACAATATCATCAATGTATACTACTAACACTACGAGGCTTGACATGGCTCTCCATATAAAGACAAAGTAATCTACATGGCTTCAAATAAAGTCATTGTTCAATACAACTTCACTAAATTTGCCAAACGAGGCACGTGGTGACTACTCTACACCATAAATCGTCTTTCACATTTTACACACCTTGCCCGACTCCCCCTTGGCAATGAATCCCAACAGTCACTCCATATACCTCTTTTGTGAGATCGTCATGAAGAAATACATTTTTAACATTTAGATGGAAGAAGGGCCAATCATGATTTACGACCGCAGAGAGAATAACACAAGTTAAATTCAATTTGGCAATGGGAGTGAATGTTTCAGTATAATCAACACCAAGCATCTAAGTATATCCTTTAGCAACCAAACAAACCTTTAACCATTCAAACATACCGTTGGGTTGGAATTTACCAGTGCACACCCGTCTACAACCAACAACACATTTCCCTGTAGGTAGACCGGTGAGCTCCCAAGTGTTATTTTGACAAAGAGTAGCTATTTTCTCTTCCATCGCCTGCTTCCATTACTCATTTAATAATGCTCCTGATATGACTTGGAAACAGAATGAAATGACAAGGATAGAGCGAATTTACGAAAATTGGAAGACAAACATTAGAAAGGCGCATTTAGAAATAAAACAATCAGTACATGCATGCTTGCCTTTCCTAAGGACAATAGAAACAACAAGCATGTCTGGAGACTCCGATGGATCACAAGGTTCAAAAGAAAATAAGGTAGGAGTGGTTGCACTGTCTGTCAGTTTCATCATGAGTAAACTTTCAGTTGAGGTATAGCGGGTATGAGATGGACCTGTCTTCGTCGATTGTAATAGGTATAGGGACAGCTCCTATTTCAGGAGATTTATTTTCATTTTAGAATAATTGAATGGATTCAGAGAAAGTGACATCTACGCACTCTCTCCAAGTGAAGGGTTGCAACATCAATAACCTCTCTGTTTGAGAGTATCTAAGAAAGACACATTTGATGGCTCTGTTAGAGTCCCCTGATATACATTGATACGCCATCGTCTAACATCTCGACCTTTTAGAGAAAGTGGTTGTTTATCATGGTATCAAAGTGAAAGGTTCTGTGTTCGAATCCTGAAAGTAGCAAATATGCCACCAGTAATATATTCTCCCACGGGGAGCCATTTATGGTGTGAGTTGTGTGTCCCTCCACCCTTGCCCAGTATGTTCCCATGCGGAGTTCCACCCCGCATGTGCAGGAGAGTGTTAGAGTTCTCTGATATGCATTGACACGCCATCCTTTAACAGCTCGAGCTTTTAAAGAAAGTGGTTGTTTATCATGCTCTAGGATTTAATTTATCATGAACTAACTCCAACTTGTGAACAAAACACACACATCCAAAGACTTTGAGAGGCAAAGAGAACGGTAGAGCGTATGCAAGTAAGATGTCATGAGGTGACTTACCCATTAAGATCATTAAAGCGTTCTATTTATCAGAAAGCATGTCGTAAGAACTACATTACTTCATAAACTTTTAGAAACATTCATACAAAGTAATAAGGCCCGAGCTACGTCTAACAAGTGATAATTTTTCCATTATACTACATTTTTTGTGGGGTACATGCGCACTAGATGCAATATACATGTTTCAAAAAAATACAAGCAAAAGGAACTTGACATATATTCCCTGGCGTTATTGAAACAAAACACAAACACCTTTGATTTAGATTGATTTTGCACCTTCATGTGAAAGGTCTTCAAAAATAGAGAATAATTCAAATCATTCTTCCATTAAATAAATCCTAGTCATACGTGAAAAATCATCGATGAAGGTAACAAAATATTAATGCCCTGTCCTACTATGAATTTTAACATGTACCCAAACATCTAAATGCACTAGAGAAAAAGGAAGTAGATTACGTTTTTCTTCACATGGGAGAAACATAGCACGATGATGTTTACTCAGCTCACATACTTCGCACTCTAAAACTGACACAGGTGATAAAGAATCAATAACACTAATAAGAACTTTCAAGGACGAATGACCAAGATGGCAACTGCCACTGATAGGGAGAGATGCCCTTATACGATGCAACACCAACAGCTTCATGGTTTAGATGGTACAATTTGTCTTGCTCATACCCTCCACCAATTTTTTGTTTCATCTTGAGATCCTGGAAAACACAATGTGAAGGATAGACTGTCATAGAGTAGTTAAAAGATTTGGTGAGCTTACTGATTGATAGAAGATTTAGAAGAACTTTAGAGACGGAGGACAGATGATAATGAGAGAGGAGCTTGAATGAATAGTACCCATTCCATGAATTTTGGACCAGGTATCGTTGGCTAAGGTGATGGATTGGTCCAGCTAACGTATAAGATTCGTTAATCCGCACATTATATCAAACCCTATAACCAAATCATACCCAAACACACCCAATCTAAGAATAGACTCTTCCACTTGAAAACAAAAGGGAAAAAAATGCAATAACCAGAAAATAATCAAAGCTCGCACCAATTTTTATAGCCTACATTACACGCCCCACTTGCGAAAACATGCACCTGCACAAACCCTAAAAAAGGGTTGATGCCCAAAGCTTGTAGACAAGAAAAAACCCCAAAAGTCACTCGACAGTTTCTCTTTATTGAGTTTTTATATGAAGGAAAACAAAAGAAAAGACCTAACACTAATCTGAGCTTTACATCAAGCATAAGCTATGTGCTAGATGTGACAATCTCAACCCTACAATCTTAATTTAAAAGAAAATGACTGAAATACCCTTACCTACTTAACTGAGACATAAGCAAAGCATAAAAATAAACCAAAAAGAATCCAAAAATAAGATGAAATTCATACTTAAGATAAATGCCACCAGAAGACCCCTTTGTGGACCCAAAAGTGTACCATGAATACCACGATGCGTGGTCCATTGATGAATCTACAAATGCGGCCTATTATAGGAGATATTTGGACCCCTTTCCACATTTTAATCCAATCCCAAAACTCCTCAGCAATACATCAGCCCAATCCATCAGCATTTGTTTGTCCATGTCCTCATCATGAATGAACCATTTAACACAACACCGATGGAAGAAAAAACACTAAAGTCACCTATCATATGGTCTGATGCTATAAAGTCAACGACCCAGGAAGAAGAACCCTTTAATGCTAAACAAGTCATGCCTGAGGTCACAAAACGATTACGGGCATGGGCCTCCAACCCACTTGAATTTGGTTATGGGCCTATGGCCCACTTGTTGCCTGGTGTTTTTAATATTTGGATATGATGGACATAATGTTTATTGTATTTGGGGCATTTTCATTATATTTGCTTTTTATTACTTAAATATAAGAGAAAGGGAGTGGGAACATGCAACCCTAGCCCATCTTTTCTTCTCTTTTTCTTTCTTCTTTTCTCTTGCTTTCTTCTCTTTTTCATCTCTATGCAAATCTACATGGTATCAGCGATTAGTTAGTAGTGGTTCAAACCCCATAATCTTCTCCAATCCACCCCAGATTGTTAGATTTAACTTTTGGGATCTTCCAGAAACATAAGGGACCAATCGGGCCTTAAGGGAAAGCACTTTTTTTTTGTGCAGAAAACATGTTGTTTTCTACATCATTATTCAAGCAAAGGGAAAACACTCTAAAAAAAGAGCGTAGATGTCTTGATAGATAATGAAGGCTTGTTAATTTTTCATGAGGTGATGTTTAAAGTTATTCGTTTATGTTGGTTGCATTGCATAGAAGCAGTTTTGGGTTGAATATTCCTACCCATAAAGTCATGTGCAACGTGAGAATTGTGTTAACATGATTTAGAGTTATTCTAGGCCATAAATGTCTATGTTTTGTGATTTTGGATGTGTAGTTGTGTGTATCTTCCTCAAAAAAAAAAAAAAAAAAAATTGTGTTCTTCATTGGTGTTGAAGTTTATTGTGGAATATCTACGAAGCCCAAAAGTGTAGTTGTTGGTTCCTCATCTCTTAGGGAAATCCAGAGACCCTCCTTCAATGTGCCAATAACCTCTGTCAAGTTGAATGGGAAGAATTATTTTCTATGAGCCAAATTTGTTGAGGTTTTCCTCTTAGCTCGCAAAAAGGATCAATACCCTACAGATCCTAAACCGAAAGAATTTGATCCTAAATACAAACAATGGATGTATGAGGATGCCCAAATTCAATCTTGGTTATGGAAAAGCATGGAGTTTGCGGTAAGCTCTAATCTAGTGTTCGTAAAAACAGCGAAAATTGTCTAAGATTCCGTGAGGATGTACTCTTTAGAACAAAATATTTCTCATGTGTATCAATTATATGAGACATCTTTTCAAGAGGATAAGCCCATTAGTGAGTACTTTGCAAAATTAACAGGAATGTGGGAAGAACTTTCCATATATCATCCTATTCAATTAGACATCACCCTCACGAAAAAGAAGTGGGAAGAGATAAAAGAAGTGAAACTTATGTCTAGACTTCCAAAAGAGTATCAATCAATAAAATATCAGAATTTGAAAGGAATTTGCAGAGGTTGCAAGGCTCTAGAGTCTCCTTTGTAAACAAATTCAAGAGTTTTCATGTTAAGGCATCTGATAAATCTACATTGCGTTAACCTTTTCATCGAGCTATTCTAGTTCACGTGGAGGTTGTGGTGGACATGTTGGGCGTGGTGCTTTTCATGGTGGCAGATGTGGTAGATTCCCAGAAGGAAGTAAAGGCGGACGTGGTGGTCAAGAAAACCATGCGTGTACTCATTATGGCTTGGCAAATCATACTATGGACTTTTTTGTTGGGATCCTCATGAAAAATTCACCAAAAAAATTTTGAGAGGTAACAAAAAAAAATTCACATAAAGATAGAATTTTTTTTGAAAAATTCACAAGAATAGTCAAGCCCTTTTGGTAGAGGATGATTTTCCAACGGTAGACCCACTTCTCGTGCTTCATCCAATCCTAGTCGTGATCATATAGGTTTTCATTATCACGGGAGGAATATGTGCATTTTCTATCTTCTAGTGGCTTTATATCCAACAATGCTACATCCACCTCTACAGCCACTTTGGCTCAATAAGGTAAAGCATGTCTTCTATCATCCTTTCCCTCATCTTAGATCATCAACTCTAGGGTGTCTGACCATATCTCTAGTAATCATAATCTCTTTCTTTCTTTTGATTGTATTTCGTCAAATACATTGTTTACTTTGGTTGATGGTACATTATCTAATGTCATTGGAGTTAGGAGCTCAGCCTAATGCATCAGTCTTCAAGTCATCAGATCTATATATACCCAAGTTTTCATTTAGCATTTTATTTTTAAGTAAACTAACAAGGTCCTTTAATAGTTTTGTATCCTTCTTTCCTTCTTATTGTATGTTTCAGGACCTTGACTTCTTATCGTATATTTCAGGACCTCGAAATGGGCAAGACAATTGGTAGAGGTCATGACAGGAATGGTTTGTATTACTTGGAGATAGAGCTAGTAGGTGCGGCAATGCTTCCTTCGGATTCGACAATTTAACGACATCATCATTTGGAACATCCCTCTCTCCAAAATCTATAGACTCGCATCCCATCACTTCTCAAGATGTCAAAGTTGGAGTGTAAAGCACGCAAGCTGGGAAAACATCATAAAGTTTACTTTCCATCTAGAATTGATACAAGAAGTGATGTTTCGTTTAAATTAGTCCATAATGATATATGGGGACCAGCTCAAATCCTTAGTTTATTAGGTTTTAAATACTTCATTAATGATAACTCTAAGATGACATGGTTATATCTAATAAACCATAGGTCAGAAGTCTTTCATATATTTCAAAATTATTATAATGAAATAAAGAATCGATTTAAGGAAAAATTGTTCATGTTTAGGTCAGGTAATCGCCTAGAATTCATTTCAAAGGATTTTCAAACCTATTTACAAAGTCATGGCATCATCCACTAAACCTCTTGTGTTTCTACACCCCAACAAAATGGGGTGAATGAGCATAAGAATAGACATCTGGTGAAAGTGACTCAAGCCTTGTTATTAGGAAAGAATGTTCCGCAAATCTTCTAGGTTAATGCAATTCTTATTGCATGTCGTTTGATCAAAAGGATGCATTCATCAATTTTGGATATCAAAACATTGTTCTCTATAGTGTTTCTTGATCAACCAGCTTTTTTTTGTTCATCCCAAAGTGTTTAGTTGTACTTGCTTTGCTCATATATTTGAGTCCAATCGAGATAAAATCATCTCATTACGTTAAGTGTATTTTTCTAGGCTATTCTTGTACTTAAAAGGGTCATCGATGTTATTCCCCCACTCTTAAAAAGCATTTTAAGATTTTTTGGTGTTAGAGATTGTTGGTGTTCCATTCTAAGTTAAAGATGAACGTACTGTTGAAGCAGCATCCATGAAAGCTCCCTTGCCAAAAGTATTTCCTTTAAAAATTGATGTTGAGATGCCATCGTCACCTCGAAAGAATTTCACAAACTTGTTACAGCAAAAGTAGAAAATTTCAGGCATTGCAGACTATTCCTCTTAAGTCCACACAATCGGCTACTGCACCTACTAAGGTTCTTAATTTTTCTAAATCTCCTGAGGTTGTTAATAATCTTCCTATTGAGATTTGAAAAGGTAAACATTCTTGTGTTACTCATCTTATTTCCATCTATGCCACCTTTACCCATTTGTCAACAAGTAATCATAAGTTTGCCCTCAACTTATCTTTTGCATCCTTTCTTAAGTCAATCCAAGCAGCATTGTTAAATGAAAATTGGAAACAAACTATGGATTAAAAGATGGAAGCTATGTACTCCAATGATACTTAAAAGCTTACTGGTCTCCCGTCAAGACTCCAGTCAAGTGGATATGGATGTACATAGTTAAATTCCTACATGATGGGTCATTTGATCGTTACAAAGCCAAGTTGGTCACTAAGAGAGACTCAAGTTTATGGGGCAAATTATTTGGATACAATTTTCCCTGGGGGCTAAGCTTAATTTAGTTCAAAATGTGATATCACAGCTACAAATCATGATTGAGCTTTCTTTCAACTAGATGTGAAGAATGTGTTCCTACACAGAGACCTACGAGAAGAAATCTACACGGAGCAACCTACTAGGTATGTTGCTCAAGGGGAGTCATTTAAAATATGCAAGTTAAAAAAATATATATGTGGGTTGAAGGAATTGCCAAGAGCTTAGTTTGAGAAGTTCAATAGCATGGTTGTATCTTTTGGATTAAACATGATTTAAGTATATCACTCAATCTTTTCAAAGCACTCAACTTCAGGCTACATACTGTTGGCTGTGTATGTCGATGACATTATAATGACTGGTGATGACTTCGAGCGTAATGAAAAACTAAAAGCATACCTTAAAACTCAATTTGAGATCAAAATCTTAACTTTCTTTAATATTTTCTGGGCATTGAAGTGGCAAGATTGAAAGTTAGAATAAATCAATGTCAAAGAAAATATACTCGTGACTTGTTAAAAGAGATGAGAGATGTTGGGCGCCAAACCAATTGATAAACCAATAGACCCTCATCTCAAATTAAAAGTTGAAGGAGAATTGTTAAAAGACCCACGTTGATTGGCAATTTTTTGATGAAGGTGAGCCACCTTCAATATGCAGACGATACGATTCTCTTCTGTGATGTAGATTTGGTTCCGATCGATAATTTACGTAAAATCATTGTGTGCTTCGAAGCAGTCTCAAGCTTGAATATTAACATGTCCAAATGCAAATCGTTACGTATTCACGTTCCTCAGGATGATCTTTCTCATTTCGCTTTAGTTTTCAGTTGCAATTCAGGCCCCTCCTTATCTTGGGCTACCGTTGTATATCGGCAAGCTTGTTAAACATTTATGGGACAAGGTCGTCGAGAGGATTGCGAGGAAACTATCTAGATGGATGCATCGGTATCTCTCCTTGGGGGGGCGCTTGACCCTCATCAAATCGGCCTTCGTTAATATGCCGATATACTTCATGTCGCTTTTTAAATGTCCTAAGTCAGTGTTCTAGGGATTAGAGAAACTTAGAAGGGATTTTTTTTGGAAGGGGTCCAGGGATTCCCCCAGGTTCCATCTCTACTTAAACAGGGGAAAGTGTGTAAGCCAATTCATGAGGGAGAGGCAGGTTTGAAGCATTTAGATCTCATGAACATCGCTCTTCTTCATAAATGGCATTGGAGATTTCGTTCCGAGAAAGGAAAGATGTGGAGGGAGATAGTGGCATCTAAATATGGAATTCAACCTACGAATTGGGGCATAAAACCCTCTTTGCTCTATCACGCTTCTCATATTTGGAGGGCTATTATTACTTCCGAGCATTCTTTCCGATCAGGAGTTTCCTTCACCTTGGGGAAACGCAATTGTATTCAGTTATGGTTAGATACTTGGTGTGGAGATTTGTCGTTTCAGGATCGTTTTCCAGGTTTGGCTCGTTTGGCTTCCGATCGCTTCATCACAGTAGACAAGTACTTTTCTAATCAGTGGTTCAACTATTTGATCTCCTCCTTTTCGCTAGAATCTTTCGGACGAAGAGTGCACCGATTTTTTGTCGTTGTTGGATCTATTGAAGTTCGCTTCCCCCTTACTTCTATATGAAGACTCCTTGGTTTAGAACTCTCATCCTTCCGGTCATTTCTCTGACCGATCGTTTTATGGTTTGGTGTTGAAGCTCAACTCTCCCCCTCCAGGCTACTCACCTTCCTTCCCTTATTTCCATTGTTTTATGGTGCCCCTCCGAGAATTGAGCTTTCATTTCGCTTGTGGGTAGGAAAAGGGTGTTTACTATCAACAATCTCCAAAGAGCTCTCATCCTCCCGAATATCTGCCTTATGTGTATGAGAGACACGGAATCCATTGACCATTTATTCCTTCATTGTTCATTTGCTAAGGAAATTTGGGAGTACTTCCTTCGCATTTTCCACGTCTCGTGGGTGATGCCGAAGTCGGTAGTAAATTTTTGTGGGCCTGGCATGGGGGAGGAGTGGGGAAGTTGCGAAAACATATTTGGCGCCTTGTTGCAATGGGAGTTCTTTGGTTCATTTGGAAGGCTAGAAATAACTAGTGCTTTCAGAACATGGATTGCTCCCCGACCAATTCTATTCTTTCCATTTATTATGAGGTGTCAGAATGGGCTTCTTTTGTTAAATCAGCTTCCCACATTGATCTTTCTTCTTGGTTTTGTGTGTAGTAGTTTTGCCTTTTTATTTTCCGCTTTTGCGGTTTTGCAATAAAATTCTTTGTTACCTCTCAAAAATTCTTTGTTGTCAAACTCGTCTATTTGACCATCAACAGGCCTAATATTGCCTTTTCAGTCAGTGTGGTAAGTCAGTTCATGCAAAGTCCAAGGACATCACACCTAGTAGTAATTATGAAGATCCTCAAGTATTTGAAATTTTCCCCTGAGAAGGATATTCTTGACAAAGTTCATGGTCTTCTAATAGCAGGTTATTCATATGCAGATTATGAAGGCTCAAGACATGATAGAAGGTTAACTATAGACTATTGCAACTTCCTTTATGGTATGTGGTTGCTTGGAAAAGTACAAAATAGAACGTGCTTTCCAAGTCAAGTGTTGAAGCTGAATTATGTCAATGGCACATACGAATTGTGAACTTATAGGGTTGAAATCTCCTCTCAAAGAATTGGGATTCCGCATTCATGTTCCAATATCTTTACATTACAATAATCAAGTTGCGATAATATCACCAATAACCTTGTGTAAAGGCCGTTACGGAAAAAATGACCCGTAAAGGCCGTTACAGCCCCCGTAACGGCCCATTACGCCCCCCCATAAAGGCCTTAATGGCTCCGTAACGATCCATTAAGAGGATGATACAGGTTTTTCAAACTTTTTTCCAATAAAAGAAAAAGATATTGTAACGGCCGTTACGGCCCCTATCATAAAGGTAACGGTGGTGGCCGTTACGACCACCGTTACCGTTACAGAACACCTTGCGTACGAGCCATTACCTACAAAGAAACCTTTGGTTTCTTAAGATAATTTCATCACAAGATTTATGAGAAATAAAATTTTTTAAAAAATGAGGGGAGGAGATAAGAAAAGAAATCAACAAAAGATGGATCAAGATCAAGACAGCTCTAATTCCATGTAGAATATTGAGAGAAAGAAGAAAGAGAAGAGACGAGAGTTTTTCATAATAAAAGAGGAAAGAGAGAGATGAGAGCCCCCTTTATATAACATATTATGAAAAGAAACTCTTTATATAACATGGTATTAAGCTTTTTACTAATTTTTTAAGTAAATTACACGATATTATCACAATATTTTAAAACCAGTTCAGATTTTAAAAATCTCATGAGAATATCCTCTATCTTTCATGATATTAATACGAGATTTTGAAAAATCTCGATGATGTTTGTTTAATAACAGCCTTTAAGTAACGATAGCAACAAACGTCATTACTCGTTATAAGGCCATAACAGCCATTATGAGTCTTTTTCCTCTCTCTCTCTCTCTCTCATCGTAAGGGCCATTATGGCCTGTTTTGTAACGATAATGGCAATGGTTGTTACAGTCATTGTTACCATTATTGAATACTTCATCACTCAATGCAATGAAGCTATTAGAGTTTTTCTTCCTAAATGCGTGCCAACCCAATTATGGCCACCAAAGTAATGGATCAAATATCGACCTCAATCTCTTCCTTTAGCCATCCGATGAAGAAACACAAGCACTTTTTCGTCCATCCTCTTAACCCAATTTTCAAGCAGCTCAAAATTAGTTTGGTGGTTGCGAGCCCCGTCTGTTATAATTTCAAGAGCGTAGGGTCAAAATCTTTGGATCTAGTAGGTCCAAAAGGGATGTACAAGGCCTTTATGAAATCAAACCATGGCATGGTTGCTTGCATTTTCTCATACTATTGATACATTGCAAAATATCTCCATTTGAATGGAAAGGATGCTAATAAAACCTCTAATCCCCCAGCGTGTTCTGAATTTGAAAAATCATTCAATGCGATGAACCAAACTAGTCAAATGTTCGCCACTTAGCTTTTGAAAAGGTGCAACACGTATTCCTTGCTTTGATAGGCACCACTCTTTATCTCTATTGGGCCCAATGCTAGGTCCACTTAATACAAGCATGGGTTAGATGAGTTACTCTTCTAGTAATTCCTACTTTATATGGCAGTAGATTTCCTTTGATTACTAGGATTTACTCTAATTATACTGTTATTATTGTTTTTATTTTTATAATGTTATTTTTCTTCAACATTGGCAATGAAATCAATTATTTCTTCTAAAAATCCTGCAATGATGTTTACTGTTTAGGATGCAAAGCCTAAGCCCCCTTTTTGGGTTTTCCACTCCCTCTAACCACCCCAAAGTACCACCAAATAGCAAACATGCTAAAGCAGCCTTATCCTTCTAAGCAAAAAGCAAAAGAACACATTACGCAAATGATCTTTTTCATACAAGACATACTTCAAGCAATGCATAAGAGCTAATACATGTTTGGTGAAAGAACCATAAATTAGGAGGTGGCCATCATATCCTCTCAGAAGCAAGACATTGAAAACTGATATCCTCGTATTAGAGATGATTACCTTTAAGGATCCTAATAGAGTAACACAACAAAGGACTTGCACCCCCGTGCCTGTGGGGACTTGCACCCATGCACAACAAAGGACTTGCACCGCCCGCCCGGGCGTTGGGTGAACAGGCCATGCCGTGGGTATGCTCCCCACAAGCACGAGATCAATTCTCTTCCCGTGCACTTACCCAGGGCACGTGGATTGCGGGGTTTGCGTGCACCCGTAGGGATTAGTCCCATCCCCTAAGGGAGGTGTGGGACACCCTACATCAAAAAAAAAAAAAACAAAGGATTTGCGCCCAAACAAATTCAATCTAAACTCCCATACAGTAGCTTCTACAGCCACTTCACTTGAATCTACTCCCAATACCATTCCCACTTCTTACAGTCCATTAAACCTTGAGGCTTGTAGTGTCAGCATTTATCAAATAAATGGTGAATGATCAACCAGCACTTTACAATGAAAATAAGGAAAAGGGCAGAAATATTGTTAAAAAATGTTAATATGCATTTGCTTTTACTTCCTATTTGGTCTTCGAGTAAGCTCTAGGGGGGAAAACTTGAAGAAGGATCCAACTTGAAATATAAGGTTTTTAATGTCTCAGGAAAGTCTTGAGCCAAGAATCAAAATCACAAATCTCATGTCAAACTTGACATAGGTTGTGCTCCTCTAAATACAAAGACCAACTGGACAGTTAACAGACTACGCATTTGTCGTTTCATCCATCCAAAAGCTATAGGCCACAGGAAATAAAAATGACAAAACATTATGAACTACTATTTTTATGAGGCCATTATCGTTCCTCTTTCAGCAGAAAACTAGCACAAGAAACTTAGCACACACATCCGAAAAACAAAATTGAACCAAAATCTTGAAACCTTGAAGAACGACCAATTCCAGCTTGAACTAGACTCAGCCTAATAATTATGTCAATATTATCAAGTAAATGCATGTGATGTGGTACTTAACATGGTCACATTTATAAGATAAGACTCGCACAGTACATTACATTATTCATTCATTGCATATTTTGTGGCTTCCACATTTCTGTATCCTGAAGTCTATATGCTAGTTCACCATAATGCCATTTCATACTGCCCTATATGAATTTTTCAGTGTGGTCATAATTGGAACACTGATTCCCAGAAAATACATGAATTTTTCAGTGTGGTCAGAATTGGAAAACTGATACCCAGCTATCTTGTCAAGCATATACCACATATATGAAGCTAGGAATGCCACAGTAGTCCATGATAAAGTAGAGATTGTGACCGATCTCAGTAAAGAAAATGGAACTCGTTTTGGCTCATAGATGCACAAAACACATAGCTTAGCATTAAGAGATATGGGAGAAAGAATGAAAAAGTGCCTGCTTCAAAATGTTAGCAACTATACGTAGCTAGGACGGAGGAGTAGGAAACAAAGCATGACACAAAGCAGGAGCAGCACCTATGTAGAAGGTTTGTACAACTAATTTCTCATCTGAAATTGTTTTGTTGTTTCTCAATATTTCACATCAATTATAGAAATTCATTCGTTCATACATGTATATTTCCCTCCATTCTGCCCCAAATAAAGCATTTAAACACGTAAAAGGATAGCTCACCTGGATGATTCCACACTCGGATCATTCCATGCAACGGTAAAATAAACTTACATGTAATAGACTAACAAGTTCAAAATATCATTCAGTTTCCACCTTTATCAGGTAAAAAGAAGCTTCCATATGGATTTATACCCCAACAGAATCTTCACAATTTACAAGTGTCTGATTGAGGCTAACAACTGCCAACATACAAAAACGGAACTAATTCATCATCGATCATGAAACAGACAAAAATAACTGCAGTTTTCACCTTGAACACCAACCCAACAAGAGAAAACGCACATAAAAATTTAATTGCCTGCTTAATTGATCCTGCTGATCAGGTCAAAAACAACAGTATATCTTGCTTAATTGATCCTGCTGATCAGGTCAAAAATGACACATAGAAGTGTCCAAATATTAAAAATGAAGAAAAAGGACAGAATAATACAGCCTACCATGCTTTTTCAGGTTATACAACAGCATATTGAATTTATGGATTACAAACATCACAATTCAAGTGCAAGGACAGTTAAACTCATTTCAAGACAAGGCCATAAATTAACTTATCCAAATGCGTGATAGAGTAGAACATCAAACCTCAAATTTAAATTAAAAAAATCAATTGAATTGACTAACATTCAGAAAACACATCTAGAGGAAAACTGAAAGAAAGATGGCTTGAATTTTTAAACACCGTTAGTTGTTGACTGGTTAAAACTTTCAATCTGCATTCAGCATATAGTTATAAACCAAACTGGCCACAGTTTCACTCTTAACAACAGATCGCAAGTTTCAAAGGCATTCAGTAGCCATTTAACTTAATTCAACAAAAAAGAAGCTAAAACCTATCTCCTAAAAAATGAAAGAAAGAAACAGATCTAACATCAGACAAAAAAGGAAATACAAAATAGCAAATCAACATAACAGAGAAGCGCATAGCATATACATAGAGAGAGAGAGAAGGTACTCTACGAAAACCTAACAATCTTGTTTCTTGTTCCTAACAAATGACATTCCATGGTTTTCTTCGAAGTGAAACACCGCACAGAATTTTTGAAAAATTAAACGCCAATTTTTCGATTTCTAGAAGTCAAGCCCTCTACCCATCTCCAATTCAAGTCAAGCAAACCTAACTAATAAAAGGGGGGAAAATCCATTCCCTACTTAATCAAACCACCAAAAAAGTGAAAACTCAAACCGAACAGACATTAAACACAAATTCAAAAACCCTAACCCTAATTCGACCCTCTCCAGCTATATTTTAGAGATAAAACGCCAATTTCTCGCCCATAGTACAATAAAAAAAAAAGAGCAAAAGATCAGCAATCCTCATGAAACGCCACCATGAGAAAAAGCTGCAGAAAAGCAGGAAAACGTGACAATTCACCGTTTCGAAGGCGTTAGGGCATGGAAAACGAATAGAAATGCAGGGAAAGGAGATGAATTGGACCTTCTTCTTCCAGCCCTTAGGAGCTGGAAGATCCACGGAGACGACGTCAGCTCGAATTTCTGCCTGAGATAGCTGCTGCTTCTCAACAGCGGCGTTTTCTCCCATGTCTGGTGCGGTCGAGGACGCCATTTTTTTCGAGTTTTCGCGAGCTTGGAGAAGTTCCCGCTCTCTGCTCTGCTGCTGCCAAATGAAATGAAATGAAAGTTTTCAGGAAATGAAAGGGCAGTGGATATAAATAACAGAAAACAAAACTTTGATACTCTGGTAGCCTATTCTACTCCATGCACATGCAATTAAAATCTATCCACTTGTGATAAACAGAATTCAAAATAAACCGTCCAATTAGTTTTTAATGCTATATATTGATAACAAGCAAAAAATTACTTATTTTTATGATTTTTAAGTGAATGATTGTTAGACACCTAATGGACGTCTATAAAAGAAAAAATCATGGTCCACGCTCAATGAACAAACTCCATCAATCTGATATAAAAAAAGGTACGATGTATATGGTTTTGTAGTTTTCATCTAAAGTGGGACCCACTATTTAAACGGTTTGACGTATGCCACGTGTACAGCTTTCTTGTGCACAGAGTATATATAAAAACAACTCCTCTTCCACCGTTTTTTCTCTCTATGCTTGTCTCTCGCCCTTTGAACGGCGTGACGGAAACGGAGGGAAGTGAAAATTGGGCACTCAGAACTGGAATAGAATTTTCGGACTCGCGTCCGGCACCAACCCCGCTTTAATCGCGCGATTAAAGCCTCCATGTTGATGGACTGACGATCGCATTGTTTCATGCGCGTGGGGCCCTTGAGTTTGGGATCCAAGCCGTTGCTATGATGGGGCCCAGTACCTACGAGGGACGACTTACTTCTTTACTAGATCAGGAAATCTAAGACTTTGATCTCTGGCATATTCCGTTATTGTGAATTCATGAACGTTGTACTCGTTTCATTTCAGCTTCGAGTTGTTGGCCACTTTGTCCGTGGTAATGAAACATGCAGTTTGCTATATCTCTGTCCTAATTTCAAGCAGGATCATCTGACCGTACCGACCGTGGGTACCAATCTAGGGAAGCTTGTGCCCCCGTCAAACGCGTCAGTTTGGAAGATGGCTGAACCAGAAACATGTTCCCATTGTCAAACGCGGTTTGGCTGGTGACCACGACAGCCAGCTAGCTAGCTAATGTCAAAGCTCTCTAGGCTCAACCATGATATATATGTTTTTTATCCAAGCCCTCCATCCATTTTTAAAGCTCATTTCACGTCATGAGTCCAAAAACAAGGCAGATTGAAACCTCAAATGAACCACACTACATGAAACAGTGGGAATAATGGCGTCTGCCATTGAAACCTTTCTAAGGCCTACTTTGATATCTATCTGTCATCCAACCTGTTCATAAAGTCACATGGACCTTGATGAATGGAAAAAAACAAATATCAGCTTCATCTAAAACTTCTGTGGCCCCTAAGAAGTGTTCAACGGTAAACATTTTATTCCCACTATTTCCTGTGGTGTGGTCCAGTTGATATTTGAATCTGCCTCATTTTTTAGATCATACTCGAAAATGAGCTGTAAATATGGATGGACGGAATGGATAAAACACATTCATCATAATTATGAGGCCCACACATCAGCTAGCTAGCTGGTGTTGGGTCACCATCCAAACCGCTCCTGCTTTGTCTCCGCCTTTTGTCAATCGCGATTGACCTACTTAGTGGGTGTCTACCAATTGATGAATTGCCGTGGTTTCTCACACGTGTAACTTTTGACGTTCTTCCGCGCGGCATCTTCATTATCCATTCGCGCAAATCTCCTAATCCCTTCTATTAATGCTGCAGATTTTGAGCTACGATTAGAGGGTTGGATAGCTCCGTTAAATGAGTTTTGGGGAAGAGATAACAAATATTACGGGGAATTGTCAACAACACCACTTCCAAGCGCAGCGCGTAAAATGCTCAAGATCTATGGGGCTTACTATGTTTTATGTAAATCTACTCCGTCCATCCGATGTGAATCATTATTTGAACGGTACATACAAAATATCAGTTAGAAAGAAAACTCCTATGAATGAAAAAATCATAATAATATAAAATTGCTCTTAAAATTGTATATTCACTTCATAATGATGCGTTACACATGATTAACGGCTTTGTCGAAAGATATGGAACTTGTACGGCATGGTAGCCCCGTACATAAACAAACGGTTGGCATCACATCTCCGATTTTTCCTGTGATCTGGCCCATCTGAGTTGTGTATCCAGCTAATTTTTTGTTCTGACCAAATCCTAAAAACGAGGTAGGATGTTAAATATACAACTGAGCCTCAGGGGGCTCGGGGGCTCTGCACGCTGTATAAAACTGGCATTGCAGAAAGTTCTAATTGACAAAAGGCCGCACTCGGGCGGTCTGGATGCAAACAGCTGTTTTGGGCAGTGCGTAATACACTCAACTCTGTAGGGCCCACCATGTTGTTTATTTAAAATCCACTCCATCTATCGGATCCTATCCCTAAATTTAGAGGCAAAGGCCAAAAATTAGCTGAATACACTACTTGGATAGGCCTCTCCGTGTGGATCAATGGAAATGAGATGCTAACCATAGGTTTTTGTGGGGCCATCATTTTGTGTATATTTCATCAAAACCGTTAATCATGTATAAATCACCAGGATGATGAGTATAAAAAAATCATCCTGATAGAAAACTTAGGTGGGCCACACCGTTTGAACTTAGTTGTTCTTGGAGCGATTTTACATTGTTCACATTGTTGCAGAAGCAGAACACTTGAGTCTTTAATCTGGCTTATTTTCTGCATGTACTGTCAGATTATTTTTTATCACTTGATGAACGGAGTGGATTTTTGCATGGATAGCATGGTGGGCCCAATGTAGGCGTTGCGTGAAACAGGTGTTGTATATAGTTCTTGTCCACCATTACCACGTGACCGTTGCTGCAATTCGTAGTTTCTACATCTTTGGGGACCCACCACTGCATCTCAGAACGCAGTCGGACATCGTAACTGACACGTGCGCTCAAGCGGCGCAGCTTTAGTGGATCCCCAGATCCACCGAGTGGGTAGTTCCCTAATTGTGGGGGCCACCTTGATTTATGTGCCTTAGATCCAGGCCGTCCATGCATTTTTATAGCTTATTTTAGGACATTATTCCAAAATGAAGCAGATCCAAACCTGAGGTGGACCGCACCACAGGAAACAGTGGTGATTTAATGCCCACCACTAAGAACTTCTTTGGATCCACCGGAATGTTTATTTTTCACTCACAAAGACCTTTACGAAGGGAACACAAAAATATCTGCTTGGTCCGAAACTTGTGTGGCCCACAATAAGTTTTTAACGGTCGATCACCATTATTTCCTACATTGTGATCCACCTCAGATTTGGATCTGCTTCATTGTTTTTTGTATCATGCCCTAAAATGAGCTGTAGAAATGAATGGACGGCGTGGATGTAAGGCACATACATCAAGGTGGGCCCTACAATAGGTTGGTTTATTGCACTAGTGCAAGGTTGGTTCATGTGGCTGGGCCTGGGCCTTCTAACATCCGTAGAGCTAGTTGGATACAATAATAATTTATTAAGTCAAAATTTTAAGCTGGTATTCAAAATTAACCATGTTTGGTTGATTCATTCGAAATGATAAACCTTTTAAACTAACTTGAATTTTTTAAAACCAACTCATTTTTAATTATTAAAATACTAAACCCAGATAAGTAACTTTTTTACCTTCAGTTATTAAAATACCAAACTAAGACAAATTATTTCTAACTACCTGGTCTCAAGTCCAACTAGTTGAATCACAAGTTATGATCCACCAGCAGATAGTTTCCAAATGCTTCATGCACAGGCAACATCTGGCCGTCCAATAAGTTTGCACTATCATGAGACCGCTTTATGCAAAATTCAGCCGCATCCACATATTAAGTAGAACACACTTGTATCGTTCTATTTATTAATGGTTATGCATTGTTTTCTACCGTGTGGCTCTCTTGGTGAGTAGATGGGGCCGATTTTGCACTGGGCAATTCTCATGGTGGTGCCAGCCTATTGAAAGCATTGGATATTGTACTTAGATAATAAATAAGAAATTCTTCTCTATGTAGATTGTGATTTTTAATCCAACCAGTTGGACTTGAGATCATCACTTTTTTTATTTAATTGATCATTATATCGACTCTTCTTCCTAGGAATGTCAGCGGATGGATTAGGATTGGGCCAAGCTCGGTCCAAGCCCGATCTAGATTATTCATCATAGGCTTGAGCTCAACTTAGACATATAACGAGCCAAAATAGCCCTATCTTGGCTTGACTTGAAATGATTATACTAAGCCAAGCTCGAGCTCAGAGTCTTATTGGAGAATATGTTTATTCTAATGTTATATAAACGGAAAATATTTGTCTAAAGAAATTTGTATAAAGAAACCTATCACCTGGTATGCAGATTTACGCCTCCGTTTGGATTAGATTAACGTTAATACGGAATACGCACAAGGTAGAGGTATGTACGTTGTCACTTTTTTTTAGATAATTTGCACCTTTTGGTGCAAAGAACCGGTGCAAAAGATTGCCGATGCATCTATCCCCAGGATACAATTCCCCAATTAACGTTTCCACACTGCGTGCATAAGCCGTGAGAATACCAACACCACCACATCCACCACACAACACCCCCTTCATTTTGTCCAAAGAAAACAGGATTTCAAACTAAATATGAAAAATGAGAAGATGAATGCAGGGAGATAAGGGTTAATGTTTATGCAAATGTCGAAACCCTAACCCTAATCCTTTTTTATAATCTTTAATCCAACGTCGTTTTATAAATCTGGGCAAAACCTTGTTTGTCAATACTCAAAGCCAGTAGGCTAGCTCAAGCCAATCGAAGCTTGGTTGCACTCCCCTGCACGCAAGTACATGGAAGTGTGCAGACACGGACACGCCCGGTTAAACTTTTCCGGGGAATTCCACCAGTTGCACCCCCCCTTGCACCCGCTTACAAGCTTTAACATAGTTCAAAACACTTCATAAGAGTCTATGTTGAGCAAATGTATATAAACTATTTTTTTCCCTACATTCTATCCAATATGGGACTAAAGAAAAGCACAAAAAGACAAAACTATGTAAATATTTGTTTCTCTCACAAACAAAAACTAAGTTTTGTTGAAATACACATAATGGAATGTGTGTGTGTGTGTGTGTGTGTGTGTGTGTGTGGGGGGGGGGGGGGGGGGGGGGGGGGACAGTTTCGTGTGTGTGTGTGGAGAGAGAGAAGAAGATGAGTAATAAGGATTTTTACATATTGTGCCTTGCAGACTAATTGGTCAAGTTGGACCGAACTTGAGCCAGACTGACGAGTTATTTTACATGGTCCAACCGCTGCCTGATTGAGAAGTATGTTTAATTTTTAAGCTCAAGCTCAACCCTTGGGCTTGATGCTCTTATTTAAACTCTTTTACACCATATTCAATTTCTCATACAACTCACAAGTATGGTTAATTAATTATCAAAATCTTCCACACCATATTCAATTTCTCATACAACTCACAAATTTGGTTAATTGATCGGCTAATAACTCTAACCCAAGCTTGGTTCAAGAAGGGCCTGGTCCGAAAGCCCAATGGGTCAACCAAGCCCATTAACAACCTGACTTCTTCCGCTCCCTCTAGTTAATCTTAACCAATATCTTAAAAATTTTGTACGCACCCAATATGACTGTAGCACCCCAAAACCCGACATCGGAGACATATATCCCAAATTCAATAGTATTAACTTGATGTTAAATAATTGTTCTGATACCCACTTTGCGACGCCCCAATTTTCGTGGCTCGAATACAATGCCCTTGCAGCAAAAACTAAAGTATCTCTCAAGGAAAATCGCACGTAGAGGTATTTTTCATGCGTCCACAAAGTTAGATTAACATTCGTTCCCCACAATCAATAATCAAAGTAGTGTTCATTAAGCAAAGGGATCAAAGATGGGTAAGGATAACTATAGCAGTGTCTACGAGGCAGATATCCAAATATGTATATATCATAAAAAAAGATCTCGCTATTGAGGACCATCGATCCACAGTTAACCAAGTGTATGAATATAAAAATAATAGGAGCAAAGTAAAATAAATCAACTGGTGAGTTCCCATAGCTCAGTCGTTACAACAAGAGCTCTTTGACATCTATCTCCTCTTTACTCCTCACAGGGACATCATAGGCTAAACCTCGCCATGGTCAACCCCGCACAACCTGTACAGTTGGGTGCAATTACACATACAGATTTGAGTGGCTATCTTAATGATAAATTCCTCCAATATTACATAATTGACATATTAATTATAATTTTAGGTATAAAAGCATGCAAAATAAATATAATTCACAATGCATCTTGTTACATATATTAATGCACATCACACTAGGAGATGCTCATCTAACTGCCTTTAAGTATAAGTTGTCAATAAAAGTAAACAAGTACGTGCTCCCAACGACTACCCACCTTAAAAATAAGTGGCTAGGAATCAACAAAAGTAATCTAAATATGTGCTATCACAATATCTAGCCACAAATGAGTCATTTGAACATTGGATTAGGAACCATCGAAAACGCCCAAAGGTACATGCTACCACAATATCTAGCCACCTGATAACGCCACCAAATAGCTTGCTCAGTACAATACACTAGTCACCAACAAAAATACCTCTAGGTATGTGCATCAATAGATACCAAGTGCTTGATAGCGATTGCATGCTATGAATGCATGATTTATCCAACTTTATTTATTTGATTTGCAAATAATCCATTTATACAAAGCTTTTACAACTAGTGGCTCATCTTGATCCAATGAGTAGACCTTACCATCACAACTTATATATATGATCTAAAAAAAGGTTCCTCCCAACAAAAGCCAACAAAGCATTGAGTCCATTAAAGGACACAGTAACGGGATTTTACCCAAACAAAGTCAACAAGACAACCAACTAAGGCACAATGATCCACGGGAACATGTAAGTCTACAACCAGAAATTTCATTTAATGCTGTTTACGTCGATTTTCGTAACAGGACCCTCCGAAAAGGTTACCTTCTCTCCAAGAGATTTCTTCCTTGGACCTGAAAAGAAATAGAAAGCAACTAAGGGTAGCTGGCGTCCAGCCGTTAGGCCTCCGATGCTTAAATTAGATAGGATGAGGTTGAAAAAAGAAGGAATGATCAATCGGAGTTAAAGATTGAGTATTGTGTACCTTTATCATCAATAGAGTCATCTATTTATATAGATCTCAATGATCCAATCCGCTACGCAAGCTGTTAAGATTAGCCCTGATTTCATGGGATAAGGAGCTTATCTTGCTTAATCCTTGAATAAAGATGTAGTCAAAACATCATAGACGTCTAGCTGATTACGTCTCTGGATATTCGGAGCTAAGAATAGATATAAACCAAAATCGGCCTATACGAGCTGCTGGTACTAGTAGACGAAGGCCTTCCACGCAAAAAACCAAGAACCACGATCACTCAGATGCCGGGAGCTGCTCATATCTACCACGATCACTCAGATGCTGGGAGCTGCTCATATCTAGAGTGCTCGCATTTAGCATACGGAATGTGACCCCTTCTGTCGAGCACGAGCCGAGCTGCTCGCATTCTGGATGTGCGACCCCTTTTGTCGAGCCCGAGCTGAGATATTCGCATTCTGGATGTGCGACCCCTTCTGTCGAGCTCGAGCTGAGCTGCTCGCATTCTGGATGTGCGACCCCTTCTGTCGAGCCCGAGCTGAGCTGCTCGCATTCTGGATGTGCGACCCCTTCTGTCGGGCCCGAGCTGAGCTGCTCGCATTCTGCAGATACGAGCGCGATTCCTCACATTCCTTTTACACGCCAAACTTATCTACAACAGATGCCCCCCAAAACCCTTGGCGTTAAGAAGCTATGCCAAGGGTTTTGTTTGTATGTGTAGCTGGCGGCTGGGAGAGAGTGCGCATGATTCCGCATTTATGATAGCCAGCTTTACGCAGCCTTTTTTGCCGCAAGGAATGAGGCGTCGGTCGCCATGTGTCTCCATATTTAATGCTAGTGCCCATTCGTATATCGTGCCGGATGAGAGGCTGCCGCATGTCCACCAAATCAAATGGAATGATTGGGTATAAATATCAAATCCTGCAGAAACTCTTCCATTTTCGAATTCTATCTGCTGCGGAGCTTTTCTTCTTTCTCCTTCTTTGTTTTCGGAGCAAAAACCTCTTTGCAGAGGTATTCTTTCTTCCGATTTACTTCTCCCATCTCACTTTTTCCTTATAATGGCGGAGGTCTCTGATGAAGAGATTGTCCCTCTGGGAGACGAAACCCTGGATTCTTCTGAATCCAACAACGCCAGAGTACCGGCTGGGAGATATTCCACCACCGGTTACTCCTCCATATTGACGGAGGAAAGGCTTTCTAGCCTTAGAGAAACATATCGGGTCCCAGACTCTGTCTCATTCAGATTACCTGGGAGGGGAGACAGCCGATGCACCACCACCAGGGTGCATGGCTTTTTATGAGTATTTTTTCAAAGTGGGCGTGCGTCTTCCCCTCCACCCTTTCATACGAAATTTCCTCCGTCTCTACAAGATTGCCCCGGGCCAACTAATAGTTAATGGTTGGCGAGTGCTTCTAAGCGCTTTTGTCCTCTGGAAGCAAGCGGGTAACGATGAGTTAATCGCTGAGGAGTTTTTAAGGTTATTCCAGCTGAAGAAGGCGCCAGCTAGCGAGGGTTGGTACTACCTATGCTTCTTGCACCGGAATAACTTTATTTTGGGAAACCCTTCTTCCAATTGCCTGGGGTGGAGAAAAAGTGATTCTATGTCTCTGGCAACTGGGAGTCCGAAATGGGCTCCGACCCCAAAGGCCATAACGTTAATCGCCATTTTGGTGAAGGTGGGTTAAATGTTTGTTTATCTGTCTGAAAGAAACAATGCCTTTGCTCCATGACGATTTAATGTGCCTTCTTCTTTTCTCGTAGGGATCCCAACTGGTGTGAAGCCGAACTTGCGAGGAGGACTCAACGAGAAGTTAGTTAGAGTCTACAAGCTCCCCGCGGCCGCACGCCACGTCAACGTTGCATTAGAACCTCGTTGTCTCTGTGCGGCGAGTCTCATCTTCCGAGAAGAGATGACGAACATTGGAGATAAGAGAGGTGCACTGGGGGTACTTCCCCGTCTGAAGGGTACGGCCTCGAAGAGGCAAAAGAAGACCACGGGGGGTCCTTCAAATGCGCCTGCTCCAGCAGAGGGGTCTGCTCGCGGCGCACAATCGCGTGTGGCTGCACCGGGAGAGGGTCGCTACGACCTCTCGTACGACCACGACCCCTCCGGTCAATGCGACCCCTCCAACATCTGCGACCCCTCCGGCTGACATTCATGGTCAGCCAATTATCGAAGTTGTCGATAACTCGCCGAAAGGCGATCGAAGAGGAGGAGGACTCCCTCCAAGGGGAGCTACGTGCGAGCCTGCTGTTGCTCGTGAATTGCTGACACCCGCCTTGGGTACAGCGAGTGCTTGCGAGGCAGGGCTCGAAGGAGATGGTTGTAGCCCAGCCTTCTGGGTCGGAAGCTTTTGTCATCCCACCGCACTTGCATCCAATATGCGAGTTCATGTTTGACAAAATATCCCCTAACTCCTTCGGAGGTCCTCCCCGAACCGAGCCCAGAAGCTCTCTCTACCGATATCGGGGTGAGATTGCTACGGGTAACCAACCTTATACCATCTTTCATTCTTTTTTCATTACTAATATGGCGAGCTGCTCTGATTTCTCTCCTCTCTCTCTCTCTCTTTTTTTTTTTATAGAGCCTGGATCTCATGCTTTGTGTCAGACGTGACATCGAAGCAGCCCGCCGCAGCGTGGAGGATGCGGAAAAGAAGAAGAAGACGATGGAAGCCGAGGTCCAAGGGCGGGACCGTTTAGTGAAGGCTTTAGAAGCCCAAATCGCCAAGCTAGACGAAGAAAAATGGATTCTCCTCGTCAAAATTCAATCCATGACTAATCGCTTTCAGTCACTGGATCTCCAACTCGCGAAGCTTTAAGAACTTCATATTAAGAGCGAGAAAGAGAGGGAGATATTTCGCCAAGACAAAATCCAGCTCGAAGAGCAGCTCAAGGATGCTCGGGGTAAGCTCGAGGAGGCCCAGCAAAGACTCCACCATTTGAAGGATGATTCAATTCACTGGGAGGAGGAGCGAGTGGCTCTCGTCCAGATGGTATCTAACGAGGGCCCTCGTGTGGTCCAGGAATTCCGAACCTCCCAACTTTATGACGAGGAGCGATATGAAGCGTATATCGCTGGTCGCGATTTTGCGGTCAGAGTTATGCAGCAGATCTCCAACTTTTAATTTTAAGGAGTTCGAAAGGGTGGCCTTCGAGGTTGCCGCCAGAGAGCGAGCTGCTGCTGAGAATGAAGTCACCGGAGCTACAGAAGCTGCACCTGCTCCCGAGGCTGGCCCTGAAGCTGAGAGCCGCGAGCCTGCTCAAGACGGGGATGACCAACCTTGATTTCGTGCTATCCTTCTTCTTCATTGTGTATATGTATATTTTTTTTTGCTTTTTGAAAGGAAACGGCCCATGTAACCGACTCTTTAGTCAATATTAATGGAAACTTCTCTTTTCTTTAATGTTGTATGTGTCTCTTAGCTTTTTCGTTTTGCGTCGACCATACATTGACTGCTCGCACCTAACTCATGAAAAAGATGAATTGGACTCAATCCGGAGGGTCTTACTACCATGTCCTCGTTGAGATAGACTGGTCTATCGATTGAGATTTGATTCCACCAAGGGTAGAAAATTGGCCAAGAGAACACGTATGTTCTCTTTAGGGCTATTTTTTGATCTAGAAAATGGGGAAGCAGCCAACTAGGATGGTTCTAACCCTACCAAAGGTAGGCAATTGGCCAAGAGAATGTATGTATTCTCTTCGGGGCTATTCGAGTCCAAGTAAATGGAGTAGCGACCAAAAGATGGTTTTAACCCTACCAAAGGTAGGCAATTGGTCAAGAGAATGTATGTATTCTCTTCGGGGCTATTCGAATCCAAGTAAATGGAGTAGCGACCAAAAGATATCTTCAACGCTTAATTCATTCGAATGTCATTAAGAGTTACATCGCATCAAGGGAAATATTGCAACAAGTGTTCCACGTGCCAAGGGCGACGTACGGGTCTTCCTTGCATATCTTCAAGATAGTAAGTGCCGGGTCGCACAATTTTAATGACTCGATATGGGCCTTCCCAATTCGGATCAAGTGATCGAGCAGGGACCCCGAGGTTCTGTCTGAGAACTAAATCGCCTAGCTGGAAAGCTTTAGGCCGAACTTTAGCATTATGGTAGCGAGCAATGCGCTGTTGATACGCTGCTGTTCGCATCTGAGAGGCAATCCTTCGTTCTTTCGAGAGATCGAGATGAAGTCGAAGATTCTCTTGATTACAAGTGGGATCGTGCTCAACCCGGTATGGGGGTACTTGAATCTCAACTGGTACTACCACGTCGGTACCGAACGCCAAGGAGAAGGGAGTTTCGCCCGTGGACGTACGAGTCGTAGTCCTATATGCCCATAAGACTTCCGACAAGAGTTCTAGCCACATGCCCTTACATTCATCGAACTTGGTTTTCAAATGATGCTTGATGATTTTATTCACTGCCTCAACTTGCCCATTTGCCTGAGGATGATACGGAGAGGTGCGGAGGTTGCGTATCTTCCACTTTTCACAAAATTCGTCAAAGGCTGTGTTGTCGAATTGCGTTCCGTTGTCGGTAATTACTGTGTGGGGGAGTCCATAACGGCATATGATATTTCTCCATATGAACTTAGTAGTTTGTTTCTCAGTGATCTTGGCTAGTGGTTCTGCCTCGGCCCATTTGGTGAAGTAATCGACCCCCACTATCGCGAACCTGTTTTGTCCTTTTTCAGTAGGCAAGGGCTCGATGATATCGACCCCCCATTGCGCAAAAGGCCAAGGGCTATCAACTGGAGTCATTTGCTCGGACGGTACATGAGGTATAGGAGAGTATCGCTGGCACTTAGTCACATTTTTTAGAGAGTTCAATCGCGTCTGCCTTCATAGTGGGCCAATAGTATCCATTGCCTCATTGCTTTATACGCTAGGGAATCGCCCCCTTGGGTGGTTACCACATGCCCCCCGGTGTATTTCATCTAGAACACGATGTGCTTCTTCTGGGTGAAGACACCTTAAATAAGGCAAAGAAAAACTTTTACGTAATAGGATCCCATTCTGTAGAGTGTACCTGGCAGATCGATATCAGATTTGTCGTGCAGTTTTCTTGTCGTTTGGAAGAACTCCCTCTCTAAGATAAATAGTGATGGGATCCATCCAACATGGAGACTGTTGTATCGCAATCACCTGCTCGAGGGTTGCTTGGTCGATACTCGAGTTCTGAAGATGCTCGACAGGAATCGAATATGATAACTCAGATTCTGGTGCAGAGGCGAGTTTTGCCAGCGAATCGGCGAGTTTATTCTCCTCGCGGGGAATGTGGATTATTTCGTAATTCTTCAAATTTGCAAGCAGAATGAGCACTCGAGATTTATATAAGGCCATCCTTTCTTCTTTTGCTTCAAATTCGCCAAGTACTTGATTGATTATAGACTGAGAATCACTGTGAATGAGTAAGTTTTGAATTGAAAGGACGTTCGTTAGCTCGAGGCCAACGATCAAGGCCTCATATTCTGCTTCATTATTTGAGATGCGAGAATCGAAATGTAAAGCGTATTGAAAATGCGACCCGTCTGGGGCGACTAGAATAAGTCCCGCTCCACTACCAGTGACCCGTGAGGACCCGTCCACGAAGAGTGACCAGGAAGAATGGTCGCTGATGGCGGTGTTTTCATCAGAAGAGGAATATGTGAATTCGGCGATAAAGTCAGCTACGGCCTGACCCTTGATTGCAGTCCTGGGGCAGAACGATATGTTGTGCTCACTGAGCTCGACCGCCCATTTAGTTAATCGTCCGGAAGCTTCAGGTTTCTGAAGGATCTGCCGTAGCGGATGATTCGTTGGTACTAAAATTGCGTGGGCTTGAAGGTATGGTCGCAACTTTCAAGCTGCCATGACTAGAGTCAGAGCCAGCTTTTCCATATCAGAGTACCGAGTTTCAGCGTCTACCATTGCTCGACTGATATAATAAACGGGCCTTTATATCCCAGGAATCTTCTCTTATTAATGCGGCGCTAACGGCCGTGGAGGACACAGATAAATAAAGGATAAGTTGTTCGTGCAGCACAAGTTTAGATAACACGGGGGGTCTACTCATATATTGCTTCAGTTGTTGAAAAGCTTCTTCGCATTATGATGTCCACTCCCAATCAGACTTGGCTGTGGTACAGGAGGAGCTTGAAGAAGGGTAAACACTTGTCAGATGCTCGCGACATGAACCTATTTAGTGACGCAATGCGACCAGCCAGACGTTGGACGTCCTTAAGGGTGGTCGGGGATTTCATCTCTATCAATGCTTTTCTTTTTTCAGGATTTGCCTCAATTCCACGCTGGCCGACCATAAATCCTAGAAATTTTCCAAGTAGATACTCCGAACGCACATTTTTCTGGGTTTAGCTTCATCTGATATTTCCTCATCAGGTCGAAGGCTTCTCGAAGATCTGAAAGGTGATCATTTTCTACGACACTTTTCACTGAGCATGTCATTCACGTATACTTCCATATTCCTGCCAATTTGCGCGGCGAATATCTTGTTGACGAGATGCTGATAAGTGGCCCCTGTATTCTTAAGACGAAATGGCATTACCTGGTAGAAATATAGACTTCAGTCAGTGATGAAGGCAGTATGCTGGCTATCGGGCGAATGCATCATGATCTGGTTATAACCGGAATAAGCGTCCATAAAACTGAGCAAAGCATGCCCAGCTATTGAATCAACCAACTGGTCGATTCACGGGGTCAAGAAGCTATCCTTGGGGCATGCTTTGTTCAGATCTGAATAATCGATGCACATTCTCCATTTGCCATTAGATTTCCGAACGAGAACTACATTCGCAACCCATTCTAGGTAGTCAACTTCTTTTATGAAATTGACCATAAGCAGCTTCTCGACTTCGACCTTGATTGTCATTTGCCTTTCTGCAGTGAAGGCACGTCGGCGCTGGTGAACGGGTTTATACTTCGGGTCGATGTTTAGACGGTGTGCGATGACACTAGGGTCAATGCCAGGCATGTCTTGGTGAGACCAGGCAAATACATCTTGATATTCAGTGAGGAGGCAGACCAAATCTACTCGAACGACGTTCCTCAAAGAGGATCCCACAAAAACAACTTTGGATGGGTCACCTTCATCTAAGCGAATCGCTACTGTCTCTTCCCCGGGAGTTCCTGATTGGAGAGTATCCTCTCTTGGGTCCAGCGAGGTATCTGTTGGGGGATTGGATGAAGTTTGTGTTACCATCATAACCGGCGTTGCTTGTACTTTCTTCCTATCTGTAGTGCTATTTCGTAACAAGACCGAGCTTCTTTCTGATTTCCTCGTACAACCCCAACGCCGTTCGATGTAGGAAATTTAACGCACAAATACAAGGGATGTAAAGCTGCCCCAACCTTATTAAGAGATGGTCGTCCCAAAATGGCGTTGTAGGCTGATCTTCGATCCACTACGAGGAAGTTTACGAAGATGGTCGTCTTCGCCGGACTCTCCCCAAAAGTGACTAGAAGGTCAATGCTTCCTTCAGGTGTCACGACTTCGCCCCCGAAGCCGATGAGAGGGGTTGTGACTGGCTTGAGTAGGTTTCTGGCGAGTGCCATTTTGTTGAAAGCCTCCAGGTATAGAATATCAGCAGAGCTACCTGTATCCATCATGATACGATGAGTCAAATAATTTGATACCTTTAGTGCGACTACGATAGAATCTTCGTGAGGGAAGTAAACTCCTTCAGCATCTTCGAGGGAGAAGGAAATCGGAGGATGATTGGTTCTTGACGCGTTGGGCGTTTGTTCCAGCCAATAAATGTGTTGGGGCTTCTTTGATGCCTTACGAGCGTATGCTTTCCTTGAAGCTTGAGAATCTCCCCCGCAAGCCGGTCCCCCGGCTGATGGTCCGAATCTCCCCGATGGGCTCAGTGTCTTCTTGGGGAGTATGTCGATGAGGTAGATTTCTTCTGTTGTTGCGAGGCTTCTCCCCCTTTTTGGCGAGCGACCTTGCCAGGCAACATAATCTTGAAGATGACCTTTTCGAATAAGAGCCTCGATATGGTCACGTAAAGTTACAAAGTCTTGGGTAGTGTGCCCATGGTCTTTATGAAAATAGCAAAACTTGCTCTTGTATCTCTTCTCAGGATCAGATTTTATTTTTGCGGGCCATTTCACATACGATTTATGCTTAATCTCCATTAGCACCTTTTCTGGAGGCCGGTTAAGAGGGGTGTAGTTATGGTACTTACCGGAGAAAACTTTCTTGGGAGAGCGATCTCGTCGATCGCGCCTATACTTCTTGTCCGCAGATGAGGCGTCCTCCGGCTTGTGTTTCTTGCCTTATATACCATGACGTGCTAACGCCACCTCTTCAGCATTGATATACTTCTGAGCTTTAGCTTGGAATTCTGTCATAGTTTTGGGAGGATTCTTACCAAAGCAAACCTGAATTTTTCACTGGTGATCCCAGCTATCAAGGCAGTGAGGCCTTTCTCTTCAGTATACCCTTCGGTTTGGACTGCTTTCGTTGTGAACCGCACTGTAAACTCCTTTATTGTTTCCCCATGCTGTTGTTTCAAATCCATTAGGTGAGATGCCGGTTTCTTGGTACGGATGCTTCCCATGAATTGGGAAAGGAACAGCTCCGATAACTGTGAGAAGGATCCGATAGATCGAGGTTTCAACCCCCGGAACTAAGTACGGGCTGCTTCTTTTAAAGTCAGGGAGAAGGCCCTACACATGATTTTTGACCCATGTGCCTCCAGCTCCATAAGAGACCTATAGGTTTCTAAATGTTCGAGAGGATCGCTGGTACCTGTATATGGGGTAATGACGAGTGTACGATACTTTCTTGGTAGAGGTGCTTCCATGACTTCGCTGGTGAAAGGGGACTCGGATCGATGTATTGACGCCATGGCGGCTAATGGTCGATTCGCCTGATATCGTTGCTCCATATCATCAAAACGATCATGGATCTTTTTGAGATCTCCTTCCCATGGTAGAGTATAACCGGAAGCTTCAATGGTGGACCCATGAGATTGTTGTTGGCGAGAGGTACTGGAATGTACGGAATGTGGGGATAATACGGGGGGTTGGTTGCCAATTGGCACTCTGTTCGATGGAAGATGATTTGGTTGAACCTGTGGTTCGTCCACAGAGGGTCTGGAAGCCATCGGTATGGGCTGTGCCGGCAACCCCCCGGAAGGTGGCTTCTGAGGTTCCAGGAAATGCTGATCAAGCCGGTTAGACAGGGCTTGAAACCCAGCATTGAGAGTTAGAAGGGTGTTTCCCACGAAACGCATGACATCTTCTTGACTTCCGGAAGCCTCAAGTAACGGGTTCGCCGATGGCACGCTTGGAGCTCCTTGAGGGATGTTTATTGAAACGGTTTGAGGAACAGGAACTGATTCCGTCACGTCAGGCGGAGGTAATGTTTGCCTTGATGTGGAAGGATGAACTGTCTTCTTAGGAGGCATGGTAGAAGGATTTTGATCAGTGGTAGAACGATTGACTATGATGATCAAATCGTTCCCACAGACGGCGCCAAGCTGTTTACGTCGATTTTCGTAACAGGACCCTCCGAAAGGTTACCTTCTCTCCAAGAGATTTCTTCCTTGGACCTGAAAAGAAATAGAAAGCAACTAAGGGTGGCTGGCGTCCAGCCGTTAGCCCTCCAATGCTTAAATTAGATAGGATGAGGTTGAAAAAAGAAGGAATGATCAATCGGAGTTAAATATTGAGTATTGTGTACCTTTATCATCAATAGAGTCATCTATTTATACAGATCTCAATGATCCAATCCGCTACGCAAGCTGTTAAGATTACCCCTGATTTCATGGGATAAGGAGCTTATCTTGCTTAATCCTTGAATAAAGATGTAGTCAAAACATCCTAGATGTCTAGCTGATTACGTCTCTGGATATTCGGAGCTAAGAGTAGATATAAACCAAAACCGGCCTATACGAGCTGCTGGTACTAGTAGACGAAGGCCTTCCACGCAAAAAACCAAGAAGCACGATCACTCAGATGCCGGGAGCTGCTCATATCTACCACGATCACTCAGATGCCGGGAGCTGCTCATATCTAGAGTGCTCGCATTTAGCATACAGAATGTGAACTCTTCTGTCAAGCCCGAGCCAAGTTGCTCACATTCTGGATGTGCGACCCTTTCTGTCGAGCCCGAGCTGAGCTGCTCGCATTCTGGATGTGCGACCCCTTCTGTCGAGCCCGAGCTGAGCTGCTCGCATTCTGGATGTGTGACCCCTTCTGTCGAGCTCGAGCTGAGCTGCTCGCATTCTGCAGATACGAGCGCGATTCCTCACATTCCTTTTACACGCCAAACTTATCTACAACAAATGCAACACAGGATAACCAATGGTTAAAGACACAAGATCATGTATGCGTCCCAATCATACAAATCACATCTCCTATAAACGAGGCAATTCAAACCTACAAATTTCATCCACAACTAACACAATTCCAAAAATTCCATAGGGAATTCCAATTATCACATTTTAAGAACATAACCATTTAGTATGCGATACATGTGAATTACACTAAAGCATATTATAATACGTGTTCATGTGAATCAAACTTAACACGTGATATATTCAAATGAATCTGAGCATGCGAAGGAATGTGCATGTGTGGATCAACCTATACAAGAGTTAAACATGTTATGTGATCATATGTAAGATTCTAAGCATGTTGTCGGTTATAGCAAATCATCATAGATTTCATGCATGTGAGATAGATTAAGAGGATTATCACATGGTTCAGAGGTTAATCGACACAATTATTCAAATATTGAAGCTATCACTAGACTAAAAATGTCAAAAGAAAGCTTGAAAGGAAATTCATTACCTTAGTGTTAGGATCCATCCATTCTACCATTTCAATCCGGGTGAGATTTGGTAGAGGTGGTTACTAAGACTGAAAATTGAGGAAAACCCAAATCACAACTTCAATACAATGCAATTGTACTAAAAAGTTTCCCAAACTATGGTTTAATCGGGGATTCAAAAGGCTAACTCACTTCAATGATTCGACAATCAGCTAGGATGGTGGCATTTGGCGCAGTCATAAGGCTCATATGATGCCATCCCCCAAACACGACCTCCACATTAGAACAAGATGCACTTAATTGACCATCAGGACCCAAAATTCGTCATGCATGCACCAATGAGTTGGGATTCCGAGGCTCGGGGAAGAACTTATCAAAATGTCCTAAACCTACACAAAAGGGTTAGGAGTTTACTGAAAGACTTACATAAGTGCAGAAAATGACTTACCTTCGATATTCGAAGGATCTCTAAACTAGGGAGGATGTGGGACAACTCACACAATCAAATTTATAGTAGGATGGGTTAGAGCGACGAGATTTGGAACCCCTCTCGCACCTTCACTCCTTTTCTCTCCCTCTCTAGCTCCCCAAGGTTGGAATGAAGAGAGGAAAAGAAAGGGATGGGGGATATTTATACCCTTAAATATTTTAGTTCAAAATTCGTAGTTTAATGTGAATTGTCAGTCATACCAACATGAATCGATAATCTTACCAGTTGGACCGACAGGCAAGGTCTAGCCTACTTTATGTTCTTCCCCATGTCGGTCAAATCGATAGTCTATGGGTCAAACCAATAATGCCTAAATTATCCTATATCCTATGAAGTCACTGTTTAGCCACGCCCCCACCATCTAACATCTTCATGTTGAATAGCCGTTTCATGAGATGAACCTTGTTGGACACTGAGGGTTTCTCATACATCGTATCTAGAACTTGTATTAATTCTTTTGTGATCTTTATCTTGGATATATTGAAGGCGACGCTCTTAAACAAAGAGAGTTGGATCGTTCTTAAAGCCTTCCGATCCACTAAAGACCATTCATCATCTATCATCTTCTCTGGTTTCTTTTCTTTTCCTTCTAGAGGAATATAGAAGATCCTTCTGATACAGATAATCCTCCATCTGCATTTTTCAGAAGGCAAAGTTTGAACCATCAAACTTCTCAATTCGTGTCTTCCCTTCTTCCGTCATCGCTCCCATTTGAACTAAACCAATAGCTCTGATACCAGTTGTTGCACAGCACGCTAACAACGCCGGTGAATCGAGATCCAATCTCCGATCTCACCCACAAACAATAAATAAGAAGAAATAATAACTATAAGCAAAATTCAAACAAACCAATAATCCACAAGATAAAATTTACGTAGAAAAAACCCCAACAAGTGTAAAAAATCATGGGTGCAAAATTCCACTATGAAGAAAATGAAATTACAGTGAATCTACTCACCTTCTCCTATGCTCCCATGCATAGAGATGGCCATATTCGCTAACCTCTTCACCTTTTCTCACCTTGGATGTATAGAAACCCTAATCCCGAATTATACTCCTTTATATAGCATAAGACGAAAATTGAACTCAAAATAGGAAACTCCGCGAAACAGATCGGGTTTGGTCAGGCGCCTGGTCAGGCTGGTCGGGCGTCCGCCCAATGTTATAAACGTCCAGCAAGCCCCAGGGAAAACTACCAGAATTTCAGGCGTCTGACTAACCATGGTCGGGCGCCCGCCCTAGGCACCAGGCGCCAGGTCCACTAACAATCGGGCACCCGACTATACATGAAACAATCTAGGGACTTTTGTCTCTCTGTGTGAATATCGGGCGCCAAGTCATAGATCGTCCAAGCGCCCGACCACCCCTGGCTGGCAAAACTAGTATGCTAGCTTCACACCTTAACAACTATCTCAATTAAGATGAAGAAGACATCTGAACAACTATTAAAACGATGAAAAAAACTAGTTAAATTGATGAAATCAACCATTAAAAAACAACCGCCATTTGTCGATGGCCGTTCATCGATGACCGTCACAATAAAAGGAAGGAGGAACATGAGAGCACGGGTTGGCCATCGTCATGAGACGTGTGTCGCATAAGCAGATGGATGAGAAAAGGGAACCACCACATACATATGGTGAAAATTAGAATTCAAATTAAAAGGCTAATTAAGGATACAAAAGAGATTATAAATATAGAAATCTCACCAAATGGGCAATAAATGCAAGTGAGCAATAAATTTAAAGGGACGATAAAGGCAAACTCTCTTACAGATCAACAAATGCATTATTCTTTTATAAACATGTCAAGATGTGAATGACTATAGTTAAGGTAATAACCTAGAAGAGTGCACACAAACACATAAATTATTGGAGAAGATATATTCTATATATTGGAATAGTGAACATAGCCTTGTAACTTACTAGAAAAGATATTTTCATGTGCATGTGGTGGAATGTAAAAGGTCACACTTACATAAAGGCTTAAGAAACTTGCGCAGAAATATGTGACCAACTAAGGTGATAATATTCTATGACATATGGCGAAATATGATTGGCTAAGCATCGCTAATGACTGGCCAAAAGCATGGAGATCATGCGAAGTCCACCATGAAGATAGAAGCATAATCAGCCACGTCTTTTAATTGACCAATTGATTAATCCCGAAGATCATGGAGATTGTACATAAGCCACTGCCCTTCAAAGCTTATAAATTCAATAGAGAATAAACGACTAAGGGCCCACAGCACTCTAATACAACATAACACTACTCTCTTTAGTGCAACACTGCACATCCTTCATCCACCATGGACATTTTTCATTATTATTATTCTTATTCAATATAACCCTTCTACCATTCACCTACACAATGTTGTAAACCATCCCAGATCGATTAAATTAGAATATGTCATCTGGGCACCCTATCTCTGCAATTACGTCGTTGACCTAGGAAGATCTATAGGTCTTAAACTGATGGCCAGAAGGGACATCTTGCCATGTGCCTACAGATTTCGCTCAATCTTTTTGCCATGAAGTTTGACCGAAGCAACGAACAAGCTACTATTTTATTATGGTTGCCTTAACACGACTCGGTCAAGCAATGAATAGGTGGTCATTCCACGACAACCTTTCTGATAGAGTGAGGCTCCAAGCAACGAATGGATAATCGTTCCCATGATTGTTTCATTATGAAGTAAGGATCAAAAGTGACGGACAAGTTTTCACTCCACCGAACTTTCTGTCACGAAGTCTAAGTAACAAATGGCTAATCAGTTTAAACGACCAATTCGCCAATAAAGCTCAATCATGCAGGATAATGAATAAACCATTGTTTACAATGACCGTCTCACCATGAAGCCCAACCGTACGATGTATAGACTATCAAAGATCTACCCACCATTAGTTGTCTCACCAAGGAACTCAATCATACGCAACTAACAGGCAGTTACCACAACAATTGTGCCACACCCCAAATTCAGGAACCGACGTCTTCGTAGTGCCCCAAATCTAGCACCCGACACTTATATACCAAGTCCCAAGTTTGACGCTCCACAAGAAAGATTTTAAGTGATTTTTTTTTATATAAATAATACCTAAGCATACGAGTCATACATCAAGTAAAAATAGTCTTGCTTCCACTATATGTCAAAGTGTTTACAAATACAAATTTCTCCAAAAAGATTCACATAACATGTTTACCGCCATAACGTAGACAAAGATAAAATATATCCACGAGGCAAGATCATCTATATTTTTCCTGATTGAAAAAAATAGCATTTGTTATTAGCCCAATGAGCGATTCATGTGCATAAATGTGTTCACGCATGCAATCACTATTGCAACATCAAAGTACATAACTAAGGACATGATGAACTATGAAATGCCACACAAGGTAAAGAAAGGAGGATACAATATAGGAGAAGCAATGTAATGAAAATACTAGGTGTATGCATCCTTAATTCTAAATTCATGTCTAAGTATAACTAATCAATTGAAAATCATCGGGGATAATATTCAATCGAAGCCTAAAGCTCCTTGGATAAGGGCCTCGCATACCCGCCTCATCGCCGGGGGCCTATTGCCAATATCGAAATCCACCTAGTACATTAGTAGCAGACCCATTTTGATGAATGGTCAAACCAAACTACATTCACACTACAATCTCAATTAGGCACAGGTGAACCTCCTCTCACCTTATTGCGCCGATGGGAGTAAAGCCTACAGTGGTATTCAACACCATGTGACCCATGCCGTTCGTCAATCTTAATAATGAAAAGGCTCGATGGTACCACTCGAAGTTTAGGGAACTTCACCCAAGAGACTGGGACTCGGTATAAATACCCAAATTTTTGTGTCCATAATACCAACCATGATGTTCTTATGGTGGTCATATTAATATCTCACAGTGTTGTTGTAGTACTCAATTCATCACACAAAGATGCTGTGAGCAATGCTATGATGATCCACAAGGCATATAGTCACACCTAAGTAATGTTATGCACACAAGTCATGTATGAATACAAGACAACCTTAATGTCAGATGGGCTCCTCTTCTAACCATTTCCAACCTCAACCCACAGTCTCCTAGATCAGGTGTACATACAACATCCACACATACTTCACAAAGTGCATCGCGTACTAACATTGTGCATATCTTAAACTGGATATACCATCCGCACATACTCTACAATGTGCACCATGTACCAACATCCTTTCATGATCTCAAATCCACACCATGCATTCTATATCCATGATGCATGTGTATCAGTGCGTGTGTGCTAATGCAACATGTGTAATATCTTGAAATTAGTAAGAAATAACCACGACGTCAAATAAGTAAAACGATGGTCTTGCGTGCACTCTCCACACATGGTCATGGGCTATACAAGTGATCACACCCTCTACATTGCAAGTGCATACAATCCTCACAATAGTACAATTAACATCAAGCCATTATTTAGCATAAAACACATTCATAATTGCATACAATAAAATCCTAATAATTCATATATTTAAATAAGTGCATGGGAGAACATATATACATGTAATATGTATCCAATCATGCATATAATCAGCCTTAATTACTCAGAAGTTAAACCGTATCACCAACATATTTATTGGCATATAAGGATTAAGTAGTCTACTTCATCGGTCTCATAGTGAGTTCGTGCACAAGTATCATGCCACCATGCGGTGCTAGGTGTGCCTACTATGACTTAATGTAACACATACGATCGATGATCCTATTGTAACATGTTGGAAGAGCCTTCAAATTGGGCTCCCCGGACTGTTCACGACCGGTCATGACTAGTTGGATGTGTTGAGGTAGACATGAATTTAGTGTGATTTCTCCTCTGGACTGTTTTTGGGTCGGTCCTGACCGGTCAGCTATGGGGTCCGACCGATCATGACCGATCGGCTGTGTTACACGGTATCTTATGTAGGGACACGTTTTTTTACACAGTTACGTGGATTTGCGTAAGATGTTTCTATTTTTAAGTTAGTTGCTATATATATGGCATAAATCCGGACTTAGATGATATCCTAAGGTGTCCAAGGTTTCCTAAGTGAGTTAGGAAGAGGGGAGAGTGTTTTGAGAGAGAGAGAGAGCTTGGGTTTTTTCTGTTTTTCCTTACTTGTGGGTTGTCAATCTCTGTAATCTTTTGGAATCATAGTGAATCGCTTTGTTCTGTGGTTTTTTACCCGTTGAGGGGTTTTTCCACATAAAATTGGATTAGTCTCTTGTGATTGAATGCTTGTGGGGTGTGATTGCATTGTGTTGCTCGTTTGATCGCATATTTTGCTGTGGTGGTATTCGGCTTCCACTTTCGCTGCCAACGTCCCTATTCCCAACATAACACCTGACCTTCCAATACTCCGGTATTGGATGTCCTTAGGTGTTATTAGAATTTTTTTAATTAAAATATACAATCGCACGTGCTTTCGTGAGTGTAAACTCGTAGGCTTAGGGGTTATGAGCAAAAAATTGACCTAACAATCAATTACTCAATTCGAGTATGTGCGGAGATAAATTGAACTGTTAAATAGCACCTACGGCACCTGGACCCTAGGATCCTCAATCCATTTAACCCTAAGGTTGATCTGAGAGGATCCATGTAAAATCCCTCCAAATTTAGGCTATAAAAGCCTATTTTTCATTCTCCCCTTCTTATCCCTATATGAGAGAGGGTGTGATGGAAAAAATGAGAGAGATAATGGGAGAGAGTGAGAGAGAGGAAGATCGAGGGAGACCGGGAGCTGGTTACCGCTTTGAATCATTGCAAGTTGCCACTCTGGATTGTTGCGAGTCACTTAGCGGTTAGGATTAACAAATTCCTGTGGATGAAGGAAGCCAACACGAGTGAGTTGGTCTCATGTGGACATGGATAGGTTGGTGACCCCAACACCAGCTCTTGGGCATGTGTTCCCTATTAGCGAGAAATGATTGGTGAGTCAGAAAGCACGGGAGAGCGGAGATTAAGCAACCCAAAGCGGTGCTGAACAAGGGGCTCATCTGAGAAGTAAGGTTGTCTTTGTTGAGAGTCCATCCACTTAATTCCCTGTGGGAGTTGAGTGTAGAGTTTGTTTATCAAACTTAAACTAAGGACGTTGGCCATTCCTTGGCCTGTTTGTCGGCCTAAAGACTAGGGGTTGTTTGACACTCATTGGCTCATTTGTCGGGCCTAAACAAAGTCTTCAAGGGGGAGCCTCCGACACAGGAGTGAACGTGCGTCGGGTTGAAAGTTAGCCTATGTCCAAAACTCCATTCGAGTTGAGAGTTAGCCTATGTCCAAAACTCCATCTGGGTTGAGAGTTAGCTCTCTATCCAAAACTCCAGTTATGGTTGAGAGGCGAACCGGTAAAACCTCCGTGTAAAGGTTGAGAAGGTAAACCTCATTTAAAACCTCTGATAGTGAAGCCGGTGTGCTCAAAGGAGTTGAGTACTTGAATTGGGAGTGGAGTAGACCCAAAGTTGAACCACTATATATGCTTGTGTTTGTGATTGGTTGAGCACATTATTATCTTAGCATTGAATGTTTAATTGTTAATTCTGTATGCTTGATAAGAATGTATGCTAGACACTAGATAGGCACATCCACACACAAGATGTGCTTTCACTAGTTGTGTAGACTTGAGCTCATTGATCTATTCTCATAAGTCTACATAGGTTGCATAGATTAGGATCTTGATTAGTTAAATCATTTTATTATCTATGCATGCTTAGACTAGGTTGTTTATTGCTTAAACCATATGCTAGTCTTGTGATTGGACCCACTTAGGCTTGAAAGCCGAAGTGTTCTTGCTTACTTAATTTAATGTATTAAATTGTGTAAGTAGGCGAAAAGAATTTCAAAATGTCCTAATCACCCCCCTATAGGACTTAGCCATAATTCTAGTTGCTCTTTAAGCTTCCGCACATACGAAGGTGTCGTGTTAGACTACCGACGTAATTCCAAGAGGATGAGTGGACAAAGCTCGACAAGAAGGCTAGAACCTCGATCCTATTATGCCTTACGGATGATGTCCTCTATCACGTCATGGAGGAGAAGACTGCAACTGATACGATGGCGAAGTTAGAGAAGGTTTATGCTAAGAAGTCTCTAGAGAATCGCATGTATCTGTTGATGCAGTTGTTCACCTTGAGGATGGCTGAGGGGACTGGATGTGGTGGACCACTTAAGCACATTCAATCGGCTAATTTGCAAGTTGGTGGAGATAGATGAGCCGATAAAGGATGAATATCAAGCATGCATCCTGTTGAATTCTCTTTCAAATTCATATAAGTCATTCAGGGACTCTGTGTGCGCAGGGAGGGAGACAATCAACGTTAAGACCGTTATCTCAGCCCTCCAGTCGAAGGCGATGAGAAAGAAAATAGGGGACGTGGGCTCTCGTTCTTCCTCAGAGGCACTGATTATGAGAGGAAGAAATTCTGAGCATGGTAGGGGATATTCTAAATCGAGATCTAAGGCCAAGGGCAAAGGAAAAGCCAAGGTGCATTGCTGGAGTTGTGGTCAGGAAGGCCACATGAGAGGGGATTGCCAGAATCCCAAGTAGAAGCAAGAGAGGTATGAAAATTCTTCTGGAGATGGAGCCAATACCGTAAAGAACTGTGGCGATCTTTGTGAAGTTCTAACTGTATCCGGCAAGGGATCTCACGGTAGAGAGTGGATCATGGATTCAGGGGCTTCATGTCACGTTTATCCTGACAGGAGTTCATTTACGATATGCATGGAGTATGGTGGTGAATCGGTGTTTATGGGCAGATTATGATGTGATGCATGGATGCATGTCTGAACAGTAAGAGTTTCAGATGGGCAGGTTTCCATTAACAGGCAAGCCCTAGAGCATACGCTTGAACTGACAGGTGCTTTATGCGAGATACATGTTGTGTATTAGATCAATCAAAGTGTTTGCAGTGGAATGATAAGCAGGGTGGTTGGAAGAATAAATAATGTTGCACTTATGCTAGATGCAAATGAGATGATTCTTGATAAAAGAGTAGCTGGATGGACGGAGGTGTCGCAAGGGTTTGCTTCGAGCGGCTAAGATTATGACTTAGGAAGCTTAAGAGGCTTGAACCTAGGGTCAGGCTAGGGCTGGACCAAGGCTAGGCTCTTCTCACTCGGGTTCTCCTTGGTGGAGGAATAGGCTAAAGGAATGGAGATGGACTCGAAACTCTCGGGTTGAAGAGGGGGGAAGTGGATGCTGTGAATGAGAAGTGGCGGGGGTATTTATACTTACGGAGGATGGCAAACCTCGTAAATATGCTCGGGCGGCCCCCTGTACGGACTCTCTAGCTCCAACTTTAGAGCGTACGACCCCCGAACCTAAAGTAGAAAAGCTATTGGTTCGAGGTTCGGACCTACTCTGAAGCTGTGGCTCGAAACCAAGTAAGTTGACTGGGTTTGAAAGATAGATTGACAAGGTGAGTTGATTGGGTGCAGGAGCTGGACTGACCCGATGAGTTGACTCGGTGATTTGACTCAGTGGGCTGACTTACTAAGTTTGACTTTTTTGGGATTTTTGGACTGGTTTTTCTTATGGGGGGTTTTTCAGGTTGATGTTTATGGGTGAGTCGACTGGGTTTAAGCTTGAGTTAGGCTATGAATTGGGGCTTACAAGGGTGAGTTTGGCTAGGTTTGGACATGGGGTTTGGGGATGTGGACCTCCATCCATTTAACCATCTCAAACAGTTTTATAGCCGAAGGTGGGGTGTCTATAATGAGCTTGAGTTTTCTCTGTTTTTCCTTGCTTGTGGGTTGTCAAGCTCTCTAATCTTTTGGAATCATAGTGGATCGCTTTGCGCTATGGTTTTTTACCCGCTGATGGATTTTTCCATCGTAAAATTGGATTGTCTCTTGTGATTGAATGCTTGTGTGGTGTGATTGCATTATGTTGCTCGTTTGATCACATATTTTCCTGTGGTGGTGTTTGGCTTCCACTTTCGCTGTCGTTGTCCCTATTCCCAACATAACACCCCGACCGTCCAATACTCGGGTATTGGATGTCCTCAGGTGTTATCAGATTTTTTTAAATTAAAATATACAATCGCACGTGCTTTCATGAGTGTAAAGTCATAGGCTTAGGGGTTATGCGCAAAAAATTGACCTAACAATTAATGACTCAATTCGAGTATGTGCGGAGATTAATTGAACTATTAAATAGCACCAGCAGCACCCGGACCCTAGGATCCTCGATCCATTTAAACCTAAGGTTGATCTGAGAGGATCCATGCAAAATCCCTCCAAATTGAGGCTATAGAAGCCTATTTTTCATTCTCCCCTTCTTAGCTCTATATGAGAGAGGGTGTGATGGAAAAAAATGAGAGAGATAATGGGAGAGAGTGAGAGAGAGGAAGATCGAGAGAGATCGGAAGTGGGTTGCCGCTTTGAATCATTGCGAGTTGCCAGCTTTGGATTGTTGCCACTCGGAAGCGGTTAGGATCAACAAATTCCTGCGGATGAAGGAAGTCAACACGAGTGAGTTGGTCTCATGTGGACGTGGATAGGCTGGTGACCCCAACACCAGCTCTTAGGCTTGTGTTCCCTGTTAGAGAGAAACGATTGGTGAGTCAGAAAGGGGCCCATTACACCTATCGAGGTGAGTGAATTGATGTAAACAAAATGGGGCAAACAGAGTCAGAGTTTCTTTCGCTCAAGTATTTGCTCTAGAGGAGAAAAACCATCTAAACTCTCTCTCTCTCACTCTCTCTCTCTCTCTCATAATCTAAGGAGAGTTGGTCCTGTCTTTGTTATGTCTCTAAGCTTACTGACCCTAACGCACGTATTAGAGCTCGAATTGAAAGTCTCTCAGGTAAACAATAAGAGGCCTCCATTGTTCTAGAGAAACCCGAACCCTCCATGTTAGGTATGTCCAATTCTCTCCATCTCTCTAAATCTTATTTACAACAGCTTGAGAGTTTTGGGGATTTGGGGCCTTTTCATTTTCCTATGTGGATTTTATGATTTTTCAACTTCATATGTACATTTTAGGGATTTAGGAGATTTTCTAGCTTGAATGTGGAACTCCATTGCTGATACGAGGAATTTAATATCTTTTTTTTTTTCAAATTAGATGTTGGAGAAGGAATATTCAAAGTGGCACCCACCTGATAAGTAGCCTGGATCATGTACATGTGTGCCCTTTTGTCGTGTTTGTGGTGAATCGTAAAAAATGATACAATCTGGTTTTAATGTTCCTAAAATGAATGATACATGTTTTGTTGATCTAGCTACAATTGAGTTCTCCTTATCAAGGAATCTGTAAATACATTGACTTCAAATTTTTGTTCTTCATAATAGTTTACATGTTAAAGTTAAAAAAAGGCCCTGCATAGAATTTCTTGGCAAAAAAAAATAATAATAAAGACCCTGTGTACAGATTCCTTTCTATAAATTATGACACAGGGTTTATCTGTATAGCTTGCACATAATTTTTACTTTCGGCTGTTGAGAACCTTTTTTTTCTGGCATTTAACAACACCCATCTTCAGCCACAAGCCTTGCACCAATACAACAACCACAATACAATCATGTCCAACCTACATGCAACAACTACAACACAACATAGCCAGACCACCGAGATGGACATTTCCTAATCAATATCCGTGGGTCGGGTTGTGCTCGAGGGATTGGTGTGGTACATTCATCCTGAGTACAATTTTACATTAGCCTCTTTTTTACAAGCATTAGTTTTGAAAGCTACATATAGGTTGTTTAAGCTTCTCTGATGATTCTTTGGTGATTGTAACATTTTACAACCATGAACGATCTAGATGGGGTAGACAGATAGATGGCTCAAATTGTTAACATTAATGATCTTCACCATTCATATTATTCATTTTATATTCTATTGAATAGATAGTTGCAATCCCAGCATAACAATCTTCATATGATAGCCCATGAAATGTGCTTTGGATCTAATGATCAGGAAAGCTGTTAGAAAAAGGAGGGCGGCTATTTTCATGGACTGAAATCAAATTCGATGATAGAGATTGTAACGACCCTGAGATTTTCAACTCTCGTGTATAACATGACGGCCGAATTCCTCAAGTAATTTATGGAATAACTAATTTGTCAAATAATAAAATATAGCATTCAAGCACAATGGCGGAAACAATTATCATCTTATTCTATCAAACTTACTACGTCATCATCCATGTTTAAATAAGGGAACGAACCAATATCCATACTGATTAATTAAAATACAAAACCATGTCTTCTCTTGAAGACTTATTACAATTCCATAAATGTATCAACTACTCAAAAGAAATATTTAATAAATGATAATATCAATTAAGTTTCTCCAACATTGTCATCCGCCATGTGGTTGTACGAACATTGAACTCTTTTCCTTAAAAATCGGGTTCAATACCTGAATCTTCACCTGCATCACCTAAATTGTGTTTGGGATAGCGTTAAACGCTATCATAGTGGGGAGTATTTCCTCCAAGACAATCAAGAATAATAATAACGGTACAGACTAAACGCAAGCAGTATATTATCATTTAATCAAATCAAAACAACCAACTAAAAATCTTTGTTAATGCGATGCATGCTCTGGCTAAGGCACCCTGGCTAGAATCATAATCCATGAAGTGGGAGACTCCCTGTTATGACTTCATGCTAGCCACTAGTCACTAGAGGTTCCTGGGACGCACAAGCCCATAGTTTTGCCCGACCACGTGAGAAACGGGACGCTCATAGCCCAAATCTACACGTGACAGTGTACGGGAGAAGTAGGACGCTCTAATCTATTCTCAATTCCGTATACCCACATGGAGCCAAGTGAATGCATGACTTTAGTTTCACCTTTATTTAAGTATTTTCGCATACAACCGATTTAAATAAGACTCAATGGTCACTATGGGGAGTCGCAAGCAACCCAGCATAGGCCGACAGCACGAGATTAGTGTCCATAGCACCAACCCCAGCTCATGAGAATTTGTATACCATTAGTGTCCACTCATTGTCCCGTTTTATGATTTCATCATGTCCTAAAAAGCGAATGTTGTACATCATGACCAAATTCATTAAAATACTCATTTAATGTAAATGGGTCCAATCAAGCATCATGTACATGTAAGGATCCATTAACAAACAATCACTTCATTCTCTCACTTAAGTCAAGATATATTCTTCCATCATGGACACCTCTCACGGGTTCCATCTCTCTACATCGAATAATTTTACCAACTTAGGGACAAAGAGTATACAATAATGGGATGTCTATATGATAATCTTATACACATATTTCATATCACAATATGAAAATCAATCTCACTTGTAATACATGGACTAAGAAAATAAGGGCAGTAGATTTCACAAAAATAACATAAATACACATGCTTCTTAGTCAAAAATCTAAACAAGAAATCACATCACCATACAATGATATTCATTACAAATTCTACATTAAACATCATGGTACATGGATCAATAACTCAAAATAAAATAATTTCATATGCCACAAAAGAACTTATGATAATTTTGATATTATTAATGAAAGGCTTGAAGGAAAATCCTCACCTTATGATGGACATAGAAGAAGAGGGTTGTAGAAGATCCTAGCCGCTGGAAAAATATGAGAAATAACTCTCTTCTCTTCTCTTTCTCTCTCTCTCTCTCTCTCTCTCTCTCTCTCTCTTTCTCTAGAGCATGGAGGCTAGGGTTAGGAGAAGGATTTGAAGGTGCATAGTAGAAATATGGAGAGGGATGTGCACGCGAGGTCTTGTGTAACAACTTCTTGAGGTGGGTTTCTCAAATCTCAATATTCGGATGATATATGATCGATTCCAATCCGTTCATCTTCTCAAGCTCAAAGAGTAGAGTCAGAATACGTAAATTTCTTGATGATCCACATTCTAGATTGGCCGATCCTTTAAAATGGCCTAACGGGTGCTAAAATGGGCTTGATCTCAATTAACGGTCTACGCTTGATGATCAGGGCCCAAATTTTGAAAAAATATGTAGTTATGATAGGCAAACAATTGTACAAAGTTTAGTTGTTGATTAATGGTGAGAAATGCCTAGATATGAAATTTCAACTTTTGGCGGAAAAGGAAGGGGCTGGCTTTGTGGTTCAACGATGTAGGATTATAGATCGGGGTCCAAAATTTATGTAAACTCGTAATCATATGAGTATAATAAGTGGTCCAAATTTGAGAAGCGATTGATGGTGAGAAGTGGGTAAATTGAAAGGTTCAGTTTTAAAAAGAGTTGGTAACTCATTAATTTCTAAAACGGGATAACTTCGCGCATAAGAAAGATGCTTATCAAGGTAGGGCACTCAAATCACACTATTGGTCCATGATAAAGACGATCCAAGTCACTCATATGAAGAGAAATATTTGACTACGACTAACCATTTACTTTCCTCACTCGATGGACATGAAAATCAAGGGTTAAGGGGCTGATTTGACAATCGGACCACTTCTATTATGATTTAAGGGCTAAAATTTGATGTGTATGGTTAATATGTGCCCAAAAGCTTAAATCCAGGGTTTTACGTGAAAGTGATCGTCAGAAACTATAATACTTAAAAATGGCATCTTAACTTAAGTTTAACTAATGGCATTTTCATAATTATCTGAAAAGTGCGTGCACTACAAGAAAATGGATTTTTACCGACGAAAGTATTCCCGACGAAATAATTTTCGTTGGGAAAAACCATTTTTCCCGACGAAATGGAAAAATCGTCGGTAAAAATCTCCCTCCACCACCAAATTCATTGCCGCCATATACTTTTACTGACGAAATTATAATTTCGTCGGTAAAAAGTTTATTGCCGACGAAGATACCTGTCGCTAAAAAAGAAAACAGCAAATTTTACTTTTACCGACGAAAATTCCCGTCGGTAAAAGCGAAAACTTTTACCGACGAAACTTTTCGTCGGTAATAATGTGCAATATGTGATTCCCGCCAAGAAAAGAGGTGACTTTTACCGACGAAAAGTTTCGTCGGTAAAAGTTTTGAAAATGACTTTTACCGACGAAACAAAATTTTTACCGACGAAAATTTTCATCGGTAAAAGTGGTCTTTTTAACTTACCCGATCGCCCTCTTTTCTCATTCGGTCTCTCTCTCTCTCTCGCGCTCTCTCTCTCTCTCTCTCTCTCTCTCTCTCTCTCTCTCTCTCGCGGCCATCCCTCACTGCCAACCACCGGCCGTCCTTCGCCGACCACCGACGCCGCCGTACGCCGTCACCGACGCCACCCGCGTGAGCACGCGCCTCCACCAGCCACCGTACGCCGTCGCCTCCGCCGGTAAGCGTCTCCCCCTTCCTTCTTCCTCCATTTCCTCTCTCTCTCTCTCTCTCTCCTCGTTGTTCATTGTGGGGCCCATGTGGGTCCCATGCGCCATCTCTGTCCAGTGCATGTGGGTCCCACCGTTGCTGTCCATTGCATGTGGATCCCACCGTTGCTGTCCATTGCATGTGGGTCCCACCGTCGCTATCGCTGTCCATTGCATGTGCGTGGGGTCCGCCTTAGCTGTCCACGATTTGGTGGGGCCCACTGATTTAGTAAATCCCTAATTAGGGATTTTGAAATTAAAATCCCCTAATTAGGGATTTCAAAATTAAAATTCCCTAATTCCTTCCTTAATTAGGGATTTTAATTTGTGATTTACAAATTAATAAAAATCATGATATACAATAAATGTGGGGCCCACCGTCGCTGTCCACTGCTCGTGGGGCCCACAGTGATTTACGTATTTTATCCACTCCGTCCATCCATCTTAGCAGAAAATTTTAGGTATGGTGCCCAAAAATGAAGCATATCAAAATCTAAAGTGGACCACACCACAAATGTGAACTGAATGTGTATCATTGAAAAATTCTTGGAGGACACAGAAGTTTTGGATGAAGCTGATATTTGTGTTTTCCCTCATCCAGATCCATGTGATCTTATGAACAGGTTGGATGACAAATAAAGATCACTGTAGGGCCTGGGAATGGTGGAAATCATTATTCCCACTGTTTCCCATGGCATGGTCCACTTGAGAGTTGGATATGCTTAAATTTTGGGCTCAACCACTAAAATGAGGTGGAAAAACATAAGGACGGAATAGATAAATCACATACATTCTAGGTGGGCCCAACTGAGTTTACTCTACACTCCGCACGCAATCCGATTCCCATGGTGGGCCGCCCATACTTATTTGTTCACAAAATAGTCATTAGGTATTTGATTAAACTTGATTCATGGTGTTGATGATTCTGCCATTTTCATGTGCTTGTGTATCTAGAATTGATGGAGCAAACCCGGATGTGCGTCGGAGCTATCCGTGGTTGATTTATGTGGATATGTATGTTGTGGATGTATTTGGCTTATTATTAATAATTATTTTTTGTCCACAAATGGTAGTATAATAGAATCAGTTAGCCCATTTGGAGATTTCTATATTGCCGAGCATAGATAAAGTGTGTTTTGGAGGTATAGAAATCTGCCAAATTGTCCTGTTGGACAGTCCAAGGTTGGATAGATTGGAATGTTATCGTTGTTTGTCATTTACATGCGTAGGGTCATTAGTTTCGTGCAGTAACTCTCCTATTCTCTCTGGATATGTTTCTTATGTTTAATTCCATTGTCAATTTAATCCACACAATGTGTGGATAGTTGACGTGGAAATGAAATGTAAGATAAATATATCTGGAGAGATAGGGGGAGATGCTGTCGAAATTTAGGCTTGGGCATGTAAATGGAAATAATGATAACATTTCAATCTATCCATCCTTGGATGGGCGATTGATTTTATTATATTATCATTTAGTGGCAAATTAGATGACGAACATGATACTTGTGATTAAGAGTAGTTGATTGATGTTGATGTTGAGCGGGGGTCCCTGGAAGGTGGAAACCGCTGTTGTGACCATGCTGAAGCTGTCCTGTTCCTATGGACAACAATATGAGTGGCCTGGCCATTTGGACAGGCCCGTGTTTATGTATTAGCTCAAAATTAATGGAGCAGACCCGGATGTGCGTCGGAGCTATCCGGGTGTTGAGCGGGGGTCCCTGGAAGGTGGGAACCGCTGTTATGACCATGATGAAGCTGTCCATTTCCTATGGACAGCAATATGGGTGGCCTGGCCATTTGGACAGGCTCGTGTTTATGTATTAGCTCGAAATTAATGGAGCATACCCGGATGTGCGTCGGAGCTATCCGGGTGTTGAGCGGGGGTCCCTGGAAGGTGGGAACCACTGTTATGACCATGAGGAAGCTGTCCATTTCCTATGGACAGCAATATGGGTGGCCTGGCCATTTGGACAGGCCCGCTTTGTGTGGAGCAGACCCGGATGTGCGTCGGAGCTATCCTTGAGTTGCTTGAGTCTCCAAGACCTACACCCTAAACCCGAAACCATAAACCTAAAACTAAAACCTATAAGCTACGGCTAAACCGAAACCTAAACTCAATTCATCTAATGGCCCATTTGGCACCATGGATTTGAGGAGAAGTGGATTCCATGATATGAATTCTCATCAATTCCAGTTCTTACCAATTCCAGATTTTCTGTTTGGCAGTCAAGATTTGGAGAGAAATCAAACATGAAGGAATGGACGGTGTAAATTTTAATCCTCTCAAATCCACTTCTCATCAAATCCATGGTGCCAAACAGAATAAAGCAACCAGTTTCTCCTCCTTTCTCCTCCTTTCTCCTAGAATCCATGGTGCCAAACGGGCCATAACTCTAAACCTAGACCCAAACTCGAAAACCTAACCATAAACCCGATCCCGAACCCGAAACTATAAACCAATGCGTAAACCTAATCCCAATCTCAAATCACCTAACCTAAACCTACACCAATTCCTAACCTAAACCTTGGTTTGCACACGAGAACCTTTTCCTAAACCCGATCCCTAAACTCATGTCACCTAAACAGGAAAACCAAACCCGAAACCCGATCCCGAACCCAAAAATCTAAACCTATCCCCGAAACCTAATCCTAAACTCAAATCACCTAAACTAAACCTACACCTATTCCTAAATCCATTCACCTAGCCTAAACCTAGACCCAAACTCGAAAACCAAACCCGAAACCCGATCCCGAACCCGAAAATCTCAACTTATGCCCTAAACCTAATCCTAAACTCATGTCACCTAAACTAAACCTACACCTATTCCTAAATCCATTCACCTAGCCTAAACCTAGACCCAAACACGAAAACCAAACCCGAAACCCGATCCCGAACCCGAAAATCTCAACTTATGCCCTAAACCTAATCCTAAACTCATGTCACCTAAACTAAACCTACACCTATTCCTAAATCCATTCACCTAGCCTAAACCTAGACCCAAACACGAAAACCAAACCCGAAACCTGATCCCGAACCCAAAAATCTAAACCTATCCCCGAAACCTAATCCTAAACTCAAATCACCTAAACTAAACCTACACCTATTCCTAAATCCATTCACCTAGCCTAAACCTAGACCCAAACTCGAAAACCAAACCCGAAACCTAATCCCGAACCCGAAAATCTCAACTTATGCCCTAAACCTAATCCTAAACTCATGTCACCTAAACTAAACCTACACCTATTCCTAAATCCATTCACCTAGCCTAAACCTAGACCCAAACACGAAAACCAAACCCGAAACCCGATCCCGAACCTGAAAATCTCAACTTATGCCCTAAACCTAATCCTAAACTCATGTCACCTAAACTAAACCTACACCTATTCCTAAATCCATTCACCTAGCCTAAACCTAGACCCAAACACGAAAACCAAACCCGAAACCTAATCCCGAACCCAAAAATCTAAACCTATCCCCGAAACCTAATCCTAAACTCAAATCACCTAAACTAAACCTACACCTATTCCTAAATCCATTCACCTAGCCTAAACCTAGACCCAAACTCGAAAACCAAACCCGAAACCCGATCCCGAACCCGAAAATCTCAACTTATGCCCTAAACCTAATCCTAAACTCATGTCACCTAAACTAAACCTACATGTTCGCTCGCCTCAAGTGTAAGGCTGCGATGTAGTAATAAATCTTGGTAAGACCGAGGTTGATCCACAGGGAAATAGTAAAAGCTACCAAATCACTCCAGCAACTCAGTTTTTAAAAGAAATCAGATTTAATTGAATGTTTACTTAAAACAGGAATTTAACGAAAAATCAGAGAAATAAAGTACTAAGGCTTTCAAGGATCCACTTGTAGCAATCCTATGCCAATTCAGTCAATCCAAGTAGAAAACACAACTAGAATCAAAGTCCTATCTCTCATCTAGTTGGAAAATAAAGCATTCACACACATCCCATCACATTCAAGTTGAACTTCCAAGTTCTAGTTCCATTCAATCAATACAAAACTCAAAACTATAGCCTACGGAGTAACAGCCATGCCTCTGGACTATGGCCTGCTCAAGGATTACTATAATCCGAATTTAGATAAACAAACATGATAATCTCAGAGAATTAAAAGGAATTCATGTCCGGAGCACATAAACTCAGATAAGACGTCTCAAACTACCACTTTTTGGAACTAAATCATGTAAAAATCCAAACTTGAATGTAAATTACTTAAATTAAACTGAAACTAACATAGAATTAGCTACAAGCTTCACCTCTCAGCCTTAGCTGAGAGGTTTTAGCCGAGCATAGTCATGCTACAACTAAAAACTCTGAAATAAAGCATAAAAACAGGAAAACCCGAATAGGAGAGTTGCAGCCGCTCCACGATCGCCTTCGCTTTCCAAACCCACGTTCCTTAGCCTCTCTGATAACCTAGTGTTGAGCTCTTAATTGTGCATATTCTAACCCCAATTCATCACTAATTGTGCAAGGTTTGTATGGTTTGTAAGCTAATTCAATGCATGTTTTGTGATTATAGGATTGAGGGTGGACTCTACTCAATTGAAGACATAAAGAGCTCATTTGGCATCATTCTAATGAATAATATTTGATGATCAAAGAAGAAAAGAAGAGAGAAAGTGAAAGCAAGAAGCAAGGAAAGAAAAGAGAAAGAAGAAAAGAAGCTTGAAGGACTGCCGACCAGTCATGACCGGTCGGCTAAGGAAGCCAGACCGATCAGCGACCGGTCAGCCATGACACTAAAGGACACACAAAGGTGACCGACCGGTCTTGACCGGTCGGCTACAACTGCTGGAGGTCTTTTGAAGATGTCCGACCGGTCATGACCGGTCGGACTGGGTTGCTGGACCAAGGATGAATAGCTCCGACCGGTCATGACCGGTCGGAGGTACTTGCTGGACTGTTGTTCCACAAGACCGACCGGTCTTGACCGGTCGGTCATGCTTGCTGGATCGAACGTTTATTGAGGCCGACCGGTCGTGACCGGTCGGCCAGGTGTACTGACTTAGAAACTTCTAAGTAACGTCCGATTTTCTCTGCGTTGCGTAAGTGCTACGCACTTTCTCGATTCTTCCGGAGTTGGGGAGCCTCCAAACTATAAAAATCCACCTAGGGATTGTTCCTAGGCTATCCAAGAAGGGCTCAAGCGAGGTTGGAGACTGTGGAAGTGAAGATTGGAGTTTCACAACTCCTTTTGGTTTGCTTTGCTGTTTTCATGTTTTTAAGAGTTGTTTCATGTTTCCTTGGATCATGAGCAGCTAAACCTCTTAGCTAGGGCTAAGAGGTGAAGCTTGTAGTGTATCCAAGATGTTTTAATTCGTAGTTAAGTAGTTTTCAGTTTGGAATTCATGATTATGAACTAAGGGTTGAAGTTTATACAAGTTTTTAAGTAATTTCTCTTAGTCTTGTGATGACTCATGGATGTTTGGATGAATTACTTATCTTCTTAATTTGTTTGCAACGGTCTAGACCTGTATGATCCGAGGAATTGGAGTGCGCTCTAGTACCAAGCTCTTCATAAAGGGGCTTTATGCCAAAGTTCTAGTTTTGGTTGATTATCTGGAATATGTATGGACTGTGCATATAATTTGAATCCAGTTCAAATCATGATCTAGCCTTGTCTTGTGAGAAGACTTGAGGATGGTTATGATTGGGAATTGGACCTATAGAAAAGGTGAATGACCTATGCAATGAGCATGCTCAGATCAGCCTAGAGTTGAGTGAACTTTATGCATGGAACTTACATGTTACAGACTTCTGGTTTAACAGTTCTATCATCCGACTAGATAGACCTGACTGGTGATTCTAGTTGAGAGAATGGGAAACCACAGCGGATTGAACATCGAGGATTGCTACAAGAGGATCCTCGAACCCCTAGTGCCTTCTTATAATTGTTTACATTCAATTTAGCTTAAACTGTTAATCACACACATTCTATTCAAACTTTGATTGTTAGCTTCAATAGAAACTTGTGGATGAGTTTGTGACATCCTACATAAGTCCCTGTGGATCGACCTCGGTATTACCGAGTTTATTACTACATCGCAACCCTACACTTGGGGAAGCGAACAAGTTTTTTGGCGCCGTTGCCGGGGACTTTGACGGTTTTCACAGATTTCTGAAATTAGTATCTATTTAGGATTTTTTTTAGATTTTTAGACTAACTTAGTTTGTTTATTTGATTTTTTTCAGGGATTTCTAGGAAGCTGAAGAAGCTTCAAGGATTTCAAGTGCGAATCAGGTTCTATCCTTCTAAAACCTTACTCTCCTTCTTCTCCTATTCATTCCTATTTTATTCATCTCTTGTAGAGTGGGTGGAGACTCCTTTTGGATCTCTAAAAGGTCGGCCTTTTTGCCACCTGGATTCCTATTGGTCGGCTCTGCCGCCTTGGATCACCTTGCGCTCAGAAATTTCTTTTTCTCATCTCTACTCCTCTTTCTCCTTTTTCTGCACTTTTTTCTCAAAAGATTCAAAGAGTGGGTGGGGAGTTCTCTGAACCTCTATTGACCAGGAGAAATCGGTCTCTATCCTTGCTTCTGGCCTAGCCATTGCAAGACACCTTGTGCTTCGATCTTAGAGAAGAGTAAAGAAAAGGGAGGAAGAATTCTTCTTTCTTTTTGTTTCTTATTTTTGGTTTTGCATGCCACATTGGGCTCGGGATTCCAATAACTGACTCATTAGTGCAGGGGGGATAGTAGAAGGGATTGATAGAGAGCCACGTGTTAGTGCACTTTTCTATGGCATACTAGTGCACCTTGTTTGTCAATTACTTAGGTCAGTGGGTCTAGTGTCGGTTGAGCTTAATGAAGACGAAGAACGAAGACTCAAGACGGACCGGCTGCATCAAGGAAGGAGAAACAGGTAAAAGTGATGCCTTGGTGTGCCTTGCCTTGACCAAAACCTAGCCCATAACCTCTTAGATGACTTGCACCAACTAGGTATACCTTTAGTCATCATCATTAGTCTTAGAACTCCATGAAAAACATGATAAATTAGACTAATTAAAGAGGTGGAAGCTGCTGTAATCAAATAGGCTCAAATAGCAGTTTCCGATATGACTCCGATCAATCGGACACTGGCTCCGATAGGACTCCGATCAATCGGATAGAAGCTCCGATCAATCGAAAATTTTTCCAGCAACCTTGAAAAACCACTGGACATATTTCCGATCAATCGGACAGTATTCCGATCCATCGGAAGGGGTCCGTCCGATCAATCGGACAGTGTTCCGATCAATCGGAATATCTTCCAGAGACTTCACTGGATAGATTTTCGATCAATCGGACTTGTCTCCGATCAATCGGACAGGTCTCCGATCCATCGGACCTTCTTCCGATCAATCAGAGATGCGCGAATCTGCCCGTTTTTTGACCGTTGGAAGAAAATCTATTTAAGAGGGGGATTCGATTTTTGAGCCAAGAGAGGGGATTTTGAGGAGATAGAAGCCACCATTGCTAGAGATCATTAGAGGCTCTATCCCAAACCTATAGCAAGCCATTCTCCTTGTGTTTTCATCACAAGCTTGGGCCATTCAATGGCATCTTGAGAATAGGACTTGTTCCCTCTTGATTCCTAGGGTTTAGACACCTTGATGATAGTTAAATCCTTTGTCTAAACACTACCTAGGAGTCCATTTAGGTGCATTCCTCTAGGAAACCCATTTCCTACCATTTATAGAGGTTTCACCATTCCCTAGCACCTTGGGCATCTCCAATGGAGCATCACATGCAAGGTAGCTGATCTTGGAGCTGAAGCCTTGGCAAAGCAACGGCGTCAACGATCGGGGGAGCACAAGGGGAGCTGATTCAAGCACGGGAGAGCGAGAAGAAGCAACCCGAAGCGGCGCTGAAAAAGGGGCTCAATCCGACAAGTAGGTTGTCTTGCTAAGAGTCCATCAGTGTAGAGTTTGTTTGACAAACTCGCCCCGGGGTCGTCAGTCGATCCTTGGCCTATTAGTTGGGCCTAAAATCTAGGGACGTCAGCCGTTCCTTGGCACGTTAGTCGGGCCTAAACAAAGTCTCCAAGGGGGAGCCACCAACACGGGTGCAAACGTGTAGGTTGGGAGGAACCTGTAAACTCCCCGGTTGGTGGATCTGAGTTAAAACACCTTGGTTGGGAGGAACCAGATTTAAACTCCCCAGTGAATGCCGGTGTGCTCAAAGGGGTTGAGTACTTGAACCGGGAGTGGAGTAGACAAGTAGTCGAACCACTATACATCGTTGTGTTTGTGATTGATTCTTGAGCACATTTCTCTTTATGCATTATGTTTAATTGATTAATTATGAATGCTTAGTTAGGAATGTATGCTAGGCACTTGATAGGCACATCCACACTCACAAGATGTACTTTCACTACCTCATGTTGACTTGAGCATTTCTTGATCCATCCTCTCTAGTCCACATGAGTTGATTAGACTAGGTTGCTAATTGCTTTATCTGTTGCTAGTCTATTAATTGGACCCACTTAGGCTTGGAAGCCGAAGTGTTATCGCTTACGTAGCTTAATTTGTTGAATTGTTTAAGTAGGCGAAAATAATTTTAAAAAGGTCCTTATCACCCCCCTCCTATAGGTTTAGCCATAATTCTAGTTGCTCCTCAAGCTTCCGCACGCGTATGCGTAGGGTGTCGTGTTAGGCTACCCGACGCAATTTCACCACGTGCTAGGAGACAGCTAGATTCTCCAATTTTATCTGAAAATATGGCTGCAAATCAACCTAATCCGGTCCAAAATCAAACTGAAACTGGGGAAAATGTGGTTGAGGAAGTTCCCCGACCTAGGACTTTACGTGATTTCTTGCAACCTGCAAGAACGAGAACTCCCTCATGCATAGTATTTCCACAAAATGCAGGGAATGTGGATTTGAAACCGGGAGTGATCAATCTTCTCCCTAAATTCTATGGTTTAGACAGTGAAAGTGCCTATCAACACCTTAGGGAGTTTGATGAGGTAATCACCACCATGCACTTTGCAAATGTGACTGAAGATGTAGTAAGACTTAAATTCTTCCCTTTCACTCTTAAGGATAAAGCCAAGGGTTGGCTTTATGCATTGAGGCCAAGATCAATTGGGTCATGGAATGATATGCACAGAGAATTTATAAAAAAATTCTTTCCTACTCACAAAACGAACATGCTTAAGCGCCTTATCATGAACTTTGCCCAAAAGGAGGATGAAACCTTTTCCCAATGTTGGGAGAGATTCAAGGACCTATTAAACGCATGCCCACATCATGGCTATGAAAATTGGCGGATTATAAGTTTTTTCTATGAAGGACTGATTCCATCCATGCGCCAATTTATAGAGATGATGTGTAATGGGGAGTTCATGAATAAGGAAGCTGATGAAGCATGGGATTATCTGGAAGAATTGGCTGAAAGCGCACAATCTTGGGACACACCTAAACCAACAAATTCCAAGATTGGCCAACAAAAGGAAAAGGGAGGAATGTATGTCTTATCAGAAGAAGATAGCATAAGTGCACAGTTGGCTAGCCTTACAAGAAAGGTCGAAGCCATGGAATTAAGGAAAGGAGAAACAATCAACTCCACTGAGGTTGAAACTGTTTGTGGAATTTGTGCTGGAAATCAACATGCTACACCAGATTGTCCCACAATTTCAGCAGTCCAAGGCATCCTACAAGAACAAACAAATGCCATAAACAGTTATCAGCAGCAATATGGTGCTCCAAACTCAAACACGTTTAATCCTAATTGGAAGAACCATCCCAACTTCAGTTGGAGGAATGGACCCACTGCAAATGCAAACAACACTCCAAAAGTGTCACTAGAAGAGATGTTGGGTGCATTCGTATCGGTCCAGAATGAGTATAACAAGACAAATTCTCTCAAAATAGATGGGTTCATGTAAGAGCAATTGAAATTCAATCAAAACTCAAACCAAGCTATCAATGAATTGAAAACATCTTTGGCTAGAGTTGAAGCTCACCTTAGTGTTAGAGAGAAGGGCACACTTCCTGCTCAACCTCTTCCTAACCCAAGGACCCAATATGAGATACAAGATGCAAGCTCATCCTCCCACCATACGGAACATGTTCAAGCTATCACCACTTTGAGAAGTGGGAAAGAAATTGACAAATCTAATCCGGTGAAGGCTCCAAAGCCTAAGGATCCGGAAATTTCCAAAGAGGATGATAGCCCAAACAATATTCCACAAGAGAAAGAACCGGAAAGACAATACAAGCCGGTCGCCCCATTTCCACAAAGGTTGATTTCACCTAAACCTTTAGATAAAAATCTGGAGATTCTGGAAGTTTTCAAGCAGGTGAAGATCAACATTCCGCTGTTGGATGCAATAAAACAAATACCATCTTATGCCAAATTTTTAAAGGAATTGTGTACAATCAAAAGGAAACATAACGTTCACAACAAAGTGCTTTTGGCTGAGAATTTGAGTGCCATCATCAAACAAGAGGTGCCCCAAAAATACAAAGATCCGGGTAGTCCAACCATATCATGCATCATAGGAGACTACCAGATTAAACAAGCCCTACTCGACTTGGGGGCAAGTGTGAATCTCATTCCATACTCGGTCTATGAACAACTTGGGTTAGGTGAATTGAAACCCACCAAAACCACACTCCAACTTGCTGATAAATCCATCCGGATACCGAGAGGAATGGTAGAGGATGTTCTAGTCCAAGTTGATAAATTCTACTACCCAGTAGATTTTATTGTCTTGGACACACATCCCGTGATAGGCACCGGTACTCAAATTCCCGTCATACTTGGATGACCGTTTCTAGCTACCTCAAACGCCATTATCAATTGTAGAAACGGACTTGTACAAATGTCCTTTGGTAATATGACCCTTGAGCTTAACATATTTGAGTTATGCAAACAACCGCGGGAAGTTGATGATGATATCCACGAATTAAACATGATCGAATCATTCGTGGAGGATACAATCCCCTTGTCACTATTTTCCGACCCTTTGGAGGCATGTGTGGCCCATCTCCATGATATGAATGATGATACAACACAAGAGATAGATGCCATTCTAGATGTGATGCTGGTGCGTGAAAATAAAAGATGGAGGGCCCCAATTGAACCTTTGCCTATAAATGAGAACAAGGCCCTCCCATCCAACCTTAAGGCACCAAAACTCGACCTAAAACCATTGCCAAGTGAGCTAAAATATGTTTATTTAGGTCGAGATGAGACATATCCAGTGGTGATTTCTTCCCACTTGGATGAGGAACAAGAGAGTAGGCTAATAGCCACTCTATTAGAGCACAAGAGTGCCATCGGATGGACAATTGCGGATCTCAAAGGCATAGACCCACTGATTTGCACTCACCGCATACACCTTGAGGAAAATGCAAAGACATCCCGGCAACCACAAAGACCACTAAATCCAAATATGAAGGATGTGGTTAAGGCCGAAGTGGTGAAACTATTGGATGTAGGTATCATTTACCCAATATCTAATAGCCAATGGGTGAGCCCAACTCAAGTGGTGCCTAAGAAATCCGGAATAACCATCGTAGCCAATGCCAATAATGAACTCGTGCCAACTAGAGTCACTACCGGTTGGAGAATGTGCATTGACTACAGGAAGCTAAACACTGTCACGAGGAAAGACCACTTTCCCCTACCGTTTGTTGATCAGATTTTAGAACGGTTGGCGGGCCATTCCCACTTTTGCTTCCTTGATGTCTATTCAGGGTACAACCAAATAGAAATTGCCCGTGAAGATCAAGAAAAGACTACATTCACATGTCCATTCGGTACTTTCGCCTATCGACGAATGCCGTTTGGACTATGCAATGCCCCTGCCACCTTTCAGCGTTGTATGATGAGCATCTTTTCTGACATGGTGGGGACCATTCTCGAAGTCTTCATGGATGATTTTTCTGTATTTGGTTGTAACTTTGATGAGTGCCTTAAGCACTTGAAACCTGTGCTAAAAAGATGTGAAGAGAAGAACCTTGTGCTCAATTGGGAAAAGTGTCACTTCATGGTTCAAAAGGAAATTGTACTTGGTCACATCGTTTCACAAAATGGAATTGAGGTGGACAAGGCGAAAATTGATCTTATCTCTAACCTACCACCACCCAAAAGCATACGAGATATACGGTCCTTTTTAGGACACGCAGGATTTTATAGAAGGTTTATAAAGGATTTCAGTTCACTCTCTCGCCCTTTATGTAACCTACTTCAAAAGGAAAATTCATTCGAGTGGAATGAAGAATGTCAACAGGCATTTACCACCCTTAAAGGTATGTTGACATGCGCCCCAATAATGCAACCACCTGATTGGAGCCTTCCTTTTGAAATTATGTGCGATGCTAGCGACTATGCTATTGGGGCTGTGTTAGGCCAAAGAAAAGATAAAAAGCCGTGTGTCGTCTACTATGCAAGTAGAACCCTAAACTCAGCCCAGGCAAACTACACCACTACTGAAAAGGAACTTTTAGCAGTAGTTTTTGCCTTGGAGAAGTTTAGATCCTACTTGATTGGATCCAAGATCATCGTATTCACCGACAATGCCGCGCTTAAGTATCTTCTCTCTAAGAAGGATGCTAAACCACGGTTATTAAGATGGATCCTCCTACTCTAAGAATTCGACTTAGAAATACGTGATAAGAAAGGAGTAGAGAATGTAGTAGCTGACCACCTCTCTCGACTTGTCCTTACTGATTCCCCTGAAACGAATGCAATCAATGACATGTTCCCTGATGAACAACTTTTTGCTGTTTCCCAATTACCATGGTATGCGGACATTGCTAATTATCTTGTACAGGTACAATTCCTACATATTGGAAAAAGCAAGATAAGGATAGATTCTTCTCAGAGGTACGGAAATTTCTATGGGACGACCCATACTTGTTCAAGTATTGTCCCGATCAAATCATAAGGAGATGTGTCCCAGATGATGAGCAACAAAGTATCATCTCCTTCTGTCATTCTCAAGCATGTGGTGGCCATTTTTCGGCTAAAAAGACCACAGGGAAAATTCTGCAATGTGGGTTTTATTGGCCCACCATGTTCAAAGACACACATGAGTTTTGCAAAGCTTGCGAACCTTGTCAGAAATTAGGAGGAATCTCCCGTAGAAATATGATGCCACTCAATCCCATCTTAATTGTCGAAATTTTTGATTGTTGGGGCATCGATTTCATGGGCCCATTCCCATCTTCTTTTGGAAACCAATACATCTTGCTTGCCGTTGATTATGTTTCCAAATGGGTCGAGGCCATCCCTTGCCGGAATAATGACCATAAAACGGTCATTCGATTCTTAAAAGAAAACATTCTTTCCCGGTTTGGAACGCCTCGAGTCATCATAAGTGATGGAGGGTCTCACTTTTGCAATCGCCCTTTTGAAGCATTAATGAAGAAATATGGCGTAACGCACAAAGTGAGCACTCCCTATCACCCACAAACTAGTGGACAAGCTGAGATATCCAATAGGGAGATTAAACACATTTTAGAGAAAACGGTGAATCCCGATCGCAAGGATTGGTCACTTCGGCTTACCGATGCGCTGTGGGCTTATCGTACTGCCTTTAAAACCCCTATTGGAATGTCTCCCTATAGACTTGTCTATGGGAAGGCTTGTCACTTACCTGTGGAGTTGGAACATAAGGCATATTGGGCTATTAAGAAGATGAATTTCAATTCTGACAAGGCAAGCTCACTACGCAAACTACAATTGAATGAACTTGCAGAAATCCGGAATGAAGCTTATGAGAATGCAAGAATTTATAAGGACAAGACGAAAATATTCCATGATAAGAATATTCTTCGCAAGACATTCACGATAAATCAAAAAGTCCTCACGTATAATTCTCGCTTACATCTATTTCCGGGAAAATTGAGATCTCGGTGGACCGGTCCCTACATTGTGCAAACTGTCTATCCATATGGGACTGTCGAGCTGTTAAATCCAAGGAACGGCAACATTTTTAAAGCAAATGGGCAGCGATTAAAGCCGTTCTTTGAGAACTTCCCTTCAGAAGGTATGTCCATACCTCTGAATGATCCTGTGTATCAGGATGATTGATCTCCTAGTCTGATGGAGGTATAGAGTAGTTAGGATTAGGATTTTGCTGCTTTTGTTTTCGTTTTCATAGGTTTGTTAGAAGGAGGAAGATCTCCACTTTTCACTCTCTCAGGTACTATCATTCCTCACTCCCTTTTATTTTCAAATTGCTCTCATGTTTTGCTCATTGCACATCTTTTACATTGAGGACAATGCAAGATTTGGTTGGGGGGTGTAGGATCACTTGGATGAATCCAGCGATTTGCAACAATTCAAGCAATCATGTGGAAATTTTTTTCGATTTTTCAAAAATTCGAAACTCTTTTGGAAAACACTGGTTTTATGCATTCGAGTTGATTTGAGCATAAGAGGAGGAGATATAAAGTGTATGGGGTTGGATGTCTGCAATCTCTCATAGCATAATGGATTTATATGTGAACTCCCCTATTTTTGTGATTGATAGAAAATCTGAACACTTTTACACCTAGTTCACATTACACGATTTTCATGAGTTGAAGGGATTATGTGACTTATGGATTAGCTAGACTTTGAATTAAGGTATTGAGAAATCAGGCCGGGGTACTTTGTCCATCCTTGTCCATGGGAAAATAATGAAAGATATGGATTTTTAAAAATCCTATCTAATTTAAAAGAAAAAGGAAAAGGAAGGATGAAATTGGGAATGTGAAAAATGGTGGAAATTCCGATTAGGGCTACCTACTACCAACCGGGGGATGGTCTACCCGTAACCAAAGCCGAAAATGGGACGTAGTGTGAAAGTCGTCGGAAGGACGGTAAGGCAAATTCCTGTCATGGACCTGATGTGGCTCTATGTACCTTGAGTTCTATAGTCTACCTGATCTATGAAGAAGATAATCCTAGAAACTCGTGAGATGAATTTTCACTACCCACATTAGGTTAAACTTGTTCAAATCTTTCTATTTATCAACCAATCAGCGGGAATTTCATATGAATGCTTATTATGTTTTGAGAGTTTACGGTTTCAACCTCTGTTGCCTAATGTTTCTGAATCTTAAGCTTATGAACCTTGGAATGTATAGAAGGAAAGTTTCTGAAAGAGAGTTGAGTTTTAAAGGATGGAATTAGTTTCACGCATGTTTTGCTCGGGACTAGCAAAATGCTGGTTGGGGGGTGTGTTGAGCTCTTAATTGTGCATATTCTAACCCCAATTCATCACTAATTGTGCAAGGTTTGTATGGTTTGTAAGCTAATTCAATGCATGTTTTGTGATTACAGGATTGAGGGTGGACTCTACTCAATTGAAGACATAAAGAGCTCATTTGGCATCATTCTAATGAATAATATTTGATGATCAAAGAAGAAAAGAAGAGAGAAAGTGAAAGCAAGAAGCAAGGAAAGAAAAGAGAAAGAAGAAAAGAAGCTTGAAGGACTGCTGACCGGTCATGACCGGTCGGCTAAGGAAGCCAGACCGGTCAGCGACCAGTCAGCCATGACACTAAAGGACACACAAAGGTGACCGACCGGTCTTGACCGGTCGGCTACAACTGCTGGAGGTCTTTTGAAGATGTCCGACCGGTCATGACCGGTCGGACTAGGTTGCTGGACCAAGGATGAATAGCTCCGACCGGTCATGACCGGTCGGAGGTACTTGCTGGACTGTTGTTCCACAAGACCGACCGGTCTTGACCGGTCGGTCATGCTTGCTGGATCGAACGTTTATTGAGGCCGACCGGTCGTGACCGGTCGGCCAGGTGTACTGACTTAGAAACTTCTAAGTAACGTCCGATTTTCTCTGCGCTGCGTAAGTGCTACGCACTTTCTCGATTCTTCCGGAGTTGGGGAGCCTCCAAACTATAAAAAGCCACCTAGGGATTGTTCCTAGGGTATCCAAGAAGGGCTCAAGCGAGGTTGGAGACTGTGGAAGTGAAGATTGGAGTTTCACAACTCCTTTTGGTTTGCTTTGCTGTTTTCATGTTTTTAAGAGTTGTTTCATGTTTCCTTGGATCATGAGCAGCTAAACCTCTTAGCTAGGGCTAAAAGGTGAAGCTTGTAGTGTATCCAAGATGTTTTAATTCGTAGTTAAGTAGTTTTCAGTTTGGAATTCATGATTATGAACTAAGGGTTGAAGTTTATACAAGTTTTTAAGTAATTTCTCTTAGTCTTGTGATGACTCATGGATGTTTGGATGAATTACTTATCTTCTTAATTTGTTTGCAACGGTCTAGACCTGTATGATCCGAGGAATTGGAGTGCGCTCTAGTACCAAGCTCTTCATAAAGGGGCTTTATGCCAAAGTTCTAGTTTTGGTTGATTATCTGGAATATGTATGGACTGTGCATATAATTTGAATCCAGTTCAAATCATGATCTAGCCTTGTCTTGTGAGAAGACTTGAGGATGGTTATGATTGGGAATTGGACCTATAGAAAAGGTGAATGACCTATGCAATGAGCATGCTCAGATCAGCCTAGAGTTGAGTGAACTTTATGCACGAAACTTACATGTTACAGACTTCTGGTTTAACAGTTCTATCATCCGACTAGATAGACCTGACTGGTGATTCTAGTTGAGAGAATGGGAAACCACAGCGGATTGAACATCGAGGATTGCTACAAGAGGATCCTCGAACCCCTAGTGCCTTCTTATAATTGTTTACATTCAATTTAGCTTAAACTGTTAATCACACACATTCTATTCAAACTTTGATTGTTAGCTTCAATAGAAACTTGTGGATGAGTTTGTGACATCCTACATAAGTCCCTGTGGATCGACCTCGGTATTACCGAGTTTATTACTACATCGCAACCCTACACTTGGGGAAGCGAACACCTAGGAAGAGCCCCTAGGTGTCCTTTTATAGCAAACAATCTCCCTTGCGTCGAATTCTGCGAAAGGCTACGCATTGCGCAGTGTTTTTCGGAGTCCTGATTTAGAAAGGACTGATCTTACACAAAGCCGACCGGTCACGACCGGTCGGACTGATGTTTTACACCTTCCAGAGAGCACCGCCGACCAGTCATGACCGGTCGGACTAGCTTCTAAAAACAGTCCAGGGAGTGCTGCCGACCGGTCAAGACCGGTCGGACAGACCTGTCCATAGTCCAGCGTGCATGCCCGACCGGTCATGACCGGTCGGGCTTTGTTTCCATCTTGTCCAGAGAGCCTGGCCGACCGGTCATGACCGGTCGGCCCTTTATACATGTGAGCAGTTTTCATGGCCGACCGGTCAAGACCGGTCGGCCTTCTTCCTTTGTTGCCCCTTTGATGTGGCTGACCGGTCGGACGACCGGTCTGCCTTGTCTTCACTTCAACTTTTTCTTATTTTCTTCATTCTCTTTTCTCCCTCTTTCTTCTTCTTTCTTTGGTCCATCTTAGGACTTCCTCCAATGTCTTCAAATAACCCTTGTTAAGCTTCAATTGGATGAAGTCCGCTCTTATCCCTACAATCACAAAAACATGTGTTAGGTGGGCCTTTAAACCATGAAAATCATGCAAACCTTGTTGTATAATGGGCAATGCAATGTATAAATTGGAGGTTCAACACACCCCCCAACCAGCTTTTTGCTAGTCTCGAGCAAAACATGCGTGAAACAATTTCAAACCTCCAAACCCAACTCTCTTCCAGAAACCATGTTTCTATCCGTTCCAAGACATATGAGTATAAAATTTGGAAAAATTTGGTGATAGAAACTGAAACCTTGGGCCCTCAAAACATAAGAAGTGTCTACATGAAATTCCCGCCAATTGATTGATAAATAGAAGAACTCGAACAAATTCAACCTAGTGTGTATAGTGAAAATTCATCTCATGAGTTCCTGGGATCATCTTCTTCATAGATTAGGTAAACCAATGATTTTAAGGTGCACAGAGCAACAACAAGCCTATGACAAGAAATTTGCCTTACCGTCCTTCCGACGGCTTTCACACTACGTCCCATTTCCGGCTTTGGTTACGGTTCGACCATCCCCCGGTTGGTAATAGGTAGCTCTTTTCGTAATTTTCCACCATTTTTCTTTCCTTCCCGATTTCATCCTTTCTTTCCCTTTTCTTTTAAATTAGATAGGATTTTTAGAAATCCATATCTTCTGTTATTTTCCCATGGACAAGGATGGACAAAATACCCCGGCTTGGCTGCTCAACACCTTTAAATCAAAGTCTAACTAATCCACAAATCACATAAACCTGTCACTCATGAAAATCGTGTAATGCGAACTTGGTGTAAAGGTGTTCAAATTTTCTATCAATCATAACAATAGGGGAATTAACATATAAAACCATTATGTTGGAAGAAAATCAAGACTACAACATCACACACTTTGTATCTCCTCTTCTTATACTCATAGCATCTCAAATGTATAGAAACAATATTTTCTAACAGAGTTTTGAGATGTTAGCAAATTCGAAAAAAATTTGTGCATATGAAGCTCGAAATGTTGCAATATGCTAGATGAAGAATCTCATCTCACCCCCCAACCAAATCTTGCATTGTCCTCAATGTAAAAAGTGAGTCAAGTAGCATGAACATGAGAGCAATGGTAAACAATGAGAGAGTGAGAACAATAGTACCTGAAGGAGCGATCATGGAATTCTCCAACAACTAAAACCTATTAAAACAGTAAAACAAAACTAAACCTACCTATGCTATACCTCCATCAGACTAGGAGATCAATCATCCTGATAGACAGGATCATTCAGGGAGATGGACATGTCCTCTGAATCAAATTTTTCAACAAATGGTTTAAGGCGTTGTCCATTAACTTTGAAATAGTCACCATTCGCTGCATTCTCAATTTCAACAGCCCCATGAGGGAAAACTTCTTTGACAATATATGGGCCGGTCCATCGAGATCGTAATTTTTCCGAAAAAAGATGAAGTCGGGCATTAAACAAGAGCACTTTCTGTCCTTCATGGAAAGATTTCCTTAAGATGTGCTTGTCATGAAAAGCCTTCATCTTGCTCTTGTAAATTCTCGAATTCTCATATGCATCATTCCGGATCTCATCAAGCTCATTTAATTGAAGTTTGCGAAGAGAGCTAGCCTTGTCAATGTCAAAATTTAGAGCCCGAATTGCCCAATAGGCTTTGTGTTCTATCTCCACAGGCAAGTGGCAAGCTTTCCCATAGATAAGTCTATAAGGGGACATTCCAATGGGTGTCTTGTAGGCAGTACGATGAGCCCAAAGTGCATCATTTAATCTTAGGGACCAATCCTTGCGATCCGGTCTCACCGTCTTTTCCAAAATCTGCTTGATTTCCCTATTGGAGATTTCAGCTTGCTCACTTGTTTGTGGGTGGTATGGGGTACTCACTTTGTGCCTAATACCATATTTCTTCATTAAAGTTTCAAAAGGTCTATTGCAAAAGTGAGAACCACCATCACTAATAATGGCTCGAGGCGTCCCAAATCTAGAAAGTATGTTTTCTTTGAGGAACTTGAGAACCGTACGATGATCGTTGGTTCTACATGGGATAGCCTCTATCCATTTAGACACATAGTCTACGGCAAGAAGAATATAGACATGCCCAAAAGATGAGGGGAATGGTCCCATGAAATCAATGCCCCAGCAGTCAAAGACTTCAAGATGTTGAATTGGGGTGAGAGGCATCATATTTCAACGGGATAATCCTCCTAACTTCTGGCAGCGCTCGCAAGCTTTGCAAAACTCGTGGGTGTCCTTAAATAACGTGGGCCAATAAAAACCACATTGCAGAATTTTTGCAGTTGTTTTCTTGGCTGAAAAATGACCCCCACATGCTTGATCATGACAAAAGGATATGACTGAATTGTGTTCATCATCGGGGACGCATCTCCTTATAATTTGGTCTGGGCAATATTTAAACAATAGAGGTTCATCCCAGAAAAATCTGCGCACTTCCCTTAGAAATTTACGTTTGTCTTGCGCAGTCCAATGAGTCGGCATCGCACCTGTGGAAAGATAATTGGCTATATCAGCGTACCATAGTGGATGCATAGCAACAAAGAGTTGCTCATCAGGGAATGAGTCCTCAATAGGTGACTCGTCAATGGAATTTGGTAGGACTAGGCGGGATAGATGATCTGCCACCACATTTTCTACCCCCTTCTTATCTTTGATCTCCAAGTCGAATTCTTGAAGGAGTAGGATCCATCTAAGCAAGCGGGGCTTAGTATCCTTCTCAGAAAGAAGGTATTTCAGCGCCGCATGATCCGTATACACAATAACTTTGGATCCTATTAAGTATGGCCTGAATTTGTCCAAGGCAAAAATGACAGCTAGGAGCTCTTTCTCCGTAGTCGAATAATTAACTTGGGCAGGATTCAAGGTCCTACTTGCGTAGTAAATGACATGGGGCTTTTTATCTTTCTTTTGGCCTAACACCGCCCCAATAGCAAAGTCGCTCGCATCGCACATCAACTCAAAAGGCATGGACCAATCTGGTGGTTGCATGATAGGAGCGGTTGTCAACATGTCTTTTAGCTTTGAAAAAGCTAATTGACATTCGGCTCTCCACTCAAATTGGTTCTCCTTTTGTAGAAGGTTACATAAAGGCCTTGAGATGTGACTAAAGTCCTTTATAAACCTTCGATAGAAACCGGCGTGTCCAAGGAAGGACCGCACATCGCGTATGCTTTTGGGTGGTGGTAGATTGGAAATTATGTCAATTTTCGCCCGGTCTACCTCTATTCCATTGGACGAGATGATGTGTCCAAGGACTATTCCTCTTTGTACCATGAAATGAAACTTTTCCCAGTTTAACACAAGTTGCTTTTCCTCACACCTCATCAAGACCAACTTCAAGTGCTCGAGACACTCATCAAATGTACAACCAAAAACAGAAAAGTCATCCATGAATACCTCAAGAAACTCACCCACCATGTCTGAGAAAATACTCAACATGCATCGTTGGAATGTGGCGGGTGCATTGCATAACCCGAATGGCATCTTTCGGTAAGCGAAGGTACCAAACGGGCATGTAAACGTGGTTTTCTCTTGGTCTTCCGGAGCTATCTCAATTTGGTTGTATCCGGAATAGCCATCTAGGAAGCAATAATAGGAATGACCTGCCAACCTTTCCAAAATTTGATCCATAAATGGGAGAGGGAAGTGGTCTTTCCTAGTAACCGTGTTGAGCTTCCTATAATCAATGCACATACGCCAACCGGTGGTCACCCTAGTCGGTATAAGCTCGTTATTGGCGTTTTCAATGATGGTAATACCGGATTTCTTGGGGACAACTTGGGTAGGACTCACCCATTGACTATCTGAGATAGGGTAGATGATACCCACATCCAATAGCTTTAACACCTCGGCTTTGACAACCTCCATCATGTTTGGATTTAGCCGTCTTTGAGGTTGTCTAGTCGTTTTTGCATTTTCTTCAAGGTGTATTCGGTGCGTGCAAACCGAAGGATCTATCCCTTTGAGATCCGCTATTGTCCAACCTATGGCTTCCCTATGTTCTTTGAGTAACTCAATCAACTTGAGCTCTTAGTCCTTCTCAAGGTGGGAGGCAATGACAACTGGGAAAGTTTCTTCTTGACCCAAATATACGTATTTAAGCTCGGATGGCAATGGTTTCAGGTCAAGCTTTGGTGGTTTAATGTTAGACGTAGAGGCCTTGATGTGGTTGGTGGCAATTTTTCAAAATGGGGCCTCCACCGGCTAGTATCAACTACCGGTCTTTCTATATTTAATGCATGCACAATCTCACTAATGATGGGGTCTTTAGAATCTATGAAATGTGCTAAGCATGTCTCCAAGCTTTCTAGTGGTTCAAGTTGGAGGAGTTCTTCTTCTTCAAAAGTTTCGAGCATGTTCACATCGAAGAACTCATCATCATCGACATCCCTATGTCTTTTGCCCAAGTCAAACACATTCACCTCTAGTGTCATGTTTCCAAAAGATAGTTGCATCACCCCATTCCGGTAATTGATGATTGCGTTTGATGTGGCAAGGAATGGGCGGCCTAGGATTATCGGTATTTGGGTGCTAGCATCCAAAACCGGTTGTGTGTCCAAGACTATAAAATCTACCGGGTAGTAGAATTTGTCAACTTGGACTAGAACATCCTCAACTATCCCCCTCGGTACACGAATAGATCTATCAGTGAGTTGCAACGTGGTTTTGGTGGGTTTTAATTCACCAAGACCCAATTGCTCATATACCGAGTATGGGATCAAGTTCACACTTGCCCCCAAGTCTAACAAGGCACGTTCAATCCGGTAGTCTCCAATGATACATGAGACGGTGGGACTACCGGGATCTTTGAATTTTGGGGGGGTCTTTTGAGTGAGGGTGGCACTAACTTGGTCAGTTAAGAAGGCCTTTTGCTGCACATTATATTTGCGTTTTGTTGTGCATAGGTCTTTTAGAAACTTGGCATAAGAGGGGATTTGTTTGATGGCGTCAAGCAAAGGGATATTGATCTTGACTTGTCTGAAAATCTCTAGAATATCTTGAGAGTTTGGGAGAGGTTTTGGGGCAACCAATCTCGAAGGGAATGGTGCTACGGGCTTGTAAATGCGTTCCGGTTGTTGTGGAGCTAAGTTAGATCCATTTTCATCCTCAGAATTTACCGGATCATTAGGCTCATTGGCCTTCACCGGAATAGTCTTGTCAATTTGTTTACCACTTCTAAGGGTGGTAATGGATTTAGCTTGCTCCATGTTTTGGTTTGAAGGATTAGGGATGCTCACTTCATGTACTTGCTTTGGATTGGGCTGAGGTTGGGCCGGAAAGGTCCCTTCCCTAGCATTCAAACGTCCCTTAATCTCATCAACCGAGACTTTCAGCTCTTGGAACATTTGCTGATTCGATTCATTTATTTGCGCTTGCCCTTGCATAAACATTTTCAAGGTATCCTCCAATGAGAATTGAGGTGGGGCCATATTTTGCATGGGTGGCCCTCTTTGGGAGTTGGTAGGATTGCCCGTAGGAGCATTCTTCCAACTGAAATTTGGGTGGTTCTTCCAACTCTCATTGTACGTATTACCTACCGGTCCATTGAAGGGCCGTTGATAACCATATGTGGCATTGGCTGTCTCTTGTAGCACTTCCTTAAATGCAGGAATTGTGGGACAATCTTGCGTAGCGTGTAAGTCGGTGAGGCAAATCCCACATGTGGTTTCAACAGCTTCCTTGGACTTGGGAACTCCACTTTTGCTAAGTTCCATGGCCTCAACCTTCCTTGTGAGGTTGGCTATCCTTGCATTCACATCATCTTCCTCTTTAAGGACATATATCCCTCCTTTCTCTTGAGTGGGCTTGGGGTTCTTGGGTTTATCCGAGGTATCCTAAGATTGGGCGTTTTCAGCCAACATGTCCAAGTAACTCCAAGCATCATCTGGATTTTTACTCATAAACTCGCCATTGCACATCATTTCCACAAATTGGCGCATATTGGAACTTAATCCATCATTGAAAAAATTTATAACTCGCCAACTCTCATAGCCATGATGTGGGCAAGCAAGCAGGAGTTCCTTAAATCTTTCCCAACATTGAAAGAATGATTCACCCTCTTTAGCTGAGAAATTCATTATGGCCCTTCGAAGAGTGTTTGTTTTATGAGCCGAGAAGAACTTTTTCAGGAATTCCCGGTTCATCTCAACCCATGACCCAATCGAATGTGGTCTAAGAGAGTGAAGCCAATCTTTGGCTCTTTCTTTCAAAGTGAAGGGAAAAAGTTTAAGTCTGATTGTATCCTCAGAAACATTGGGATAATGCAAGGTGGCCAACACTTCTTCGAATTCTTGCAAGTGTAAGTATGGGCGGTCAGAGTCTAGCCCATGGAATTTAGGTAAAAGTTGAATTACACCCGGTTTTATGTCAAGGGTCCCACCGTTTGCTGGTAGAACTATGCAAGAAGGTGTAATTGCACGGGCAGGTTGTAGGTAATCCCGTAGTGATCTCATTGGAGGAACATTATGTACCTCATTCTCTCCTACTCCTTCCTAATTTGCGTTTGTAGTTGGAGTAGGGGGGGGAGGATTCCTTAAAGGTGTTTGATCCATACTCCCCAAACTTTCACAATGCTCTTGATAATTCCGGACTCGTCTATGGACTGACAATGGTCCAACTAAACCACCTTCAGATTGGAGACGATTTGAGTGATTACGTTCCCAACGGGACATAAACCACTCAACCAGAAACTGAAACTAATCCTATCCTAAAAATCTGAAATCTGAGAGTAATCTAAAAAAAACTAAAAAGACTAAGTTAGAAAAATATCACCTGATGCGCTTGAACTAAAGAAGAATTCCTACAAAACAGAAAGAATTAGTTAGTTCTAAGAAAATCAGGAAGCCTATCTATTTCTACTTCTACAGCCACTGAAATTATTTGGAAACCGTTATCTAATTCCCCGGCAGCGGCACCAAAAACTTGTTCGCTCGGCTCAAGTGTAAGGCTGCGATGTAGTAATAAATCTCGGTAAGACCGAGGTCGATCCACAGGGAAATAGTAAAAGCTACCAAATCACTCCATCAACTCAGTTTTTAAAAGAAATCAGATTTAATTGAATGTTTACTTAAAACAGGAATTTAACGAAAAATCAGAGAAATAAAGTACTAAGGCTTTCAAGGATCCACTTGTAGCAATCCTATGCCAATTCAGTCAATCCAAGTAGAAAACACAACTAGAATCAAAGTCCTATCTCTCATCTAGTTGGAAAATAAAGCATTCACACACATCCCATCACATTCAAGTTGAACTTCCAAGTTCTAGTTCCATTCAATCAATACAAAACTCAAAACTATAGCCTGCGGAGTAACAGCCATGCCTCTGGACTATGGCCTGCTCAAGGATTACTGTAATCCGAATTTAGATAAACAAACATGATAATCTCAGAGAATTAAAAGGAATTCATGTCCGGAGCACATAAACTCAGATAAGACGTCTCAAACTACCACTTTTTGGAACTAAATCATGTAAAAATCCAAACTTGAATGTAAATTACTTGAATTAAACTGAAACCAACATAGAATTAGCTACAAGCTTCACCTCTCAGCCTTAGCTGAGAGGTTTTAGCCGAGCATAGTCATGCTACAACTAAAAACTCTGAAATAAAGCATAAAAACAGGAAAACCCGAATAGGAGAGTTGCAGCCGCTCCACGATCGCCTTCGCTTTCCAAACCCACGTTCCTTAGCCTCTCTGATAACCTAGGAAGAGCCCCTAGGTGTCCTTTTATAGCAAACAATCTCCCTTGCGTCGAATTCTGCGAAAGGCTACGCATTGCGCAGTGTTTTTCGGAGTCCTGATTTAGAAAGGACTGATCTTACACAAAGCCGACCGGTCACGACCGGTCGGACTGATGTTGTACACCTTCCAGAGAGCACCGCCGACCGGTCATGACCGGTTGGACTAGCTTCTAAAAACAGTTCAGGGAGTGCTGCCGACCGGTCAAGACCGGTCGGACAGACCTGTCCACAGTCCAGCATGCATGCCCGACCGGTCATGACCGGTCGGGCTTTGTTTCCATCTTGTCCAGAGAGCCTGGCCGACCGGTCATGACCGGTCGGCCCTTTATACATGTGAGCAGTTTCCATGGCCGACCGGTCAAGACCGGTCGGCCTTCTTCCTTTGTTGCCCCTTTAATGTGGCTGACCGGTCGGACGACCGGTCTGCCTTGTCTTCACTTCAACTTTTTCTTATTTTCTTTATTCTCTTTTCTCCCTCTTTCTTCTTCTTTCTTTGGTCCATCTTAGGACTTCCTCCAATGTCTTCAAATAACCCTTGTTAAGCTTCAATTGGATGAAGTCCGCTCTTATCCCTACAATCACAAAAACATGTGTTAGGTGGGCCTTTAAACCATGAAAATCATGCAAACCTTGTTGTATAATGGGCAATGCAATGTATAAATTGGAGGTTCAACACTACACCTATTCCTAAATCCATTCACCTAGCCTAAACCTAGACCCAAACACGAAAACCAAACCCGAAACCCGATCCCGAACCCAAAAATCTCAACTTATGCCCTAAACCTAATCCTAAACTCATGTCACCTAAACTAAACCTACACCTATTCCTAAATCCATTCACCTAGCCTAAACCTAGACCCAAACACGAAAACCAAACCCGAAACCCGATCCCGAACCCAAAAATCTAAACCTATCCCCGAAACCTAATCCTAAACTCAAATCACCTAAACTAAACCTACACCTATTCCTAAATCCATTCACCTAGCCTAAACCTAGACCCAAACTCGAAAACCAAACCCGAAACCCGATCCCGAACCTGAAAATCTCAACTTATGCCCTAAACCTAATCCTAAACTCATGTCACCTAAACTAAACCTACACCTATTCCTAAATCCATTCACCTAGCCTAAACCTAGACCCAAACACGAAAACCAAACCCGAAACCCGATCCCGAACCCAAAAATCTCAACCTATGACTAAACCTAATCCTAAACTCATGTCACCTAAACTAAACCTGACTCTAATCTTTGCATTGTAGATATGGATAAGAGTTGGATGCAAGCTAAGAATCGGTTTGGCCCAGAGTATAAAGAAGGTGTTAAGGAGTTCATGGAATTTGCGAGAGATCGGGCAGATTCAGGTAATAGAATTAGGTGTCCATGCCGAAAATGCAAGAACATGATTCACAAGACATTGGACAAAGTGGAAGATGATTTGTTCATAGTTGGGATTGACTAGGGTTACACTTGGTGGATTCATCATGGTGAAGACTTCCACCAAAGAGTTGAGGCCACTGAAGTCCTTGCTGACCCAATTGTGCGTAATGACGAGGATGAAGATGTTGACGATATGCAAGATATCATTGGGGATGTGTTAAGGGGAACCATTGCGGATACTGATTTTGCAGCGACAAGTACTAGCCAGGATATTCCTCCTATGGGTGATGCCGAATCAGAAAAGTTTAGTAGGTTGTTGAGGGATGCGCAACGTCCACTCTATCCGGGGTGTCGGAACTTCTCCAAGTTGAATTTCCTTACAAGGTTACTTCATTTAAAGACAATAAATTGTTGGAGTAACAAATCGTTCGACATGTTACTTGGCTTGTTGAAAGAAGTATTACCTGAAGGTGAGACATTGCCTAAGTCTCATTACGAGGCAAAATCCTTAATGCGAGACTTGGGCCTTGGTTACATCCTCATACATGCATGTATAAATGATTGTGTATTGTATTGGAAAGAACATGAAAATGTTGAGGAGTGTCCACAATGTGGAGAGTCTAGGTGGAAATATGACGAAGCTAAGTGTAAGAAAATTCCACAAAAGGTGTTAAGGTACTTTCCATTGAAACCCAGATTACAAAGATTGTTTATGTCGAGCAAGACGGCTGAAGATATGAGGTGGCATAAGGAGAAACGCCTTCATGATGATAATACATTGAGGCATCCCGCTGACTCTGAAGCCTGGCAACATTTTGATAAGCAATATGACTGGTTTGCAGAGGATTCTCGCAATGTTCGGCTAGGTCTTGCAAGTGATGGTTTTAATCCATTTGGTAATATGAGTAGCTCGTACAATATGTGGCCAGTGATACTTATGCCCTACAATTTACCTCCTTGGTTGTGTATGAAGGAATCATTTTTTATGATGTCGTTGCTTATTCCTGGACCCAAGTCACCGGGGAATGACATTGATGTGTATCTCCGACCGTTAGTAGATGAGTTAAACGAGTTGTGGAGTCAAGGTGTCCAGACGTATGACACTTTTGCAGAATAGACGTTTCGATTGCATGCAGCGGTCTTGTGGACAATAAATGACTTCCCTGCATATGGAAATTTGTCTAGGTGGAGCACGAAGGGAAAGTTGGCTTGTCCTACATGTAGTACTGAGACTTGTTCATTGTCATTGAAGCATGGTAAGAAAACGTGTTATATGGGCCATCGTCGCTTCCTTCCGAGGGATCGTAGTTGGCGCAGGAAGACGGTAATCTTTGATGGCAAACAAGATCATAGGCCACCACCGAAAGAACTATCTGCAGAAGATGTGTTACAACAGCTGAGAAACATTGAAGAAGTTAGATTTGGTAAGGCACCGCACTTGAAGAAGAGAAAACGTACAGGATTGGAGTACAACTGGAGGAAGAAGAGCATTTTTTTAGTTGCCTTATTGGAGTCATCTGAAATTACGACACAACTTGGATGTCATGCATATTGAGAAGAATATATGTGACAATGTCTTTGGAACATTGATGAACATAGAGAAGAAAACAAAAGACAGTTTTAAGGCTCGATTGGATCTACAAGCAATGGGTTTAAGGAAAGAGTTGCACTTGCAACCACATGGAAATTCATATACTATACCAACAGCCTGCTATACATTGAAAAAACTAGAGAAAAAACGTGTATGTGAATGGTTGAACAAGGTGAAATTTCCCGACGGGTATGCATCGAATATCTCTCGGCGCGTAAACATTACGGGCTGTAAGGTAACAGGAATGAAAAGTCATGACTGTCACGTCCTTCTGCAACGCCTACTACCAGTTGCGATTCGTGGATTCCTTAACAAGGATGTCAGTGCTACGCTGATTGAGTTGGGGATATTCTTTAAGGATTTGTGTTCGAAATCTTTGAATGTAGAGGTTATTAAACGACTGGAGAAGGATATTGTCGTAATCCTTTGCAAACTTGAAAGAATTTTTCCACCTGCGTTTTTCGATGTCATGGTACACCTAGCGATTCACTTACCGCACGAAGCGAAGCTTGCAGGCCCAGTACAATATCGTTGGATGTATCCGATCGAAAGGTGATAGAACAATGATCATAAATTTTTTTTCATTCCATAAACTATGTATATCCATGTTTTCATGTCCTAAACATATTGATTTTGTGTACAGATACCTTCACACATTAAAACAATATGTGAGGAATAAGGCACGTCCAGAGGGATCCATTGCTGAGGCGTACATTGATAATGAGTGCCTGACATTTTGCTCCATGTATCTTCGTAGCATAGAGACTAGATTCAACCGAGAAGATCGTAATGCCGATGCAGGGCAGGAGCATGAACAAGGACTCATATCTGTATTCGCACACAACGTCCGTCCTTTAGGATCGCCGACTTTTCAGGATATGGACCCTCGGGATCTTGCGAAGGCGCGGTGGTATGTGTTGCATAACTGTGAAGAAATAGAGTCGTACTTGGAGTAAGTCTTCGCACATAATTATTGTATATCTACAGACAGTTTTAATCTCAAAATTTCTTGCTTACAACGTACCAATTGTGTATAGCGAACACATCGAGGAGATGAAGTCCCAATACCTACAAATTATGATCGAATGCATCAGGATTTGTTTCCAGAATGGTTTGCAAAATGTGTAAGATTAATTTACCTTCTATCTCACCACACTTACAATATTGTTGTATTGCACAATATTTACATGTAATTTTAAATGCCTAAACGTACATTTTTATTCTGTACGTGATGATAGATGAAGATGTTGCGCGCTAGCAACTCTGCGGATGCGTCTGATGCGCTCTACTCACTGGCGTGTGGCCCTGATAGACGCGTATCTAGATATACAGGTTGTATTGTAAACGGGATTCGGTTCCACACTGAGGAGCGTGAGAAATATAGGACCACACAAAATAGTGGTGTGGTTGTGAAGGGAACACATGAGGAGGTCGAAATTGATTTTTATGGCGTTTTGACGGATATTATTGAGCTGAGTTATTGTATGAGAAAGCGGGTGTACTTATTTAAATGCGATTGGTGGGACATTGGAAATAAAAAGTTGGGAATACAGACTGATAATTACTTCACGAGCGTAAATTTATCTCGGAAGTGGTTTAAAGATGACCCATTTATCGTAGCCGGCCAAGCTGAACAAGTATTCTACCTCGCTGACACCAAGTTAGGCGGCTCTTGGCACGTGGTGCAGAAAATAAAGCCCAGGAACATATTTGACGTTCCCGAAGTAGACGTTGAAGATAACGATGAAGGGAGTAATAGAACGTCGTCAGTGGAACAAGCATACCAAGAAGACATGCCATCTTGGGATAGAGGGAATGATCCAAATGTTGATATTGATGTGGTGCAATTGAATAGAGATGATGTGCCACCTGATCATGTTGATGCCTCAATCATAAATGACATTGTTAGAGATGATAGCGCTTTCATCGATGACAACGTTGCAGACGATGAAGAGGAAATTCTGATCAGCGATAGTGATGGTGAAGAAGAAAGAGTCCTAAGTGATAATGATTCAGACGACGATTATTAAATGTATACAAGATTTACATGTAATTTTTCAATTCGATTAATTTGATTATTACATGTATATATGTTTTACAAGTCATATTTTTTTTCCTGAATTGACTTGTTGATAATCTACATTTACAGTTAAGTCACTTTCTGATCATGTCCTCCACAAACTGGAGCGCAGCAGAAGCACGCAGCATACTTCATCAGCTGTTGTGGATGGACTTTCCGGCCCTATATTCTTCTGGTAGGGCCAGAGAGATACCCGGTCTGGTCGAGAAATGTAGGGAAGAAGACGATGACTCAGATGAAAGATTATACAATCTCAAAGAAATTCCGGACCTGATTGAGGAATATAATCGCGGAAAACTTCGTATGGAAGATGCGACATTATCACTTGCACATCTGAATGGAGTCCCGAGAGATCAGATTTCTCCTATTGTGACTGGCATGTTGGCTGTAACAATGTCGAGTGCTTCATACAGCATCGAATATACATCTGCAGCGTACGATAACTTACGCAGGGAGTATTTCGGATAGTTGATCCGAAGTTGATTTGTATTACAATGAGATATATGTATTTAATATAGAATGACAATGTGTAATGGATTTTTCAACTTTTATATTCTGTTTACGGTTTTATTATATTTTGTTTACGGTTTTATTATATTCTGTTTACGGTTTTATTATTCTGCTTGCATTATAGTGTAATGGTCTAATCATTTTTTTATCATTTCTCTAAGCATAAGCACAAATTCACTCTGCAATGATGTTCATAAACTTGCATTGACATTGTTTAAATTTATAAGTTTGTATTTCAGATATATTCAGTTATGGCACCAGGTGGGAGATCAGGTCGTTCGCTCACTGGATCTACCCCTTCCACCCGTGATGTGACGCAGACAGCATCGACGTCGCACGGTGCATCACAGTCATCTGATCCTTCGGTTCAGCATACACCGGGTACTGCATGTAAGTCTAGACATTTATTTAGTGATTTCTGTTTATATTGTTACTTACATATATCTTTTCGCAGCAGCATCTTCTACCAGCCGACGAGGACGTGGACCCACGCGTGGGTTAGTTTTAGAGCGACTTACGCATGAGGGTAGGGTGGCAGTAGAGTTCCCACAGGATTGCCTTAGACCTATTGGGGACAGTGCTAGATTGTTTACGTCTGAGGTCGGTGTCCTATGCCGATCTCTGATCCCCGCCACCACCCCCCGTTGGACTGACGTGACAGATGATGTGCGACAGCTCATCCGTCAGCGCCTTCAGGTAAAGTTTAGTAAATTGAAATTTTCTTTTGTGAAAGTTCATTTATGGTTAAGTCCTATTGTTAATAAGTTTATTGCCTTAATTTATTATTTACGAAACTGCAAGATAAATTTGAATTCGATTTGAATGTTCCCTACATTTCTCATGCCGTCGACGACATGATTAGAGAGCGGTTCAAGGAGTACCGCGGAGAGTTGCACCAGCGGTACAAGCGGTGCAGGACACACGATGAGGCCGTACTGTATGCACCGCCACACGTTACTACAGACGACTGGCGGATACTCTGCGAGAGATTTTCGTCGGAGGCTTTTCAGGTAATATTTACATGTATGATATCTTACGGTAACAATTAAATTCACAATTAATTTCGCAATTAATAGAAATGTATTTTGTATAATGTGTTCAGAAGAGGAGCAGAATAAATTCTGCGAACAGGGAAAAGTTACAAGTGAACCACGTAGCTGGTTCAAAGTCATTTGTACGACATCGTTACGACATGGTAAGAAATTATTAATGATTATTAAGTTAATATATTATTTTGATTGACATTTATTATAAGTCTTTTTTCCTTTCGATTGCGCAGCGAGATTCCGTCACCGGCCAGGAGCCTGGACCAGTAGACCTCTACAGAGGGACTCACTGTTGGCAGGCGACGGGATCTTGGGTTCATCCTAGAGCCAGTGAGCATTGGGTAAAAATCTTTACTTTGTTAAATTTAATTGCGCATTGATTGATAATAATGTCATTCATGTCATTTTTTATGAAATTTCATATTTTTTCATTACAGGCGGCGATGGACACCATACGCAGTCAGCCCACTCCCGATGGTAGTCAGTGGAGTGAGCCAGAAATCCTGAGCGAGGTGCTTGGCACCCGTTCTGGATATGTGCGTGGGCTTGGCCATGGTGCTAAGCTCATGGCACAAACTAGAGCTGGCTCCAGCCAATCCGTAGCTGGTGAGAGCGCTCAACGCCGAGCTAACATCGCAGAGAGAGAGGTTCAGCAGCTATGGGTCGTCGTCGATGGGATTCGGGAGCAGCTGGAGAGGCAGAGGGAGGAAGAGGAGAGGCGACGGGAGGAGCAGGAGAGGAGGATCGATGAGTTGCGGCAGGAGCATGAGCAACGGATGCAGGAGATGTTTCAGGCTCTCGCTGCACGCCTTGGCGCCGATGCCCCGCCACCTCCGCCTTCATCTTCCTGATTATTTTTTTTAATATACGACTTTTAACTTGTATGTATTTGTGTGTGGATGAATATTGTTTGTTTGTAGATGTGGAGTGGATTATTTGTGTATTGATGTAGTTTTTGTTTATTTGTATGTTTGTGGATGTGAATAGGATTCAAAATGTATAGGTTTTTTTACAGTTGTATATCAGGAATTTTCCTGAATTTTGAAAACAAATGGAACCGAGATAGGAAAAACTTTTACCGACGAAATAATTCGTCGGTAAAGGTATGTAAAAGCTTTTTACCGACGAAATATTTCGTCGGTAAAAGTTCTTACATGCTTTTACCGACGAATTATTTCGTCGGTAAAAGTTTTATCATGTTTTTACCTACGCATTATTTCGTCGGTAAAAAGTTTTTCCTTTCTTTTACCGACGAAATATTTCGTCGATAAAAGTTTTAACGTGTTTTTACCTACGCATTATTTCGTCGGTAAAATTTTTTTCACCGACGTATCATTTTCAATCCCGACAAAATTCATATGTTTGGCCGACGAATAATTTCGTCGGTAATGGGTCAATTATTACCTACGAAAAATTATTTCGTCGGTAAAAACCTTTACCGACGGCCTTTCTGCGACGATGTTAGCCGCGAAAAATTTCGTCGGGAAAAAGATTTCCCGACGAAATTTTACTGATTACCGACGAATGAAATTTTACTGATTACCGACGAAATCATTCGTCGGTAAAAATGAAATTTCTTGTAGTGGTGATTTTTGAAATCTGATCTTTCTACGATGTTTATGGGATCATTCTAAGCAACTTTTGTAAAGAGTCCCTTATCGGATCTCCTACGGATGTCATGCTATTTGCAAATCAACGGTAAATGTACGATAATTAATAAAAAATAAATTAAAAATGAATTTTCAAAAATTTTCAAATAAATCTCGAAAATCTGGGGCGTTACAAACCACCCCCTTAAAAACAAACTTCGTCCCCGAAGTTTCCTAAGCGTCGTCGATAAAAGATTGAGGGCAATCTCACTTCATGACTCCTCGCCAAACTTTCTGAACTATTCCGGGTCAGACGCGATCACAATCCACCCCCCTTAAAAATAAATCCGTACTCGACATCGATTTTTACAAGCTCCCCCAAATTTCTTTCCTATCATGCTTCCACTGCGCACTCTGATTCCTAGGTCTCTCAAATCATTCAATCATCTAGCGCCCTACTATTTCTCAGGTTTGGGTGGGTGCTCTTATAGTCAAGGATCTAAGACGATTAGGATTAGATAATTATCAAGGATGTCTGATCGCTAACGAAATGACTGATCAAGAGTTTAAAAGATAGATCTGGGTTTGATTAGGTTGGCATAATCGGATGGTCACTTGAATGAGTGGATAAACAAGCGGATAACAAAGTGAATGAGAATCGACAGTTCTTTAATAGCTGAAAGTGCGACAAAAAGGTGAGGTTAGGGGTACCATATTCCAACTCTTTATAAGGTCTAAGTGGCTAAGCTTCTACGTCCTAGGGTAGTCTATACATCTATCTTATTTTAGTCATCCAAAGAAAACAATCACACACATTCCAAAAGAATATACAAAAGTCATCCAGTTAGAACAAGAATGCGATTTGTATTGTGTCGACATCACGGGTGAACAGTTCAAGTAGATTCGGATCCGATACTTAGATCTTCTACTCGCATTTGAGCATTGAGTTCATTAGTATCCATTCGAAATTCCGAGTGTCGACCCTCGGGATTTGAACGAGGATTCAATCCTTTACACAATATATTAGGTACGGTTCTGCCCTCCCGTGCGGCCGATTTAGTTTAACATTGTGGGGACTTTCATGTATTCTCCAACAAAAAAAAAAAGAGGTTTTGCACGTCCAAGGTGAGAAAGAGAGAAAAAGAGGAAGGGAGAAAGAGAAGAGAGAGGAAGAGGAAGCTTGTAGAAGGGAGAAGTTGCTTGAAGAGGGATTCTTCTGCGTAACCGTCGTCTCAGCGCTTCTACATCCTCGAGATCGGTGAGATCGCTCTATTTTGTTATTCTCTTGTTGTTTATCCATCCCAAGTGGGTGAAAAAGGTTTGATCTAAGCGGTGTGTGCTTGAGATCAGTTGTAACAGTTCCCTGAGATAGTGGATTGTTGATCTGGACCAGGTCCCATGGTTTTTACCTCTTTTGAGGGTTTTCCACGTAAAAACTCATTGTGTCGTGTGGTTGTTTGTTTATTCTTGATTATTTCATTATTGTAATCCATAATTCTAGTGTATTGGGGGGCGAGATCTGAAGGTTTGTGTGAAACGCACCCAACAAAGTGGTATCAGAGAGTTCAGGTTGTTTGAACGGTGTGGGATTGGTTCTGAATTATGGAAGGTGGCTCATCAAGGATGATCAGCCTCAATGGTTCTAACTGGACCATATGGAAGGTTAAGATGGAGGACTTGCTCTATTGCAAGGACTTGTATGCTCCAATTCTAGGCGTATCGGTGAAGATAAAGGATATGTCAGATGATGATTGGAAGAAAGTGGATCGGAAGGCGGTGGGGTTCATTAGACAATGGTTGGATGATTCAGTTTTCCACTGTGTGTCTACAGAGACCTCAGCCGCTAGCCTATGGCAGAAATTGCAAGGGCTGTATGAGAGGAAGACAGCAGGCAATAAGATTTTCCTGATAAGACGACTTATGAATCTCAAGTTCAAAGATAGTGGCTCTGTGGCTGAACACATGAATGAGGTCAGCAACATTGTGAACCAGCTCTCCGCTATGAAGATGGTCCTGGATGATGAACTTTAGGCTTTGCTACTGCTTAGCTCATTGCCTGACAGTTGGGAGACATTGGTGGTGTCTTTGAGTAACTCCGCGCCAGACAGAAAGGTATCCATGGATCAGGTAACAAGCTGTCTATTCAATGAGGAGACAAGGAGGAAGTCTCTAGGGCCTGCTCAGCAAGAGGCCCTTGTGACACAAGATCAGGGGAGAGAAAAGAATAGAAAGGGTGGAAAGGCCCGAGATAAATCAAGAGGCAAGTCAGTTGCCAGGAAAGATGTTGAATGCTGGAATTGTGGCAAGAAGGGCCACTATAAGCATGAATGTCACAAGAAGAAGAGTGACAAGAAGGGTAAAGGAAAGGAGAAGGAAGATGAATCGGATTCTACTACGATCAGATGGTGACGTTGTTGTTATTCTTTCGGCAGATCATGATATTTGTCTCACGGCTTCGAGTCAGGATACCGACCGGGTGATAGACTCAGGAGCCTCATTTCATGCGACTCCACACAAAGATTTCTTCACAAGCTACAAGTCAAGTGACTATGGGACAGTGAAGATGGGAAATTCTGGTGTTTCGAAGATCGTAGGGGTCGGTGATATTTGTTTGAAGACCGATGTGGGCTGTACATTGGTTCTCAGGGATGTGAGACACATTCCAGACCTTCGCCTCAACTTGATGTCGACGGGAAGGCTAGATGATGATGGCTATGAAAGTCGTTTGTTGGTGGGCTCTGGAAGCTCATCAAGAGTTTGTTGATTACTGCCAGAGGAAAGAAGTGTTGCACCCTTTACAAGGCAAGTGTCAATGTGTGTAAGGATAGATTGAACGCAGCGGAAGATTCAGCTACTGACGTGTGGCACAGGCGTCTAGGCCACATGAGTGAAAAAGGGCTTCAGCTACTAGCGAAGAAGCAGCTCATTCCAGACGTGACAGGTAAACCTCTCAAAACCTGTATTGACTGTTTATCTGGGAAACAGCATAGAGTTTCTTTTGTTAAAACTGCTTCTCATATTAATAAAGTACATATATTAGATTTGGTTTATTCTGATGTTTGTGGTCCTATGAGGACAAAAACCTTGGGTGGGGCATTGTATTTTGTCACATTTATAGATGATGCATCTAGGAAGGTTTGGGTGTATGCTTTAAAATCCAAGGACGAGGTCTTTGGTGTGTTTAAACTGTTTCATGCTATGGTCAAGAGAGAGAGACAGACAGATCATTGAAGTGCATCCGCACTGACAATGGTGGTGAATACATAGGTGACTTTCACGAGTATTGTAAGTCATTGGGTATATGGCATGAACAGTCAGTTCCCAAGACCCCCCAGCATAATGGTGTGGTTGAGCGAATGAATCGCACCATTGTAGAGAGAATCAGATGCATGTTATCCCATGCAAAGTTGCCCAAGATGTTCTGGGGAAAAGCAATGCACACGGCGGTGTACTTGATAAACAGGTCTCCATCAGCCCCATTAAATGGAGAAGTACCTTAGAAGGTGTGGACTGGACGTGATCCATCGTACAGTCATCTCAGGGTGTTTGGATGCAGGGCATCCGTTCACGTACCAAAGGATGAGAGGTCCAAGCTCGATATAAAGATCAGGCAGTGTGTGTTCTTAGGGTACGGTGATGAGAAGTTCGGTTACAGGTTGTGGGATCCGACCGAGAAGAAGCTCGTTAGGAGCAGAGATGTGGTTTTTATTAAAGATCAGTGTATAGAAGACATTGAAAAGCTAGAGAAGACCCAACCTAGTTCAGGTGAACTGGAGGACATGGATCCGGTTACTCCTCCCATGGTGCCTGATGACGGGGGAGTACAGCAAGGTGCAGAGGATGAGGGAGTCCCTATAGAAGATGGACAGGGGGAGCAGCCCCAACTTGATCCACCTGTTGAGTCGCAGGTGAGGAGGACATCAAGGGACAGACATCCATCCAAGAAGTACTCGCCGCACGAGTACATTATGCTCACAGATGAGGGAGAGCCAGAAGACTATTCTGAGGCCCTAGCCGACGAGCATAAGGGGGAGTGGTTGAAAGCTATGCAAGAGGAAATGTAATCCTTGCATAAGAACCACACCTATGATATGGTGAAATTGCCTAAGGGCAAGAAAGCTCTGAGCAACAAGTGGGTGTTCAGAAAGAAGAATAAGCAGAAGAATTCATAGACAAGGTACAAGACCAGACTTGTGGTGAAAGGGTTTGGTCAGAGAAAAGGGATAGACTTCGAGGAGATATTCTCACCAGTGGTGAAGATGACATCCATACGGGTGTTGCTTGGATTGGCGGCTAGCATGGATCTGGAGATGGAGCAGTTAGATGTCAAAACTGCCTTTCTCCATGGTGACCTGGAAGAAGAGATCTACATGTCCCAACCAGAAGGGTTTGAAGTGAAGGGCAAAGAGCATATGGTGTGCAGGCTTAGGAAGAGCTTGTATGGGCTGAAGCAAGCTCTTAGGCAATGGTATAAGAAGTTCGACTCGTTCATGTTGAAGCATGGATATGACAGAACGGAGTCGGACCACTGTGTGTTCACTCGCAGGTTCTCAGATGGTGATTTCTTAGTTCTGCTATTGTACGTTGATGACATGCTCATCATGGAAAAAGACATCAAGAAGATTAACAAGCTGAAATAGGAGTTGGGCAAGTCGTTTGCGATGAAAGACTTGGGTCCGGTTAAACAGATCCTAGGAATGGAGATAACCCATGACAGAAGCGGCATGAAGCTTTGGTTGTCACAAGAGCGGTACATTGAGAAAGTCCTAGAGCGGTTCAACATGAATGCAGTGAAGCCGGTCAGTACTCTACTGGATGGTCACTTCAAATTGAGCGACAAGTAGTGTCCCAAGACGAAGGCAGAAGTGGAAGAGATGCGGAAGATACCCTACGCGTCAGCAGTAGGAAGTTTGATGTATGCTATGGTGTGTACGCGCCCAGACATAGCATATGTGGTTGGTGTTGTCAGCCGGTATCTTGCCAATCCTGGCAAAGAACATTGGGCAGCGGTGAAGTGGATACTACGGTATCTGAGAGGCTCATCTAGGTTGAGCCTATGCTATAGTGACGAAAAACCTGTGTTAGAAGGCTACACAGATGTAGATATGGCAGGTGACATAGACTCCAAGAAGTCTACATCAGGGTTCATGTTCACGTTTGCAAGGGGAGCAGTCTCTTGGCAGAGCAAGTTATAGAAGGTCGTAGCATTGTCGACTACAGAGGCCGAATACATTGCGGTCACAGAAGCATGCAAAGAGATGCTTTAGATGAAGAGGTTCCTCTAGGAACTTAGCCTGAAGCAGGAGGAGCACGTGGTCTATTGCGATAGCCAAAGTGCTATACACTTGAGTAAGAATCCAAGTCAGCATTCCAAGTCGAAGCACATAGAGATTCGGTATCACTGGATCAGGGATACTTTGGAATAGAAGGTGTTACAGCTTGAGAATGTCCATACGGACGATAATGGGTCAGACATGATGACTAAGACTTTGCTCAAGGGCAAGTTTGAGGTTTGCAGAAACCTGGCTGGCTTGAAGATGGTGAATTTCTCTTGAGTCCGAAAGGGGGAGATTTGATGGAGTTTTCCTCCTCAGACAGAGGAGAGAGAAAAGTGCAACTGGGTATGGTTGGGCGCCCGGGCTAAACTGTGGCCGGGCGACTGAAATTTCCCTAGAAAGGCAGCTTTACTGTTGGACGGTTTTAGCTACAGCCGGGCGCCAGATGAACTGGCCGGGCGCCCGACCATGTTAGTCCGAGCGCCCGAAATTGGATTTTTTCTTGGTTTTGTTGCTGGACGGTTTTTGGGTTGGCCGGGCGCCCAACAGTCTGGTGACCGGGCGCCCAACCCGGCGCGAACTGATTGTACACAGTTTCCTATTTGGGCTCTAATTCTTCCGTTTTCGTACTTAAGAGTTCTAAAATGAGATTAGGGCATCCCATTAGAGGTTTTGCACGTCCAAGGTGAGAAAGAGAGAAAAAGAGGAAGAGAGAAAGAGAAGAGAGAGAAAGAGGAAGCTTGTAGAAGGGAGAAGTTGCTTGAAGAGGAATTCTTCAGCACAACCGTCGTCTCAGCGCTTCTACGTCCTCGAGATCAGTGAGATCGCTCTACTTTGTTATTCTTTTGTTGTTTATCCATCCCAAGTGGGTGAAGAAGGTTTGATCCAAGCGGTGTGTGCTTGAGATCAGCTGTAACAGTTCCCTGAGATAGTGGATTGTTGATCTGGACAAGGTCCCGTGGTTTTTACCTCTTTTGAGGGTTTTCCACGTAAAAACTCCTTGTGTCGTGTGGTTGTTTGTTTATGCTTGATTATTGCATTATCGTAGTCCATAATTCTAGTGTATTGGGGGGCGAGATCCGAAGGTTTGTGTGAAACGCACCCAACACTTTGTTTTTAAATATATATGTAACAAGCGATGATTCACAAATTGAAGCTTTGTTATTTTTTAATTATAAACTACATATGTAATTTTTTTTCAAATGAAAGAACATGGCATCAGAGATTTGATTATAGAAATAGTAGTTTCATTTTCTGTAATGTATACAACAATTTTTTTTATTTAGTCCACTTGTATTTTGGATCACGGGATATAACCCCAGAACAAGCGAATATATTTCGACCATCAATGTACTATAGCTAAAATCTATAAATATAAATTTGGCTTTAGAAATATTGGTTTTTGGGGTGCACTTTTGAGGTCCATGACTTGCTGGCAATGACATAATCAATTTATTGATGTTGTCAATTGAGAAAATATTTATTTATTATGATTAACAGGGAATTTTGTCTTATCCAATATTTTAACAAATGCAGCCTTTTGGTAAAATATGAAGTTTTATTGTATTTTGTGTTGAGCCTTTGTCCCGTAGCAGCTTAGATGCTTGCAATTTGGTAGAGATTGACAGTTAGATTTCAATAGGCATGGAGAATTGTTTGAATATTTTATGTTTACCTTTTATGGCGAGAAACTTAAAGTTATTAGATGGGGAGTAGTTTGTGAGATCTTAAAATAAGGCTTTTGCAATTTTAGACTTTGGTTATTGGTCTTCTTTTTTTAAAGGAATGGTGGGTGTTGTTGCAGGGATTTCAGCAACAAATGAGGTGAGGTCGATAATCGATTTCACGGGATGCAGAGAGACGTTGATCCATACTTCTGAAGCCTGCAAGGACAGTTAAAAACTAAAAGAGGGGCTGGGGACCAGCCGTTAATCCTCCGATGCTTAAGTCAGTCCAAGCTCTTTTGGAAAAATGAAAAGATCTCTCTTCTTAGTTCGAGATTTTTTTGTACCTTAGTGATAAGGAGGACGTGTCCTTTTATAAACTTGTTCTGGAGCCGTTTCCTATGAGGAAGCATAATCTCTGTAGAGAAGATCTCGGGCTTCTGAGATCTTTGGCCTATTCCGCAACTCCTGGGGATGCCTCCGTGCCAACTGACTCCCCATATCTTTCTCCTATAATCCCGACGAATGCCTAAGATTTCGGGATAATGAAGACATGGTCCAGGTCGTCAGTCGAGGTCGTCTCTCCGATGAAGACTAGGAGTTGGTCTCCTGATCAAGTCAGAAGAATTTGATCCTCGTTCAGGTCGGTTGTGTCCGACCTGAGGTCAGCTCGTATTTCACCCATAACAGTAGCCCTCCTACTCTCGAGTCTGTTTCGTCTGGCTCGGGAGTAGCTTGCTGAAGAAGATAAGTTGACCTGATTGCTTTTAGCTTTTGGCAACTGTAACATTGTCATTTTGGTGGGGGGAAGCAGCATTAAATGCATCGTTTGAAATATCGAGGCGCCATCATTCTCTTGTATGGCGTGGCAGCGCCCGCAGAATGCTGTTGAATAGGGTGTCGCCACGTGTCTCCTCAGGCGTTACTTTTCGTACTATCAAGCCAAAAATCGCCACATGGAGTTTCGGCATTAAATGCCGTGGAGCCTTTTGAATATAAAGCTCAGGACTTGGCGAAATATCAGAAATTTCCATTCCCTCTAGCTTTCGAATTCTTCAGTTCCCTGAACTTTCAGATTTTCCCTTTCTTTTCTTTCCCGATCATCCTTCTTCGAGCCGGTGTACCAGCACTCTGGTACCCTCTTTTATCCTTTAGAAGATCTCTTCCCTCTTAATCATCTTTTTAATGTCGGGATCAAGACTTCGTGCTCTAATGCGATCCTCAAAGTGAGGTTCGATGACCTTGAGTCGGATCTACCTCCTATGGATTGTGAGAAGATGAACCTTAGAGAACCCGATTCTGGGGCCAAGACAGCTGATCTTGCTGACGAAGGGGATTCCGAGCCGCTGGTAGCGTGACGGCTCGTAAGGACCCTTTTGAGCTAAATTGTGTAGTCTCGTAGATTACCCAGGATGAGCTGAATGCTGCAAGAGAGACATACGAAGTTCCTGATTCTATAGAGTTTAGGGTTCCCGACTGAGGTGGCAGACCGAGCCAACCTCGCCCTGGAGAGGTTGTAATTTCTTTGATGCAACTGGAGGCCAGGCTGAGGTTGCCTCTGCATCCTTTTGTGCGTGAGGTCCTCAGCCTCTTAGGTCTTTCTTCGAGCCAGTTGCAACCTAATGTTTGGAGGTGTATGGTGGGGTGCTATATCTTGTGGCAAAGGGTCGGGAACAAAGATCTGACCTCGAATGAACTCTTCTCGATGTACGTTCTTAAGTCCTTAGGAGGCCAGGGACTTTATTATTTTTCTTCACTGCTGGGTCAGGGCGGCTCGCTGGTGACTGGTCTACCATCTTCTACTAAAACTTGGAAAAGAAAGTGGTTCTTCGCGTCTGGTAGTTGGGAGCCTTCACCGGACGAGCCTCAGCCTTTGAAATTCAGGGTCCGAGCTGACTTTGCTCTGCCAAGTCGGACAACATTCTGACCTACCTGTCTCTCTGACATTTTGGTCTTCATTCTCAAAAACCTTTTTATATCGTCTGACGTATACTTCCCTATTTTTACAGCTTCGGTGACCATTCGGGTAGCCCTTTCTGCTGCGCAGGATAGACAGATCTGGGAATCTCGGGCTTGTTCTACTGAAGAGAGGGACTTCCGCCAACTGATAACCCTTAACTCTGTGCGTGACTCAGGTCGGAAGAATCTGATCCTCGTTCAGGTCGGTTGTGTTCGACCTGAGGTCAACTCGTATTTCACCCATAACAGTGGGGGAGCACACCAGTTGAACTTTGTTAATATGGTAAAAATCTATACAAGCCTAAGAAAACAAAGCGTAAGATGATGGAATGATCTTTTGTCATTAGATTCTTAAGAACCACTTGTTTCAATATGTAATGCAGGAATTTATAAGCAGGACTGATAAAAGATACGAACTATCTGTTGGGAAAACCGACAGCGAAAGTGAATCAAATGAGCAAACCACCATGGCAATCAACCAAGCAACAATCAAACACACAAAAGAAGGCAATCCGAATTTAACGTGGAAAACCCCCTAATGGGTAAAAAAAACCACGGCACAAAGCGACACCAATCCACTATGATATCAGAAGTTATAAGAGATAGAAGAAAAAAAATCGGATCACAAGCCCACAAGAGAAATCCCAAGCTACCCAAAGCTTATTCTCACATGAGACGGACAAGCACCGTCCTTTTCTTCATCTCAGAGAACCCTAAGCTTTCCCCAAGCTTTTTCTCTTACTTTAGAACTCTTTCAATCCCCTTTTGGAAACCTGACCCCAGTGGCAAAACTCATAATCCCGCATTACACCCCTTTTATAGGCATAAAACTAAAATTAGAAACCTCTTGCGCAAAACCGCGCAAGAGACCGGCTCAAATAAGAAACAAGCCGATCGGTCGCACGACCGGTTGCAGGCCTTTGTTATAGAAGATTTGAGGCATCCGATTCTAACAATCTCCACAACGACTCCAATCTTCATGCAACACCTTGTCACGCACCATCTTCAATCTCTACTTCGTCATCAGCATATCTCCACCGTTTCTTATGCCTCATCGACTCTATCCTTGCACATTCATCCTCCTTGCTCTTCTCATGTAGCCGTTTGGAACTTGCCACATATGAGCAATCATGGATTCCGCTGCCGATTGCAGCTCCACTATGAATAGTGCTCCCGATCAACTTGTAAAGATTTTTGCACCTTCAGCCCTTCATCATTACAAGTGCACATTTTGGCACTTTACAGTCCCAATCCCAGCCGATGAACCTGATTGAGATATTAGCGTACCAATCCACCTTCTTCTACTCTACTTCTTTCATATATGCCGATCGCTTTCCAAATTTTCCTTTCACGGAATACTTCTTTGTGTCGAATGCCTTGCTTGAAGACGTCATCGATACCTCGTCTCAGATTCCAATCTACTTCCCAACGATTGCTCTGATACCACTTGTTGGGAAAATCAACAGCACAAGTGAATCAAACGAGCAAACCACCATGGCAATCAACCAAGCAACAATCAAACACACACAAGAAGGCAATTTGAATTTAATGTGGAAAACCCCCTCGCGGGTAGAAAAAGCATGGCACAAAGCGACACCAATCCACTATGGTATCAGAAGTTACAAGAGATAGAAGAAACAAAACCCGGATCACAAGCCCACAAGAGAAATGCCAAGCTACCCGAAGCTTATTCTCACATGAGATGAACAAGCACCATCTTTTTCCTCATCCTAGAGAATCCCAAGCTTTTCCCAAGCTTTTTCTCTTGCCTTAGAACTCTTTTAATCCCCTTTAGGAAACATGGCCCCAATGGCAACTCCTGATCCCGTATTACACCCATTTTATAGGCATAAAACTGAAATTAGAAACCTCTTGCGCAAAACTGCTCAAGAGACCAGCTCAAATAGGAAACAGGTCGACCGGTCGCACAACCAGTTGCGGGCCCTTGTTGCAGAAGATTTGAGGTTTTTTATTCCAACACTGTCGATATGTTGGGCTTATCGTGGATTGCATGGACACAAAAATTCTTCAGAAGAACTCTAAACCTAGTCCCATAATCAAAGCTTAAGTAAGAGAGTGAAACAAATCAAAATTGACCTATATTCTACAGTGACTATCAAGGTTGATGCAGTGCATACTTGAATGTTAAATGCATTCCAATGTTCTTACAAAATATACTAAGCAGTTCGGCTCCTTTTATTGGGAATACATGTCCATAGTGTGCACAACAATCATACTAACATTCAAATAAATACCTGAGAAGTTTACATATTTCAATGTATTTATCACATTAACAAGGCAAAAGAAACAAAAAAGTACTCAATTGTTTGCCAAACTCGGATAAAAGAGGAGCAGCTAGAAACATATTTCAATGTGCTCATCATAATGTCAAGATTAAGGCAGTTGAATTGTAGTTGAATAAAAAAAATAAAACGGGTTAGAAAGGTTAGATCTCTAGTACATGCGGACAACATTCAGGAATACTTGCATCATCGGGCTCATTAAAGACAACATAGCGCAAATATCATATCGGCCAAACAAAAGGGGTCATAATCCATCCATATTTAATGAGCCCCATGATGCACAACATCAGCCACATGACAACCAGTTATTCTTTGACATCTAATTCATCCACATTTACATCCAGTTACACATGCAATCCACATTTGACCTGTTAATCATTCAATCACACATTCAATCCACATTTAAATCACATATTCAAAATACAAATCATACTTGTATTGATATATACCAATTCTTTCTTCTTCTTTTCTAAAGGTGGGAAGCATACCACTCGAGAGTATTATTGAGTGGAAATGCTCTATACGGCCAGTCAGGCGGATGCTAACAAAAAGGGCAACAGTCATGCCTTTCATTTAGAACACTTATATAAAAAATAACACTAATAAAAAACTATACATGGCCAAATCAAAAAATAAAATAGACCCACAGAATAGGCCACCAATTTGCCACCCCAAAGCTAATCCAAATCTTTAATGACACCCATTAGCTGCTATTCCCACGAACCAACTGCACACCACAATAAGACAACACCAAACCAAAAGCAGCCTAAGACAGAACAACCATGGTGGCTCACATCCAAAACTTGCACAATATTGGCCACATGACAACGGCAAGGAGCAGAAGAAGGTTACATTAATTTGAACAGAACACATTGCTTCTGCTTCTATATTGAACACCACCTCATGTCCTGCATGGAGAGCCACGAGGGTTGTGACTGCTTGCTGCTATGAAACCCCATGTAGCAGAAAAACCCAAAAGCATCAAGAGCAATGTAATCTTCTTATACACATCTTGTGTTATTACTTTGGACATAGAATTTACCTGCAATGTTATCCACAAGAAAAATCATCAGGTAGAAAGTATTTTATGCAAATAGAGCAAAAGAATAATTGAAAATTAGAAAAGTATGATGGATGCCTTGGACATTTCAATACCATTATGAGAGTTCCCACCAAAGAAAGAATCCAAAATCAGCACCTCTTTTCATTTTTCGTTTTAAAATTTCACAAAAGCAGAGAAAACATGCTTGTGAAATTTCGATCCTTCCCGCCTCAAAATTCGCATGAAGGATGAAGGATATGGATGGTGCATCAGTTCCTTCATGCATTAATGTCGTAAACTTTCGCAAAAAAATGCAATAGTTTCTTTTTTTTTTTTTCGTTTGCTTCGTTAAGAGAAAACAAAATAAACATATCTCACCAATCAAAATGCAATCTTTTGGCTTTTGCAAGAAGAGTTCGAACATACGCTCACATTTGAGGAAAGAAAGTCTATTCATTCAAACATAGGCCATGTTCTTCACATCATAACGGTTTACTCTTATCACATGGTGTTGATGATAATTGCATACGAGGATTTCAAATTGCAATGAATAACATATCTCACCATATCGAAAATTAAAAAAGTTAATTCAATGCTATGAATGATATAGATGGACGATTTTACCTTTTGAAATGCAACACTTCCTATAGATGAATCTTGACGTAAATGTGACAATCATGGGTTGCTTGAGAGAATTTGTTGGTACAAGTTTATGCTTAGTTGGTAGCCACAAGCAACCAAAGGGCCATTCATTGATCCACTAGGAGTGGTTTTAGATATCTTGAAATGACTTAAACCGATACTAATTGAACTCTGGTATAGAAAAAATTTACAATAAGGGAAACTTTAATGAGCACAACTTACATGAATGTCAACTCATATGAATGTTACATGGAATATTAGAAATATACGAAATTAAATCGCACTTTTACTTGAGTTCCACTGTTGAAAAGATTTTATTAAAACATGCCAAAATTAGGTGCTTAGTAACGAAATTGATCCAATGGTGCGTTTATGGATCCACTAGGTCCAAGAGTACAACCAATCACCAAATGATGATCGGGTCCTACATAGGATCTTACTGGTAACTCAGAGGGACTTTTGACAGCAACATATGTACCTTGAGAGAGGGAAGAATTAGGAGTTTAAAGAGCATAAACATGTGACATGATAAGCTTTAGTAAATAAGTTCTCATCAATACCTAATTAAGATGACTCAACTCAAGAGATGGAAATGAATAATTTGAAAGTGGAAATGAAGTAGGGTGCATTTTGTTTGGTACTTGAATAGTTTCTCGTCTCTCTTGATTTGCTTGTGGCTGAATGGATTTAGATTGAGATATTTTCTTTCTTATTTTATACAATGGATTTTAATATGCACGACAGTTACACCTAACTCGAGGCTTTACTTTAATCCCATTTACAGTTTGTGAACTCTAGCTATCGATAAAAGTAACTTCTTTTAGTGGGCTTAAGGCATGTAGTTTCTGTATCTATGCTTTCAGTTGGCTCATAGTGTCACGCCCTGAAATTCGCAACTCGAGTATAATAACCCAAAGCCCGAGTTCCAGAGTGTGAATTGAAAATTCGAGCATAGCTTCCTTGAGATTCCATTCCACACATCGCATAACTAAAATAAATCCCAAATATAAAGTTTCTTTTCCACTAATATCTTATTACATTAAATTTTACAAGATAAAATAGATCGACTACAGTTGGCGTTTGGGTAACACGTGACCATCTGAATACTCTGCTCTGTCTATGTCTTGTTCTCCCTGAAAACCTGCAAGAACTGTGGTGATTTTGGTGAGCTAAAAGCCCAGTGAGGTCATTTCCATCACATGTAATATTCCAGTTAATAAGAGACAGGATGTGAATCATCAACGGATAGAATTGTATGAAATGTACAAAGATAAGGTTATAATTGATACACTCTATGTTTTATTATGAATGAAACATGATTGTCATGATGTCATGTATGTTATGATACGTGTGAGAGCAACAAACGTCTAGGAACTCGTTGCCACTGAACATTAGGAACCTGTCGCAAATCAACCATGCTCACCTAACCGGTACAACGAGGCGGCAAATCAACCATGCACGCCAGTGGGCAAATCAACCATGCACCACTGATCCAACCGAGCAAATCAACCATGCTCAATAAGTGAAACGACCAGAACTCGCTGCCACTGAACATTAGGAACCTGTCGCAAATCAACCATGCTCACCTAATCGGTACAGCGAGGCGGCAAATCAACCATGCACGCCAGGAGTCAAATCAACCATGCTCCTGTTCTGTCGCCGTGTATAAATGTATGCACATGTCATGAATTTATGGAAGCATTCATCAAGCACATAATGCAATTCATCATTCAATCAAATCACACCATGCCTGCATTAACTTCGTTAGGTTCTCTTTATTCAAACCCTAGGTGACTGTCTATTAGGAAGTGTTAGTGACAACGCTACGTAGAATTTGGCTAATGCTACAACTATTTAGGGTTGTACATTGTTGACATCGTAAGTATGTAGCCTAAGTCAAGCGTATTCCTAAAAATTTGGTTTACACAACAAGAAGGAGAAATTGAGGAAAGGAACCAACAAGAAAGAAAATAAATTTGGTTTGCACAACAAGAAGGAGAAATTGAGGAAATGAACCAACAAGAAAGAAAATATGAAAAGAATGATTGGGAGAATGGAAACGAAAGATGAATCCTTTACCTAGGATCAGAGATACTATTCTAAACTCAATTTAGAAAGAGATTGATGAAGTGATCTTTACTAAAGATTCATTAGGTGAAATAATAAGGAGAATTGAAACTTGAACGTAGAGAATAGCGCACATATATGAAAAGAGAAATCAACTAGAAGTTTCTGAGATGAATCACTCACCTGCAACGATCTCTAGGCTTCAAACAAGCCCAAACTTGAATCTGAGTTGGCTCATCGAGTCGACTCAGTTTCTTCTTTCTTTCTCTTTCTTCTTTTCTTCTTCTTCCTTATTCCTTCTTCTCTTTCTTCTTCTTTCTTTCTTCCTCTTTCTTCTTTTCTTTCTTATTCTTCCTGGAAGTGATCAGACAGCAGCAACAGCCGGATGAAACCCACCCCTCGACACGATCTATCTCTCTCTCTTCCTCTCTCTCTCTTTCTCTCTCTACCCAAGCTTCTCTCTCTCTCTACGTTTCTTTTCTCGAAAAAGACACCTAGGGGGGTTTTATACACTACCCTAGACGTATTTGGACAGTCCAAGATGGACTTGGATGGCTTGTGTTCGCGGTACTACAACCGGACCGAAGGTGGTGGAGTTTGAGTTGGAGAAGGAGACCGAATGGTTTTTGGGACTCCTTTGTATATGAGGCTCGTTGGAAAGCTAGGTGGGGCCCACACGATGCTACACACAAGTTTTGAGAGGCCCATGCACATCAGGGAGGTGGATCTTGATTTTCTTTTGTTAGAACGGTGGATTGAAGTGATCCCCACAGTCGACCGAAGACGTTGAGACCACCCACCCCTAATGTCTGGGTGAGGCGCACACCGGATGAATGGATCGGATCAACTGATAGGGGCCACCGTGATGGACGGTGCAGGCCGCTAATGGCGGCAGCGGCAGCGCTGTCGCTGTACAGTTGAAGAAGAACACGGATTTCCCGTCCGTTTCCTTGCAATGCACGCGTTGACATTCATGCACGTTGTGCACGTGGGTCCCACCCTGATGTATATACAAAATCCACTCCACTCATCAGGTAGGCCACATGATTTTAAGGCATGACACCAAAAATGAGGTAGATACGAGTCTTGGGTGGGCCACACTACACAAAAACATGCTGAGAATATCCCACGTTAAAACCAATTAACGTTTGCATGCTTCTCTCACATACATAATATGGAAAATACCAACTTTGCCCTTTTCTTTGGTTTTGACTTCAACCACCTGTAGCGATCACGTACACTGTCAATTTTCGGTGAAACTTCACCAAGGCCTGTCATTTTTCGCGCTCTTTATACAGGTTAAGTTTGGGCCTTGATCTCTTACAAATGACCAAGATGCCTTTTTAGTGATCCATCACACTCGGTGATCCAAAGTGACATTTGTACATATCCAATAGAAAATTTAACCGGTAGCCTTGGTATATATCCTATGATCTTCGAAATGGTCGGTTCGGTTTGTTATTTAGGTGGCCCAATTAGCGGATGCAAATTCGATGGATGGTTATATGAAAGGCTAATTTTTTTCTGATTAGATGTTTATGTTCTTAAGCACAATTATGAGTTATTGCACGGTCAGTTTGTCAAACTGATATTCATAATATGGTCTTTGGGTGGCCTATTGGTGAGACATATACACCGTTAGACTTTAATGACTTGTCTAGTCATGAAATTTCATCCGATCAGAGTTTTGACGGTAGGTTAAGCATTTGAATGTATGATAAACAAGATGAACGGATCAGAATGTTAAATTGATTTGTGTATGAGCGGCTATGGAGATCAAGGGGTTTAGTTTACTATGATCGGCTTGTTCAAAATCGAGGTGGACGGTCAGATATTCCTACCTAGCAATGATAGATCATTCTAACGGTCCGTCTATTGACTTAACTAAGTACACTAAGTTTTTAAAGTCTTAAAAGTGTTAGAATACGTATAAAAGTGTGATGTGTGTGTATGCGTATGAACGACGCGGCCTAAAATTTAAATTCTAATGTGTGAACTATAACACTCGTGTACCTACTCGTGTACTAAATTTTTCGGGGTATTACATTCCACCACCCTTATACAAAATTTCGTCCTCGAAATTCAAACAAACCCACTAAGCTAAAAGACGATTACTACGGTGTGTCTATGCCCTACAAGTCATGGGTTTATGTGCTCACAAGTGTCTGTAATGACTTATATGACTTCGGGTTCTTACACATAGTGTGTACCTTCAGTATCAATGTTTTCATTTGGTTCAAAGCGTGCAGGCTTAATATCTTCAATTTCGGTTGGCTCATGGTATGCGCATTCAAGATTTACACTTTCATCGATAGCTTTAGATGACCTTAGTGGAGGTTCCTTCATCCCTTTCATACGTTTTATGATTTCAACATGGAATTTATTTGCATATTTATCAGCGAAATTCAATAGCTTATCATGTTTCTTAGTCATTACTACAATTTTATGAAGCTTATTACACAAATATTTGTACCGCTTACTTGAAACAATATTGCGCTCACCTTTTGCTGGTACCCCAGTATGATCTCTACTGAAATTTGCTTTTTCATCTCTTCTCCATCTTTTCACAATATATTGAGGATCAACCACCTTTATATTATAAAAATCTAAAACATTCAATGCATGACTACATAGGATCCCCACAAACTCAAATTTCTTGCAATTGCACATCATTGTACCATCTAAAGAGTCGAATCTAATAGTATGTCTTTCATCTTTATCATTATATACATGATACTTTGCAACCGTGCTAAATTCACTGCATTTAGAAATTGAATAGCTAAGATATTTCTTATACTCTTCTTGAAACATTTTAAATACCTCTGAAGTATACACCTTTGCCACTTCATTTAAAATCTTCATATCGAAAAATATTACTGGGATACTTTGCCTCATTCTGAAATCAGCCTTGCCTCATTCTGAAATTAGCCATAGATTCCTTATATCATTGATTAGCCACTACCCATTCATAATGGGTGAAGAAACGCAAGAGATCATATTTAGAGTTTAGATAATTATTAGCAAATTATTCATGCTTTCACTCCACTGCGAGCTTTTCATGTTCTCATAAAATGTATTTCTTTCATAAATGAAAGCTTATTTTTCTTTTTCCTTAAATATGTTTTATAGTCACTTGTTATCCATTAAATTATACTTTAAAACATGTTATTTTATGTCGTTAGAAAGTCTTCCTCATACTCATAATCTTATATGTATATATTAAAATCAAGTTCAAAACTTGTTGAACCTTTAAATACATTACTGAGGTGCTTTGTAACATTCTGGTAGATATGCCAAATACATAGGCGATGATATATTCCCACCCCAATAAATGGGGCAAATGGTCATCCATAACTATTTATTATGTATGTGGTATAAAAGCAAACAACGTCTTAAAAACACATCGTAGTCCATTATTGTCGTTGCATCTGCCCATAATATATTCGTGATCTGATCATCTTCACCTACTTGTATTGCATAAAAGAAAGATGGATTATCCACTTGCATTTTCTGAAAGTATTATAAAATAACCCCTGCATCACTCTTTTTCATCGCTTTCATTTGCTATTTTCGTAAGTAACTTTTGCAGTCAACGGGTTGGAAACCCAAATTCTCTCGACCTCCATACCGTCTACTAAAATATTCTATAACCTTCATAGGTTTTATTTTTAAGCCATCAGCATCATCCGCTCTATCTTTTTTAACACCAATCATGCCTTTGTGTGACCTTAACAGGTGTACCTTTGTTGGTTTGGTAACTTTGTGGTTATGCTCCGCCACAAACTTAATCACTCTATATTTTTCATTCATTTGAAGCTTAATCATCATGGATGCTAGGCAATTTGTTCTTATAATCGGACGCCTAAACTTTGGCAGGTCACCTCATTTTTTGTCAAGTTTTTTACCTTCTTTAGAACAAGATATTCTTCTCTTAAGTACGATAATACCATTGTCTGCTCTTTTTTTTTTTTCATCTATATCCTTCCCCTTTAAGCACCGAACCTTGTATTCTTAACATACCAATTGTAAAATTGAAATGCGCTTTCATCAGAAGTAAACTCCACATATAGTTCTAACTCTTCATCTAAATTCTCATCTACATTGACCAATACATATCGACTTACTTTTTGGTCGTCTATTTGTTGGCTTACTTTTTTTAATATCTATTTCGGTGTCAAAATCTAACCTTCGACACCGTGGATCATCAAATGCTTGACACTCTAGTGTATTATCGTCCATTTTACTAATCAATTTCAAGGTAAAAGGCATTTAAAATGCTTGAATTTGTGGATCATCACTTGTTACATATATATTTGAGAGAGAGAGAGAGAGAGAGAGCATCATCTTGTTTAGGTTGAATTCTCACTTTGCATCATTTTAAGAAGTTCCAGTACCTCTTTGAAATTACCCATATCAGTAAAATAGTAAACTCATGAATATAATAACAACCATCGGATGACCAGACCTATATGAAGAAAAAAGAGAACCCGAGACGATAATGATCATCAAATGAGTAGACCTGTAAGAAAGAAAGACTCTTTTATATATATATATATATATATCTATATATATATATATATATATAATTGAAAGATGTGAAATCCTGTTCTTGAAAAAAAATGGCAATTCAATTCCTTTATTACCATCGAGAGTAAGTGCAGGAGCCTCATGCCTTAGTTCATGTTCTTAACCATCCTCTTCGCTCTTTCTTTCCTGCACATCATAGAGAAACATAATTTGTATTTGATTTTGGCCCACGAAAACAACATCTCTGTAAGCTTTAAAAGCTGAAAAATATCATCGTCATTAGATTTTTTTCAACCCATGAAAACAAGCCCTCTCCTTTTTCTAATAGCTCCGTTGATCATTAGATGTAAAGCACATTTCATGGGATATTATATTAAGATTGCTAGGCTTGGACTATAGCTATCCAATCACTAGACTATAAAATGGATAAAATCAATGACAAAGACCATTAATGGAAACAATTTGAACCATCTATCACCTGCCCCATCCTAGATTGTTCATGGTTGTAAAATATCACAATAATCAGAGAATCATTAGAGAAGCCTAAACAACCTATCTGTGGCTTTCAAAACTAATGCTTGCATAAAAGAGGCCAGTGTGCAATTGTACCTAGGATTGAATGGACCACACCAATCCCTCAAGCACAACCCTACGCATGGATATTGATTAGGAAAGGTCCATCTTGGTAGTTTGGCCGTGTTGTATGGTGGTTGTTGTCTGTGGGCTCGGCATGATTATATTGTGGTTGTTGTATTCATGCAAGGCTTGTGCCTGAAGCTGGGTGTTGTTAAAGGCTGAAAAAGATGGTTCTTAATGGCCAAAAGAAAAAAAATTGTGAGAGCTATACAGATAAATGTTTTTGTGATTTTTTTTTTGGCTAAGAAATTTTGTGCATGGCCTTTTTTTTTTAAGCTTTAACATGTAAATTGTCCTGAAGAACAAAAAATTTAAGTCAATGTATTACAGGTTCCTTAACAAGGAGAACCCAATTACATTTAGATCAACAAAATACGTATCATTCGTTGTAGGAACATTAAAACTAGATTGTAGCATTTTTTTTTTTTTTACAATTCAACACAAACACGATAAAAGAGTGTTAGAACTATAAAATGGATACGATTACATTTTCTGGATATATATTGTTGCTCTGGGGTTCTGAGTAATGGAAACATTCATAGACAATCACAAGCATTCGCAAATGGTACACAAGAAGAGATATCGCAAGGCAAATTTTATTCCAGAGATCCAGAGATCTTGTACATTCCAGGCCGTGATCTGGCACGAGCCCTTAATTACATCGAATGATCGATGACCCTTGATTAAAAGGCAAAAGACTAGTCAGTGGGGACTATGGTCTTAGAGTTTGTGGTCGTAGAGACCTGTATTTATTTTGTTATGGACTGAACCGTCTTTGTATTAGTTAGATGTCTATGTCCCATGTTTTGACCGGAGATCCGGGCTGAGACTATCAGGGTTTATGACTGAGAAGGACAACTCTGGGCCTTCGCCTATCATGTATGGACAGGTGACTTCGGGAAGTCCAATCTACAGCTATGTATACCTGTGTAGCCAACCGACGGATGCCGTTCGAATGGGTAGGGCATCGACTGTTGTATTGTGGTAGTTCATAGCAATTGCTTTGTAGCGAATTGAAACTCTTTGATATGGTTTATCTTGATAACCATAATCCTGTTTGTCTAGCTTTCAACCCCTAATCGGGTCATATCTTACAGTAAATATAAATGATGATACATTTGCATAATCCTGGATGCTGGCAACTTCTCTCCGAGAGGTCGTTTCATTCATCATGTTGAATCGGGTTAAACCTCAAAGGTATGCAATTATATTCATTTAAAGACCCTAGAATATTTTTTTGACTATTCTATTGCGTCCGGACCGCTCGAAATACCCAAAATAGGCTCAAACGGATCTTGAAAGCACTTAAAATTGAGTCCGATACACCCATAAACATTTTCGGTAATTGACTGATTTTTTGGGTGCGTGGGACCTAATTTATGGGTGCGTGGGATGTCAACCCACACTTAAATTAGGTGCCTAATTTTTTTTGAATTTACGGATGTGTGGGACAATTTTCGGGTGCGTGGGAGTCCAATGCATCCTGAAAATACTTGTCCGAATATGTTGAAGTTTCGGGTGCGTCGGACTATTTTCGGATGCGTGGGAGTCCAATGCACCCTGAAAATACTTGTCCGAATTATATTGAATTTTTGGATGCATGGGACTTAATTTATGGATGCGTGCCCACATTTATGATTTTTTATAATCCGGACCTGCGGTGGTGTTGGTCGGAGTGATCTTCCGGTGGAAGATACCAGTGATCGGAAAGTGATTCCGGTGATCAGAAAAGTTTTCTGGCGGTTGAAAAGGGATTCCGACGGGGGTTTCCGACGACAAATCCCAAATACTCAGGGGATAATAGCTCTCTCTCTCTCTCTCTCTCTCTCTCTCTCTCTCTCTCCTAATCTGTACAAATGAACAGTGGGAGGGGGTATTTATACCCGAAAATACCGGACAATGACCAATGAGGGGCTGCCACGTATGACGCACCCTCAAATAGGCGCGTGGGAGCTCCGACGCACCCCAAAATGATATTCTGAAATGTGCTGATTTTATGGGTGCGTCGAGCTATTTTTTGGGTGCGTTGGAGTCCAATGCATCCAAAAAATGATATTTTGATTCTTGGTGAATTTATGGGTGTGTCGAGCTATTTTATGGACACGTCAGACCATTTTTCAAATGCGTCAAGGTCCAATACACCCTGAAATTGCAGTTCTGGATTTACTGAATTTATGGACGTGTCGAAGGTATTTTTCGGATGCGTCAAGCTATTTTTTGAATGCGTCAGAGGTGAAATACATCCTGAAATGTTTTTTGAATTTTCATGAATTTAAGGGTGCGTGAGCTGAATAAATGGGTGCACTTGACGTACTCGTGGTTTGTAAAAAATTAGGTTTTGTGAAATGAAGGGTTCGCGGGGCCGCTTTTTGGCCAATAGTCATGCACTGCTTATTATAATTCATAATGAAGGTGTCTGCTTGATTCTGGACGATTTTGATCACGGTAATTCGTGGGGCCCACCAGAGAAAAATGGCTAAGTACTAGATCTTTTGCAAATCTTACTATTTGGGTGCGTTGGGTGGTATTTTGTAGGATTCCCTCGAAGTACGTGCCCAGTTGATTTGTTTCGAAGGGTACTGACTTTTGGGACCCCAACAAAGGGCACACGTGTAAAAGATCCAAGCTACTCATAATGTGGATGCCACTTTGAACAGCGTTTCTCAAACATCCAATTTGGAAAAAAAAAAGTGGAAAAAATGAAAAGAAAAAGAAGAAGAATAATCTAAATTCCTCATATCAGCTATGGATTTCCAAATTTAAGCTGAAAAATTCTTAAATCCTAAAATCTACATATGAAGCTAGAAAATTACAAAATTCACATTTGAAAACGAAAAAGCCATAAATCCCTAAATCGCCAAGCCGTTGCAAATAAGATCGAGAGAGAGGGAGAGAATCGGACATACCGAACGTGGAGGGTTTGGGTTTCTATGGAACAAAGGATGTCTCCTATGGTTTGCTTAAGAGAATTTCAATTCAAGCCCCGATACGTGCGTTGGGCCTGGAGACATAGCAGAGATGGGACCAACTCTCCTTTTGTGTGTGTGTGTGTGTGTGTGTGTGTGTGTGTGTGTGAGAGAGAGAGAGAGAGAGAGAGAGAGAGAGAGTTTAGATGATTTTTCTCATCTCGAGCAAATACTTGAACAAAATAGACTCTAACTCTGTTTGCCCCATTTTCTTTACATAAGATCGCTCGCCTTTATAGGTGTGATTGGCCCCTTTCTGATGCACCAATTGTTTCTCACCAACTGAAGACACCAGCCTAGGAGCTAGTGTTGGGGTCACCAGCCAATTTGCATATGATGTTATGCTAGGGCTGACGGCTTGAATCCATTAGTGCATGCACGTCACATGTCATTCAATCAATGTGTGCTTGTCGCATGCACCTTATCTAGTGCGTGCATGTTGGGTTTTTGAAGTTCCGACTGTCAGTAGTGGTTGCCTGATATGTAATTTACTTTACTTGTCCTCCATCAACATGATGGTCCAATGTAGTGTAGAGATGAGAGTCTAAGGTTGTACCTCAGGAACAGAAACTTAAGAAAGTTAGGGCAAATTCAATCTAGGTAAAAGAAAAAAATTCTAAAAGGAATTGTTTCTAAAGAAATGATTACGTAAATATTAAAGCAAACTAACGTATAAGGATCTACATATAGAATCATACATATACTTGATATGTAAATATTCCACCTATATTCATGAATCATGAACCATCCTACCCATATAAATTAAAGATTTTTACATGAGAATGAAACATTAACACACATGAACCATATAATGGGTTATAAGCATCCAAAATTATAAAGAATGGATCAAAGGTCCATCTACATAGTCATGTTTCCCAAAAATAAACTAATATGGATTTATAATCACATCCATATGCGTGATTTGATCTACAATATTGAATAAGTATTAACAAACTTCAAAGTTACATATCCCAAACACACCTAAAATAAAAATAAATAAACACCACACCATTCATCCATTCATTATGTAAAAAAATAAAATCTCATAACATTAAATTCAAATCATCTAACCACATCTCAAGTTATGCATAAATCTTACATGCTTTCCCTCTAGCCTTAGTTAAGGAAATTAGAAAGACATGTTTAAATAAATCAAAATAAATACATAAACAAGAGAAACATAAGAGAAAAGAGATAGAAAGAGAGGTGAGAGAGAGAATGTAGAAGAGAATGAGATGAGACAGGGAGAGAGATCAGAGAGACATCAGACGAGAAACGTGAGATCAGAGAGGGATGTGAGAATAAGAAAGAGGAGAGAGAGCCTACGAGAGAATGAGAGGATAAGAAAGATGAGAGAGAAAAGACGTGAGATGAGAGAGGGAGATAGAAAGATAGAGGGGGTGAGTCTTTTTTTTAGAGGGTGCGTGCATTGATATATATAGAGGGGTCCCACCCGATCTGCTTCTACGTCTAATGCCAAATAAGGAGCCCACGAATCCGCTTGTTCGACCGGCAGCAAATCCACTTTGAGCTGATTTGATTCTTAACAATTTTTTTAGAAAATTTTGAAAGGAAAAATTGTTTCCCCTATACTTTAAAACGTGGCCCCCTCTGACTCGATCTGATTATTCGAGTGTGTTTAGTACCCCAGATAATCCCAAACAAGCCGGTGGCTTTCACAATAGGTGATCATAGCTCCCAGAAATTGTCCAAATGTTTGTGGTCATTTCCCTTCTTTCTGGCCCACCTGAAATTCCTTGTTCTGTGCAAATTTATTTCCCTAGCTAAAATTCCGTCCCCTACATCAAAGACGGCTCAGATCGTCCAAAGCAGGGTCACGTGTACAGCGTGTGCACAATGTAAAATCACATTGAATTTCACACTGTGCGGGTGGCTACTGACGTCAATCGATTAAAAGAAAATCTTTTTGAAAATTTCACGTACTTCCTAAATTTGTTTTTTCAATATCTTGCAATCCGTCGGTCGGAATATTGATGAAATTGGCTCGATTAGACACTCTGGGAAAAAGTTGATTTCTTCAAGTGACGTTCAATCCCGTGTTGCTGTACCAACTATACACTAGGACCATATGAACTTTTCTTTGACCAAATCTGACTTGTCTATCATCTTTAGTACAATATTTTAGCCGTACAAAATGTTCCGTGACACCTGGTTCCGCTCACAGCAGCCTGTGTGACTCCTTATCCACTAAAGCGGTCCAGTTTGCCACTCAGCTTGGATTTATCCGTTTCTTCAGCCTTTTCTTCTTAGACTTGGACCTTTGGACTTATTCATGCATTTTAAGCTGTCCATTAAGCTCTGGATGTCTCCATGCTTCCTGAAATCAATAAAACAGTCACTTTTAGTAGGAAAAACATGTACATGGTCAAATCGCAATGCGTATGCAAACTCAATTTAAACCATTGATTTTGATCCTGAAAACTAGCTAGTACATGTCAAAAACATGTACTAGCTAGAACCCTATTGATTAAGGGTATACATATGCAATATATGAGCTACAACACACACCCCAACCGGCATTTTGCTAGTCCTCGAGCAAAAATATGCGAAAATTTTAAAAATGTATACAACATATCACTCAGATACACTAGAGTTCTAGAATACGTTACACCTAACCTAAGTATATTAATGAAAATGTTTTCAATTCCTTAATCAATTTCAAAGACTGAGTTTATTAGATTCCTCAACATTTTTGAACAATTTTGATTCCACACTCACATGTGTACAGTGAAAACTATAATGCTCTAATTTAGTGGTTGTGTAACTTAGTCTATTCACTCACTTCCACAATCATTTGCTCACAAGGTCACCACGAACACTAGCTCACTTGCCTCTTTTCTACATCACCCTTTTACTTTCTTTTTCTTTTATTTTTTTCTTTTTATGCACAAAGGAGAGGGATTCGAACTCGAACCAATGGGGAGCATACCCATGGTTTCATGTTTTGTCCATTTTCACCGGATTAATCAATTTTATTTTTTAACTTAAGACATAAGTTAACCAGCCTTAGTTAACCTGTAAACTAAGGATTATGGAGCTTGTGATTCAACTAATTACCCTTCCACTAACTTAGGCATCTAGTGTGTAATGTGAAAAATGAGCATCAAACCCTAACATATTTTAACATATTGATTAACCTAATTAACTCATTCATAAAAAAATCCAGTCTTTGGAATCTAAATTCATTAAATACTTTTTTTAGTTGTAAACTATACTCTATAATCTATGTATCTTATTAGCAAGTTATACTATAAAAATTTGGAACAAAATTTATATATTTAAAACACAACCTAAATACGAGTTAAGAATGCAACTGACTCACACTGAAGAATAAAAATAAAAAGTTCTAACTACACCACTTTCACAGGTCTCTCGATTGTATTTAGCATATGCAACAAGCCTTTAAACCCCTAGGTTACCCCTAGTAGATGAGTGATAGTCTCATGAGGGTTTGCAAACAACACACCCACAAAGTTGGCTTTAAACTTAAGCAAGGTATAGATGCTTGTAAGAGACTCCCATCTATAGAGGTCATTCAACCAAATGGTTAGAGCTTTCCAAGATCAACGGTTGATCCAGGACCAAGTATAAAAGGACGAGCCCATTTCGTTCGCTCATGAATAAACCGTATTAGACATCATGAGATTTTCCCTAGCCTTACTATGTGGTTCCTTCACAAGCCCATGTCGTTCCATACCATTAATACTAAGTCCTGAATCACCATCACATCTCTTTCCATTGTCTCTCCTAGTGCTCATTGTAATTATATCGAGCACATCGCCAACAACAAAACATTAATTTGGCACGCCTGCGCTTAGCGTAAGTGGATGAACCCACATAAGCAGGGCGTTGCTGGTAAGTTCGAAGTTGTGGCTCCAAATATTCCCAGATGATATCCCTTAAGCTTAAGAGGAAGAGGCATATGGTGCAGGAAAAATGATGCAAGTAAAATACTTCTCACCATTTTGGTGCTTTCTAGCCAAGTAGGGCACTGGATTCTAAGTTTAAACTCCCATCCAGCAAGAGAACTTTTGACTAACCTTCCCGCGCTTGCGACAAATCAAGAACAGACAAATGAATGATCGAATTTGATGCTAGGCCAGCTATTTTTTAATTTATTTTTTATTTTTATTTTTTGGACAAAATTTACAAAAATGTAAATTCTTAGGATGTAATCCTCACCCCCAACCTAAATTTTATATTGTTCTCAATGTGAAAATGATGCATGCAATCGTAAATGAGAACAACGAGATAAAATGAAAGGGATGAGTACCACCTCAAAATTGAAGCACCTTTTGCAAAACACGAACTAAACACTCAAAACAATTAAAAGAAACAATTTAGGCCTACCTAAGCTATACCTCCATTAGACTAGGAGGTTAAACATTCATGTATACTGGATCTTGAAGAGAGATGTTCTCCTCTTCCTTATCGAACTCATTCACATATGGCTTCAATCATTAACCATTAACTTAAAGCGCATGCCATTATGTGGGTAAACAATTTCTACAGCCCCATATGGAAATACTACTTCAACAATGAATGGGCCAGTCCATCGTGAATGGAGCTTACCCGGAAGGAGCTGGAGTTTAGAGTTGTACAATAGAACATTTTGATCAACGGTGAAGGTTTTTCTCAAAATGTGACAATCATGAAACACATTCATCCTCTCTTTGTACAATTTAGCATTGTGTTCGCTCGCCTCAAGTGCAAGGCTGTGATGTAGTAATAATTCTCCGTAAGACCGAGGTCGATCCACAGGGAATTAGGTAAACCAATTCAAATTATTCCTGCAACTCCAAATTTGATTAATTTAGAAATTCAAGTTCATAAACTAACTTAAAATAGTAACTTATAAAAATCTGTAATTTAAAGGAACTAAGGACTCAAGGATCCACTTGTAGTAGCCCCATGTGAATTCATTCATCCAAGCATAACATAACTAAAATTGAAGTTCTATCTCTCTTCTAGTTGGAAGATTTGACATTCACACACAAACAATCTCCACTTAAGTTGAAGAATAAGATTCTAGTCTTAATGAAGCATGCAGAATTCGAATATGTAGCCTTCGAAGTAACAACCATGCTAATGGACTATGGTATGCTCAGGGATTACTACAATTCGAATCTAATCAAACTAAATATGATAATCTCAGAGAATTGCAAGGAACCCATGTCCGAAGCACATGAACTCTCATAAAACATCCAAAAATACGAACTTTTATTCAAACTATAACTTAAAAATCCAAACTTAGATAGAGGTACTTGAATCAAAATGAGTTCAACATGATAACTACCCACAAGCTTCACCTCCTAGCCTTAGCTCAGAGGTTCTAACCGAGAATTATCATGCTTCAACTAAAAACAATGAAAAGCTAACTAAAAGTATGAAAACCAGATTTGAGAGAGTTGTAGACGCTCCACGATGATCCTCTTCACCTCCCATAGAGTCCTTGATATTCTATGATGCCTTAGGAACGAAACCTAGGTGTCCTTTTATAGATTTGGAGTCCCATTGACTAAAACCTTCTAGATTTGCATAGCCACTTACGCAGCCCACCAAAATCGAATCTTGTAGAGCAAGCTTGCTGGAGTCCTTGCAGAATTACATTGGCCGACTGGTCTTGACCGGTCGGACCTGTCAAGTGGGAGTCCAGAGAGTTTTAGAGAGAGGAGGTGGCTGTGGACAGCTACATGTCCGACTGGTCTTGACCGGTTGGACCTTCCTTTTTCATTTTTTCTTTCTTTCTTTCTCTCTCTTCTCCTCCTTTCTTCATCATTCTTTGGCCCACCTTTGATCCTCATCAAAGAGCTTCTCAATATGCTCTATTGAACATCAATTGTGTCAAGTCTCTCTCTCATTCCTACATACACAAAACATGCATTAGATTAATCTTTTAACCATGCAAACCATGCATATTGAGTGATGAAATGGGGTATAATATGTATAAATTAGAGGCTCAACACACCCCCAACTAGCATTTTGCTAGTCCCGAGCAAAATAAGCGTGAAATAATCCCTTTCTCTGAAAACTCAACTCTCGTTTAGAAACTATGTTTCTATAGACTTTAAGACATATAAGTGCAAAATTTAGAAAAACCAACTAATGAGAAATTGAAGTCCTAAACTTTCCAAACATGATAAGTATTCACATAGAATCCCCACCAATTTATTGACAAATAGAAGAATCCAAACATGTATGGTCTAATGTGCATTGTGCATATTCATCACATGACTTTCCAGGATTACCTTCTTCATAAACCAGTTAAACCAAAGATCTAAGAGTATACAGATCAACCAATTGCCTAGGACAGGAATTTGCCTTACCGTTCCTTCGACGGCTTTCACACTACTTCCCATTCCAGCTTTGGTTACGGGTAGACCATCCCCTGGTTGGTAATAAGTAGCCATTTTTGGAATTTTCACAAATATACAATAGTACTCGTACTTTTTTCTTCTTCTTCTTTTCATACAAATTAGATCGGATTTTTAGAAATCCATATCTTTCGTTCTTTTCTCTTATTTCTCATGAACAAGGATGGACAAAGTACCCTGGCTTGGTTCCTCAACACCTTAAATCCTAGTCTAACCAATCCACAAATCTACTAATCTTTTTGAATCATGAGAATCGTGTAATGTGATCTAGACTCAAAAGTGTTCAAATGTTCTATGGATCAACAAATAGGGAGATTCACATATAAAACTATCTTGTTTAAGTTAATTTAGAGATTTCAAAATCATATCAATTCATCTTTCATCCTTTCATACTCATGACATCTCAAGTGCATAGAAATAAAGTTTTTCAAAAGAGTTTTGATGTTTTAAAAAACTGAAAAATTTCTACAAACCTTGCTCGAAATGTTCACAAACTACTAGATTTAAGGAATCTCACCCCTCAAGCAAATCTTGCATTGTCCTCAATGTAAAAGATATGCAATGAGCATGAATCATGAGAGCAATGATAAAATAAAAGGGAGTGAGAATGAGAGTACCTGAGAGAATCGATAATAGAAGTCTACCTCCAGTAGTAAAATCTACTAATGCAAAAAACTAAAACAAAAAACAAGCTAGACCTAATCCTACTTAAAGCAATAAACAAAACCTAAGCTATCTTTTTAGAAAGAGAATCTCCATTAGACTAGGAGATCAATCATCATTATAATATCCAAAAGAAGAAAGTTTAGCAAGATCATCAAGTGGTGTAACGAATTTTTTAGTAGAACTATCCACCATCCTGCTTTAGAAAGTACATTGGTGACTTAATCATTCTAATCCATTGAAAATCCTACTGAAAAATTCCAGCAGGTTTCTCAACAATATTGTCATATGTATTAGGAAATGAGAATTGCATTAGTTGAAAATTATTGAATATGGATCTCCTTTCCATCTTGTCTGGGTAATTTTTTCTTAAATATGGGTCATCCCAGAAGTGGTGTTCTTCGGTTTGAACAAACTAAAGAGATGTGGAGACTTCAATCACTTTATCCACACAGGTTTGGTTGGTCTCCACATAACTAACTTTTACCAGTGCTTCCACAATCGATTTTTTAGTTTGGCACTCTGTGGAAGGAAGCTTTTTAGGCACTGGAAGGGTCTCCCTCAAGGCATGCACTATGTCCTGAATCATGGGATCATCCCAATCTTCAAAGTAAGCTAAACACTCCTCTAGAGTGTAGGAAACCTCAGGGGAGGAAATTTTCAGATTTGGAACCTTTACGTCTTCCTCCTCAGATTTTTATGCAGGTTGGAGTGGGTCCTCAACCTCTACACTTTCAGAATTTAGCCTCTCCGTAGGCAAGTCAAGCACCAATTCTTCCAATTCCTGCATAATAATTTTGTGTAAATCAGAAATTTGCAACTTTTCATTTAAAAAATTGGCACTTCCAAGGCGTCATTAATAATAAAATTGAATTCATCCTCGGAGTGTGTCAAACATGTCTCCAAACTTTCAGGTAGATTGGGTTGGAAATGCTCCCCACCCTCCTTCGATTCTATCATGTTTATCTCATGAGGACCGTCATCATTGCCCCAATGCTCAAAGGGATCGAAGCAAAGAACATCTAGAGGATCAAAATTCTGATTTAAAAAAAACTCCTCTTTTACAATGGATTCAATGAAGTCTACCTCATGGACATCATCATCATCCCTATACCTTTTGGCCAAGTGGAACACATTTACCTTCAATGTCATGTTCCTAAAGGACAATTGCATCACCCTCGTTCTGGCAATTTATGATTGCATTTGATGTAGCAAGGAACGGGCAGCCTTGAATAACCAGTATTTGAGTGCTAACATCCATAACCGGTTGCGTGTCCAAGACAATGAAATCCACGGGGTAGTAAAATTTGTCGACTTGGACCAATACATCCTCAACTATCCCTCTTGGTACACAGATGGATCTATCAGCGAGTTACAACGTGGTTTTGGTGGGTATTAATTCACCAAGGCCCAATTGCTCATATACCGAGTATGGGATCAAGCTTACGCTTGCCCCCAAGTCTAATAATGCATGCTCAATCCGGTAGTCACTAATAATACATGAGATTGTGGGGCTATCGGGATCCTCAAATTTTGGGGGGTCTTTTGGGTGAGAATGGCACTCACTTGCTCATTCAAAAAGGCCTTTTGTTGCATATTGTATTTACATTTGGTTGTGTATAAGTCATTTAGAAACTTGGCATAAGAAGGAATTTGTTTTATGGCATCAAGCAATGAAATGTTTATCTTGACTTGTTTGGAAATTTCTAAAATATCATGAGAGTTTGGATGAGATTTTGGAGCAACCAATCTCGAAGGGAATGGTGTTACGGGCTTGTAAATGCATTCCATTTCTTGTGGGGATGAGTTAGATCCATCCTCATTCTTAGAATTTACTGGATCATTAGGCTTGTTGGACTTCACCGGAATAGATTTATCCACTTGTTTGACACTTCTAAGAGTGGTGATGGATTTTACTTGCTCCACATTTGGCTTGGGGAGATTTGGAATGCTTATTTCATGTGCTTGCTTAGGATTAGGCTGATGTTGGGTCGAAAAGGTCCCTTCCCTAGCATTCAAGCGTCCCTTAATCCCATCAACCGACGTTTTTAGCTCTTGGAACATTTGCTAATTCGATGGATTAATTTGTGTTTGCCCTTGCATAAATGCCTTTAGGGGAGAATTGAGGTGGGGCCATGTTTTGCATGGGTGGCCCTCCCTGAGAATTGGCAGATTGGTCGTGGGGCCATTCCTCCAACTAAAATTAGGATGGTTCTTCCAAGTAGAGTTATACGTGTTAGCTACCGGTCCATTGAAAGGCCGTCGATAACCCTATGCGGTGTTTGCTTGCTCTTGTAACACCTCTTGGAACACAGGGATTGTAGGACAATCTTGCGTAGAATGTACATTAGCAGCACAAATTCCACATATGTTTTCAATGGCTTTATTGGACTTTGAAACTCCACTCTTACTAAGTTCTATGGCTTCAATCTTCCTTGTGAGGCTAGCTATCTTTGCATTAACGTTATCTTCCTCTTTAAGGATGTAAATTCCTCCTTTCTCTTTTTGTTGAGGTGGCTTGAGGTTACTAGATTTGTCCGAAGTATCCCATGATTGAGCATTCTCGATCAACATGTCCAAGTAACTCCAAGCTTCGTCTGGATTTTTACTCATGAACTCACCATTGCACATCATCTCAATGAATTAACGCATGTTGGAACTCAATCCATCATTGAAAAAATTTATAATTCGCCAACTTTCGTAGCCATGATGTGGGCAAGAAAGTAGGAGGTCCTTAAATCTTTCCCAACTTTGAAAGAATGACTCATTCTCTTTAACCAAAAAGTTCATTATAGCTCTTCAAAGGGTATTTGTTTTATGAGCCGGGAAAAACTTTTTCAAGAACTCCAGGTTCATTTCATTTCATGATCTTATCGAATGCAGTCTAAGAGAATGGAGCCAACTCTTGGCTTTTTCTTTTAATGAAAAGGGAAATAATTTAAGTTTGATAACATCTTCAAAGACGTTAGCATATTGCAAAGTAGCCACAACTTCTTTGAATTTTTTTAAGTGTAGGTATGGGCTCTCTGAGTCTAGCCCATGGATCTTGGGTAAGAGTTGAATTATTCCCGGCTTTATATCAATGTTTCCCTTGGTGGTTGGGAGAATCACGCATGAAGGTGCAGTCGTACGGGTCGGTTGTAAGTAATCACGTAAAGCTCTCATTGGAGGAGCATTGTGCACCTCATTCTCTCATACTCCTTCATGATTAGCGCTTGTAGTTGTAGTAGGGTGGGGAGGATTCCTTGTAACGCCCCCAAAATTCGACACTCGAGTATATAACTCAAATTCCGAAATCAAGGGTGTTATGTAAGTAATGAATGAATCATTTACAATCACAACTGATATTTTTCCTTTCCATTCACAAGGTACCAAATATATGTAATCAAAATAAACCAAACTTTGAAAATTAAACTATAAATCAAGGAGTTTACGAAATTATTCCAAACTGTCTAAACTAATGGCCATCTAATGGGCCTTATTACATGAATACTTTCAAATTAAAATTCAAAAATCAAAATAAATCAATTCTCAAAAATCTTCTAGGGTATTCCCTCATCTGGAACCGCTTCCTCAAAGTCTTCTAAATCATCACCTGTCATTACGGTTAATCGCATAACACTGCGTCAGCTATAAAAGCCGGTGAGCATTCTCATATAGTTTAACATATGTAATTCGACATAGAAAATCACTTAACCATTAAAGTACAAATCACTACAATTCCAATAATAATTTCATCAAGCCAAAAATCTCTTAAACATGCACGTGATGCATGGTATGCAAGTATGCTTCAACAATCTCAGTACGATTATCAGTAGAACATCCAGGGCCAGTTTATAGTCGGGCCTACACTTTCACAACTGTAGAGTTGGTCTCTTGTACACACCAGGGAACTCACCCAACCTACCAAAATCATCTGATATCCACCGGGTACGCTAGTATGGTATCTTGCACACACCAGGGAGCTCAACCAACCCGTCCACAATCGATGGACTATCAGAAGGGTATATTGCACACACAGGGCGCTTAACCAGGGACTGTTGCACATACTTGGGCGCTCACCCAACCAATCATTAATGGGCCTATTGCACACACCAGGGTGCTCACCCTATGGTAATCACTGGAGTTCACAAATCGTGTTATGCATGAATCAAATCAATACCTCAAGCCTTTTCCAAGAAACTCAAAATCAACTCACACATGTACAGCGCAATTAAATTGAAATCCACCTCATAAAATATTGCAATTAATACAAAACATAATCACAAAAAGAACGAGTTCGACCCGAGGTACAATATCCAATATTTTCCAACAAAAACGACACAAATACTTGAATCATATTGATCAAAACTACGAATAGTTATTTCTAAACTAAACCGAACACAAACATGTGAAAAAAAAAAATATGAGAAGAAACTCACACTCTCTTCTTCTTCTCTCCTTCTTTCTTTCTTTCCTTCTTCTTTCTCTTTCTTCTTTCTTCTTCCCTTTCTTATTCTTCCTGGAAGTGATCAGACAGCAGCAGCCCCAATAGACGGATGGGACCCACCCCTCCACACAATCTATCTCTCTCTCTCCCTCTCTCTCTCTTTCTCTCTCTACCTAACCCTCTCTTTTCTCTCTCCACGTTTCTTTTCTCGAAAAAGACACCTGGGGGGGTTTTATACACTACCCTAGATGTGTTTGGACGGTCCAAGATGGACTTGGATGGCCTGTGTTCGCGGTACTACAACCGGACTAAAGGTGGTGGAGTTTGAGTTGGAGAAGGCTTCCGTTTTCGTTTCTTGCAGACAAAGCCCCAAGTGAGACGTTGGAAACCTAGGTGGGGTCCACACGAACTCCCAGAAGAAGTCTGGTCCGTCCATGTAGAGCAACGGACCGGATCTTGGGATCTTTTGGTTCGGACGGTGGTTTGGAAAAGACTGGATTTGCGACCGTTGTGAAAGATATTCAAGGGGACTCCATGCGTGGGGGAGAGGGAGAGAATGGATGGTTTAGATTTACTATAAAGGACCCACAAATGGACGACGTGGATGGCCCAAACGGACAGCGTGTAACGCTGTTCAACAGGTGGAGAAGACGCCCGGTTCGTGATTCCGCACGGTCAAATGCGGTTTGTCGGTGTGTGACATGCACATGTGATGCACACGTGTCCCACTGTGATGTATGTGACAAATCTACTCCGCTCATTAGTTAGGCCAGGGAGTTTTAGGGTGTGACACCAAAAATGAGGCAGATCCGATGTTTAGGTGGGTCACTCCATGCAAGAGATGGGTAAGTAAACATCACGTTAAAACTCACCGTAACGCTTCAACAACATAGATATTTGAGTTAATTCCAAGTTTACCCTTTTCTTTGTTTTTGACTTCAACCACCTGTAGCAATCCCGTTTACCATCAGTTTTCGGTGAAACTTCACCAAGGCCTGTCATTTTTCGCGCTCTTTATACGGGTTAAGTTTGGGCCTTGATCTCTTACAGATGACCAAGATGCCTTTTTAGTGATCCATCACACTCGGTGATCTAAAGTGACATTTGTAAATATCTAATAGAAAATTTAACCGGTAGCCTTGGTATATATCCTATGATCTTCGAAATGATCGGTTCAGTTTGTTATTTGGGTGGCCCAATTAGCGGATACGAATTCGATGGATGGTTATATGAAAGGCTATTTTTTTTCTAATTAGATGTTTATGTTCTTAAACATAAGTATGAGTTATTGTACGGTCAGTTTCTTAAACTGATATTCCGGGTGGCCTATTGGTGAGACATATACACCGTTAGACTTTAATGACTTGTCTATTCATGAAATTTCATCAGATCACAGTTTTGACGGTAGGTTAAGCATGTAAATGTATGATAAACAAGATGAACGGATCAGAATGTTAAATTGATTTGTGTATGAGCAGCTATGGGGATCAAGGGTTTAGTTTACTATGATCGGCTTGTCCAAATTTGAAGTGGACGGTCAAATACCTTTACCTAGTGATGAATAATTAATTGAATGGCTGGTTTTGATGAACAAGTGTAATTGATAGCTCATCTTGGAAATCAACGGGTTGACGAATTTATATATGCATATACTTGAACTAATGTAGTGTGCGTACTCACTTACGTATCTACACGCACTCAAAATCTTGGGTCATTACATTCCTTAATGGAGTTTGATCCATATTTCCCGAACTTTCACAATGTTCTACGTATTTTCTGACTCGTCTATGAACGGAGAGTGGTCTAACTAAACCACCTTCGGTTTGGAGACACTTGTTGTGGTCACATTCCCAACGGGGCATAAACCACACAAGCAATGATCTAAACTAATCCTAAGTCATAAAACGAAATCTGTAAATAAAACTAAAATTCTAAAAGTTGAAAATTGAAATAGTTCAAGTTGGAAGGATAGTACCCGATTTGCTTGAACTAGAAGAACTTCCTACAAAACAAAACAAACCTTGTTAGTTTTAAAATTCAGAAAAACTAGTCCTACGAAAACAGTAAACCTTCACTACTTCTACTTCTATAGCTACTAAAACAATTTAGAATCGTTTAACCTAGATTCCCCGGCAACGGCGCCAAAAACTTGTTCGCTCGCCTCAAGTGCAAGGCTGCGATGTAGTAATAATTCTCGGTAAGACTGAGGTCAATCCACAGGAAATTAGGTAAACCAATTCAAACTATTCCTACAACTCTAAATTTGATTAATTTAGAAATTCAAGTTCACAAACTACCTTTAAATAGTAACTTGTAAAAATCTGCAATTTAAAAGAACCAAGGACTCAAGGATCCACTTGTAGCAGCCCTATGTGAATTCATTCATCCAAGCATAACACAACTAAAATTGAAGTTCTATCTCTTTTCTAGTTGGAAGATTTAACATTCAAAAACAAACATTCCCCACTTAAGTTGAAGAATAAGATTCTAGTCTTAATGAAGCATGCAGAATTTGAATATGTAGCCTTCAAAGTAACAACCATGCCAATGAACTATAGTATGCTCAGGGATTATTACAATTCGTATCTAATCAAACCAAATATGATAATCTCAGAGAATTGCAAGGAACCCATGTTTGAAGCACATGAACTCTCATAAAACATCTAAAAATACAAACTTTTATTCAAATTAGAACTTAAAAATCCAAACTTAAATAAAGTACTTGAATCAAAACGAATTCAACATGATAACTACCCACAAGCTTCACCTCTTAGCCTTAGCTAAGAGGTTCTAGCCGAGCATTATCATGCTTCAACTAGAAACAATGAAAAACTAAATAAAAGCATGAAAAATCGAATTCAGGAGAGTTGTAGAGACTCCACGATGATCCTCTTCACCTCCCACGAAGTCCTTGATCTTCTATGATGCCGTAGGAACGAAACCTAGGTGTTTTTTTTTTTTTTATAGATTTGGAGTCCTACCGACTCAGAAACTTTTAGATTTGCGTAGCCACTTACGCAGCCCACAAAAATCGGATCTTGTAGAGCAAGCTTGCTGGAGTCCTGCAGAATTACATTGGCTGACCGGTCGGACTTGTCCAGTGGGAGTCCAGAGAGTTCCAGAGAGTTCTAGAGAGAGGGCCGGGGTGGATGTGGCTGATCGGTCTTGACCAGTCGGACCTGTGTGGTCCTTCCTCCAGCGGCTTCACAGGATGGACAGCTACATGGCTGACCGGTCTTGATCGGTCGAACCTTCCTTGTTCATTTTTTTCTTTCTTTCTCTCTCTTTTCTCCTTCTTTCTTCATCATTCTTTGGCCCACCTTTGATTCTCATCAAAGAGTTTCTAAATATGCTCTATTGAACATCAATTGTGTCAAGTCTCTCTCTCATTCCTACATACACAAAACATGCATTAGATTAATCTTTTAACCATGCAAACCATGTATATTGAATGATGAAATGGGGTAGAATATTTATAAATTAGAGGCTTAACACATTCTCATATGCTTCTCGTCTCAACTCTTCCAACTAATTCACTTGTAATTTCCTTAGCTTACTCGCGTCATCAATGCTCATTATAGATTTTCGTATTGCCCAGTAAGCTCTATGTTCCAGTTCCACAGGCAGGTGACAGGCCTTGCCATAAACAACTCTGTATGGTAACATACTAATTGGTGTCTTATAAGCTGTCCTGTAAGCTGAGGGAGCATCAGATAGTCTCCAAGACCAATCCTTCCTATCTGGCCTCATAGTCTTTTCCAGGATGCATTTAATTTCTCTATTAGACACCTCAGCATGTCCACTTGTTTGTGGATGATATGGGGTACTCATTTTGTGCTTCACTCCATATTTCTTCATTAACGTTTTGAATGGACGATTACAAAAGTCGATTGCAAAAGTGAGTGCCACCATCACTAATGATGGCTTTAGGTGTTCCAAACGTAGAAAAAATATTTTCTTTTAAAAATCGTAGGACAACATGATGATCATTTGTCTTACGTGGAACAGCCTCTACCCATTTGGAAACATAATCTACTCCTACCAAGATATACGAAAAACCAAATGAATTGGGAAATGGTCCCATGAAATTGATGCCCTAACAATAAAAATTTTGAGTGGCATAATGGGTGTCAAAGGCATCATATTCCTTCGGAAAATACTCGCCAACTGTTGACAATGATCACATGCTACACAATGCTCATAGGTGTCCTTAAACAATGTTGGTCAGTAGAACCTACACTGCAAAATTTTGGCAGTGGTTCTTTTTGTAGAAAAATGGCCACCACATGCTTCTGAGTGATAGAAAGAGATGACACTTCTCTATTCACTCTCTGGTATACATCTCCTCAAAATTTGATCTGGGCAGTATTTATACAAATATGGATCATCCCAGACAAAACTCCTTACCTTTGTTTCAAATCGTTTTCTATCTTGTGTTGTCCAGTGATCAGGCATTTACCAAACACAAGATAGTTAAAATGTCTGCATACCAAGGCAATTGGGAGACTAGAAACAACTATTCATTAGGGAATGTATCTTGGACATCAGTCTCCTCAGTGGTATCATCGTGTACAAGCCTAGAAAGATTATCTGCCACTACGTTTTCTACTCCTTTTTATCTTTGATTTCCAAGTCGAATTCTTGGAATAGAAGGATCCAACGAAGCAATTGATGCTTAGCATCTTTCTTAGAAAGAAGATACTTGAGCGCCGAATTGTTTGTGAATACGATTACTTTGGATCCAAGCAAGTAGGACCGAAATTTAGCCAAGGCGAAAACCACTGCAAACAACTCTTTTTCTGTTGTTGAGTAGTTCACTTGGGCAGAGCTCAAAGTTCTCCTTTCTTTGGTCTAACACAACCCCCATAGCAAAGTCACTTGTATCACACATAAGTTCAAAAGGAAGTGTCTACTCAGGTGGTCTCATGATTGGGGCAGTAGTCAATGATTGTTTTAAGGTTTGGAAAGCTGTCTTAGAATTACTGGTCCACTCAAACTGGATGTCCTTTTATAGAAGGTTGCTTAAAGGTCTAGATATTGCACTGAAATCTTTGATGAACCTTCTGTAAAACCCAACGTGACCAAGGAAAGAGCATATGTCACACACAGTTTTAGGGGTGGGTAGCTTAGAGATAACTTCTAGTTTAGATTTGTCTACCTCGATACCATTTTCAGAAACCATATGGCCCAAAACAATTCCCTTCTGAACCATGAAGTGGCATTTCTCCAAATTCAAGACTAGATGCTTCTCTTCACAACTAGTTAACACAAGAGATAAATTGCATAGACATTCTTCGAAATCACAACCAAGACTGAGAAGTCGTCCATGAAAATTTTCAATCTATGCCCAAGCATGTCTGAAAATATACTCATCATGCACCTTTGGAATGTTGCAAGTGCATCACACCGTCCAAATGGCATTCGTTTGTAGGCAAATGTGCCGAATGGACATGTGAAAGTTGTCTTTTCCTTATCCTCAGGGGTGATATCAATTTGGTTGTACCCCGAGTAACCATCTAAGAAGCAATAAAAAGGATGGCCTGCTACCCTCTATATAATTTAATCAACAAATGGTAGCGGGAAATGATCTTTCTTTGTAACCAAGTTAAGCTTCATATAGTCAATGCACACACGTCAACCTGTGGTGACATGTGTTGGAATGAGTTCATTGTTAGCGTTGGGCACAATGATAATTCCAGATTTCTTCGAAACCACTTGGGTTGGACTCACTCATTCACTATCAGATATCGGATAAATGATACCCGCATCTAATATTTGATTACCTCGTTCTTGATAACCCCCATGAGGTTTGGATTAAGACGCCTTTGAGGTTGTCTTGATGGTTTAACGTCTTCTTCGAGGTGTATCCTATGGGTGTAAATAGAGGACTAATACCCTTTAAATCTGAAATATTCCAACCTAAGGCCCCCTTGTGAGTCCTAAGAATCTCCAACAATCTTCTCTCTTGTGTGTTATCTAGGTGTGTAGAGATGACAACAAGGTAAGTCTTATTTTGACCTAAGAATGCATATCTGAGATCATTGGGAAGTGGTTTCAGGTCAAGATTGTGTGCATTGGCAATTGATGGTATAGGTTGTAACTCTGATGTTGCCAAGGATTCAAAGTATGGTTTACATCCACCATTATCAATCACCTTTGTGGTGTTTTCTTCATCTTCAACATCATGATTATCCCCATTGGACTCACAACATTCCATGTATTCGGCCAGACTCTCTTCCAAACTCTCTTCATTTTCCAAATCAATCATGAAATTCATCTCATGAATGTAATCATTCCCCATTGGTTGCTTGACTAGATTGAAAATATTTAACTGAAGCGTCATGTTGCCAAATGAAAGCTTTATCATACCATTCCTATAATTAATGATAGCATTTGATGTTGTAAGGAATGATCGACCCAAAATGATTGGGACTTGAGCGCTTATATTAGACACCAGTTCTATATCCAGGATGATGAAGTCTATAGGAAAGTAGAACTTTTCTACTTGGATTAGAACATCCTTTACAATACCCCTTGGTACTTTAATCGATCGGTCTGCCAATTGTAATGTGATTGAGGTGGGTTTTAACTCCCCCAACCTGATTGAGTGTAGACTGAATATGGTACGATATTTACACTAGCACCAAGATCTAACAATGCATGCTCAATCCTGAAGTTCCCAATAACACATGAGATAATGGGACTTCTAGGATCTTTGTACTTTGGTGCAGTACGGTATTGTATGATAGCACTCGCTTGTTTCATGAGGAACGCTCTCTTGTGCACATTCACTTTTTGTTTCACTGTGCACAAGTCTTTGATGTACTTGGCATATGACGGTATTTGCTTGATTGCATCTGATAGAGGAATGTTTACCGTCACTTTCTATAGAACCTCTAACTCATCTTGATATTTTAATGGAGGTGTATAATTACGCATTCGTGAAGGAAATGGGACAGGTGGCTCACTTAAATCTTTCACTTTCTCATTCCTTGTTGGCTCTTGAGCAAGTTCGGGTTCATTATCACCCTTAGGAGTGGATTCATCATCCGATATCTCTACCAGTTGTGGAATGTCTTTCTTAATTGTTTTTCCACTTCTAAGTGTGATAATGAACTTTGCTTACTCATGTTGTGCACTAAAACTTGATTCCCCCACATGACGCACATTTCTAGGGTTGGGCTGTGGTTGAGATGGAAGTATGCCATTTGTTGGAAATCCAGTCAGCGAAAGCATCGAAGAAGATCAAACAATCACCACACAGCCACACAAGTAATCAACGCAAAAGCACACGAATTTTATGTGGAAAACCCTTGCGGGAAAAAAAACCACAGCACAAAGCGACACCTCCACTATGAATCTCAGATGATTACAGAGCTAATCTACCCAAGTAAATTCCAAGATGAACAAAAGCTCTCAAACCTCTCTTCCCAAATCCCTAATTTGGTTTAGAGCACCTAGGTATTGCTTAGCATCATGCCTAACACGATTAGGAAACATATTTATAAGAAGAAACTCGGAATTGGAAACGAGTAACACGAAAACCGCGCAAAAGTTCAAATCCTGCAAGACCACCGATTGGTAGGACGACCAGTCGTGACTGGTCCAGAGAGTTTTGCCAAAAACTCATGCTCGCTACCTCAACTCAGACCTGTCCACAGACCGGTCTGAGCACCCTGAGATCGGTCTGAGATCCCGGTGACCGGTCTCAAAATCCCAAAAAATGTCCAGAGAGTTTAAGACCTACACTGTGCCAATTTGTCCACTGGTCGATTGGTCGGTGGACTCTGTATTTGTACAGTTTTGAGGCCTTTATAACAAACTCCACCAAGGCATTAAAACATCAAACCACCTTCTCTACTCTTCATAAAATCAGCTCCTTATCAATCATAGTGTCGCTGCTTCTCATGCATCACTGCATCTTCGTTAAGCCTTCGCCAATCCCAGAGAAGTTACGCAAAACTTGAACTTCTCTATAGGGACCGCCTTGGTCAGCATATCCGCTGGATTCACGCTAGTGTGAATCTTGTCCAAAGTCACATCTCCTTCCTCAAGCACCTGTCGAATAAAATGATGACGCACATCAATGTGTTTAGTACGAGAGTGATAAATAAAATTTTTAGCCAAATTGATAGCACTGGAGCTGTCACAATTAATCAGCACAGCTTCCTACTGAAGCCCCAACTGATTTATCATTCCTTTCAACCAAACACCTTCCTTGAAAGCTTCTGTCACCGCTATATACTCACCTTCAGTAGTGGAAAGAGCAACCACAAACTGAAGCTTAGACATCCAACTAATCGCTCCACCCGCTAATATAAACGAGTACCCTGAAGTCGATCTCCTACCATCCACACTACCTGCGTAATCAGAATCGACGTAATTAACCAACTTGTCCTTGGACTTTTCAAATGTCAATACGTAGTCCTGCGTACCCCGAATGTATCGAAGTAGTCATTTCACAGCTTCCCAATGTTGTTTGCCCGAGTTAGACATGAATCGGCTAACAACACCTATAACCTATGAAATATCTGGTCTTGTACAGACCATGGCATACATTAAACTGCCCTACAACACTTGAATAGGGCACATGAGACATATTATGCTTTTCTTCATTTGTTTTGGGACAATGTTCATAAGAAAGCTTGAAGTGAGCCGTGTGGGGAACGCTAACCGGTTTGGACTTGTCCATCTCGTACTTTTTCAATACCTTCTCAAGGTATTCTTTCTGAGATAACCACAACCTGCTTTTCTTTCTGTCTCTATAAATATCTATGCCAAGAACCCTCTTTGCAGCCCCTAGAACCTTCATCTCTAATGTCCCTGAAAGCTGAGTTTTCAACACATCAATGTCAGACATGCTATGACTGGCAATAAGCATGCTATCGATGTTAGACATGCTATGACTAGTAATAAGTATGTCATCGACGTATAACACCAGTTTGAGAAACTTCTTATCATTCAGTGTCTTGAAGTAGATACAATGATCGCACTTGGTCCTGATAAAGCTCTAACTCATCATGAAGGAATCAAATTTCTTGTACCACTGCCTAGGCGACTATTTGAGACTGTACAACGATCTCCTTAACCTGCAAACTTATTCTCGGCCCCATGCACTGTATAACCTTCTGGTTGCACCATTTACATCTGCTCTTCTAATTCTCCATTTAGGAAAGTAGTCTTCACATCCATCTGTTCCAGCTCGAGGTCGTATTGGGTAACCAGCGCCAACATGAACCTGATAGATATTTGCTTCACAACCGATGCAAAAATCTTACTGAAGTCCACGCCTTCACTCTGAGCATACCCTTTTGCTACCAACCTTGCCTTGTATTTATCCAGTTTTTCTAAAAAATCCACTTACAACCTATCACTTTTTGGCCCATTGGAAGCTCCACAAGCTCCAAGTCTCATTCTTGTACATGGAGTCCATCTTGTCTTGCATTGTCATCTTCTACTTTTCAGCATCTACATCCTGTAGTGCCTCATCAAAGTTAGACGGATCCCCCTCATCCGTAATGAGAGTGAATGCAACGTTCGAGTCATCCCTGTACCTTGCCAGTAACTTGCGATCCCTGGGTGGATTTCTTCGCACAGGTGGTTTCTCCACCTGATCCTGTACCTCTGTCTGCGCCTCAGTATCTGCCCGCGTCTCATCTCTGCCATCTTGTTCATAGTCAATTTCTGATTTTTCTAGGTTCCTTTGTAGCATCCTTTCGGAACAAAGAACCCTCATCAAATTTGACATCACGGCTCAGGGTGATCTTCTGTGTGATAGGGTCATATATACGATAACCCATCACACCATCATTATAGTCCACAAAGATCCTTCTTTGGCCTTATGGTCTAACTTATCTCTCTCAATTGACGGTACATGAGAGTAAGCCTCACAACCAAAGACCTACAGACTTGAGTAGTCTAGCGTCCGACCAATCCATACTTCCTCACGGATTTTACATTCAATTACCATAGAGGGTGACCGATTTATTAAGTAATAAGCCATGTTAACGGCCTCAGTCCATAGCTTTTTACCCAACCTAAGCATTACTAATCATGGATCGGGCTCTCTTCAAGAGAGTTCGATTCATCCACTCTGCCACATCATTCTGCTCTGGCGTGTGGCGCACTGTGTTGTGCTTCATGATCCCCTCCTCCTTACAATACGTGTTAAATTCCCTGGAAGTAAACTCACCTCCATTATCGGTTCTCAAAACTTTCAGTCTCTGCCCTGACTTATTCTCCACCATCGCCTTCTAATACTTGAAGGTCATGAAGACATCAGATTTATTTTTCAAAAAATAAACCCAAACCTTCCTACTATAATCATCGATAAACGACACGAACCACGATGACCCCCCAACAGAAATAACTGGCGACGACCCTCACACATCAGAATGGACATAATCAAGCACCCTTATACATGTTTTCCCCTTTAAATGACAATCTAGACTGTTTTCCATATATGCAATGTTCACATATACTAAAGTCTATAGATTTAAAGGAAGGAATCAAAGATCGTTCAGAGAGTACCTTCATGCCCCGCTCGCTCATGTAGCCTAAGTGTGCATGCCACATACGTGCGGACATGGAATCCGCTACAACTACTGCAGCTCTACCTACTAAAGTGCTCCCAATCAGTCTGTAAATGTTACCATACCTTTGTCCCTTCATAATTACAAGGGCTCCCTTTGAAACTTTGCAGAACCGGTCAAAGCTGGTGAACTTGCACCCTAATGCCTCGAGTGCACCAAGGAAAATTAGATTCTTCCTCACCTAGACGTGCCTCACTTCTGTTAAGGTTCGTTCGATCCCATCGAACATCTTGATGCGCATAGTACCAATTCCCACAACCTTACAGGCGTAGTCATCGCTTATAAATATCGAGCCTCCTTCATACTCCTTGTAGGAAGTAAAGACGCTCTTACTCCGGGCACATGGGATACGAAGCCCCGGAGTTCATGATCCACTCATCGTAGAGAGATCCAACCTTTGACACCGTTAAGACCTCGCACACATCACTATCACCTTCTTCAGCTTCAGCGGTATTAGCTTCCTTAGAGGAGTCACATGACTTCTCCTTATCTTTAGGACTCTTGCAGTCCTTCTTCATGTGCCCAACTTGGCCACATCCCCAACACTTCAACTTGCCTTTGCCCTGGCCCTTCGACTTGGATCGAGAACGCGATGATCCTTCACCTTGCTTAGAATTTCTTCCTTTCATAATCAGTGCATCGGAGGAAAGAATTAGCATCACCGATTTTCTGTCTCATGGCCTTCAAATGAAGGGCTGAGACAACGGTCTCGACACTAATAGTGTTTCCTACCCGCGCACAACGAGTCGCTGAGTGACTCATATGATCTAGGAAGCAAGTTCAAGAAGATCAAGATTTGATACTCATCCTTCATTTGCTCACCAAAATCGAGCAACTTGCAAATTAACTTGTTGAACGTGCTAATGTGGTCCTCCACATCCGTCCCCTCCTCCATCTTTAAAGTGAAGAATTGCATCATTAGATACATGCGATTTTCTAGAGACTTCTTCACATAGATGTTCTCTAGCTTAGTTCATGTCTCTACAAGCGGTCTCTCCTTCATGACATTATAGAGGACGTCATCGATAAGGCACAATTGGATTGAGGCCATAGCCTTCTCATCCATCTTCGTCCACTCATCATCTTTCATCTCTGTAGGTCACTTTCCAAAGGTGTTCACGACCCCTTGCTGAGTTAGGACGGCACGCATCTTCACCTTCCACAAATCAAAATTGTTTTTGCCCGAGAACTTCTCAACGTCGAACTTCGTACTTGAAGCTATGAGGTTGTCGCAGAAAAACTCCTTCTTCAACCTTCCAACGATATCTCTTATACCACTTGTTGAAATTCGGTCAGCGAAAGCACCGAAGAAGATCAAACAATCACCACATAGCCACACAAGCAATCAACTGCAAAGGCACAAGAATTTTACGTGGAAAAACCCTTGCGAGAAAAAACCATGGCACAAAGCGATACCTCCACTATGAATCTCAGATGATTACAAAGCTAATCTACCCAAGTAGATTCCAAAGATGAATAAAAGCTCTCAAACCTCTAGTCCCCAAAACCCTAATCTCGTTTAGAGCACCTAGGTATTGCTTAACATCATGCCTAACACGATTAGGAAACATATTTATAAGAGGAAACCCTGAATTGGAAACAAGTAGTGTGAAAACCACGCAAAAGTTCAAATCCCGCAGACCACTGATCGGTCGGACTACCGGTCGTGACTGGTCCAAAGAGTTTTGCCAAAAAACTCATGCCCGCTGCCTCAACTCAGACCTGTTCACAGACCGGTCTGAGCACCCTGAGACTGGTCTGACGACCGATCTGAGATCTCAGCGACCGGTCTCAAAATGCCAAAAAACGTCCAGAGATTTTAAGACCCACTACCGTGCCAATCTGTCTACTGGCCGACCGGTCGGTGGACTCTGTATTTGCACAGTTTTAAGGCCTTCACAACACCATTTTCCATAGCATTGAGTTGGGTCTCAATTCTAGTCATGGCTTGAAGAAGTGATTGATTTATTTAAGCTTGTTGTTATATGAAGGTCGTCAATGCATCATTTTCAGGGGCCCATTTTGGTGGTGACGTATATGGTTGTGCATTATTTTGAGCCCCATTGAAATGGTTTGGGGGTCCCTGTGGTGCATTGGGTGCATTCACTTGCAACCCATTCCTCTAACTGAAATTGGGATGATTCTGCCAACTAGGATTATATAAATTGCCTAATGGTTGAGCAAGCAGTCTTTGGTAAGCATTTATAGCATTTGCTTGATCATGATTCATTTCTTCAAAAGCTGGGATTGTTGAACAATCTTTTGTATCATGGTTTTGATCTCCACAAATGCTACTGATGCTAGTTGCGGGATTGGTCCACATCATATAGGGTCTAATCAATAGACTAACAAATGATTAAGGCAATTAACAATCTAGTCTAAGCAACACAAGTATACTATAAAGGATGGATCAACATAAGCTCAAGTCTACATGAGGAGTGAAAGTACATGGTGTGTGTGGATGTGCCTATCAAGTGCCTAGCATACATTTCTAATTAAGCATTCATAATTAAACAATTAAACACAATGCATAATAAGAAATGTGCTCAAATACAATCACAAATACAAGCATGTATAGTGATTCGACTACTTATCTATTCCACTCTCGGTTCAAGTACTCAACCCCTTTGAGCACACCGGCATTCACTAGGGAGTTTCAATTTGGTTCTTCCCAACTAAGGTGTTTTAAATCGGATTTAACCAACCGGGAAGTTTACAGGTTCCTCCCAACCTACACATTTACACCCGTGCTAGTAGCTCCCCTTGAAGACTTGTTAAACGTGCCAAGGAACAGCAAATGTCCCTGAATTTAGGCCCTGGCAAACGAGCCAAGGAGTGTCAAACAACCCCTAGTCTTTAGGCCGACAAACAAGCCAAGGAATGGCTAACATCCCTAGAGTTTTAGGCTCAACAAACAAGTCAAGGATTGGCAAATGATCTTAGTTCGAGTTTAACTAACAAACTCTACACTCAACTCCCATAGGAAATTGAGTGGAAGGACTCTCAACAAAGACAACCTTACTTATCGGATGAGCCCCTTGTTCAGCGCCGCTTCAGGTTGCTTGATGTCCGTTCTCCCGTGCTTCAATCAGTTACCCTTGTGCTCCCCCGATCTTTGATGCCGCTTGCTTTGCCAAGGCTTCAGCTCTAAGATCAGCTCCCTTGCATGTGATGCTTCATTGGAGATGCCTAAGGTGCTAGGGAATGGTGAAACCTCTACAAATCATAGAAAATAAATTTTCTAGAGGAATACACCTATTTAGACTCCTAGGTGGTGTTTAGACAAGGGATTTAACTATGATCAAGGTGTCTAAACTCCTAGAAATTAAGAGGAAACAAGTCCATTTTTATTGTGTCATTGAATGGCCCAAGCTTGTGATAAAACACAAGGAGAATGACTTGCTATTGGCTTGAAATAGAGCCTCTAATGGTCTTTAGCAATGGTGGCTTCTATCTCCTCAAAATCCCCTCTCTTTGTCCTAAAAACGAACCCCCTTCTTTTATAAAGTTTCTCCCAACGGTCAAATAACGGGTAGATTCGCGCAAGGTCGGGTGCTTGGTGGACACTGGGTCAGGTACCCGAAATCCAGTCCATGAAAAAGTTTTAGTCAGTTGGACAGATTTGGTGTTGGTCGGGCACCCGATATTCAGTCCAAAATGATCTTGTGCTCCTGAAAGTTTTTGCACTGGTCGGGCGCCTGATGACCATCTAGATACTTGGCCAACTCACTGGAAGGATTCCCTTTTAGGTCGGGCGCCCTGATGGACACTGGGTCGGGCGCCCGACCAGGCATGTTTTTCTGTTGTTTTTTGTTTATGTTTTGCAGCAGAACATACAACCTCTTGGCCATTCTTTTGGTGGTCTTTTGGGACACCTAAGGCCAATCTAAGATGACTGAAGATATACCTATTGGTCATGGTCATCTAGAGGTTATGGTTTTAGATAGGTTCAAGGTTAAGGCACACTAAGGCATCTCTTTTACTTGATTCTTCTTCCTTGATGCAGTTGGTCCGTCTCGAGTCTTGAGTCTTCAGGTCTTCGTCTTCATTGAGCTCAACCGACACTAGACTCACTGACCTAAGTGATTGACAAATAAGGTGCACTAGTATGCCACAGAAAAGTGCACTAACAATCTCCCCCTTTGTCAATTACTTACAAAAACCTAACCTACCAAAACAGAATACATTACATGTCAAAATTCAAATAAATTTTACAACTCGAAACACTAAGACATATAAAGTATGCAAGCTCCTCTTGATTTCTCCCTCATAACCTGTCAAACCCTGAAACACAAAGTAGAAATTTATTTTGGGGGACTTGATCTTTCTCCCCCTTTTTGTCAGCAATTGACAAATTATTCTCTCCCCCTTAATGATACATCAATTAAAGCTAAGGTAGGAGTAGATAGTATATCGCAGTTATAACTTTAAAAATATGCTAACTAAAGAGAGTATAGGGTGCATGAACATATAAAACATGGAGCATGCATGGAAACATGATTAACAAGAAAATGTACTATTCTAAGCATAGTTAATCATGCATAATTGGTCATCTATGATATACATTAAGCGTTGAAAGCTCGAGGGCTTATAGCCCAATCAACCAACCTCCTCAAATGATGTACATCATGACCAAACCTAAGCATATATTAGTATACAATTAAGCATGGAATTCAGTAAGAATAGCTAATCTTAGCAGGACTGATAATTTAGCAGCAAATATGTCAAATAAAAGCAAGGCTAAATTATCAAAATTTGGGCTAATGAGGCTTGAATCCTCTGATTTGCCCATACACACAGAAATGAGGCTGAAATCTTCAGATTTTCCTATTGAAGCATTTCTAGCTTCCCTTATTAACTATGTTTGGTTTGATTAGCCTAAGGGTAACTAATTTCCACAACACCCTTATAAAATATAGCATGAGGTGAGGGATTGGAAACTCCTTCTTCTCATAAGGGAAAGCGGTCGGGATCCTCTCTTAGATTAGGGGGGAGAGAGGTAGTGGTGGAAGTCACAAGAGCTCTCACTATATCTTAGCTCACATCACTATTAGATTCACTAGATTCAGATTTTGACTCCTCCATATCATCCCACGCGGCTACCACGGCCTTTTTACCTTTCGGTTTAGGTGTTTTCAGACAAGCCGAGGCAATATGGCCACGTTGACCGCAACCTGTAACATTGGACGGATGAAGTTTTAGATAATTTTTCTTTATGTTTATCACCCTTCTTGTCCTTCTTATCATGCCTACTCCCTCTATCAAATTTGAGGAATCTCTTGAATCTTCTTTTAAGATCATCATCCTCATTATCGTTATTTCGCGTGGACGCTCGCCTTTTCGTACTCCTGACCCTCCATTTCAAAAGGGGTATGCGCGAATCGTTATTGTGCCACTGGCTCGCCTTATTCTCGATGGCTTTTTCAGTTGTCGTGTTAAACTGGATATGTTTGGATGAGTTCGTATAAGACCAGAGTCCCACTAGCCAGTTACTTCGAATCTACAGTCGGCTAGACTCCATAGAAACGTTAGAGAAGAGAATCCAAAGATTCATTCCTCTAAAATGACTCATTTTGATCTGCGATCAAAGATTCGAGGTAAGAGATCACGGTTACAGGGTGGGAAGGTGTTAGGCACCCATTCTGCCCGTACCGAAGTACGATCTTTACTTCACATAATCAAACTAATACTTAAAAGTCTGATTTAGTCCTTGTACATTCTCATGCATGAAGGTAGGTCTTAACAGTAAGAGTTTCTGATGGGCAGGTTTCCATTAACAGGCAAGCCCAGAGCATACGCTCGAACTGACAGGTGATTTATGCGGGATGCATGCTGTGTATTTGATTAATCAAAGTGCTTGCAGTGAGATGATAAGTAAGGGGGTTGGAAGAATAGTAAATGTTGCACTTATGCTAGATGCAAATGAGATGATGCTAATAAAAGAGTAGCTGGATGGACGGAGGTGTCGCAAGGGGTTTGCTTCGAGTGTCTAAGATTGAGACTTAGATAGCTTGGGAGACTTGGACCAGGGTTAGGCTGGGCTGGACCAGGTACTAGACTCTTCTCACTCGGGCTCTCCTTAGTGGAGGAATGGGCTAACGGGGTGGAGATGTACTCAAAATTTCTGAACATTGAGAGATTTTTTCTGGAATATGATACAAAAGAGGAGGGGTGGTATTTATAGCTAGCTAGCAGTGATAGCTTCCGTAATTATGCTTGGGCGGCCCCCTTGGGGCCGCCCAGTACAGACGCGTTGCTCCAGCTTCGGAGTGTACGACCCCCAAGCCTAAAATTGAAAAGCCTAAGGTTCGAGGTTCGAAACTACTCCGAAGCTATGGCTCGGAACTAGGTGAGCTGACTGGGTTTGAAAGATGGATTGACAAGGTGAGTTGACTGGGTGCAGGGGCTGGACTGACCCGGTGAGTTGACTCGGTGATTTGACTCAGCGGGTTGACTCACCAAGTTTGACTTTTTTGAAATTTTTTTACTGATTTTTCTTATTAGGGTTTTTCAAGCTGATGTTTAGGGGTGAGTCGACTGGGTTCAGGCTTGAGCTGGGCTATGGATTGGGGCTTACAAGGGTGAGTTTGGCTGGGTTTGGACATAGGGATTTGGGGGTATGGACCTCCATTCATTAGTTATCTCTACTAACATTGTAGCCGAAGGTGGGGTGTCTGCAGATGCCCCTCTTTGTCAGAGGTTGCGTGCAACTGAATGTCAAAGCGAGTGGACACCCCACTTCTGACCGAGTCATTCATAGATCAGTGGTTTAGAATCTTTGATTGCCTTTATATTTGAGTCAATTGATTGTCTGGAAATTGATAACTCGCACATACTGTGGGAGTTTGGAGAAAACGTTGCGATTGTCCTTGCATGAGTTGCAACCTGGGTACCCAATCGCAACCCTTCCGTTCCTGATTGGTACTAACATTGAAAAGGTACAGTAGAGCCTCTGCATCCATCATAGTCTTATGAGGTTGTGACCCTGTGATTAATTGTTCGTTGTTTTCCTAGATCACTTCAGGAGTACTTGTTTCGCTTGACTGTCAAAGTGGTTAGCTGCCCTACATCTGCACAGCCTTACAGGTAATCCACTACTCCGACTTGGACTCAGTCAAGGTACTTCAAGCATCCACACCTAGGTATGTGCAAGTGAACTTTTTCCACCCAATCTGTTGGTTTTGATACTTGGGTTACAATTCATCGTTTCCACCGTTTAGATGGCTTCTTTGACCGAGCCTTTTGGCTTTTATCTTTTCGTATCTTGGCATTTGGTACGACCGCACTGACACTGGAGTTCAGTTCGACCGTATTTTGAGTGCATTGGATACGATGGCCTCCGGAGAAATCGCGAGACATCGGATCTTATTTGATTCTTCTGTCGGCTCCTACCCGAAGATATAGAAGATCTCTTAATGTTTTGGAGGCCAAACGCTCTACTAGGGAAAATGTTTTTGGATTTTGAAAAGGTACCCACTCTGGGGAGTGATACTCCATGGGGTTTTTATTTGCAAATAGAAATATATATATATAATATTTTTTATCATTTCGAAAGGGAAATCTGGCTTACACGCGCCTCCACTAGGGATGTTTGTGGGGTCTTTGGCTAACAGACTTTTATTTTAAAAGCAAGTAAACATGATGATTGATGTGATGGATGTTGATGCATGCGGATGCATATTTGATGATGGATGCATGGTTTGGCTCATTCTCTTTCATTTCAATGATTTTGCTTTTGCTGGGGATGTAGAGAACATTGAGCTTATTGCTTGCATGGCTGTGCTTCCCTGAAGATTTTCTTTTCAATGTGGATGTTTGGTTAGTGGGTTGGTCAAGATCCTGACCCGTGGTCGATCAGGTCCATCATCCTAAGATGCTATGTCTTTGCTAATGGGGATGGACGAAGGAGGTTGTAGGTTGTAACCTCAAGGTGCTCTTCTGGGGAATGCGTGTGATTGGGATGGCATCTGGTTGCCAGTTTTGGTCAAGATTCCAATTTGTAGGCGATCGGATCCGTCATCCCAAACTGTGAAATGGATGAGGGGAGTTCGAGACTCCTGAGATGCTGTACTTTTTTGTGATTTTTTACAAATATTTGGTCCAAATCTTTACCTTAGCAATTAAGATGGAGATCAGTTATTAAAAACAAAGGAAATATTTTTATAATTTTGAAGATATTTGATCCGAGTAAAGATCGGTGTTATTAAAAACAAGGGAAATATTTTATGATTTTGGTAAGCTGATTTTGCAATGTTTTGGTATTTTATTGGATTTTTCTGAAACGCAGGGAAAGGTATAAAATTTTCATACACTTCCAGCTTCTACTGGTGGTAAGGCACCCGATCCATTTTATGTCAGCGAGCAAGACGAATCTCACACAGTTAAGTGCAGTAGTTTTACATCTTCAGATGAGGGGATTTTAAGGGTTTTCAGTCAACACACCCACAAAGTTGCCTGTTCCTTTTGTGCAATGCACATAGACCACATAGTCCGACGGACTCATTCGGCCACAAAATGAGCCACATCCTCACATTTTCCTATGTAAATCTAGTTTGGGGTCTTATGATGCTCACAATTACGTGAGGGTGCTCGCGCTTCACCTCCCAACTGTCTTAATCCCCTTTATGAGTTTTAGGAATAGGGAATATCCGTCAGATTCAACAGCGACTTCCAAATTAAGGTTGTCTATCACGGTGCATTCAACACGAACAGGATCATGGGGTTCTGCCTGCCTCAGCCCTTACCTGTTTTGAAGATTTTGAACACCCATACGATCAAGTGTCAGCCATGTTTGGGACAGGTTGGGAAAGAAAGCCCCCGAGAAGTTAATCCTAGTGTAGTTTCAGGTCTTCGGACTGCTGGGGATAGATTTGTGTAGTTAAATTCAAATGATAAATCTTTATTTTTTTGTGAAAGTTCCAGACCTTGACTCGAGTGATCGAGATTGATGCTAGTTTTTTTGTTGAAAACAGAAAAGTCCCCCAAGAAGTTAATCACAGCGTAGTTTAAGGTCTTCGAACCCAAAATTATGTACATGCTGAAAATACATTCTTTTTGTGAATTTTTGAAAAGATCCGAATTATCGAACCTTGATCTGAGCGGTCGAGGTCGATGCCAATTTTTTGTTGAAAGCAAGAAAAATCCCCCGAGAAATTAATCCGAGTGTAATTTAAGGTCTTCGGACTGAAAATTATGTACATTCAAACACGACATTTTTTTACTTCAAAAGATCCGATCTATCTGGCCCCGTCCTTGATCGGTTGAGATCGAATGACGGTTTTTAGTACGAAACCTCTTAGGATCTTGATCCCGACGTAGTCTTAACAGTAGTTTAAGGTCTTCGGACCAAAACTCTGTGCAGAATAGGGTGACACATTTTTTTTCTTTTGAGATTTTTTTTAAATGATCCAAGTCATCAAATCTTGGCCCGAGCGATTGGGATCAATGCCGGTTTTTATTAAGAATCTCTCGGGATCTTAATCTCGACGTAGTTTAAGGTTTTCGGACCAAAACTTTTGCATGCAGATACGACATTTTTTTTTTGTTTTTATTTTTCGAAAGATCCGGTCTATCTGATCCCCCCTTAAGCGGTTGAGATCGAATGACGATTTTTATTACAAAACCTCTCCGGATCTTGATCTCGACGTAGTTTAAGGTCTTCGGACCAAAATTTTTGCATGCAGATACGACTTTTTTTTCTTCAAAAGATCCGATCTATCTGATCCCCTCTTGAGCGGTTGAGATCGAATGACGGTTTTTATTAAGAATCTCTCGAGATCTTGATCCCAATGTCATTTAAGGTCTTTGGACCAAAATTTTTGCATACAAATACGACATTTTTTTTGTTTTTCAAAAGATCCGATCTATCTAATCCCCCCTTGAGCGGTTGAGATCGAATGACGATTTTTATTAAGAATATCTCGGGATCTTGATCCCGATGTAGTTTAAGGTCTTCAGACCAATGGGTTAGAAATTCTTGGTGTTTTTCGAAAATGATTCAGGCCATCAGGCCATGACTTTGGATGGTTGAGAGCAATGTTTAACCAAGTCAATTCTTTTCTTTCTTTTTTCTAGACAATCTTATGGAGCTTTTTCCACATCATCAAGCTAATTTCTCTCCAATTTCTCACAAGATGAGATTTTGGTGAGATTCTTCTCTTTTTCTCATTCTTCTCTTTCATCACTTCTTACATAGAGGTACAAGATTCACTAGCAACTACTCTTCCCAAGGGGGAGTTCTTTCCAAGGGAGAGAGAGAGAGAGAGAGAGAGAGGGAGAGGAGTCACTTCACTTTGATGGGAGGACGGCTGGTCCCCTGGGTACCACCCAAGCCTTCTCTGCCCACTGGTTTTTCTAGTGGGCTGGGGAATGGGGTGCCCTCCCCTTTTCTATATAACATGGGGCACCTCTTACTCTTCCAACGTGCAATATCTCTCTTTTCTTTCTTGAAGTTTTTCTTCCTTTTGGTGGCCCTTTTGCTTTTTCAAGTGGTGAGGCTTTGGTGGAGTTTTGGGACAGCGAGGTGGTCCCTCTTTGGTGGGTGGTGAAGGTATGGACCACTTCCTTCCTTTCTTTCATTTCATTACTTTCCTTTTTATTTTCTCTTCTCATGTTCTCTTTCTTTTCTTCATGTAGGTACTTCAAGAGAGTCAAGGTGGGCCCAAGCTTTTTGGCCTTTTCCCCTTTTTCAACTCTACTCAAGGTGGTGCATGGAGATGGACATTTCAAGCTTCATCTTTTTCCTTTTTTTCTTTTTTTATATACTCCCTCCATGCGTATGTAAAGGGTAATTTTGCCATGTCCATCAAGTGTGCAGTGGTAAAATATCATATTTTCTCTCATGGGAGTTGGGCCCCTTTTTATGTGTATCAAATGGGCTCGAAGTGAAGTGATGGCCCTTGGTGTATTTGATGGGCCCTAATACTTCATTTTGGGCTCCCTCATACTCTCTTTTCCTTCTCATATTTTCCTTAAATGCTCTCTTCTTTTCATCTTCTTTCAAGGTTTGGGTCCCATGAGATTGGTAGGGCCCACCTACAAGTTTTGGGCTCACAAAACTCATTTTAGATGGCCCCTTCTTTCTTCACATGTGTATAGACAAAAGTGACTAGCCTATTCTTCACTTGGATCTCAAGTGGGCTAAATTTTATAGTTGGGCCTTTATGGACAAGTGGCCCAAATCTTCCACCATCTCTTAATTATGATGTATATCCTTATACACAAAGTATGGTGGGCTCTTTGGAATTCCTCCACATAGATGGGCTTTTGGGCCCTCATTGAAACTTGTGAATTTCTTTTAGTCATGTGTGCACCACTACACTTTGTGTATGTAGGATTTTATCCTTTCATGCCTTTTCTTTGGATGGATGGAGGACTTAGGTTGATCATTTACAAGTCCCATGAGTGAGTTGTTTCAACAATCTCACTAAGTTCAAATGGTTTTCTTGTGTTATAGGAAAGTGGTTCTTAAGAGTTTTCTTTAATGTTACCACCCTCAAATGGATGACCCTTCTTCATGTGAGCTATCCATGCAATCATAGCTCCTTGAACTTCTCTTAGGGTGTTTGGTGGGTCAGCCACCATCCTTCTCAAGGATGAGTGATTTTTTTCAATTTGTGGGAAAGAATGATACCCATAAGTTGCTTAAATTTGTCCCATGCTTTGGGGTATTTTGGATTTTAATTTTCAAGTAGGGTTATGTATATCATTCTTAACCATTTTCATGAGGGTTGGATGACTCATTAAGCCATGCCCTCTTGTGTTCAAGTGATCTTCTCTTTGGTAAAGAAAGTGGTGCACATAAGTTGCCCAAACTTGTCCTTGCATGGACATTTCTGACTTTGATTCTTCATGTGGGCTATGTGCGTCATTTTTTTACCATTGGCTTCTTTGACTCATATGTTTGTGGGTAGACCACCATATTGTATTCTCATAGTCAAAACATTTATCAAGATGATGCACATAAGTTACCCATGATTGACCCATGAATGAGTTCTTATAGTTCTTCAAGTGGGCTATGTGCTCCTTTCAATCCATTGAGGTGGGGCACTTGAGTTGCTCTTGGGGACCAATTTCCTTCCTATTCCCCATTTGTCCATGTACATGTGTAAAAAGATGGAAACATCCTAAATGAGGCTCATTGCTTTGATATGAAAAGTGAACCAAACCTTGGTCACACATGGACTTTGAAAAGGAATTTTTCATATGAAGCTTGATTCTTATCCCACTTTGATCTTATGGCACTTGAGTGCATTTGTTGTCCAAAATGTGTCCTTGGATGGTGGATTTTCCTCATCTAAGGCATGGCATGTGACCCTCTTTAAGGTGGGCCTTGCCTTCTTCAATGGGCCCAACACATATCCTAGGTGACTCATGGAGTTGGACATTAGATTTTTGCATTTGAATGTAAGTCCAAATCCATGGGTTTTCTGGATAATAATTTGAATTTTAACAGGGTAAAGAATAGGAGCTTACCTTGCCAAGCTTGTAGGATTTGATGGCGGACGGCACGATGGGGCATAGGACGGTATATGAGGATGACCATGCCTTCATTGTTCACCGCAGGGACTATATGTGTTCTTTAGCCAAGGAACATTATCCTCTTCCTTCCATAAAAGGTCAGGGCACCCAAGACCTTTGGGATAACTGGGTGGAATAACCACAGCCGATGCTTGAACGCGCTCTGGCCAACACTCCTTTCGCAGGCCTTCTTACATTACGCTTCCACAATAATAATGCTAACCGCATGCTACTTACAGCCCTTTGTGAGAGGTGGAGGGACGAGACCCATACCTTTCAACTTCCCTATGGCGAATGGGGGATAACCCCCTGGATATATATATATATATATATATATATATATATATATATATATATATATATATATATATATATATATATATGCAGATAGGTTTTCCATTCCACGGGGCAGTTGTTCCCCATGCGGGCTCTCTTGCCCCAATTACCCCAAATGACTGGATACGGCTTGTGGGAGCCATCTCACCCGAGAGCGAATTTCAAAGTAGCCAAGTGAAATTGCGGTGGTTTCACAACACCTTCGCTGCTGTCATCCCTACTACCGAGCTGAAAGCCCTTCATAAAGCACGGGCTATGATTACTTACGCCTTTGGTTCATTCCTTTTGTGTAATGCGAATGAGAGGATCGATCCTAGATTTCTTCGCTTGACTGAGGATCTTCACCATTCATACAATTGGAATGGGGCCATCTTGACTCGCATCTACCAGGGCTTAGATAAGACCTCTCGGAGTAGCAAGTCTTTTACAGGTTTTTGGCCTGTTGTGGAGGTATTCTCTTTAACCTCCCTTGGAGATGTCTGTCTTCTTTCTTCATCTGATCATTGTGTTTGCCCTTGTCCAGACCTGTTTCTATAATTATTTCGCTCACCTGTCACCAAGGATACGGGATGATGTTGAACCATCTTTGTATTGTTTCATACATTGTATTTTTGAAAGAGATGATATGATATATGTAAAAGAAATACGATGCATTAATGGAAAGAAAAAACTTTTTTGAGAACTTATTGTGCCATGAGTTGTCTAGTGAGTGTGTGTCTGGATTTTGTGTCAGGATATAAGAATCAGAACTGAAGCTCGGCCAATGCTTTGACCGATATCTCGAGATTGACTTGTGTGAGATCCCTTTGGTTCCCTAGAGGTGTAGGCAATGGAAACTGTTACTTCCTGAGAGTTTTGTCAAAGTTTGTAGAGTTTTTTATCCTCGACTGTACTTCTTCTTGTTCTTGAACTATAACTGCTTGAGCTGATCTGGACCGTCTAGTTTCTTGGTACCTACATTTTTTATTTTTCTTTTTTTTATTCGAGTCATTTTTGCCTGCAGCGCTCTTTCGAGTTTTCAGCACAATCGGCTTTTTCCTGTCATTTTTGCCCGCGGCGCCCTTTCGGGTTTTCACCACGTCCCGGGTATTTGATCTTGCCTACCCCTTGGCAGCTATATTGTTTTTACTCTCGGCGCCCTTTCGGGTTTTCACCAAGTCCGTTGTATGCCCACTGTTTTTACTCGGAGCACCTTTTCAGGTTTTCACTCTACCCTCTTTGTTTAGGCACACACTTTCTTTTTTCTTTTTTAGATTTGTCTTTTTAGATTTTGGATAACTGCGGCGGTTAGAGGTCGGGACTCCGTCGTTGTCGGTCGATAGTAGCCTTTCAGCCCTTATCTTAAGTTACAATAGCAGAGTTGTCGGTCTTAGCTACAGACTCTTCTAAGGTCGATGGATAGGTGACTGTGTTCCCTTCCGGGTTGATTTTTTCCTTGGGTGCCTTATTTTGGCTTCCCATTTTCTTTCTCTTTTTGTTCTTTTCTTTGTATTCTTTTTTTGTGTCTTTTTCTTCTCTCTTTTTCCTTTGAATTCCTTTTATTTGGAACACTTGTTGGTGGACGGAAATGATTTCTCAGAGGTTTTAGCTTCGACCCCTTGACTTCAGCTCTACTAATGTAACTCTTAATAAGGTTAGAATGACTTACTCGTGAAAGACCTTCACTTTGTCGGCGTTGATTGGCTCAAGAAGATCCACCCCTCTCATGCTGCTGAGTCTAAGGGTGCCTCCGGGAAGTACTTCTCTGATGATCAGTGGTCCGTCCCATGATGGTTTGAACTTTCCTATGGGATATGGAAGGTGCGATGGTAGGATCTTCTTCATGACCATGTCGCCTATGAAACTTCTTTTTCGGACTCTCTTGCTTGTAAGCCCGAGTGATCCTTTTTTTTATAACACTGGGAATGACTTAGCGCACGCATGTGCTTCTCATCTGCTAGCTGTAACTAATCGACTCTGTCCCGTTGCCATTATCCTTCTTAATTTCGCTTTCCAGTAACACCCATAGTGACGATATTTCCACCTCGACTGGTAGAACTGCTTCCATTCCATAAGTAAGCTTGAAAGGAGTAACGCCTGTAGCAGACCGTACATACGTTCGATAGGCCCAAGGTGCATATGGGAGCATTGTCTGACCAATCTCGATAAGTCACGACCATCTTCTCGAGTATCCTGACGATCGTCTTGTTTGTGGCTTATACCCCACCATTCATCTGAGGATGGTAAGGGCTTGATCGATGACGTTGAATCTTGAACTTGGTGAGGAAGTCATCCATCTTCTTGTTGATGAACGTGGTCCCATTATCTGTGATGATAGCATTATGGATTCCATACCGGCATATGATGTTGTTCTTCATGAATTTCATCACCTGGGATGCCGCAATCGTGGTGTAGGAGGCTGCTTCTACCCACTTGGTGAAGTAGTTGACTGCCACAAGTATGTACTCATGATCGTTTGATGCTTTTGTACTCACCTTCCCAATGATGCTTTTGGACTCACCTTCCCAATGCTCCTGACACTTGAAGCATTTTCTGACGTGCTGGCAGCAGTCTGTCTCCATGGTGAGCCAATAGTAACCAAGTCGTAAAATCTTCTTCGCCATCATATGCTAGTTCATGTGAGGGCCACAGATTCCTTCGTGTATTTCTTTCATGATCTTTGCAGCTTCTGTTTCTTCAACGCATTGAAGGAGGATTTGATTATAGGATCGCTTGTAAAAAATTTCGCCACTGATGGTGAACTAGCCGACCAAACTGCTGGATAGTTCGTCGATCTGTTGTTGTTGCTGCTTCTGGATATTTCTAAGTTTCGAGATATTGCTTGATGTCGGCATACTAGTGCTAGAGGGCGGCTTCGACCTCTTTTAGTTGCAGGGAGAAAGCAGGTTCATCTTGAGTTTCGACTGTGAGCTTCCATTCTGAAGCTCCTTTTGGGATCTCGAGCATTGATGCAAGGGTAGTGAGAGCATCTGCAAACTGATTCTTGGCCCTGGGCATGTATGAGAAGGTGATTTCTTTGAATTCTTCGACCAGATTTTCAAGGTACACATGATATATTATCAGCTTCTCGTCTTTGGTCTTCCATTCGCCATTAGTCTGATTGATGATAAGCTGTGAGTCTCTAAATACTTGTAGCTTCTTGACGCCCAAGATTATGGCTTCCCTTAGACCAGCGATGCATGTTTCATACTCTGCCATGTTGTTGGTGCACTCGAATGCTATGCGTCTTAAGATAGGAATAGGGACATCGTTTGGAGAGTAGAGGATTGCTCCGATACCACTTTCTTTAGAATTTGCTGCGTCGTCGAAGAATAACGTCGACTCATCTTTCTTCTTCTTTTCTTCACCTTCGATGAGAAAGAGATCTTCATTAGGGAAGAATGTCTCGAGTGGTTGATAATTTGAGAGAGAGTGAGCGGCGAGATGATCGGAGAGGGCCTACCCCCTTGATTGCCTTCCGAGTGACATAGGTAATGTTGAATTCAGATAGGAGTAACTTCCATTTAGCTATCCTTCCAGTGAGTGCTAGTTTCTCAAAAAGGTATTTGAGTGGATGCATGCGAGCGAGGAGGAGAATAGGGAACGCAATCATGTATTGACGGAGTCGCTGAGTTGCCCAGACTAGGGCCAGGCAAGTCTTCTCAATCAGGGAATACCTAGGTCTCGTAGTCGGTAAACTTTCAGCTCAAATAGTATATTATTTGTTCCTTCTTCCTGGTCTCGTCGTGCTGGCCGAGAACACAACCAATGGCTTCTGCTGCTACCTGAGATGTATAACAATAGTGGTCGTCTAAGAGTGGGCGGCACTAGAATTGAAGGGATTCATGAGATACTTCTTGATGCTGTTGAAGGGGACTTGGCAATTGTCATTCCATTCTTTTGGAACGTTCTTTCGAAAGAGCTTGAATATGGGTTCACAGATAGGTATGAGTTGTGTGATGAAGCGACTAGATGTATTGAATTCTGCCGAGAAAACCACGGATTTCTTTCTCAGTTCTTGGAGGGGGCATCTCGATGATTGCTCTGGTTTTAGTTTCATCGACCCTGATGACATCCTCGCTCACCATAAAGCCAAGGAGTTTGTCTCCGGTTGCACCGAAGACACGTTTCTGAGGGTTAAGACAGAGCTTGTACTTTTCTAATTTATTGAATAACTTCTTCAGATCTTCAAAGTGTCCTTCAATTGTGCGAGATTTGACGATCATATCGTCCACATATACTTCAAGCTCTTTGTTCATCATATCGTGAAATAATGCTTGTCATTGCTCGCTGATATGTTGCTCTTGCGTTCTTCAGACCGAATGACATTACCCTGTAACAGAAGGTTCTCCATGGAGTGATAAACGATGCCTTCTCGCGATCTTCGACGGCCATCTTGATTTGATTGTAACCTGAGAAGCCGTCTATGAATGAGAAGATCTTGTACCCTGCAGTGTTGTCGATCAGAGTGTCGATATATGGTAAAGGGAAGTCATCTTTAGGACTGGCTTTGTTGAGATCTCGAAAATTGATGCACATTCGAACCTTGCCATCCTTCTTGGTACTTGTACGATGTTGGCGAGCCATTCAGGGTAGTTGGAGACTACCAAGAATCTCGCATTGTACTGCTTGATGACTTCATCTCAAACTTTCAGAGCCCAGTTCTAGCTTCATTCTTCGAAGTTTCTGCTTCACTAGCTTCATATCTGATTTGGTTGGCAGATGGTGTATAACGAGATCTTCATTAAGCTCCGGCATATCTTCATATGAGAACGCGAAGTTGGACAATCTTGGAGCCAGGAACTCTATCATTTTCTGCTTCATCTCTGGTGGCAGCGATTTTCTAATGCGTACTTCCTTAGGGATCTCGGGTGTCCCCAAGTTTACTACCTTCAAAATCAGCCGGCTACAACATTGGCTTTAAATTCGAACTTTTTGAGGCGATCCTCTAGTTCGGGAGCTGGGTCATCATCTTCCTCATCCCGAGCTTCGTCCAGGCCCTTGAGTTCGAAGTCTAATTCGATGTCAAATCATATGATTCGACTTCAAACTCATACGACTCTTCAGACAAACTTGGCACATTATTGAATGCAGGAAAAGAAATGTTTTTTTGTTTTTGAGAATTTTCTGGAATTGAAATGCTAGATGTTTTTGGCTTTTGAAAGTTTTTTTATTTCTTGGATTTTCGAACTTTATAAGACTCTGAACAAGCGAGCATTGCAGACCATGATTGATCCCAGCTTGTCCCAGAGTACCGCTCGCTGCTTAAACCGGCATTTTTTTGGAAGCCAGAGCCCTCAGATGACTATCTGGCTGATTCAGAAGTTAAGGGAACGAATGGCCATTCAGGACCCCACACTCCTTCCCCTAGAGAGGTGGGGGTTGATGATTTGGGTGAAGAATCACAGTCTGGCCCAATGACCATGATTTCTTGCTGGTTGGGTTCGAGATCTGAGTCATACTCAGTCCCTCCCGGATCACTTACCTCGCATTGCAGTTCATCTGGTTCCACAACGAGACACAAGTTCAGAATTTGGACATCGGAGCAATCCAGGGCTGACCATTTCCCTTTCTTGGTCCAATGGATGAGCTGCTTCTGCCCCTAGCTGATGGTTGATGATGTTGATTCTACAGAGATGGGAGGGTCATGCCCCTTGTTGATTGATGCTGAGATGGGCAAGTTGTGCCCTTAGTTGGCTGGAATTGAAGTGGGCAGGTTGTGCCCCTGGTTGATTGGAATTGAAGCGGGCAGGTTGTGCCCCTGGTTGAGAACAGGTGTCAGAGTACCTTGGTCCTGAAGCTGCTGTATTTGATTTTCTTCTTTGTCTTCATCCTCTCCTTCTTCTTATGGAGGCTTAGATGGTTCGAGAATCCAATCCCATCGAATGGGAGGCCACATGGCCTAAGCTAGGCTCATCGGAAGGCCTTTATGTAGTGCAGTCGATTGATTTCTTCTTGGATCTCTGCAAGGCTCTCCTGGCTTGATGAATTGAATGGGTGAGCATCGATTTTTTTTGTCTATGATGACTGACAAGTACCCGTGTCCCCATTTGTGTTGATTATATAGCAGCAGTATCTTTCTAAACTTGAAATGATTCTTCATATGATACTTGAGGCTTAGACGTTCTGCTGGTGAAAAGACACGATCCACACTTATCGGTTCTGGATTGGCGATAGCGTTCATAGTCTCGAATTCGAAACTATGAAACGGGACGTCTTCTTCAGAGTGTTGAATGTCGATGACAGGGATATCTGGTTCAGTGGCAGCAACATTGGAAGGAACGATGAGCTCCTTCTCTGCATGGATAGAGATCACTTGATTTCCACAGATATACTTCACCCGTTGATGCAAAGTTGATGGCACAGCTCCAACCTTGTGCAACCAAGGTCGTTCGAGTAACATGTTGAAAGAGGCTGATATATCCAAGATTTGGAATGTGATGGTGGAGACTTCTGGACCTATCTGTACCTCTGTCGACCTCTCCTTCCACTAATCGACGGGTGTTGTCGAATGCTCTGACGTACATAGTGCTGGGTCTGAATGAGGAGGGATTGATTCCTAGTCGTTCCGCAGTTTTGAGCCGGCAGACATTGAAGCTTGAGCCATTATCGATAAGGATTAGCCGGACACAGAGGTCTTTATATCGTAAGGCTATGTCGAGGGACCGCCCATAGTCGCGTCCTTCTGGTGGTAACTCATTATCAGTAAAGGTGATGGCGTGCGGAGCTAGGAGCTGTCCGATCATCAATGCTATCATTTCAGGTGCTGTATCGAAGGAGACATGGGCATCGCTCAGGGTTTTGGTGAACATTTCTTAGTGTATGCGAGATGTGCAGAGTAGCTCCCATACTGAGATTTGGGCAGGGATTAACTTGAGCTGAGTTGCAACATCATATGCGTCTTCATTTTTGTTACCGAGACCTGAGAGAGCACTTTTAGGATCTCATCTATTCTGGTTATCTCTTCGGATGCAACGCCCATTGGGATTCATGTTTCCTACCTCTGCACATTTTGGATAGTGCAACGAGACTTCTTTATAATTTTTCTCTCCTTTGCTTTCTAGGACCACTGGTTCTTACAACGTGCTGGTGTGGGTACCAGATCTTCCTCATATGGAGCTTTTGCCTTGAGGACTACATTGTTGCCTGTGTTGAAGGGATAATATCGAGGCTTATCTTCATAGATCACATAAGGTTGTGGCCCGGGCTTGACTGTTCCCGGAGTAGGAGGTTCTCACGGGATGAACACTGGTCCTCTTGATATGGAGAGGGGTCTCTCTATTTGACCCAACTACTGTAGTGTAATTGATATACCTCCAGGACGTCTTTGTGGCTCGGGGACAGGACTTGCCCCTTGCAATATGATTGGCTCGACTGGAGGAATCCCTTCCAAGACAATGGGTTCTTGCTGTTGATAAGTATAATCCCTCCACTGCGGATTGGATTGTTCCTGAGTTGAAATTGCCCCTTGCAAAACGACGGGTTCGTATGCGGGTTCCATGTATGATTGTACTCCTTCCAGGATGACCGACTCCTAACATGAATGGTTGTAAGGTGCCCCTTGCAACGGGACAAGCCCTTGAACCACTGGTGCATCATATGGAGGTGCTCCTTCGAGTACTAATGGCTCGAAGACTAAAGGAAGAAAGAGGTTTGCCCCTTGCAAGATCGGAGGAGAATTTGTTGGCCCATAAGTGTAAGCATGAATGGACTGAATAGGGGAGAAGAAGTGATCGAGACGCTTCGCAGGGCCATGAGGCGAACTGGGGCCCATCGGATGCTGAGGTAGAGGATTCTGAAGGATGTTGGTAGGAGCTGCCAGAGGAGTCTCAGGGACTGAGATGACGATCTTGCGGTCGTCAATCAGATTTTGTATGGCATTCTTTAGAGTCATGTATTGATCAGTGGTGTGGCCACACCCTTGATGGTAGGCACAGTATTCATTTTCTTGGTAGTTCGGAGGCAGAGGATTTGGAGGAGGCCTGGGTGCCATTAGAGTGAGTAATTGCTTTTGTACCAGCATAGTCATGACTTGACTGAGTGGCTGAGTGACAGGAGTGAATTTCCTGAACTCCCTGTAATTCTGCCTTTTCTGATATGAGTATTGGCCGTTCCCCCTAAACTGCTGCTGCTGTCGAGGTGGTTGTGGCTGTGGTTGAGGATTTGGTTGCGGTAGGGGGTGGCTGTGGCTGATACCTCTGAGGTTTATGCTGAGCCTGATTCGGCTGATATGGTTAACGTCCCTGTGGGGGAGCATATTGGATGCCCTGAGCAGTGGCGATGATGTTGTTTACCTCTGTCGGGCGAGGAGGAGAACCACTACGGTTTCCATTCCCATATCCACTAGGTCTTCCTTCCACTCTGTTCCGCCTGACTGGAGTGGCCTGATGAGGCCATGTGGAGATTGTCCCTACGCAGATTCCTGCTTCGACTTGTTCTCCAGCACGGATCAACTATGAGAAATTCGCATATGGATACGAGATGAGATATCTAGATATGCCAGGATATGTTGAATGAACAATCATGGAGATTTGTTCTTCGTCGTCGATGGGTGTCCTCATTCTAACTGACATAGCTCGCCAACGTCCCACATAAGCTGACAATGTTTCGTCACTCCTTTGCCTGAGAGTCGCGAGATCCGCTCTCCTGGGTGCCATGTTAAGATTGTATGCGAACCTGTCGACGAAAGCCTGGGAAAGCTGTTCCCAAGTCCTGATGTGATGGCAATCCAATGATGTGTACCAGTCTAGGGTATCGCCCTTTAGAGATTTTTTAAACAAGCGAATGAGGGCTCCTTCATTTCTTGAGATTGCACTCAGCTCTCTACAGAAAGCCTTGAAATGTGCTCTAGGACAACCACTGCCGTCGTATCTTTTGAATTTTGGTACCTCAAAGTTTTGATGTATCTGAGCATCTGGAAAAGGACACAAATCTCTGAACTTGGTCGAAGTTAGATCGATTCCCTGTTGTCGCTGTAGTTGATTTTACAAGATCTGGAACTGCTCCCGCAACTCGTCCAGTCCTGCATGATCTACTCAAGCAATTGGTGCCTCTCGAAGTAAGGCACGTTCTTCTTCGGCATAGTGGTCGATGTCTTCGACCCTATGGGCTTGGTGAATAGCAACCATGAGTTGCTGAACTTGATTCGATGATTAAACTGGATTTTGACGAACTTGCGCTTGAAATGACTGTAATTGAGCTGGAGACTGTACTAAAAGTTGAACTAGAACTTGCTGAAAATTAACTGGAGATTGCTGGAAATTAACTGGAGCTTGCCGAATTGTGTTACTGCACTTTTCTGTGGCATACTAGTGCACTTTGTTTGTCAATCACTTAGATCAGTGGGTCTAGTGTCGGTTGAGCTTAATGAAGACGAAGACTCAAGACTCAAGACGGATCAGATGCATCAAGGAAGAAGAAACAGGTAAAAGTGATGCCTTGGTATGCCTTGCCTTGACCAAAACCTAACCCATAACCTCTTAGATGACTTGGACCAACTAGGTATATCTTTAGTCATCATCATTAGTCTTAGAACTCTATGAAAAACATGATAAGTTAGACTGATTAAAGAGGTGGAAGCTGCTGTAATTAAAACAGCTCAAACAGTAGTTTCCGATTGATCTCCGATCAATCGGACATTGGCTCCGATAGGACTACGATCCATCGGACAGAATCTCCGATCAATCGAAATTTGTTCCAACAAAATTTGAAAATCCACTGGACAAATTTCCGATCAATCGGACATACTTCCGATCCATCGGAAGGGGTCAGTTCGATCAATCAGACCATGTTACAATCAATCGGAATATCTTCCAGAGAATCCACTGGACTGATTTCCGATCAATCGGACATGTCTCCGATCAATCGGACAGGTCTCCGATCAATCGAACCTTTTTCCGATCAATCGGAGATGCGCTAATCTGCCTGTTTTTTTACCGTTGGAGCTCGAACTTTATAAATATTGAGCTCGGTTCTTGGGCATTGAGAGAGGGTTTTGAGAGCCTATTTGCCATACCTTTTGTACATCATATGGGGCCTCAAAGAGGAGGAGATTCAAGTCATATCCCTTGTGTTTAAATCACAAGCGAGGGCATTCAAATGCAAACATAGAGATGACTTGATTCCTCTCTCAATTCTAGAGGTGAGACACTATACCACATAGTTATTTCTCTTGTTCAATACATCTAGAAGACCCTCTAGGTGAATCTCCTAGTTAGGACAAGTTACATACCCCATGTAGGAGATTCAACCATTCCCTAACACCTTGGGTATCTCCAGTGGAGCATCACATGCAAGGTAGCTAATCTTGGAGCTGAAGTCTTGGCAAAGCAGCGGCATCAAAGATCGGGGGAGCACAAGGGGAGCTGATTCAAGCACGGGAGAGTGAGAAGAAGCAACTCAAAGCGGCGCTACAAAGGGGCTCAATTCGACAAGTAAGGTTGTCTTGTTAGGAGTCCTTCAACTCAATTCCCTGTGGGAGTTGAGTGTAGAGTTTGTTTGACAAACTCGAACTAGGATCGTTAGCCGATCCTTGGCCTGTTAGTCGGCCTAAATTCAGGGACGTTAGCCGTTCCTTAGCTCGTTAGTCGGCCTAAACAAAGTCTCCAAGGGGGAGACACCAACACCGGTGCAAACGTGTAGGTTGGGAGGAACCTATAAACTCCCCGATTGGGTGGATCCGAGTTAAAACACCTTGGTTGGGAGGAACCGGATTTAAACTCCCAGTGAATGCCGGTGTGCTCAAAGGGGTTGAGTACTTGAACCAGGAGTGGAGTAGACAAGTAGTCGAACCACTATACATGCTTGTGTTTGTGATTGTTCTTGAGCACATTTCTCTTTATGCATTATGTTTAATTGGTTAATTATGAATGCTTAGTTAGGAATGCATGCTAGGCACTTGATAGGCACATCCACACTCACAAAATGTACTTTCACTACCTCATGTTGACTTAAGCATTTGTTGATCCATCCTCTATAGTCCACATGAGTTGTTTAGACTAGGTTGCTGATTGCACTTATCATTTGCTAGTCTTTTGATTGGACCCACTTAGGCTTGGAAGCCGAAGTGTTAATCTCCTACGTAGTTTAATTTGCTAAATTTGTTAAGTAGGTGAAAAATTTTAAAAGGTCCTAATCACCCCCTCCTATAAGTTTAGTCCATAATTCTAGTTGCTCTTTAAGCTTCCGCACGTGTATGCATAGGGTGTCGTGTTAGACCACCCGACGCAATTTCAAATTGAAGATTACTGGAAATTAACTGGAATCCCATATGCAGGGATGTGCTGGAATTGAAAAGTGCTCCTATTTGTAGGAGGCTGAGATGCTGGGAAGTGACCCCCTTGTTGGGTATTCATCACTCTCCACTGATTGATGTGGGCTTGACACTGACCCCATTGTGGGCATTCACCAATGTTGTCCCTGTTGCTGAAAATTGCATTGAAATCCCATCGATGGAGATGTGCTGAAATTGAGTGAAGGTCCTATCAGCGGGGACATGTTGAGGAAGAAAAGGGGTCCCATCGGCGGGGATGTGTTGGAATCTACTGAGATTGTTGCTTGTAAGATTGATTGGAAGTTGACTGGAAGTCCCTGCGACGGGAATGCTCTGAGACGGTCATGTTGTCGCAGGAAGGAATTGAGAAGGATGCCTAACAGCAAAGGGCTGAGATGGCTATTGTCGATAGTCTTGGGCATACTTCGATGGTTGTGCTTGATTTGAACTGGAGGTCAGAGGGACCCGGCATGGCTGCTGAGATTGCTGAACTGGTCCAACTTTATTGTTGACTGCTGCGGTAACTTGTGCTTGTATGAATTGTAAGAGCATTTCTTGTGTTGCTCTTATTCCTAGTGCTAATTCTTGCATGATTAGCGTATTCTCAATTGGTTGTTGCACTGGAGGTTGCGCTTTGGTCATGTCGAGGGCAGGGAAGAGGTGAGCTTCCTCTTCGTGGTGGGACATGGCTTGCTGAGCTCGAGTGCGGATTATGCTGCGGAAGGAAAGTTGTTTCCGAAGACGTTGAGCCGGAGGAGGCGCAATGGTGAGGAATATGCTCAACTCTTTTTTTTGGGTTCTGGGATTTTCTATTTTTTTTGTTTTTGGATAGAATGCTATGCAGATGAGATTTATGAGGACTAATGACTTTCAAGTACAGGAGGGATTTCATTTTTTTCCAAGTTAGATCACGACTAGTAGGACTGGCATTTCCCCAACAGAGTCGTCATTCTGTGGAGGCTTGCCTTTCCGCGCTCCCGACCTTCCCTTTCGAACAGGGGTATGCGCGAATCGCCATTGTGTCACTGGCTCGCCTCGTTCTCGAGGGCTTTTTCGGTTGTCGTGTTAAACTGGACATGTTTGGATGAGTTCCTATAAGACCAGAGTCGCCACTAGCCAGTTACTTAGAATCTACAGTCGGCTAGACCTCGTAGAAACGTTAGAGAAAATAATCCGAAGATTCCTTCCTCTAAAATGACTCCTTTTGATTTGCGGTCAGAGATTCGAGGTAAAGGATCACGGTTACAGGGTGGGAAGGGTGTTAGGCACCCACTCTGCCCATACCGAAGTACGGTCTTTACTTCATAGAATCGAACTAATACTTGAAAGTCTGATTTAATCCTTGTACATTCTCATGAATGATATGATGCATGAAGGTAGGTTTGAACAGTAAAAGTTTCTGATGGGTAGGTTTCCATTAACAGGTAAGCCCAGAGCATACGCTCCAGCTGACAGGTGCTTTATGTGGGATGCATGCTGTGTATTTGATTAATTAAAGTGCTTGCAGTGAGATGATAAGTAGGGGGGTTGGAAGAATAGTAAATGTTGCACTTATGCTAGATGCCAATGAGATGATGCTAATAAAAGAGTAGCTGTATGGACGTAGGTGTCGCAAGGGTTTGCTTCGAGTGACTAAGATTGAGACTTAGGTAGCTTGGGAGACTTGGACCTGGGTCAGGCTGAGCTAGACTAAGGACTAGACTCTTCTCACTCAGGCTCTCCTTGGTAGAGGAATGTGCTAAAGGGGTGAAGATGGACTCGAAATTTTTGGACATTGAGGGATTTTTTCTAGATGCTAAAACAAGAGAGGAGGGGGGGTATTTATAGCTGCGAACAGTGGCAGCTTCCGTAATTATGCTTGGGCGGCCCCCTGGGGGCCACCGTACGGACGCGCTGCTCCAGCTTCGGAGCGTACAACCCCCGAACCTGAAGCTGAAAAGCCCGAGGTTCGAGGTTTGGAGCTACTTTGAAGCTATAGTTCGGAACCAGGTGAGTTGATTGGGTTTGAAAGATGGATTGACACGGTGAGTTGATTGGGTGCAAGGGTTGGACTGACCCGATGAGTTGACTTGGTGATTTGACTCAGTGGGTTGACTCACCAAGTTTGACTTTTTTTGAGATTTTTTGAATGTTTTTTCTTATGGGGGTTTTTCAGGCTGATGTTTAGGAGTGAGTCGACTAGGTTCAGGCTTCAGCTAGGCTATGGATTGAGGCTTACAAGGGTGAGTTTGGCTGGGTTTGGACATGGAATTTTAGGGTATGGACCTCCTATTCATTCAGCTATCTCTACCAACATTATAGCCGAAGGTGGGGTGTCTACAGACGCCCAACCAAACTTGATAGGGCGTTCGACCAAGGCTTCGGGTGCCTGATCAAGGTAAGGTAGGGGGCTCGACCACCGTAAAAATTGTCCAGAGACTTCTGGACCTTCTGGGGCGAATTTCGGTTGCCCAACCACCCTTGGGCTGCACTCTCTCCCCTTCTCATGAGAAGGAACACCCCATCAGAAATTAATTCCTTTTTCCATGGCCCACCAAAATTTTGGATTAGGGTAAAAGTTGGGCCTTAAGGGTTTTATGGGGGTGCTGACATCACATGGATGGTTCATATTTTTGGCTCATATAGTGTGAGATGAGTTCTTAAAAAGTACTCGCGAGTTCCCATGAGAACTGATGAGGAGGTGGGCATTCCTCTCTCTCAAGTCCAATTACTTAGAGTTAGATCTTGCTAATTTGAATTAGTAGTAATAAATACAAAGCTAATGGCAGTAGATACAAGGGAGAGGAGTTATTTAGTAACTTAGAAAATACCATTCTACATTAAGAGCATTCATTGCATCCATGCTGTTTATATAACATACATTTCATCCATCCCTTTCTAATCATCGAAACTCCGAACTAGGCCCTTGGGAAAAAATCATTGACATCGATCCACCACTCAGGTGGGCCACACCACATGGAGCAATGGGGATGGGATTCCAAACAAAGGTTGGTTTGTGAGGCCACCATAGCGCGTATCTTTTATCAAACCCGTTAAGGGGATTTAAGAGAAAATTTACATTTTTCTCATTTGTGTTGCCCAAAAAAGTTACGACAAAGGTGATTTTTTGCATGTACAGTTAAAATAAGAGGTCTCACCTGATCGATGGAGTAGATTTATATATACAATATGATGGCCCTACAAAGATTGAGTGCCTCAGGCAATGGTAAAATAGTAATTGATGATGTTTCGGGCTCCAGCTAGTATATGGGTAAATTAAGGACGCAGGTTGAAGACGTTTTGGCTCCAGCTAATGTCCGGGTAAATCAAGGTGAGGAATTGTGTTCTGAGGAACTCACCATGAGGCATATACATATATGTTATTATCGGCACCACCCCGTTTGTTTTTATCCCATAATGGAGCACATTGAGAGCTCAAGTGGACCACACCATAAGAAGCAATGGGGATAATGACTTCCACCATTGAAACTTCCTATGGCCCGCATAAGTTTTAAACCAGGACTAATATTTTTGTGTTTTCAGGTCAACTCAGTGGGAGCGTCCTTATGAATAGTGTGGGTAGCTTTTAAACATCAAAGTGGACCCTAGGAAGGTTTTAATGGTAGGCATTTCCCACTCAACCTTTTCCGGTTGTATGGCTGCCTTGAGTTTCGGACTTGTCTTGTTTTTAGGCTTATGTCTTAAAATGACCTAGCAAAATGGATGGATGAGGTGAATTTCTCACAAAATCATAGTGGGCCCCACTTAAGGTGGGCAAACAATCTGCCTCCTCTCCTGGTCCCTCACATATGGCAAACCATAATGGAAATAAATGCTTCCATGTAGAGTGGTACTTTCCAGACTAGTTGGATGCAGATTGCCACGAAAGCCTTTGGCGGGGAGCTAGTTGGGGCCACTTTGATAATTTTGAGAAATCCACCCCATTCATTCATTTTACTAGATTATGTTAAGGCATGAGCTAAAAAAGGAGGTAGATCTAAAACTCAAGTAGGTTACACGATCGTGAATGATGATGACCGAACATCCATCCTTGAAACATTCGCGGAGCCACAGAAGTTTTGGATCAGGCTATTGTTTGTGTGTTTTAAGTTCATTCCAATAAGAAAGATCTTATCAGTGGTATGGAAGGTATATAAACATTACAGCGGGCCTTTCAATGGTAGGCATTTCCCTGCTCACTTTTTCCGCTCATGCGGCCCACTTGAGTTTTGGATTTGGGCCATGATCTAGAAAAGCAAATGAACGGCCCCACGGTGAGTAATGAGAAAGTAATTGCAATAAATGCATGACGTACAAGTGTACTCTCTCCTATTTACTTGAAAATTAAATGCACTGAAATTCATCTCTAAATGAACGACCCCTAAGATGGTTAGATGTGTGGGTTTGACCACCCTAGTGGGGCCACCGTTTTTGGACGATCTGGATTCCACATGCACAGCACAATGGGCCCATGGTGGGTCCCACACTATCTGGATCAAGCTGATTTTTATGTGGCCTCTCCATCTGGGTCCTTGTGATCATACCAACAGATTGGATGGCTATAAACACCTCAGTGGGCCATGGTCATTGGATACCATAGTTGCATCAGATGAAGCTAAAATCTTTAGCCAAAAATAAAAAAAATCTTGAGCCTCAAGTGGGCCACAAATGTAAGGATTATAAAGAAGCAACTCGGCGACAATTTTTAACCATCTACTTAGTGACTAACCTTTGGACTTCCTGGAGCATTTATTAGTATGATTTCAACGTTGTTGTTGGTATTTCAATGGTTTAGGAGTATCACTAGCATGCCATATGTATAGTGGTCATATGCATAGCGCCGCATTTGTTTACTTGTGCGACTCTCTAAGGGAGTTCAAAAAGACATTTCACCTCATTTACTTTCAGGGGCGTTTGGATGGGAGTAAATGGGTGAAATTGGAAGCAAACGAGGGTAAATAAAATTTTGGGTGTGTTTGGTTTGAAGTAAATGGGATGAAATGGGAGTAAATGAATTTAGAAGTAAATAGGGGGTGAAATGCCTTTTATGAGCTTCCTTTAAGAATCGCACGTGTGAACAAATGTGCAACTATGCACATGTCCAACCTATACATATCACGCTAATGTTACTCCCCAACAATCCAAATATTGGCTACATCACTAAAATCGCACCAAAAGAATGATCCAAACCATCCAAAAGTTGACCATTTAAATGGCCGATTAAAAAACGTTTGCAAGTTGGTTGTTTGTGATCCTTACGTTTGTGGCCTACCCGAAGCTCGAAATTTCTTCATTTTTTGCCGAAGTATATATTTCAATGGGCTTATTATAGTCATTTTATTAAATAGCAAATATATACACTAACTTGGATATTAAAGTTGATTTAGGATATCACATACATTATTGGAATATATCGAAAAATTCAAATGCATTCAAAATACTCCCATTTACTCCCATCCAAATGGAATATTTTAATTTTAAATACATTTCATTTACTTCCATCTAAACATAATTGTGTAAAGTCATTTATTCCCGGTTCATTTACTTTTATTTACAAGCTCCCAAACTGGCCCTCAAATCCTCTCATGCCCATTTACTCTCATTTTATTTTATTTACATGCATTTACTTCCATCCGAAAACACTTCAACTTCTATTTACCTTCATTTATTCTCAAGCCGTTTGGATAGCAGTAAATGGAGGTAAATGGGTGGAATTAGAAGTAAATTGAGATAAATTGTATTTGGGGTGTGTTTGGATGGAAGTAAATGGGAGTAAATGAAATGAAATGGGTGTAAATGTGTATGCAAGTGAAATCCAAATCCCCCCTACAAGAGAGGATTTGGAAGTAAATGGGGGTGAAATGCCCCTTTGAGCTCCTTTGAAGAGTCACACGTGTAAACAAAGGTACTACTATGCACATGTCCGCCATACACGTGTCACACTAATGGTGCTCCCCAACAATCTAAATATTGGCTACATCACTAAAATCACACCAAAATAATGATCCAAACCATCTAAAGGATGACCATCTGATGAATGGTTAAAAACGTTCGTAAGTTGCTTATTTGTGATCCTTATGCTTGTGGCCCACCTGAAGCTCGAAATATCCTCATTTTTTACTGTAGTGGACATTTCAATGGGCTCATTATAATCATTCAATTAAATATTATATATATACACTAAGTTAGAATATTAAAGTCGATTTGAAATATCACATATATTCATGTGAATATATTAAAATTTTCAAATGCATTCCAATTCCATTCATTTACTCTCATCCAAATGAAATATTTTGATTTCAAATTTTCAATGGTATATCATTTACTTCCCAACTCATTTCCCAATTACCTCTATTTACTCCCATCCAAACGCACGATTGCAAAACTAGTAACATGCTACAAAGGCCAGAGAACATACCGAGTTTAAGAACCAGGTTGCTGTGAGGCTCAAGGCGGCCGCGAATCGAGTCCGCCCATCTATTCCATGTCATGCTACGGGCTAAAAATCAGCCTCAAAGGAAACTCTGGTGCGCCACAGCACAAGGAACGGTTGTGAAGGGGCCGCTACCACTGAAACTTCCCCACTATTTATGGGGCTCACCATGCCGCGTACACGGCATCCAATCCTTTCATCATACTCATCCCACTAGGATGAAGCTACCAATTATAAATAAGCAATTCCAAAATCAAGGTGGGCCTCACCACGCGAACTTAGAGGTCTCATTTGTGATTTCACATTGTTCCATGCGCTGTGTCTAGTGGCTTACCCAAGACTTGGATCCATCTGAAATTTGTTTCTACGGTGATCACGAAGTGCAGAACACGATGAACGGTGTGGATCGATTGTAAAGTTGATGCGAGACTCCAAGCTGTGGTGGCAGCGGTACCAAGCGAGTGCACCTCCTTCATCTTTGACGTAAAGAAGCTACGTGAAAGTACCGGATACTGCTACTAGCCTCTCTTTCTGGAGACATCGGTTAAAACTGGAACGAAATGGATGATTCTAGATAGACATCCCTTCTGCAGAGAGCAATCGTCGCTTTAAAATAAAAAAAAAAAAAAAAAAAAACGAAAAACAAAAGAAGGAAGAGGAAAGAAGAAGAGGAGCAAGGAAAAAAAGAAAAGAAAATGGCAGCGGCTATTTCAGTCAACCACACTCATTTTCTGCTAAGGTCGAACGACTGCAGCAGCAGCAGAAGCACTTCACCTCGCTTATCCTTTCTTGGCCTGAAACCTCCACACTGCAAAACCCTAAAAATCCAGAAATCATCGCAGATTGATGCCTTCCTGCCGAGAGGGAGGGCGAGGTCCGATAGGAATCCTCGATCCTTCGTTGTACGCTGCGAAGCTACCAGGGATGGAAGGGTATCCCCTCTCTTGCTGCTTCTTTTCTTTGTTTCTCTTTCATTCTTTCCCCAATTCCTTAGTTTGTTGTCGGGTTTGGGATGATTTCGATGAAAACTGCCGTTTAGAATGCCATGTTTTAGGTGTATCTGGATGTGAGCAAGTCTCACTCATGTAGAGTTGTAGATTCTTAGGCAGATAAAATATTTCACAGGTAAAGAGTTTCAATTTGTCATGTTGAATACTGGGAATTGATTGTGTTTGGGCGGTGATAAAAAGTTGCCAACTAACATATTTTCAGAAAAAAAAAAAAAACTAGCTACAGGGAGCAAGGTTGCCCAAACCTAGAGTCCAGTTCCTGTGCTTGCCACAAACAGGAATTTCCTGTTTGTTGCAATGTGATTGGGCCACATCATCAGAGACTGCAATGTGATGATGTGGACCAATCACAATGCAGGAAAACAGGAAATTCCTAGTTTGTGTCAAGCAGAGGATCCAGATTCCTGAACCTGGTATGAATTGCCCGCGAACTGGTACAGGTGTATCAGCCGCGAATAGTGTGATACTTTGTGGTATTGGTGGCGAAGGATTCAGTATGTAACACGACGATTCGAAACTTTGAGTTGGAGTTAGATTGCTGCAGTAGAGAGTTTGATTCATCTGTTTGGCATGAAAATTTTTGCAGATAGTATTGAGTAAAGACTTTACCATTGTAAATGCATGCCAAGTACAAAACAAGAACCAAACAGCGTAAACACTTTACATATGTAATGAATTTACCAATGCCCAAATGTCCCTTAGATAATGGTAAATGCCAACGCTAGGGCTCTCAATGGGTCGGATTCAGTTGGATCCGGCTCCATGTCTGGATATCTATAGCCGGATCCGGATCTGGATCAGGATCCGACTGGGATCCAAAAGGTGGCATCCATATCCGATCCAATTATAAATAGCCATATCCATTTCTGATCCAAAAATCCATATAGACATCGGATTCGGGTTGGATCTAGGTCCGAATCCACCACGCCATAAATCTAAAAATTATATAAAATAAGATGAGAAAACAGATGGACGGTATGGATATACAAAAAATACATCAAGGTGGGCTCCATATGGTCAGGGTAACAACCACTAAGGTATTACCCGTGACCTCTAATCCGCTCCGCCTCCCCGGGTTTCCTTCATTTAGAAAGAGAGGAAGTTCCTTCACTGGGAACCTAGCTGGGGCCCACTGTGATGTTTGTGAGAAATCCACCCTGTCCATCTGTTTTTTCAGCTCATTTTAGGATGTGAGACAAAAAATGAGCCGGATCTAAGACTCAAGTGGGCCGTACAAAAGGAAAAGGTGGGTCTGAAAATTCCTACCGTTTAAACATCCCTGGGGCCCACGATGATGTTTATATACCATCCATACCGTTGATAATGTCATTCCTACTGGAATGAACTGAAAACACAAATATTAGCCTTATTCAAAACTTTTGTGGCCCCATGAATATTTCAACTATGGATGTTCAACTCTCACGTTTTTGGCCCACTTGTCTTGGATGCGGCTCATTTTTGGTCTCACGTCCTAAAATGAGCTCACAAAACGGATGGCCGGTGTGGATTTCTCACAAACATCATGGTGGGCCCCACCTAAGTTCACAGCCGGAACTTCTTCTCTCTCCTTCAAAGGAAATCTGCGTCTGTTGGAGCGGAGAACAGGCGAACATCTTAGTAGGTGTTACCCCTGCCGTGTGGCCCACATGGGTGAGATTTTGTATATCCATGCCGTCCATCCGTTTCTCCAGCCCATTTTAGGAAGGGGTTTTAAAAATTATACAGATCCAACTTTTAGGTGGACCATACCACTGGAAACAGGGGTGATTGAGTGCTCCACCATTAAAAATTCCAAAGAGCCCATTGTAAGGTTGTAGTTGTGTTTATTTGCAATCCGACCTCTTGATAATGTCAAGAAGATCTGGATGAAGGGAACATATAAATATCAGCTTGATAAAAATCTTTTGCGGCCCATAAAAAGTCTTTAATGGTTGTTCATCATTGTTTCAAGTGGTATGGTTCACTTGAGATTTGGATTTTCTTAGGGTTTGGTATCACGTCCTAAAATGAGATGGAAAAACATTTGGATGGCGTGGATATATACAAAATACATCAATATGGGCCCCACATGGTTAGGGTACCACTCGATGGCCGTGTTACAACTAATACGCCCTTATTGCTTGTCGGTTTTATTTTGAGAGATTCTTGGAGAAATTCTCTCTCTCTCTCTCTCTCTCTCTCCAGAGAAAAGAGGAGCTCCCTCCGAGAAGAGATACGGAGTTCACCCACTCATTTAATATTTTCAATTTAAATCATCAGAAGTCGAACCGGCACACAGAGTTAATAGTGGGGATCCGATCGGATCTCACCACTAGATTCGAATCCGACCTGAATATGATTCGGATTTAATTTTGCAAACTCAAATCCTGTCCATTTAATTAATCGGACCTATTTTAAGATCCAACTCCGGATTATACGGGTTCAGAGCGAATCGGATCTCGGATCTGACCCGCTCCATTGAGAGCCCTAGCCAATGCCAGTCTTTTCTCCTTTTTTATTATGAGAAATGATCTAGTGCCCTCTGAGTACTTATAGTGCACCCACCTTGTTGGAGACTTGGAATGTTTAATTAATGAATTTTGACTGCCATTAGGTCCATCACATATTTCATGGGCTAACAAGTTGATCCATCTGGTTATTAGGCCCCGTTAAGTATCTCTTATGTTGGTTTTGGTTCTGAGGAAAAAAACAAAAAAAGAAAGTAAAAGGAAAAGAAGAAGAAGACACCTTTGGAGAGGTGCTTTTACAAGCACTTCTGAGTAGTCGAGGAGGGAGTTTTACTCCTTTATATAAACTTTCATGGGAGATGGTTTTGTATTTGGCACTTGGGTATGGTATGCCAAACACTACGCGCGTGCGCCTGCTCGTTGTGTCGTGAGCCCCCCCCCCCCCCCATGCGTTAATCGAATCTTATCGCATGTTACAACAACGTTGTTGCGACTGTTGTTACACACTGGCACCTCAGTGCCACGTGGCTGTCACGTGTCCACAGAGATTTCTATAAATACATGTTTTTTTTTTTTTTTCCGAAAACCTAATACACAAGAAAGAAACCTCTCCCTCCAGCGGCTCTCTCTCTTCCATAGCATTAGTTTTCTGATCTTTTTTTTTTTGCATTCAATTGTTGTGGTGATTAAGTTGGTAATCTTTCATCAATCGGCGGTTGTATCCCAAAGACTGTTACAGCAAATCATCTGTACCATTTGATTAGTCTGAGGTAGTGGCACGAATCATCTTCAGGAGGGCGACCTAGTCACGCATCTCCGCTGGGTTTCTTACTATCTATTTCTTTCTTTCTTTGATTGGGATATTAGGTGCACTCATTCTCAAAATTTTATATATTATTAATTGTTATATCCTGAATATTGAATTGTGCAAATACATATTGTTGCTGATGATTTATCGAGTGTTGGAATATCAATTGATGAATGCTCGGGTCAAAAGGAGTGCAAACTGGCTTGCTGTCTGTCATATTATATTTTTTGAAAATAGACAATATAATGAGACTGTTAAGAACGATCCCATCCACTTAACTAATAATTTTGATCCCGAGAATCACATTTTCCACAAAGTCTTCCATTTCAAACTTAGATGATAAAAAGGCATTATTTTGATTAATGATTATTATGTTTGATCCAAATATAAGCACGTCATCAATATACAAGCAAATGATGACACTCATAGAGTCATCACTCTTATAATATATACACTTATCCACTTCATTGATTCTAAAGCCATTGTTTTTAAGTATGGAATCAAACTTAACATGTCATTGCTTTGGAGCTTGTTTAAGACTATACAGGGATTTAACCAATCTGCAAGCCCTTTGAGGTTGAGTAGGGTTTACAAACCCTTTGGGTTGCTCCATGTACATCTCTTCATTGAGATCTCCATGCAAGAAAGCGATTTTGACATCCATTTGATGTATAATTAGGTTATGCAAAGATTCGATAGCTATAAGGATTCTAATGGATGCAATCCTAAAAACTGGAGAACATGTGTCAATGAAGTCTATTCCTTCCTTTTGTCTGTAACCCTTTAGCTACAAGCCTGGCTTTGTATTTTTCTATAGACTCATCGGGTTTTAGCTTCTTTCTAAAAACCCACTTGCATTCGAGTGGTTTCAACCTAGTGGGTGAGTCAACTAGGTTCCAGATATGATTAGCCATGATGGAATCCATCTCGTCATCTATAGCTTCCTTCCAAAAGGAGGCATCACGGGATGACATAGCCTCTTTATATGAGACTAGGTCACCTTCTGCATTATAGGTGTAGAAGTCAGGTCCAAAATCCTTCGTGAATCTGGCCATCTTACTAGCTCTAGGTAAGGTATCAGGTTCATCAATACTAAAAGATTTGGATGAAGTGACAATTCTAGACCTCTAAGTCTAGAAGATCACCCCCACTAATCTCTAACTTATAAGGAAACTTATACTAAAAAAAGTCGGCATCTTTAGACTTTGTGTTAGAAGAATCATTTAAGGTTAAAAACCTATATGCTTTTACTGTTAAGTGTGTATCGAACAAAAGCATAACAAATAGTCTTATCTACTAACTTAGGCCTTTCAGGGTCAATAATCTAACATTAGATAGACATCCCTAAGTCCCAAAGTAGTTTAGGTTAGGGGTAGGGCTTTTCCATAGCTTTTATGGAGTTTTATCTGACTTGCTTCACCCCACAAATTGTGAGGTAGACCTGAAGAACTAAGCATATCATTTACTAGATTTATCAAAGTCTTATTTTTTTTCTTAGCAACTCCATTTTGTTGAGGGGTATGGGGTGCAGTGTATTGATTTATAATTCTTTGGGATTTACAAAAGTCACTGAAGGCTAGTGATGTATACTCACCTCTTTTATCACTTCTAAGATTTTTAATCTTACAACTAAGCTAATTATCTACTTTAGCCTTAAAAATAAGCATGTATAGGGCTTCATCCGTGCACCTAATAAGATATACATAACAAAGCTGAAAATAGTCATCTATAACGGTTGTAAAGTGCCTTTTACCTCCCTGGTTTGTATTTTTATTTATTTATTTATTTTTTATGCGATCCCTGGTTTGGGTTTCTTTCAAATCATAGATGTTTGAGTGAACTAAACCTAAGAGTTCGAAATTTCTTTCAATTGATCTAAAAGATTTCCTAATTATTTTAGCCTTACTACTAGTCCACACCTTTCCCAAATGAGTCTTTACCACTTAACTTTGGGATTAATTTCAAAGCACTTACATATTTCATATATTTGTGATTAATGTGACACAACCTACCATAACAAACATTCTTATTGCAAATACTAGCAAAGGAAGTAGAAGAAGAAGCTTTATTGATATCAACATAGAGTTTATACATTCCATCTACTTTATATGCCTTACCAAAAAACTTCCCATTCTTAGAAAAAAACTACTTGTCTACACTTGGTCACAACTTTTATGCCAGCTTCATCAAGCAAGTGGCGAGACTAGAATTTTCCTAATTTCAGGGACATACAGAACATCCTTCAGGGTGAGTTCTCAACCAATGGTGAACTTCAGAATCCACGGTTCCCTTTCCAGCGACTTTGGCAGTTGCCTGAACTAGCTGTATGGATAACTTAATCATGTTGGGATGGTTTGTATGCTTTGAACCAGGTTTGGTCAAGCATAATGTGCCTCATCGCTTTTGAGTCAAGCCCAGTCTTCATTCACTTCGATAGCACACGTCTTTGTGATCATGGCCACCAGGCGTGTTCTTCCTCAATAGCTTCATTAGCTTCTGCAGCATTAGCCTGGACCTTCCCTTTTTGTTGTCTGCAATTCCTTGCATAGTGGCCTTGGAATATTAGTCTTTGGTTTGGATTGATATGTTTTCTTACGATTTTGAGTTTTGGTCTCTATATAAAGGATGATTATCTTCCTTGTGGTCGTAGAGACGAGCCTCCTCTTCTATATGAATATCCACTATTAATTTTTTCATTACAAGTTCATCTATTTTTCGTCTAAGATCCTTCTGAAATTCCTTCCATGAGGGAGGCATCCTGTCAATGTCAGAGTCTCCTAAATACCGTTAATTAACCTTGATTCCTTCTTGTAATACTCATTGAAGAGGAGTTAGATTTCCTCGGTTTGAGATACTATGGATTTACTGTTTACTATCATATAGCGATTAAAATGACTAACCGCATATTTCTTAGATCCAACCTCTTCAGTGCGGTATTTTTTAGTTAGGCATTCCAGAGTTCTTTAGATGATTTGAAGTCGCAATAGAGAGCAAACATCATATTCGTCATACAATTCAAGATGTGGTCCTTGCATAACTCATCATCTTCTTTCCATTTATTTAATCTCCGACCATAATAAGGTTCCATAATCTAGGTATTTGGTTCCTCCTTTAGTGTATAAAGTAGTTTTCCTTTCCTAAGGAGGAACTCAATCTTCTTCTCCCACCTTTTGAAATTAGATCCATGAAACAGGTCTAGAATTATAGAAGAGTGGGAGAAACATTTAGATGATGCCATTATATAGATCCAACAAAAGAAAGTTATACTAAAACTAAACTAAATTTTGATATAACTAAACACCACAAATAAGGAACTGAAATTCATTAAACTGTAGAAACACTAAATCACTAAATTATTACTACAAATGGCTGATATACAATTCAACAAACAGATCTGAAACATAAATCAATACAGTAGTATTTGATTACAATCGAAAGGCAGCATGTATAGTTAAAACCGATTGACTAAATTTAGACAAGTAATTACCAGATAAATTAACATAGTGGTAATATCATGAAGATATAAAATTCATTGGGCAGTTAGCATGTGAATTATAATATCATAGTTATATGAGAGTTACCATGCAGTGCAAATACGATGTAGTATTATTGGGCATAGAATATTCAATTCTTCTTCAGATTGATATTCCAACACCTGATAAATCATCAGCAACAATATGTATTTGCACAATTCGCAATGCAAGATATAACAATTAATTAAAAAAATTAGAACGAGTGCACCTGATATCCCGATTGAAAAAAGAAATGTAGAGGCGTGTGACCAGGTCGCTCTCCTAAAGACGATTCACGCCACTGCCTCAGACCAATCGAATGATACAAATGATTTGCCTGTGACGATCTTTGGGATACAACCGCTGATTGACGAAAGATTGCCGACTTAGTCACCACAGAAGTTGATGCTCCAATACAAAAAATAAAAATATAAAATGAAAGATTAGAAAACTAATGCTATAGAAGCAGAGAGAACAGTTGGTAGGAGAGGTTTCTTTCTTGTATATTTAGGTTTTCGGAAAAATGCATTCATAGAAATTGCTGTGGACACGTAGTAGGCACGTGGTGCAGAGGTAGTTGCCAATGTGTAACAACAATCACAACAACATTGCTGTAACATGCGTTAAGGATCCGAGCTTCTCTTGCAAGACTCGGTCAATGCACTTAAAAAACGAAAAAAAACAAAACAAAACGAATCATGTAGACAAAGCCCGAGCCCAACCCAACATTATGTGATGTAGCGTGCGCATGTGGTGCTTGGCATAGGCTTCAGGACGTACCGGAGGAGGAGGAGAGCCCCAACGACTTCACTTTGGCTAGAGGATGTGTACATGGGGCCCATCCATGGGCCTAGATCGAGTACCTATCCATTTTTTTCTGAAGACCCCACATGCATATGTGCATCTCGAAGACCCTACACTAGGGAGATGCATGTGGGCTGCATACATGGAGCATTGGAGCATTATCTTGAGCTCCTCCGACCGTTGGATCATGGCCACATGATCATCCCACCATTAGATTGGATGGATCATGATGAACCATGATCAGATGGCCGCAGTTTTAGGATTTTCCCTTGTGTTTTAGCCTAAGACAGTTTAGATTGGTTTTGCTTAATTTCATTTAGTAGTTATTGGGATTTTATTATCTTGAGGGGGTTTATTGTAAACTTCATCTTATGAGGAGTTAGTATTAACTTTTAGCATATGCGTTTAGTTGTAAAAAAGTGCAACATTCTAAAAGTATTAATAGAGAGGGCCATTCGTCCAAGCCCTAAATGCTTATGAAATATTGTTTTTTTCTCATGGAATTGAGTTCTCTTCCTTCTCATGTGCATTGAGACTTTGGGTGTGAAGCCTTAAGGGTGGTGTGAAGCCATCCTTGCAATCTTCTATTATCTCCATTTTCTTCTTCTTCTCCCAAGTAAGATCTCCTTCATTTTTCATTAAAACCCTAGACTCTTCTTTGAGTAAACCTAAAAACCCTAAATTTTGGATTTTTTTCCCAAATTTTCAAAACCCTAATTCCCAATCTTTCCCAAACCTAATTTAAACCCTAATTAGATACTTCCTACATTCAATTAGAGTAAAAGCCCTATGTTAATTGAAAATTTTCACATTCTAAGGATCCTTTTTTAATCTTAATTATATACTTTTGGATTGTGACTTGTGCTAGGGTCTAGGATTCATCGCTTTTCTTCTATTTAGATCTCTTTAATCTTGCATGTGGTTGTAGTTAGTTAAATTTTATTTATTTATTTTAGTTTAATCTTAATTCTTAGCATCTTTCATCATAATCCATGGTCCTGTATCACATATCCAAGTGCCAAATACAAAACCATCTCACATGAAAGTCTATATAAAAGAGTAAAACTCCCGCTTCTAGTTCCAATGTGGGGCTATTCGAAGTGCTTGTAAAGGCACCTCTCCAAAGGTGTATTTTTTTTTTCCTTTTACTTTCTTTCTTTCTTTTTTCCTAAAAACCAAAACCAACATCTTATGGTTCCAAAGAATCACTTGTATTATAGAATCCTAACCATTCCTTTAGGGATGTGTAAAATGGATTGTAAAAGTAACGTGAACTTGTGGTTGGATTAGATCATTTGATTGGTTTGACTTTTGCAAGGTAGCTTGTGTAGCGTGCGGTGGATTTATTAGATGGTCCAGATCAACTGATTGGACAATCCAATTGACTCAGTGCAACTACAAGCAAGCAGTGGATCATTTCTTTTTTATAATATACATATACATATATTGGAAGACCACTGAGTGCGAGTGTATAGTAACTTCTTAATTAGTGATTTCTCATCCACCGTGCACCTGTCAACCACATCTTACAAATCATGAGTCCCATTGCAAATGGAGCATAGCTCAAAAAGCACTAGTGAGATGGTCCATTTTCTTTTGACCACCATCGGGATGCCAACAATAGGATTATTTGGATTCTCCATTCGGTGTATTTTCCTGGATGTGCTCCATCCACAAACACATGTTTTGGTGGTTGTTCTAGATTCACTTCCATATATGCTGTGTGTTTGGTGAATGAGTTCCCTCTTTGTTTTTTTTTTTTTTTTGTTTTCATGATTTCATTGTTTTGCTCTGTTTTTGATAGTTGAATGGATGGATTTTGGGTAATTTGGGTGGAAATCACTAGCCTCAACAAGAAGTTTTAAAGTGGGAGGTGGTAGAAAAATCCATTTAGAGGTAATGTTATTTGCATTGTCATTTGGGAACTTTGAAAAGATAAAAACACCCAGGGCCTGTTTGGTAAAACTTAATTTCTGCACTTATAGGTGAAAAAGGCTTTTTTTTTTAAATTTATTCCAGCGATTTTTCCAAATTCAGATTGTTTGGTAAATAAAAAATTTTAAGTGCTTATTTTAGATTTTCATTGAAAGCATAGATTTAATTTTAAGCTTTCCTCTTTTGATTTAACACTTAACATGGAACGCGATAAGTGATTTTGAGTTAAAATATTTTTTTAAAATGACAACTCTACCCTTTTATTAATTCGGGTGCGAGCTTTCAGGAGTAAATGTGTGGAGGCTCTATTCACGTTGGCAAAGTTCTTTGGGCCCATCAAGATGTATGTGTTATATCTACCCCATCCATCCATTTGTCACATCATTTTAGGGCATGACCCAAACAATGAGGCTGACCCAAAGCTCAAGTGGACCACACCACAAAAAGTTGTGGGGATGATGATACCCACCATCGAAACCTTCCTAGGGCCCACCATGATGTTTATTTGCCATCCAATTTGTTCATAAGGTCACACTAGGCCTGTATGAAGGGAAAACACAAATATTAGCTTGATCCAAAACTTTTATGGTCCCCAAGAAGTTTTCAATTGTAGGCGTTCAATCTCCACTTGTTTGTGGTGGTCCACTTGAGCTTTGGATTTGTTTCATTTTTGGGCACATTACAAAAAATAATATGACAAAATTGATGAACAATGTGCATCTGACACATGCATCATGGTGGGGCCATTGAACTTTGCCACGTCAACATGGTACCCAAGGAGGGTGCCGCATTATGAGTTCCACGTACGTGGATTTCCTATGAAGCCTATAGTAGGAAGTCCTGCGTTGTGATGCTAGGTGGGGCCCACCGTGATGTTTGTTAGAAATCCACCCCGTCCATCCCTATTGCGATCTCATTTTAGGATGCGCATCAATGAGGCGGATCCAAAATTCATGGTGGTTACATGAGAGGAAACAATGTGTATTCAATGACCACCGTTGAAACATTTGTATGGCCACAAAAGTTTTGTATCATGCTAAGTTTTTTATTTTTTCACTCCATCCCAATGGGAATGACCTTATAAATGATTTGGATGGCATATTAACATCAAGGTGGAGCTTAGGGAAGTTTCGATGGTGGGCATTTCTTTCCCTAATTTTACCTCTCGGGTGGCCCACTTTAGTCTCATTTTTTGTGGCATGTCCTAAAATGAGCTCGCAAAATTGATGGACGGGGTGAATTCCTCAAAAACATCATAGTGAGCCCCACCTAGTAGTGTAGGAACTTCCCTGTGAAGCAATCTGCATCCTCCACAATCCATGGGAGGTGTTACCTAGGTTACACGTCAGTGGGTGTTGCCGTGACCATGGAGCGTATCTCAATAAATATTTTATATTGACGCCATCCATCAGTTTTTCTAGCTCATTTTAGAGCATGGTCCCGAAAATAAAGCATGTCCAAATCTCTAGTGGACCACACCATTAGGATTGAAAGTCCACTGTTGAAACATTCCTAGGACCACAATCAGTTCATCCCAATAGGAATGACCTTATCAAAGGTATGGATGACATATAAACATCATAATGGACCCCAAGGAGGTTTCAACGGTAGGCATTTCACTACCCAATCGTGCGGCACACTTGAGTTTTTGATCTGCCTCATTTTTGGGCCCATGTCCTAAAATGATGTGTCAAAACAGATGGACGGGGTGGATTTCATGGTGGGCCTCACCTAGCTTCCTATCGTAGGAAGCTCCTGTGAAGGCTTTAAAAGTTAATGGGCATCCATTGAATAGTGTATATAACACACCACCGAGGTCAATAGTGTGGTGACGTGGGAAGGTTATGTAGGCCCACCATGATGTATGTGTTATATCCACACTATCCATCTGTTTTGCCAGATCATTTTAGGGCAAGAGCCAAAAAATGAGGCAAATCTAATGCTCAAGTGGACCACACCACCGAAAGCAGTGGAATTGAATGCCCACAATGGAAAACTTCTTGGGGGCCACAAATGTTTTGGATCAAGCTGATATTTGTGTTTTCCCTTCATTCAGGTTTATGTGACCTTATGAACAGGATGGCAAACAAACATAGTGGTAGGCACCGATCTTCTAGTCTAGAGTGGTTCATATTCAACAAGCAAGATTAAATGGTTCACATCACTCACTTGGTGTGCTCGTCCCATAGTGACACCAATTAAAGGGTTATGATTATTCTATCAAGAAGAATATAGTTCATGGTCCATCAATGGTGTAACCTGTTTCACCAAGCGCTTTGATCATAGAACTAAAGGCAAAAAACAGTGTAGAAACTGAAGACCTAAACATATAGTGCATATCCTTAGGACAACTATATCTACTTGCCTCCTTACATAGTAATTCATGTTACTCCATGTTGCAGACAAAATGGATCCAAACCATTCATTCACTAGGCATTACTTGGTGGGAAATTATTAAAATTTCATTGGATGGTGCATAGGTATGCTAAATTTGGTAACATGATAATAACAGTTTCGTTTTATACTCTACAAAACATAAAAATTGAGATAATAAGGGCAAATATGACAAATTGCTAAATTTCAGACTTTTTAATTTGTGTTTACCAAACAAGTTTTTGTGAAAAAATGTGCTTATTTTCAGATATCAGTACTTTCCTCAACAAATTACCAAATGGATTTTTCAGTACTTATAAATACTAAAACTCAGCACTTTTAAGTTTTCAGAACTTGAATTAATTTCCAGACATCATTTTTCAGTTTACCAAATGGCACCTTAGGTGAAATGGGCAGAACTGCTTAAATTTGAATACCGCTCAATTTTAATACCCAAGACATATTTACTTCGACTTGCTCAGTTGTGAGGACAAGGCTGATCTAACAGCATTTCTCCTTTTTTTTTCCTTGCTTTACTTGTTAAGCAAAATAGATAATGCTTCTTCCTAGATTAACCTTCTATTGTTTGTAAACAACAATTAAAATAATATGATGCGAATTGCCCTCTTGAAAGTATTAAGAAAAACTAGCTTAACATAGATATATGAAAGTTAGACATCTCATACTACATGGACTTGAATCTTTTGCCAATCACAAAAAGGTAATAACAATCTAGCTTGAAAGTTACGGAAGAAGTCACTCGTTGAGAGATTCATCACCAGCAATTTCACGAAAAAGATACACAGAAAACTTATGGAGGAAATTTCCATTAGAAAATACCCAAAAAGGACAAAAATTGAGTATATTGTTTTCCATTGAATCAAGAGATGGCAAGTGATTAGCAACTTCTTGAAAATTTCTGTAGAGATTATCTGCTTGATGGGCTCGATACGGTGCGAATGCAATACTTCCACAAGAAGTCGAGTCCTCCAGTTTTTCTTTTTCTTTATTTCTTTATTTTTTATTTGAGGCAAATCGCAGGGGACCCACTGGGCCAAGTCTTTTCATGTATTTTATAATAGTTCTGCATTCCATTTATAGTTTATTGTTAATCTCTCGTCATTGGATCCTTAGTTTCCTGTCTTGTTGTTTTCCTCTGTGTTCTCTAAATAAAGTTATCTTTACCCTTGAAAGGCAAAGAAGAAACTGGACAGTTCCAGTTGGGAGATCCCACAAACAAGGATTCGCTGTGAAAATTCTCTTTGATTGGGTCCTTGTGAGACCAAAATAGTCAAGTTCCTTTGCTTGTAGCTTTTCGTTTTGGTTTTTAGTTTCCTTCGTAAATATTGTAACATGTTTGTTTGAGTTTCAGCCACCTCTAAAATTGGCTCCAGAATTGGTACATTTGATGGGCACTGTGTATCAGCTGTATTAGTATGAATTTTGCTTCTTGAGTCTCATATCACCAATAAATACAAAATGCATATCTGCATCATTTTCTTCAAAATACCAAGAAGTATTAATTGATATTTAGAAGTTCTTGGTAATTCTCTATTTCTTTTTTGGACATCCTACTATCATGTTTGGGCACACTTATTGGGCAGTATGGATGGCTTACATGCATCATATGGGCCTACAAAAGCTTGACTCCATGTGATCATTTTCCCATATAATAATCCAGGAAAGGATGTGGAAGCTGATAAACCCCATTTTCCTTGTTTAGAACACCATCATATGCATGATTGGGTTCACCCTGGGCAACTGGAGCTGTTGACCTGGTTGGCTGCCACTTTGGTAGACCATGGCCCAAAAATCACATTCATCTGACCATCTGATTAGTTCATTTTTTTCCATTGAACGTGGATAGTTGCTAATTTTTTGACAAAATTTTTAGTTTGCCATCCATTTTTGGGCTTGCTAATGTGATGGATACATACCAAATGGTTGTGACTTGTGAATATTATCTAATAACAATCCCTTCACATGATGGCAAAAGATGTGCCGTGTTTATGATGGAGATGCTCGAAATGAGTCTCCAATGACAAGGAGGCCTGAGCTTCGTTGTAAACCCCTAAAAGTTTGCTGAGGGATCAAACATGTGTTCAAGTGTGAGAGTCAATGGTGAAGTTTCATACAAAGAAGGTTTTGAGAGACCCTCAGCAGGGGTGTTTTCTGTTTTCAGTTTCTCATTGATTTATCTGTTTTCAATTGCTTTATGACCTGGACTGGACCCTGGCTCATTTTTGTGGGCGATTTGTTGCAACCGGTCCAATCTATTCTGACTTGGGAAACCTGCTTAAAGAATTGCAAACAGAAATATTGAAAAAAAAGGAATGAAAAAGAAAAGAAAAAAGCCTCTGGTGTGGTGTATAGAACTTTCACTTTGTAAAAGGTTGTAGGTTCTAGCTGTGCAAGGATCACATATTTTATAAAGAAAACATTTGACTAGCCATTGTCCCCTTTTTAGTATCCCAGGTTGTTTTAGTGGCTGATTGTGGTTCAATATGCTCCAACCATCAAGTCCTTTCTGGTTTCATTCTGCTCTATGTGTAATTGAGCACCAAAGGATTTTGGATAATTTGGGTGAAAAAATCCACTTTAGGGCCTGTTTTATGTCTGCTTCTAGTAAGTGCAAAACTGATCCACAATGAATAATTCTCTAGAATTGTTTTCTGGGAATTGCTTGTATGGAAAAAAACGTGTTCAGTAAAGATACATGAAAAGAACAAGACAATTTCTTGCAGGAAATTGCTTTCGTAGCAAAAATGTATTTTTTAACTGCCAGTTTTTCTCATATAAGTTTGCTTGGCTGATTAATAGACCAACGTTATCATACTCTACCTGATGAATGACCCTGATTTCTATGTGTGCTGTTCTACTGAGTACTGATTGATCCATTGGTAATTTCCGTGGCCTCACATGAGGCAAACCTCATTGCATCATGACCCTTTTACTTTTTAGGGGCCGTTTGGATGGGAGTAAATCAAGGTAAATGGGGGAATTGAGAGTAAATGGAGGTAAATGGTATTTGAGGTGTGTTTGGATGGAAGTAAATGCATGTAAATGAAATGAAATGGGAGTAAATGGGCATGAAAATGAAATCCTCCATGCGAGAGAGGATTTGGAAGTAAATGAGGTGAAATGCCTTTTTGAGCTCCCTTGGAGAGCTGCACAAGTAAAAGGTGCTGCTATGAACATGTTTGCCATACACATGGCATGCTAATGATACTCCGAAATAATTCAATTACCAACTAACATCACTAAAATCAAACCAATAGAATGATCCAAACCGTATAAAGGTGGGCCATCTAATGGACAGCTAAACAACATTGGCAAGTTGCCTGTTTGTGATCCTTACATTCGTGGCCCACCCAAGGCTTAAAATTTTCTCATTGTTGGCTAAAGTATATATTTCAATGGGCTTATTACAATCACTTTTTTTTAAATATCACATATGTACCCTAATTTGAGATATTAAAGTTGATTTGGAATATCACATATGCTCCTGTGAATATATTGAAAATTCCAATGCATTCCAATTCCTCCCATTTACTCCCATCCCAACATAATATTTGGATTTCAAATGCATTTCATTTACTCCCATCCAAACCCAACTAAGTAAGCCATTTACTCCTAATTCATTTACCTCCAATTCCATTTCCCATTTACCTCCATTTACAAGCTCCCAAACGAGCCCTTAGGGAAGTTGTTTTATACTATGGCTGCGTATGATGCTTGATACGCATCCACTTGGAAATTGTATATGAGTGATACATGAACTCAAATCAAACTGCCTAAATTGTGTAACCCACTGTAACTAAGTCACAATAAAAAAAGAAAAGAAAAAAAAGAAGAAGGTTACACCCAAAAAATCAGATTGGTTTCCTAACCTTGATTTGGGACACTTTTACTGAAGTTGGACTGTTGAGTATTTTTTTATTTTAACCATCTTCCACCAATCCGACGGTTTGATGATGAAATAAGTGTCATTTTTTTCTTTATAATGCATCTGAACTGGGACCCACAATTTTGCCAGTTTCACTTGAATTACTTTCATGCCATGTGTGTATATCATCCATCACATTTTGCCAGATTGTCAAAGTTTTCCTCTTTATTTTATGCTGTCAAAACAAACTGCTAGTGTAGAGTGTTTGGTCTCTTTTTAGAGGCTAGTTCCTCATCAATTGCCTGTGTGGGGTCCATTGTGCTGTGTGTGAATGCCATCCAATCCATGCACCAAGTGAGCCCCACCGTGATGATGGGATATGCCAAAATTCAGGCTTATACAATCATCAGGTGGGCCACAACATGGAAAACAATGGACAACCACCCAAACCTCCAAATTCATGTGATGGTCCACGTGATGGTTGGATTGGCCTGAGTTTTAGGGTGCTGAACTTTCATGGTGGGGCGACCCTGCTAGATGGGTTGGATGCCATTCACATACATTGGTTGGCCCCACACAATTGTGTTGTACAATAGCTTATTCTAAAATTCTATAGAGGACCAGCTTCCTTTTCTTTACCTGTTTTTTCCAACAAGCGAATAGATTTCCTCTTAAATATGTTTACCGTCGAGAATGAAAGCTTTTCCTTATGTTTTCTTCTTTCACTTAGTTACATTTGACTTTGGATAGTTAGGATGAAAATTGAAATGCTTTTTCCTTTTTTCAAGTGTCAACATGTGTGTTTGTTACTCTTCAAAAAAAAAAAAATGTGTTTTTGTTTTTTGTTTTTCATATTTACCTTGTCTTATGCCCTTCTTCTATTGAAATGTATTTTGGGCTCATTTTGTTATTTTCTGGTGGATGGGTTTTATATTTTTTTGTTATTGTTTATATGTTTTCCTGGTTTCTGTCTTTTCTTGGTTATTTGCCATGTTGTTAGCAGTTTAACTATTGATTTTGACATATCTGTGTGATTTGGATGAATTTGGGGGATTTCAAAGTTTTGATATTGGTTTTCCCTGTTGCGTTTGTGTTTGTGTTTGTGTTGATTCTTTTTTACACTATTTTTCTCATTTCTTCTGTTTGATTTTCTTCTTCTATTTACTTACCTATTAATATGAGGGTCAAGCATTTATTACCTTTTGCATTTCCTGCTCCTCTTTGGTTGCATTTAATTGTCAATGAAGAGGAATCCTGAATACTTGGAATGAATACGTGTGTGGAAATTTGGCAAGGTTTTTCTTATTTCTTCGTCTATACTTTTTAGGTAACTTGGGTGAAACATCATGTTTTGCTCTGGGTGTGTTTATAATTCATATTTCTGTTTCCCGGGTTGGTTGTATTTCCTTATTAATGAAGCGAATTTTCTTTATTATTTATCAGGTTTGGGTGGATTTCACTATTACTTTTATCTTTTTCAATATATAACTTGTATTGATTTGGGGTGAGATTTGCAGTCTTGAGGTGGATTTTTAATTTTGATTGTAGATAACTCAACAAGAATTTACAGAGATGGCTTGGCAAGCGATTGTTTCATCACCAGAAGTGGCAAAAGAGAGTAAGCATCAGATTGTGGAGACGGAACATCTGATGAAGGCGCTGTTGGAGCAGAAGAACGGGCTAGCTCGTCGTGTATTTTCCAAGGCAGGAATTGATAATACTCGTCTCCTCGAATCAACGGATAAGTTCATTCAGCGGCAACCAAGGGTATTCTGTTGGGCCTTGAGTTTCTCTATGTTCTAGGATATGAGATTTTCTTGATTATGGGAGACATGGTCTTGATGCGGTGCTCTCTAATCTCTATCTGATGATTCAACTGTTCTTGAGTTCTTGACATACTAGAAATGATGTTTGCATTTCTTAAGGGCCTGTTTGAAATGCCGTAATTCATGTGGATTGTTACGTATTTAACCTTTTTCAGCGTTAAATACTTACCATAGAGGTTTGTGATGGATCGAAGGTTGTATGATGATGACAACAACCCCTTTTGGGTAGGTCCTGACTCGGAAAACCGAGACATACTCTGTGGGCCCCACCATAATGTATGTGTTTTATCCACGCCATCCATTCATTTTGCTAGATCATTCTAGGGCATGAGCCCAAAAATGAGGTAGATCCAAAGCTCAAGTGGACCACACCATAGGAAGAACCTTTCAATGGTTATCGTTCAATCCCCACTGTTTTATGTGGTGTGGTCCACTTGAGCTTTGAATCTGCCTAACTTTTGGGCCTGTAATTTGAACTAATGAATGGATGACATGGATATAACACATACATAATGGTGGGGCCCATGGAGTTTTGGCCTGGAATCACATCTTACGTCATTGAAATTGTTTTGATTTTCAAACTGAACTCCTCCCTTTCAAACACTTGTGAAAGAAACTAAATACCTTTTTTTACCAACAATACCCATGAATTACGGTATTTCAAACACTGGTTTCCTCACTTTCTTTGACCAGGGTCTCTACATTGGTTTTATCTGTATATTGGTTTTAAATTTCCATGAATTTCAATACCTACATTCATTGCATGTGAACCTTGCATGCAATGGCACCACATGTCATTATGTCATGTTTTACAACATTGTGGCCGTGCAAAAGGTGGGGCTCATCATGAAGACTGTCAATAATCAGGCGAGCAAGGCCTATGTCCCTATGGCTTGTACGATGGGCCCGGATCGAGTCTGAGTTCCTAGATCGTGGTGAAGACCTAATACATGTGTTCGTGACATGTGTAAGTTGCTTGGAGGAGATGATTGGACCGTTGGATCTTGACGATGGTGTGATTGGATAGTTGGTTCGTCGTGGCCCACCTCCATCACACCATCATCGGAGTCCATCGAGCATCTTAGATTTGAATTATTTTATGCTCTTTTACTTATTTGAGTTTTGAGTCAGTGTGCGCACGTTTTTCGTGTGCGAATGTCTTTTTTTGAAAATTTATAGTAGGTGTAATTTGGTAATTATGCTTAATTTCAAATTTTATAAGGGTGTTGCCCTAACCCTTTCTCATTATTATGTATTGTTTATGAACAGAAAAGAAACCTCTTTGGTGACCTCTTCTCCTCTTTGTTTCACATGTGTTGACCTCTTTGTTCGGCAAATTTTTTATTTTTATGATTTTTTATTCCGTTTTTGTTCGGCCATTTTTTTATTTTTGATTTTTGTTTCACATGTGGTGACCTCTTTGTGCGCAAACTTTCCTATTTTTTATGATTTTTTATTCCGTTTTCGTCTAATTAGTTTCCTTTTCCAATTATGACACCTAGGTTGCGTTTATAGGGTTTAATTTGTTGTAAGTACTTGTCTAATTCTCGTTTTAAAGGATGATTGATATATTTTAAATAAAAGTTTTCTCTTGTTTTGCTCGTGGATTCGAGTTGTTCTTCGTGGATTCGAAGAAAAGGTCTCGTGGATTCGAGATATCTCGTCGTGGATTCGACGAAGACAGGTTGAGGAGTCCCTATAGATCCGTGGATTTGGATCAGTTATCCCACACATCGCTTCCGCCCGCACCATGATGCTTAGTGTTAAACTAATTTGATTATGTTATTCCGCTAGGCTGTCTTGCGTCAAATTCGGTATCGGAGCTTAGGATCCTTGCATGGTTTATTGTAGATCGAGTTATCTGAAGCTTAGGGTTTTCAATTTTCTGATTTGTATGAGTCTAGATCATTATGGACATTCTCAGATTTGCGTCTAACGTAGACTACAAGTTTGAATTTTCAGATGTGCAATCTTTGTGCAAATCTAAATATGAATTTCCAGATTTGAAGTGCATAAGCTTGATTTTCCATATTTGTGTCTATTAGAGACTTACAACATCCTAGTTGTTGTTAAATCTGAAATATTTTTTTTCAAGTTTCATGCATCATCATAGGATTAGAGTCATATCATTCATATTGTGAGTTGTCCGGTTCGTAGAGTCGAGTATAGGAAAACTTAGGACAAGTTCTTCGTTGTGTGCCCATTCATTCTGGTCGTGGTTTTGGATTACACATCACCACCATGAATCAGGATCAGATTCTTGAGGCTTTGATTGCCCTATCCCGATGTCTAGATAACCTTGAGGACAAGACTAAAGCCATTCAGAATCTCGCCACGCAATTAGAGGCATTCAATCAGACTAACCTCAGTCATGGGAAAGATGATCAATACAATACCTTGATGAATGGCAAATTGGAAGGGTCCAAACAGGTTGTCTATGAAGTGGAAGAGTATGTGCCTGAAATTGATAGTGATGAAGAAGAAGAAATTGAGGCATCACTCACCATTGTTGCACATTAAGGAGTGGGTGCTAGTGATAAAAAGGTCGAAAAAATTGAGACTGGCACCACTTCCAATTGTCATGTGTGACTTGAATGACGTAGGGTCCTAATCTAAGCCATAGTGAACACGAATGAATTTGAAAAAGAGGCTAGTGAGGATACGATGGTAGACACCCACATGACTTGTGATATCCCACCAGATGGTTTACCGGATGAACTTTCATCCAAGCGGGACATTCAACACGCAATTGATCTTCTCCTGGGTCGATTTTGTCAAGCTTTCTCCCTTACCGAGTGAAACCCCACAAAACACGCGGAAATGTAGAGGCAATTTGATAAATTTCTTAGCGAAGAGTTCACTCAGGAGAGTTTGAGTCTTATTCCGTGTGCTGTGCTCGCCCTTTTCAGTTTCAAGTACGATGGCATGTGACACACATGTGGGCACATTCTGGCCAGTCCACAAAATTTTAGTCAAGTGTCAGTTCACCTTACGGTGTATTCATGTCATGGCGGATGTGATGGCTAGAGCCCCTATCCCAGATCTTGATGACATTTTGGACATAATGGCTAATGCCAAGATCTGCTCAAGACTTGGTATAAAAAATGTGTGTTCTCAAGTATTGGGGTACTTGAACATTATCCTTGTTTATAACACTTACAATGAGCAATACCTCTATCAGTTTGAGCGGGTTCGTAGGGTTTTAAGGAATGAAAAGTTATGTGTTACCCTGCGAGAAGTGTTCCTTGGTTATAATTTCCTAAGTTATAGCTAATAGAGTTGTTTATTTTGAGTTCATTACTTCACTAGAGCAGTCCTTTAGCTTTATTTATGTCTATCTCACGTAGGTCATCAGAGTCGGCTGATGCATTTTCCCATCACATTCATGAGTTGCATTCAGACATTAGAAAACAGATAAATGTGAGCAATGAAAATTATAAACATTCAGCTGACTTGCATCGTAAAGTTAAAGAATTCTATAAGGGAGATTATGTAATGGTACGGATAAGGCCAGAGCGGTTGCCTTAGGGTGCTGTTAGAAAATTACAAGCCCGCAGTGCTGGATCATTTAATGTCTTGTGAAAAATTGGATCCAATGCATACAAGATAGACCTTCCACCTGACATGAGAATCAATCCAACAATAAATGTGGAAGATCTAGTCCTTTGTCCAAACCCTTTTATAGACCATTCTCCCCATACCTGGCCATATTTAGAAATTTCTTCCTAGCCTATTTCACCCATCCCAACTTTACCTGAACAAAGAGAAGAAATTGAAGGGATAGTGGATGAGGAGATTGTATCCACACGAGATGGTGGCTTCCAAAGATACTTAGTTAAATGGAAGAACAGGCCACCATTTGATTGTACATGGCTTATGGAAGAAGAATTACAGAGACTTGATCCAGACTTGTTGGAGAAGCACAAGAGTTTTATCTTGCTGGAGTCGAGCTCTTCTTAGCCGAGGGGAGTTGATGAGGACATCAGGCCCTTTAGAGTATACCAGCGCAGGAGGCGAGCAATGCTCATGTCCCTATGGCTCGACGATGGGCCCAGATCGAGCCCGAGTTCCTATATCGTGGTGAAGACCTTACACATGTGTTTGTGATATGTGTAAGTTGCTTAGAGGAGATGATTGGACCATTGGATTGCAAGGATGGTGTGATCGGACTGTTGGTTCGTCGCGGCTCACCTTCATCACACCATCATCGGAGTCCATCGGACATCTTAGATTTGAGTTATTTTATGCTCCTTTACTCATTTGAGTTTTGAGTCAGTGTGCGCACGTTTTTCGTGCACGAATGTCTTGTTTTGAAATTTTTGTAGTAGGTGTATTTTGGTAATTATGCTTAATTCCGAATTTTATAAGGGTGTTGCCCTTAATCCTTTCTCATTATTATGCATTGTTTATGAAAAGAAATCTCTTTGGAATCCTCTCTCTTGTGGATCTCTCTTCCTCCCAAATTCTCTTATTTTCTTCTTCTTTCTCTGAATCTTCTTCTTCCAAGGTATTCTTCTCATCTTCCTCATTCTTCTAAACCTTCTTTCACATTCTCCATCATCCTAGAACTTGAGAATTCAAATCAAACACCATTTTCTCAGATTTTTGTGATTCCCTAACCCATAAATCACCTGATTTCCTGGATTAGAGAATCCCGTTAATTGATTGGATACAGCCATGCAAGTTCGAGGGTTTTATTTCTTGCGGGATCCAATCCACGCATGAAATTGAACCTTGTATAGCGTGTTTGTGATGATGGCCCTTTCCATTACATGTTCCCTTATGTTTTTTTGGGATTATGATGATGTTAGCTTAGTGTTAAACTGATTTGATTACGTTATTCTGCTATTTCTACATGTTTCATGTGCATACATGCTTAGAATAGGCTGCCCTGCGTCAGCTGCATGTACATTGTACGTTGAATTAGAGTGTTGCTAGGTCTGATATAAACGGTTCAATTGTTTTTATGCTCTCCTCCATTCTTCTTCTTCATTATCTTGACTGTTCACCTCATTCGTGTGCCTCCATTCCCTCATCTTCTTCTTCTTCTTCTTTTGGAGATGTTGGAGAGACCTCGCGATCTTGTCTTTTCAAGAGTTGATCCACATATACTCTCTCCCCTCTCTCTCTCTCTAAACATTTCTTCCAAAGTTCTCTAAGATCCTTGCGATCTTGTCTTTTTAAGAGTTGATCCACATATATACTCTCTCTCTAAACATTTCTTCCAAAGTGCTCTAAGATCCTTTGTACTCTTAACGCCATCCAATCATTGCAGGTTCTAGGGGAAACAGCTGGTTCCATGTTAGGCCGAGACTTGGAAGCTCTGATTCAGCGGTCAAGGGATTACAAGAAAGAGTATGGTGATTCGTTTGTGTCAGTTGAACATCTAGTGCTTGGTTTTGCACAAGATCGGCGATTTGGGCAGCAACTATTTAAAGATTTCCAAATTTCTCTCAAGACTCTTCAATCTGCCATACAAGCTATAAGAGGACGCCAAACAGTTATTGACCAAGGTAACAATTGCTTTCCCATACCTGATTACTTCCAAACCTAAGCCAGCCTTTCATGTATTTCATTTTCCTTTTAATAGCCCATAATGTGAATTAATGCATTGATTTTAGCTTATTATTTTTCTGTCTATCCAAATGAAGGAGTTTGAACATAGCTTCTATGCAACTTAATAATTAGCTGCTTTAACACATGCATTCAAATTATCTCACCTGCTGATTTTGAAAAAGCTATTAGAACCCAAAATCCACTGATGCCCAACACTTGGTGGGCTTTATTTCTCCTCTCATGTTAGACTTGGGGCCAACAAGCAACTGATTTTCATTGTTCTCTCGTGGTTGGAGAGAAATTGTCCTTGAGTTGATGTTATCTTTGTTGCTTGAATGGCATTTGTGGATATCAACAACATTGAGATAGGGAAGATTCCACGCTTCTGGTAGCTCACTCAATTTTCGTTTCCTTCCATTTGTTGTATGTATTTATTGAAAACTATTCCTTTCAGAGAAGGCCAGTGACTAGCTCTCCTTTTTAAATCATGATTTGTCGATGCTGCTTAACTGTTTATTTGTATGTTGCATTGCTAGCCTCTAGCTCTTGCATAACCTATTCATGATTTTTTTGTTCCAGATATATCGGTGTCTTCTGGCTTTTATCTACCTCGTGTTTTAAGCCAACTAGATCATCTTAATTGTTAAACGTCCTTTAGCTCTCTAAATTAACAAACCTTTTACTTGTTCTTTCCTTCATACAAGCTTAGGTGGGATTAGGTGTGTTGTCTGATTCAGGAGGGTGGTTCTGTCACAAGAAAACTGAAGGATGTGAACTCCACTCTCCATGGGCAATGGCGGCGGCGGTTCGGGTTGAAGGGAGAGACAGCCTTCGGAGGGAAGTGACAGCCAGAAAATATGGGCTTGGTAATGGGGGATGGTGGATGAACGAATCATCTTTATATAGAGCATTGGCTATTTGAAAGGTTGTCTCAAAGCTAGGCCCTTCTTTTAGGGAGGGGATTGGCTTCTACATAAGCAATGTAGAAATGATAAGATTCTGGGGACGCTTGGTCCAGCGAGCAGAAGTGCAAGGATGCTTTCCTGAACTGAGCTATGCTAACCCTGGAGGTGGATATCTACATAACACGGTGTTTCTCATTGTGCACAGATAGAGTGGTTTGGTCTCTTCCCTGTCGTAGAAATCTGACTGATGAGAAGTTGGGAGAGGTCCTGCGTCTGCTAGACTCCCTTCGAGATGTCTATTATTCGGTGGGAGAAAAGGATCGCTTGGTTTGGAGGAAAGAGAGTTTGGGATGTTTCTCAGTCATGCCGTTCTTAAATCTGACTTGGGGAAGACGCATGGGAATTAGTGGTGAAGCTCAGCTTTCATTTATAAGCTCGGGGCACCTTTGAGGGAGGTGGCATTTGTTTGGTTAGTGGGAAGAAATGAAGAGCCACCCATAGATAATCTTCAAAAGAGGAGAATGGTGCTTCCAAATGTGTGCTTGATGCGCATGAGGAGCGTAGAGTCATTGGATAATTTTTTTGTTTTGTCCAGGGAAGTGTAGGACAGGTTCTTTGCCATCTTCAAAATCCTGTGGGTGGTGTTGGATTGTTAAGTCCCTTGATATACATTGATACACAATACTCTAACAGCTCGAGCTTTTAGAGCAAGTGGTTGTTTGACATGGTATCAGAGCGGATGGTCAAGTGTTCGAATCCTAGGAGCAACAAATATGCCTCCGTTAATATATTCTCCCATGGGGGGCAAGCCCGGACTATTTATGGTGTGGGTGTGAGTATCCCTCCACCCGGCCCGTTTATAGTGTGAGTTGTGTGTTTCTCCACCCTTGCACGGTATGTTCCCGTGTGGAGTTCCACCCCGCACGTGCGGGGGACTGTTGGAGTGTTAAGTCCCTTGATATACATTGATACACCATACTCTAACAGCTCTGAGCTTTTAGATCAAGTGGTTGTTTGACAGGTGGTGTCAAGCTCTATTGAAGAATTCTTCCAAGCTCTGGGTGTCTGGGTGGTGGGATTTGGGCTATCTGGGCTAAAGGAACAGTAGGTGCTTCGGAATCAGTGTGGATCCATTGTGGAGGTGCTTAGGAGGGCCAAGGTCGAGGTCATGGGTTGGCTTTTTGAATGTCTTTTGCTAGCTGCAATCTCTACCCCATGTATCGGGGTGTCTTTGTTGTAAATAATTTTCTCTCTTTTGCTTTTTCTTAGTAAAATTCTTCATTGCTGCAGAAAAAAACTTCAATTTTGCTTAAGAATTAGCCCCTTCAATATATGCATGGACCCTAAGTTGTTTCCAATTTGCCACACATGCTGAAATTTAACTTACTATTTATACCCAAAACCTCTCCCATTTGGATGGGATGTCCAGCCATTTCTGAGCTTTGTTTATACCTGCATGTTGTCTTGGAACCCACAGGCTGATCAACATAAATGCCCTTGTTGTTGTGGTATATTTGTTTCATTCTGACTACTGTCAGTTCAGACATAGAAACAGTGTCTTCAGGCATCTTCTTAGGCTTTTAAATAGTAGATTGGTAAAAGTTTTACAACTGGTTGTTAATACGACATGAATTTCTTCTTCTACCTGGGTACTTGGAATTGGCCATGGTAGAGGCTCATATCAAAATGAGACTTTCAAATATTACCAAGGTTCGTAGGCGAAGACTATATGTGCTTAGTGTTGCAGCCTGGGTGTTCATAACTACCAAGTGCATTTCATACACAAAAATAAGTTACAGAATTTTTCTATATTTTTTCTGCAGTATCATGTGTACTTAATTTGAGCATACCTTCATGGTGGTCTGGACCATTTATTATGTGCACTTCCTAGGAATCACTTGATGGGAGGATACTAATGTCCAATCATTCGCCAATGAAATCCAAGATGCAAAGTGATTCTAACTAAAAGGGCCCTAATTGTGCGAGTCTTAGAAGATCTTAATTTCTTGCTCTGAATGAAAATTTATAGCTCGCAGAACTGACTTGTGACCAACCAAACTTGCCCGTTCACGGAGATCAAAAAAGAAAAGAATGGTTACGTAACATATATATATATATATATATATATATATATATATATATATATATATATATATATATATATATATATATATATAGGCACTCTCAAGTCCAACCGGTTGGACCACAGTTTGCAGTCCACCCAGTGGATTGATTTCAACCTGTTAATTTCTTGTGATATCCAATCCTCCTAACAGGTCGGCCCCCACCATGAGGAACAATTCATGCAAAAATAAGCTTCATCCACTGATCCAGTGTACCACATGTGTATTTTGCTATTAATCAATGGCTATACACTGCTTTCTATATTGTAGCTCGTTCAATGATTAGATAGGGCTGATTTTTGCACCACGTGATCCTCAAGGTGGGGCCAACCTACTGACAGGATTGGATGACACAAGCATTTAAGAGGTTGGCAGCTATCCACTGGGTGGACTGCAAAATGCGGTCCAACCGGTTGGACTTGAGAGTGCCTCTCTCTCTCTCTCTCTCTCTCTCTACACTACTACTACTACTATATACTACTACTACTACGCACACACACACACACACACTTTTATCTTGTATGCTTAAGAGTTTGTAAGCCTAAACTAGGGGTTTCCTTTAAGACCTCACAATTATTTTGTAACAGATCCTGAGGGGAAATATGAAGCCTTAGAAAAATATGGGAAGGATTTAACAGCTATGGCACAGGCAGGGAAGCTTGATCCTGTTATAGGAAGGGATGATGAAATACGACGATGCATACAAATTCTTTCGAGGAGAACAAAGAACAATCCTGTGCTAATTGGTGAGCCAGGGGTTGGTAAAACTGCGATTTCTGAAGGGTAAGAACCACAGGCTTTGTTATTTCTTCTTGTTATATATCAGAGATCAAAAACTGTTGCCTTATTTTGTTTTCTTTATATGAAGTTGCTACATCCTATAGTCTCGTCACTGACCAATTTTTACCTATTTTTTTCAGTCTTGCCCAAAGAATTGTCCAAGGGGATGTGCCTCAAGCTTTGATGAACCGAAAGGTTTGTTCTTCTCCTTTTCAATGATTTTGTAATTACTTATTACTTTGCATGTGACAACTGGTGCAAGTCGAGAAAAAAAGCAGGAAGTCCAAGGCCCAAATCGATGCCATATTGATTTAGTTGCCGCTTCAGTTTGAAGGTATTTATTTAACAATTATCACTAGCAAAAGGCACATGTTATGCGCATGCCTGACGGCTCAAAATTGTGACCCTCCCCAATCTTTACAAATGTCATGAGAAGCAAAAGCATTTGTTGCCAATCCAATTTGGACGGCCTGTGCTCTGAACAATCCAATAATTGTTCAATCCATGTGGTGCACATGGATACTTTATAGGCCTTTTTTAACATCCTTTATTGTAGGAAAATGATCGAACTATTAAAGACCATTCGTTCCTTGAAATTTTAGCATAGCCCCATTTATGGTGTGCAATCTGAAGATAACACCTATGCCAGCATTCTTACAACCAAGACAAAGTTGGCTATATCTGAGATTACAGAGCAATTCACCTAATGTGTCCCATGATTGAAAAGAAGAAGAAGAAGAAGAAGAAGAAGAAGAAAGAATCTTGCATTGCATCCAAACTCCTCGAGGGAAATGCAGTATCTGTTTCAAATGTGTGCATCATGTTTATGAGGAATGTGGAATCTGTTGATCAAGTACTCATGTATAATATCTTTGCTAGAGTTTTTTGGGAATGTTTCATTGATCGTTTCCACTGTTGCTGGGTTTGCCAGACTTAATTGGGCTAGGGGAGGGGGTTGCATAAAGGAACGAGGTTGTGGAATCTTGCTCTCACTGGTTTGTTGGCTATATGGACTCCTGGTCTAGTGTCTTGTAATTTGGGCATAGATTCCTCATATATGCTGTCTTTTCTTCTTCAATAAATCCGTTAGTTTAAAAAAAAATCAAGGGGAATTAAATCGGTGGAAAACATTACTTTGGGAAGGTCAAGAAAGCAAAAGATTAAATGGTGTAAGAAAGGTGCTATTGTTAATCCAGGATTGGGGTTCTTAGCTCTCCTGTGGTTGGGTCTTTTTTATTTTTATTTTTTTTATTATACTGTTGTTGTCTTTTGCTCTTTAACAAAATATCAATTCTAAAAAAAAAGAAAAGAAAAGAAAAAGAAAGAAAGATAGGAATTAGACTTAAAGGAAGAATTTGCATCCTAGTCAGGTAAGGATAAAAATTTCCGATCCCAACTTTAGCTTATGTACAAAAACAAGTTAAAAAGAAGAGGAGATCAAGTGGCAGTTCTAGGGGGATTTGGCTTAAATAGGCTAACAAGAGCACAATATTTCAAAGAGATTGCAAGTACCATGTAGAGAAGTAATTAGATACAGAGCGTCTTGGTCTATATGGAAAGAAAATATTTATAAGGAAGCTTTGTATGGCTCTAATGTTGACTTCTAGTCAGGTCATTCTCCACGATGAGGGTTAGGTTTGACCAAAGCGCAATAACTTGGATGTCAATGGTATTTTAGCTAAAGACGCTGAATGCCTAGAAAAGCTAATGCAGGGGCATTTTCACATCGGGCTCGAGTGGGGCGGCCTGTGGACTCAGGAGCACACTCGTGGTGGGGTCAGTTGTGGACTTAGCACCTGTGGACTTAGGGGGACCATGGATTCGGACCCACCCGTGGATTCGGGGCCCACTGTAGGAGGATTCGACCGAGGGCCTAGGGTGACCCGTGGATTCGGGACCCTCTCAACCTAGGCTATGAGATAAAGGGATTTTTTCGCCACACTCTAACAGTTCGAAGCTTTGAGAGCAAGTGGTTAGTTGTCTTGCATCAAATTGGTATCAAAGAAGGAGGTCTTGTGTTTGAAACTCCTCACCGAGGGTGAATAATGCAGGGGCATTTTCACACCGGGCTCGAGTGGGGCGGCTTGTGGACTCAGGAGCACACTCGGGGTGGGGTCGGCTGTGGACTCAGCACCTGTGGACTTGGGGGGACCGTGGATTCGGGGCCCACGTAGGAGGATTCAACCGAGGGCCTAGGGTGACCTGTGGATTTGGGGCCCTCTCAACCTCGGCTATGAGATAAAGGAATTGATTCGCCACACTCTAACAGTTCGAGCTTTTAGAGCAAGTGGTTAGTTGTCCTGCATCAAAAGCCCTTTGAGGGAGATGAAATTGAGCGAGCAATTTCATCCTTGGGGAGTGATAAGGCGCTTGGGGCAGCCGGGTTTCCTATTGTCTTCTTCCAAACTTTTTTGAATGATGTTAATGGAGAGCAAATGGCTTTTATTTTGAAATTTTTAAATGAGGTCACTATTAGAAGAGTTGGGAGATTCATTCATGATGTTTATCCCTAAGAAAGATGATTCTTTGCTACTAGATTTTTTTCGCCCAAGTGTTGGGAAAGTCATCTCCAAGTCTCAAGGGGCTTTTATTTTTGGTAGGCAAATCTTGGATGGTGCATTAATTGCTCATGAATGCATCAATTTGAGGTCCTGCAAAGGGAAGACTAGTGTTATATGCAAGCTTGACATGTAAAAGGCGTATGACCATGTTGATTGGAAATTCCCTAACATGTTGAGGAGGTTTGTTTTTAGGGCTAGATGGAGTTGGGTTTTGAAGTGTACTAGCCTTTATAGGTACTCTATTTTGGTAATGGCTATCCAAAAGGCTTTTTTAGGGGCTCGATGGGCTCACGTCAAGGTGATCCACTTTTCTCGTTAGTTTGTGGTGGTTGCTTGTGGTTGATACCCTCAACAAAATGTTGGAAAAAGCAAATTTTAGTGGTATGATCAATTGCTTCAAAGTGGAAAAAAAGCTTCCAGGTTTCTCACCTTTAGTCCCGTGTGTCACTCTCCTCTTCTGTGATGTTGAGGCCCGACAATCTGAGGAAGGTTTTCTCTTTGCTTCAAAGTTGTTTCTAGCCTTAAGATAATATTCACAAAAGCGAATCTCGTGTTAAATTGGATCTTGCAACAGTAGATAGCTTGCCATGGGTTTTTTTGGTTGTAGGTCAGGTATTCTTTTATCCTATTTGGGTCTTCCTTTGTGCATTTAGCTAAGCATCTATAAAGCAAGGTGTTGGGAGGATTGAGAGGAAACTCTTTTAAGTTTGGAAAAGCAGATATTCATCGCTTGGAGAAAGAATCACCCTTATTAATATGGCCTTTTTAATGTGCCTTTATATTTTATGCCCATATTTTGTAGAGATTTCCTATGAAGTGGCTTGGCTGATGCCCACTAGTAAGGTTGTTAATGGGCTGGGCTAGCACTTTAGCCTTTTGGCCATTACCCTCTTTAGGGTAGGTTTGGGTTGGTGTATCACGCTCGAGGGATGGGTCCAAGCTTAAAATTCAAGCTCGTTTATTAATTGGGTTGGGTTTGGGCTTTGTATAAAGGCCCATCAGCCTAAATCTGGCTTTGATAAACCTGCTTGCTTACTCTTTTGTAATATATTTGTGTGTTTATACTTAACAAATTGCACCTATATATAGATCTGCGCACGAGCCGAGCTCAAGCTGAGCTTTATAAAGCTTGAGCTTGGCTTGAGCATCGAGCTCAAAACAGCTGCTCGAGCTTGGCTTGCTAGTCGAGCCGATCGAGCTTTGTTCGAGCTAGGTCGATCGAGCTCATCGAGCCAAGCGGAGCATTATCTTTTTATTTTTATTTTTATTTTTATTTTTTATATGAGCGTATAACTACAACCCTACCCGACCCACTGACTTAGCCCAACCCACTCGACCCAACCCTACCCGACGGTCCCGACCCACTGACTCAGCCCAACCCACTGACCCAACCCTACCCAACTCCACCCACTCGACCCAAACCCTACCCAACCCAACCAGCTAACCTGACGAGCGACAGCTACCCCAATTCGACGGCCTGACCCAAAAAAACCCCAATGGCATTTTGACATTCTCTATTTCAAAAAAAAAGAAAAAAAGAAAAAAAGAAAAGAAAAAAAAAAGAAAGAAGAAAAAAAGAAAAGAAAAAAAGAAAAAGAAAAGCCTACCTGGTCTGGTCGCTCGCTGCCTCGCTGGGCTGGGGCATTCGCTGCTGGGTTGGGAGTCCGGACTCGTGGGGTCTGATCACTTGCTGACTGCTCACTAACTGGGCTGGGGCGTTCGCTCGCTACCCGCTGGAGGGTGGAGGAAGGAAGCCAGAAAGAGAGAGAGAGAGAGAGAGAGAGAGAGAGAGAGAGAGGAATGGAGGGTCCGAAGGGAGAGAGGGAGGGAGGGAGGGCCGGACTCCGGAGGGGCAAGGCAACTGGGCGGGCAAGGGGGTGCGACGGGTAGGGTTTTATCTTTTTGAAAGAGAGGGAAATGAGGTGGTATGGCTATAGGTAGTATAATAATTTATATATATATATATATATATATATATAATATTTTAAACGAGCTCAAGCCGAGCCGATCAAGCTTTTTTCGAGCTACAAGCTTCGAGCCAAGCTGAGCCAAGCTCTCTCGTGCTCGAGCTTGGCTCGTTTTCAAACAAGCTCCCAAAATCAAGCTTGAGCTTGGTCGAACTGGCCTACGAGCCAAGCCAAGCCGAGCTTAAACGAGCCAAGCCGAGTGAGCTTTTCGAGCTAGCTCGGCTCGTGTGCGGCTCTACCTATATAATTAGCTTTTTTTTAATAGGTCTTGATTTCGATGCTTGAAATTGGGCATTCTATTTGATGCAATAACTCTCCCCCTCAGAATACTATTCATTTTATGATAAAGATGTGATTGTTACAAGAATAGTGTGCAACACCCAAGCTCTGTGGGCCATTGTAATGTCTGTGTGACATCTACTTTGTCCATCACTTACTGTTACGGTACATCATGTTAGGACTTGAGCCTAATAATCAGGCTGATTCAAAACTTTGGTTGGCCACACCATAATGAACAACGACAATGGAGTTTGGAGAGGTTAGGAAGCTTTATTATCAAGGTGCTTAAACTTCCAAGCACCCGATAGCTCATGACTTACAAAATTTATTTCATTGGCTGTTGCCTTTGGTTGGCTGGTGGATAAGAATAAAGTTCTCATGGTTGAAAACCTCTGGAAAAGACCCATCAATACCACTTATGCATGTATTTGTGTCTTTGGGATGTTGAGTACATATGCATTGTATCTTCGCCAGGGCAATTTAGGGGCAATTCCTCGACCTCTCTGAGTCTAGATGGGCATTGCCTTGGCCCTTTCTTGGTGTGACATAGGGTAACATTGGGAAAAAAATGGATAATTTTGTGGAGACTTTTCTTGTAGGCCTTTGGTCAATTTGGACTGAATGCAATAATAGATGCTTTTGCAATCGTGTGATAGCCTGAATGATGGTGTTCAAGGTCAAGTTGGATGTGGTTGGTTGAGCATCAGTCATCATGCCCATTACATGCTATCCCCTGTAGTTACTTTATTTGTACTCTTGTTGGTTTGCTCTTTTGTAGTATTGTGGAATGTTGATTCCTTCCCATCGCCCTCTTTTGCTCTTTTAATAACGTTGTGTTACCTTTAAAAAAAAAAAAAAAAAAATGAAAGAATAGAGATTATGACCTAAAAACAGAAGGATCCTAAAACTGGTTTATAAATCTAAGTAGCATATCACATTGCTCGAAAGAAACAATGTTTTTGTTCATCCTAGCAGTAGTAATGGTTTGGCTGATCTTTTGGCAATCTAAACACTTTATCTAGTCAAGCCTATTATGGGATGGGTCATGTTTGAGCCATTTAATTGGTGGCTTGCAAATAAACAGTTATTGCTGATAGTCAGAGAGCTGGGAAATGCATATGCCCATTCAGAGAATTTGGATTATCTAATTGGGGAGTTTATGGAGTACTGTCATCAACTTATTATTATTATTATTATTTTAAAGATTAAATATATTCAATAAAGAACGGTTCAAAGCAATCCTATAAGAATAGGGAAAACAAAACAAGCAAACAAAGAAGCGAACGAAGAAAGAGAAAAGAAAAATCTGAGAAGAACTACACGACTCTATACAATTCTATACAACAAAAGAAAGGAAAAGAAACAACAAAATACAACTTGAAACAGAAGGTGAAGAACATTATCCCAAAAGAGGAGAATAAAAAGCTATTGCTAAAGCTGAGGGCGAGAAACTAATCTTTCATATCCCAGAATAAGTGGTCCAAAACTCTTGCAACGGAGGAGTCCCGAAAGCAACATTGATTCCTTTCTACAAACTTCCCAATATTAGCCCAAAGCTGCCAAAAGCCAAAGAGTAGAGATCTCTTTTTTTACCTTCAAACCATGCCGAGTGAGTAGGCTTTGAATCAAATTAGGCTTAAAACAATGCTGTTAAAATTTAAACAGTATGGAGGACCACACTTCACTGGCAAAAGGGCAATGCAAGAAAAGGTGATTAATGGATTCAACATTGGTGTAGCATAGGAGAGAGACATTAGGAGGATCATTTCGCCTTGTTGTAGATTGTCAATAGTGAGGGTCCTCCCTCTCACGGGAAACCAAATAAGTTACCATGATACAGGATGGATGGCCTAAACTAGGATGATGAAAATAAATTAATTGACAGATTACCAGAGTAAATCAAAGCATAAAATAAAGCCAATCTACCACAAATTTAGAGTAATCAAATAATCAATTAAGTTCAAGTTTAAGACAACATCACAATCCCGCAACATAGATCTTTAAGGCTATTGATCAGACATGGCCCAATGGAAGTTAGAACTTCCATCTAGCATAGGATGGATGGCCTAAACTAGGATGATGCAAATAAATTAATTGACAGATTACCAGAGTAAATCAAAGCATAAAATAAAGCCAATCTACCACAAATTTAGAGTAATCAAATAATCAATTAAGTTCAAGTTTAAGACAACATCACAATCCCGCAACATAGATCTTTAAGGCTATTGATCAGACATGGCCCAATGGAAGGTAGAACTTCCATCTAGCATAGGATTTGTTCTAGATTCGAGGATCCACTTGTGCTTTGCTAGGGTTTGGGTTTGGAAATCAAGAAATTGGAAATTTAGGGTTTTATAAAAGGCTAGGGTTAAGGGTTAGGGTTAGGGTTTTATAAAATAGAGAAGAAGAGAAAGGAGCAATGAAGGGGGAGGCCGTTCGACTGTACGGATAGGTTTGTGCAGTGTACGGGCATGTCTGTACAATCGTATGGGTGGTGTGGTGGGGTTGGGTCAGTTTGGTCAGTGATGAGTTGGGTTGATGATGTGGAGTTAGAGCTTGAAAAAGGAGAGAAATATTCAATGGAAAAAGAGAGTTTGAGAGAGAGAAGAAAGAAATACTGATGCGGAACAAAAGCATTTAAGTGTACCAACGAAGAAAGCGCCACCCACAAGTACCATCCTTGTGGTTAGGCGATGATTGAGGAGCATTGAAGACCCTACGCACGTGATTTGGCACATAGAAGACACGTGTGTAGGATGGAAGAAGACCCGACTGAAAGAATAGAAAAATGCTTTTCTGAAGGTAGTCGGGCGTCCGGCCAAATTTGGCACCGGGCGCCCGAAATTCAGCAAATTTTCGGTTTTCCTTGCTGGACAGTTTCTGTCTTAGCCGGGCGCCCGGCCAAATTGGTCACGGGGCGCCCGACCAACGTACGAACTGTTTTTTTTAAGTTGTTTTTTTTGAGATATTTTAGGGGTATTTTGGTACTTTTATGTTTTCTTCTTGCTTATTTAAGTGGGCTAAGCCCTAATAACGTGATTAGTTGATTATAAATGAAAAGACAAACCTCTTTGGTGGCTTCTCTCTTCTCTCTCTCTCTCTCATAGTGCTTCTTCTCTCTCCTTGATCTTCTTCTTCTGATTTTTTCTGGTGCTCCTCCAAATTCTTCCAGGTATTTTATCTCCTATTGTTATCCTTCTAAACTTCTGTTTTGCTATTCCCCACGATCTAAACCTTGAGAATCGATCCAAACCCTAAACCCCAAATTCTCAAATCCCTAATCCGAGAAACCTCCTGGTTCTTCGGACTAGTGATCATCATTGATCGATTGGGTAACGCCATGCAAGATCGGGAGGTTCCATCTCTAGGCACTAATTGAATCCCATACTCCATGGTTGTGATGATGGCCCGTCCCATTGCATGTTTCCTTTCTGGTTTTCTTAGTTTATGATGATTAATGCTAGATTTCATTATTATTATTGCTTTTACTTCCGCTGGATAATTGTGATCATGAGCATGCATCATATTTAGGGCTGTCCTGCATCAAATTTGGTATCAGAGATTAGGCTTGCATGGTTTGTGTCTAGATCGAGTTATCAAATTAGGGTTTTGATTTTTGGGTTTAATTTAGGAAAATCCAGATTTAGAAAGTTTTCAATTTTAGAAACTTTCCAATTTTAGAAAGTTTCCTAATTTGGAAAATTTCCAGATTTGAATCGTTTTCTGTTTTAATTAATTAGTGTCAGTTCATTGTAGTTTAAATTCATTGCATTCATATTGTGAGTCACCCAGTCAGTAGGGTCTCCCTGTAATGAATGGAGTATAGATGTTCAGGGCCGTTAAGTGTTGTCGTGTGGCCGTCGAGACCCAATAGAAAGCCGAACTCCGATGAGTTGGCCTACTTTAATGGTCACATGGACCCACAAACATTCCTTGATTGGCTTGAAGACTTGGACTATCTTTTTTATTGGTATGATATGTCGAATTATCGTCGAGTTAGATTTGCCAAGTGGAAATTGGAGGGCCAAGCCAAGTCGTTTTGGACAGATTTGGAGCGACGACTTGATAAAGATGGGAGAGCCCCGATCTCACAATGGGATGAGATGAAAGAGCGCTTAAAAGAAAAATATCTTCCCATCTCTTATCGTCAAAAGCCCTTGGTTCAAAAGAGAGTTGCCTCACCTTCCCGTCCAAACACAGAACCAATATGGTCCCCTCCTTGTAAAGTGATCCAACCCATCATTAAAGAAATCTCGGCTTATGAACAATTTGAGTGTTTAACACCAATTATTTTCCTTGGAAGCGAGATAACACCTTGGTGAATGGCCAGTTGGAAGAATTCAATCAGGTTGTTTATGAAGTGGAAGAGTACGTGCCTAATGTTAGTAGTGAGGAAATGGAAGAAATTGAGGCATCGCTCATCATCATTGAGGATGACGAAGTGTGTGTTAGTGATGAAAAGGTCGAAGAAATTGAGACCGCACCACTTCCAGATGTCATGTGTGACTTAAGTGATGTAGAGTCTCAATCTAAGTCTCTTACCATAATGCACACAAATGAATTTGAAAAGGAAACTAGTGAGGATATGATGGTAGACACCCACATGACTTGTGATATCCCACCAAATGATTTATGGGATAAATTTTCACCCATATGGGACATTCAACACACAATCGATCTTGTCCCTAGGTTGGTCTTGTCAAGCTTTCCTCCATACCAGGTGAACCTCGTAGAAAATACAGAAATGCAGCATCAATTTGATAAACTTCTTGGGGAAGAATTCAATAAGGAAAGTTTGAGTTGGAGTTTTGTTTTGTGTGTCATGCCTGCTCTTTTCACTTCCAAGAACAATGGCATATGGCACACATGTGGGCATATCCTAACCGCCCACAAAGCTTCAATCAAGTGTCAAGCCATCATGCGACGTATTCACGTCATGGTGGATATGATGACCATAGTCCTTATTCCGTATCTTGGTGACATCTTGGACATAATGGCTGATGCCCAGATCTGCTTAAGACTTGGTATTAATAGTGTATGTTCTCAAGTGTTGGGATACTTGAAAATCATCCTTGTTTATAATACTTATAATGAGAAATTATGTGTCACCCATGAGAAGTGTCCTTTTGTTTCAGTTTTCCAAGTTCTAGGTCATAGGATTGTTTATTTCCATAGGATTGTTTATTCCAAGTTCGTGGATTTTTCAGAGTGTCCTTTAGTGTCACCCATGTCTGTCATCCAAAGGTCTTCAGAGTCAGCCAATGCATTCGCACGCCATATTCATGATTTGCATACACATATTAGACAGCGGATAAATAAGAGCAATGATGATTCTAAAATCTCAGCTGATTCTCATCGTAAATTGCAAGAATTTCAGAAAGGAAACTATGTAATGGTGAGGATAAGGCTAGAGCGGTTCTCACAAGGTTCCGCTAAGAAATTACAAACGCGTAGTGCTGGACCATTCAAAATATTGCAGAAGGTTGGGTCTAGCGTATATCGGATCGACCTTCCATCTGAAATGGTCATTAACCCAACTTTTAATGTGGAAGATCTAGTCCGTTCCCATCATCCCATCGTTGATCCATCGTCCCTTTCATGACCTTGTTCTGATTTTGCTATACAACCCCTTCCACCCCTTCCCCCACCCATTACCCATGAAGAAGAAATTTAGGAGATCTTGGGTGAAGAGATCATTTTTATGAGAGGCGGAGGTTTCCAAAGATACTTGGTCAAATGGAAGAACAAGCCACCGTCAGAATCTACATGGTTGATAGAAGTGGAGTTACAGAGCGTTAATCCAGATTTACTAGAGTGCCACAAGAGTTTTAACTCGCCGGAGTCGAGTTCTTCTCAGACGAGGAGTATGATGCGGAACAAAAGCATTCAAGTGTACCAACGAAGAAAGCGCCACCCACAAGTACCATCCTTGTGGTTAGGCGATGATTGAAGAGCATTGAAGACCCTACGCATGTGATTTGGCACATAGAAGACACATGTGTAGGATGGAAGAAGACCCGACTGAAAGAATAGAAAAATGTTTTTCTGAAGGTGGTCGGGCGCCCGGCCAAATTTGGCACCGGGCGCCCGAAATTCAGCAAATTTTCAGTTTTCCTTGCTGGACAGTTTCTGTCTTAGCCGGGCGCCCGGCCAAATTGGTCACAGGGCGCCCGACCAACGTACGAACTGTTTTTTTTAAGTTGTTTTTTTTGAGATATTTTAGGGGTATTTTGATACTTTTATGTTTTCTTCTTGCTTATTTAAGTGGGCTAAGCCCTAATAACGTGATTAGTTGATTATTAATGAAAAGACAAACCTCTTTGGTGGCTTCTCTCTTCTCTCTCTCTCTCTCATGGTGCTTCTTCTCTCTCCTTGATCTTCTTCTTCTGATTTCTTCTGGTGCCCCTCCAAATTCTTCCAGGTATTTTATCTCCTATTGTTATCCTTCTAAACTTCTGTTTTGCTATTCCCCACGATCTAAACCTTGAGAATCGATCCAAACCCTAAACCCCAAATTCTCAAATCCCTAATCCGAGAAACCTCCTGGTTCTTCGGACTAGTGATCATCATTGATCGATTGGGTAACGCCATGCAAGATCGGGAAGTTCCATCTCTAGGTACTAATTGAATCACATACTCCATGGTTGTGATGATGGCCCGTCCCATTGCATGTTTCCTTTCTGGTTTTCTTAGTTTATGATGATTAATGCTAGATTTCATTATTATTATTGCTTTTACTTCCACTGGATAATTGTGATCATGAGCATGCATCATATTTAGGGCTTTCCTGCATCAAATACCTTGATAGGAATAAGAAAGATCACTTGGAATCACTTTAATGTCTTCGTACCAAATTCCATTCACATTAAGTTTTCTTGCTCAAAAGACACAATGTAGAGAATTTTCATTTAATATGTCTATAATCTCAAGTCTCAAACAAATATATATAAGAAACTATTCTTGACCATCTGAATATATTAACGGCCAAGATCAAAACATAAATCTCTAATAACTTAAAATAAAACTGAAAAATAAAGAAGAAATAAAGATGTGCCACATTACTCAAGGATGATCCGCAACTTGCAACAGGTACGTCCACACTTCCACTAGTGATCAATGTCCTAGATGAATGTGGTCCGTGTCCATGGCTCAAATGTGCAGACTAGAGTGTCTGTTCATCTAAACTCGAGTCTCTCCTAACAAATCCAACGGTTTGGATCACCAAACTGATGTGTCCGAGATATCCAACGGCATGGTCTCACATTTGTAACGTCCAAATGTGGTCCAGGTTAGGCCGGGTGATGTCCAAACAATCTAAAGATGTATCAATCAATTCCAAATAAGCAGCCCACATACATCTTCCCAGTGTGGGGTAATGTAGGGGCATTTTCACATCGGGCTCGAGTGGGGTAACCTGTGTGAAGCGGGGGCGTGAAGTGGGTGGCTACTGTGATGCGAACCCATATGAAGTGGGGCCCACGAAGGAAGGATCAGCCGAGGGCCTGGCCCGTGTGAAGCAGGAGCCTGAGCTATGAGATAAAGAGATTGATTCACTACGCTCTATCAGTTCGAGCTTTTAAAGCAAGTGGTTAGTTGTCCTACGTCACGGGGTCTTAAAAAATGCACAACCATGCATTTGGGGTCTTTAACGCTACTAGGAACTTGAATTGGGTCCATGTAATGATCATCCAACCATAATGAAACTAGGGTTGGGGCTTCAGCTCTCCTCCTATAAACTTGTGTAGGTGCTCGGATGCCCTCATCATGGCACCTTAGTGGGAGCACCTGGTGCCCAGATAAAAGCAGGGAAGGCTGTTGGTGAGTTCGAATGAGGGGCACTAATGTGGAGTAAGAAGAAGGATTTGCAAGAGAATCCACTGGAAGTGGAGTCGTCCTCCATTCTTGCAAAAGGTTGGATATCTTGAAGAAACTTTAAGGAGATTCAAGAAGGCTTCAGATTCCAGCTCCAAAAAGCCTTTGCTACAAGGTGGACACTAGATTCCTGGGTCAACAGAGGAATGGCAATTAGCAACTGAAATGGAGAGATTAAGAAGGGAAAACAAAAGCAAGGTAGATATCTGATATCCATGGTTCAAGCTAGAATCTAATCCTGGACCCATTCCCCAAGCCCAATGACACCCTCCTAGAATTGGGACTTGAGACAAGAAAAGGCTTTCCAAATAGAGGATGCTCTGTAGAGAGGCAAGTCCTTAGGGAACCAACCACCTTCTTCCATCCCAATTAGGAAGCAACGATCCCTCTCCACCAAGATCCTTCCTCTGTCCTGAAACGCCAAAGCTATTTCACCAGCAAAGATGAATGAACATCAGCCATGACTCTTAATACCGGCATCCTTTTAAAGATAGGGTCTGCAAACCTCAGACCAACTTAGGAGATGATACTAAATAGTGGGCTCCACGTGTTGTTTATTGTAGCAATCAGAATGCTTGATTAGACATTCAAATGTTCCCTCCTGTAAGTCATCATATTCGAAACATTAAAGGTTGGTGTACTTTTCTAAAGAAATTGTTAGAAAAGTGAAGTTGATAAAGTTAGATATGAAATATTTAAAATTACCACCTGCAATTTTGAAGCACCTAGATCGGGCCATGTGAACTGTAGACATGCATTGTTGTTAAATAGCATAAATTATTGTATGCTACCTAAGGGGCCTATGTGCATCTATGATTGCATAATCTCATATGCCATCCCCCACCTCCCCACCCCCAAATAAATAAATAAATACATTTTTTATGGCTTAAGTTATGGCATAATCGCATATGCGATCGCATAATTGCACAAATCATCACATTATTCCACGGCATAAAACTGCATATGCCGTTATGGTTGTAAAACTGCATATGCCATTATGGCATATGCAATTGCATATGACAACACTGAACTTATGTAAAGGTGAAAGGAAATTGAAAAGAGGAAGAAAAGAGATGAGAGAGAGAGAGAGAGAGAGAGAGAGAGAGAGAGAGCATTAAGTTGAATAAGTAAAAATACCCTTCACGTACTTATAATATGACGTGTGTGAGAAGTGTACATAATAAATTAAATAAAGGGACACATGGACAAAACTAAAGACTAGGTGGGTTGTACAATTGTACAAATCCTTATCGGCCCACACTCATTAACACCCCCTAAAGCTGGAGCATAGATGTAAATGTGTAGACTAATCGTGGTTTAAAGCTTTGTTGTACACATCAAGTTAATCTTGAGACCGAGCACACAATGTAAATATTTTACCACTAGAAACCTTCTTACGAATGAAATGACGATAGTTTCAGTATGTTGGTTCTCTCATGATAAACTGGATTATTAGCAATGTGGGTGATTGCTTGATTATCACTAAATAGCTGCAATGGTAGGTTCATTGCAAAGCCCATTTCCTACAATAGTTTCTTATTCACACAAGCTCACAAGTGGTATTAACCATTGCCCTATATGCTACTTTAGCGCTTGATCGTGCCACAACACTGTTTTTTTACTCTTCCAGGTGACCAAATACCTTCCTAGTTCCTACAAATATGCACTACCCAATAGTAGACCATCTGTTAGTCAGGAAGCTTGCCCAATCTGTGTCAGAATACTCTGTCACTCCAAGATGGTTATTCCTTTTATATAAAATGCCTTGGCCTGATGCTCATTTAAGATATCGCAGAATTCATGCAATTGCACCCATTTGAGGCACCCTGGGAGAACTCATAAATTTACTTGTCACACTCATAGCATATGATATAATTGGCCTAGTGATTATTGGGTAGATATGTTATCCGACCAATTTTCTAAATCTTCTTGGGTCTTTAACCACATCTCCTTTATCACGAACTAGTTTATGATTTCCATTGGTGTATCAACTTAGTACAAGAAGGCATGTTTCTATTAGTAAATTCAAGCATATTCCCTTTGAGATAAATTAATGCATTCTTTTGATTTGGCAACTTCTAATCCAAGAAAATATTGAAGATGACCCTAATCCTTCGTTAGGAAATGAGTTGAAGATACTTCTTAAGATCTACAATTTCTTTAATATCGCTCCTTACAAATGAACAATTTGACCAAAGGCACCTCTTCGTATGAAGACAAAATGATTAACATAACTTGGAAAAAAACTATCGACCAACACAACCTTATTGTACTTGTCAAATCATGCATATGGTCATTGCTTCTACTCATAGATTGTTGTTCCTAGCTTATAAACATTATTCCCCCCAATGGTTGTTCGATATAGACTGTCTCTGTGAGACCACCATGAAGAAAGGCATTTTTAATGTGGAGAGTCTGAGTGTCTCTTAGTAACTAAGTGAATTTTCAATTGTTCAACTATGCTATTAGGCTGAAATTTTATGTATTCATTCTCGACAGCCAACAATACATTTACCGGCTGGAATACTAGTTAACTTCCAAGTGTCATTTTGGTGTTACAATCTCTTCTTCCATGCTTTGTTCTACTTCTTATGTGACAAGGCTTCCTGGTATGACTTAAAAATAGAATGAGATGATAAAGATGACAAGTTTACGAAAGATGGAAGACAAACAATAAAAGAAACAAATTTGGAGATAGGGTGGTCGGTACATTTTTTTTTTTTGAAACTATGATGATATTCATTTCACAGGCCGAAGCCAAAAAATACAAGAAAACAAAAATACGAAAGAGAAATCCAAAAGAATCAGCCGAAAATGCAATTTACACTCCTTCCCACTCCTTTACATAAAGAGTTGCCCTTTTAAAAACATCGAAAGGTCTACTCTTTTTATCTCTAAAGCAACGCTCATTTCTTTCCCTCCATAGAGCCCATAAAATACTAGCACGCTTAATCTCCAAATCCTTTTCCCCGCTTTTCCGCACCCCCCACCATGCCAAGAAAGTAGAAAGTCATCTACCACTTTGGGGAAGACCCATAGGACCCCGACAAGCTGCAACAAAAGACTCCACACCTCCCTAGCAAAAGAGCAATGAATGAACAAATGATCCACAGATTCCGCATCTTTGAAGCATATCAAACATACGTTTGGGAGGACCATCTTCCTTTTGCATAGATTGTCGATAGTTAGAACTTTCTTCCTTCCAACTAGCCAACCAAAAGCCGCAACCTTCAGAGGAGCTCCATAACTCCAAAGAGAGGTCGTTGCATGAACCCCTTCGTTTACCTCATTTTCAATAAAAACTCGATAGAGAGATCTGATTGAGAAAGAACCGGATTCGTCTTTTAACCACTTTACGGAATCGGAGTCTGACAACACAGGGGAAACCTTTCCTAAAAGTTGAAGACAAATAACCAATTCTACAATCTCCTCATCACCAAGATTTCTTCTAAAGGTAGGGGCCCAAATTACTTCCTCATCCCTGAGAGTAAAAAAATCGCTCACCTTCCCCCCCTCTTCCCTAGCTCTACCCCTTCTCAAAGATGGAAACCTATCCTTTAACTTAACACCTCCAATCCATCTATCCTCCCAAAATTTTATTCTATTACCATTCCCCAACGTGAAACCTATACCCTCCCAAATTCTTTCTTTCAAGGACGCCACTGATTTCCACAAATAAGAGGATCTATATAAAAGAGGATGCCTTAGTCCACCAACCCCCTTCCTCTACCCTGTACTTTCTTGCTATGACCTCCCTCCACTTAGCTTCCCTCTCCTCCCCAAACCTCCAAACCCATTTTCTTAGCAACGCTAGATTTATCTCCCGAAGCTTCCTAAGCGCCCCCCCCCCCCCCCCCCCCGTCTATTGGTTTAAACACTTCCTCCCATTTCAAGAGATGGAACTTGTGATGCTCTCCTGACCCTTTCCATAAAAACGTCCTTCGTTTTTCCAATTCATCAAGAATAGATTTCGAGCATTTATAGAGAGACATAAAGTAGACCGGAAGGTAGGGGTGGTTAATGAGCCAAACTATTCGCAAATGGTTTGGGTTCGGTTTGATTAAAGCTCGTTTGAGTTCGTCTGATTAGTAAACAAACCAAACTCAAACCTTGTTTTTAGGTTTGATTAGTAATAAAACCAAACTCAAACAAGCATGAGTTCGGTTCGGTTAGGCTTGATAGGGTTTGTCTATAGCTAAAAAATCATTGTTTCCTAGGATATGGTCCACCTGAGATTTGGATCTGCTTCATTTTTTAGCTCCCGCCATGAAATGATTTGATGAAATGTATGAACGGAGTGGATATGGAATATATGCATCAAGGCGGGCCCCACAATAAGAGCCTCACCGTCTTGACTTTTTTGGATATGGAATATATATTGGATATGGAATATATGTTGCAAGGTGGGCCCCACAATAAGCATATCCAAAGCTCAAGTGCACCATACCACATCGTCCAACCTACAATGAATTTTGAAGGTGCAACATCTCATTTACACAGGCATTTAAAATGTTGCATATAGGGGTGGTTAATGAACCAAACTATTCGTGAATGGTTTGAGTTCGGTTCAATTAAAGCTCGTTTGAGTTCATTTGATTAGTAAACAAACCAAACCCAAACTCAAACTTGAGTTTTGGTTATCAAACTCAAACCAAACATGGTGGTATTCTGTTCGGTTCATTTACACCCTTACCGGAAGGTTTGAAAGAAACGCTTTGATTACCACCAATCTTGCACCCAATGTTAAATATTTTGACTTCCACTTGGACATCTTTCTATCGCAACGCTCAATAACTTTGTCCCACATGTGCTTCGCCGGTTTCCCTATGCATAATGGTAGACCCAAATAAGTTGTTGGAAAAGACATTTCTCGACATTTGAACAGTCCCGCAAATTCCTTCGCCTCTTCCCTGGAAATGCCCACCCCTAGAATCTCACTTTTGAAGATGTTGACTTTCAAGCCGGAACCACTTCAAAACTGACTACAATAGCACAAAGATTTTGCACAAAGAAACCGTCCGCCTTGCACAAGAGAAGGGTATCATCCGCGTACTGGATGTGCGAAATCTAAAAATTTGAGTTATCCATCCCAAAACCTTTAACTAAACCGACTTGAACTCCTTTATCGGTCATTCTGCTAAGAGCTTCTATAATTGTGATGAAGAGGAAAGCAGATAAAGGGTCTCCTTGACGCAGGCCCCAGGACGCAGCAAAAAAACCTTTCGAAGATCCATTTACCAAAATGGAAAATTTCGCCGATCTCACACAAAGGGTGGTCGGTACATGCACGCTTACTTTTCTCAGAGCAATAGGGAGAACAAATAAATTAGTAGATATGGTTGTAAGTGATTCAATCAATTGGCTCGGAAGAAGATATGGTGTTTGGCACATTATGGTTTGCGACATGATCTCCTTGTATTCATTGTGAGTAAACTTCAACTATAGGCTTAACAGTAGCCAACAGGAATGGGGAAACCAATGGAAGAGATTGGCTAGTGTCTTCTTCAGTAGGAGATAGGCATGGCATTGTGGGATGGGATGGTGAAGCTTCCAAGTCAAGAGATCCACTGTCATTTAAGAAGAATGGAGTCGACTTAGAGAAGGTAACATTGGTATGAATAAATTGTCTTTGAAGACGGGGATCGTAAGTTTGTAACAATTACAATTCTTTTGAGTTTTAGAATACCTAAGAAAAATACATTTAACCACTATAGGGTCTAATTTATCATGGCCCAACTCCAACTGATGAATAGAGCATACACACCTAAAAACCTTTGGGGGCAAAGAGACGATGGAACACCTGGAGACAACTGCATGAGTTGATTGATCCATTAAGATAGTAAGGGCATTCTATTGATCAAATAACATGTTGTCAAAACTGCATTACTCCAAAGAATTTTTGGGACATTAATATGAATCAACAAGGCACGTGTCACCTCAACAAGTGACGATTTTTCCATTTTTTGACATCGTTTTGTTGAAGTGTGGGCACATGATGTCAAAACTGCATCACTTCAAAATAACATGTTGTTAAAACTGCATCACTCTAAAGACTTTTTGAGACATTCATATGAATCAATAAGGCACGTGTCACCTTAGCAAGTGACCGTTTTTCCATTTTGTGACATCGTTTTGTCCGAGTGTAGGCACACAATGTTTGATTCAAAATACCATTTTTAGATAAATATAAGAATTGAACATATACTCCTTTGCATTATCTGAACGAAACACACATACTTTGGAGTTAAATTAATTTTGTACTTTCATATGAAAGATGATCTTAAAAATGGAGAATTATTCATATTTATCTCTCATTGAGTAAAGCCTAGTTATTCTTGAAAGTCATCAATAAAAGTAACAAAATACTTATACCCTAATACTAGAGACTTGAATAGGTACCCAAACATTTGAATCAACCAAAGCAAATGGAATTAGACTATGCTTCTCCACGTGTAGTGGAAAAGTGACTTGATGACACTTAGGGCGTGTTTGTTTCCATTTCCATCGGGTAAATACATTGTAAATGAGTAATGATTAATTACAATGTATTTACCTACACATTTTTCAAGAATGACAATTGACCGTTTGCTTTTTGTGCATTGAAATCGAGGAGAGTGCGATTTTTGTGTGGGGCCCACTATGATACATGTGGCTTATCCACTCCGTCCATCCATTTTGCGAGGTGATTTTAAGGCATGCATCCAAAATTGAGGCAAATCCAAAGCTCAAGTGGACCACGCCACACAGATAGTGGGTTGAACTCCTACCGTTAAAAACCTTTTACGACCATGATTTCCTATAATGTGGGCCACTTTGAGCTTCAAATCTGCCCCATTATTGGGCTCATGCCCTAAAATGTTCCAAGTAAAATTGATGGACGGTATGGATATCTCACTGACATCACAATGGGGCTCACAAATGTACGTGGATCCTTTTCAAACTCTTTTTACAAGGAGGAAATACTGGTGTTCCAATCAAATAGGGATAAATGGTAATAATTACCTACCTACTTGCATTTACCCAAGGGAAATGAAAACAAACACGCCCTTACTCAACTCACAAGCTTTGCGTTTTAAAGTTGACACAAACGATAATGAAGGAATAACACTTTGAGAATCTTAAAGGACAGGTGGTTGAGACGGCAGTGCCACTGGTAAGGAGAGATGTTGTTCCGCAACTACTCAAATTACTTTATGGTCAAAATAGTGAAGCCTACCTTGTTCATGTCCTCCACCAATCTTTTCCTTTATCTTTAGATCTTGGAAAATGCAGTATGAAGGATAGAAAGTAATAGGGTAGTTAATTGATTTTGTGAGTTTACTAATAGACATAAGGTTAAAAAGAAATTTACGTATATAGATAACACTTAACACTTGACATATGACTCTTGGATGGACAATATTTCATTTCACACACTTCGAATTGGGTACCTTATGCTAAAGTGACTGATAAACTTGATAATAATGTATCAATAGAGGAAAAAGGCACTAGACTCAGTTGTTAGATGCTCAGAGGCCCCAAAGTCAATGACCCATGGGGGAGAGGACTTTGGACCCTAAACAAGTTATACTTGAGCTCACAAATGTGGCTGTATAAGTGGAATTTGATGCAGGATGCCCTAATTATGATGCATGCTCATGAACACATAATCCAGTGGAAATAAAAGACAATAATAATCTAAAAATTCAACATCAACCATCATAAACTAAGAAAACTACAAAGAGACATGCAATGGAGCGGGCCATCATCACAACCACGAAGTAAGAAATTCAAATAATGCATAGGTTGGATTCAGCGAGGGATGGAACCTCCCGATCTTGCATGGTCATCACCCAATCGAACAATGGGGTTCACTAGTCTGAGGGATCAAATGATTTCTTAGATTAGGGAATTGGAAATTTCAGAAATTGGGGTTTTGATTCAATTCTCAAATTTAGGATTCAAGGATTGGGGATCATGGAGATAGAGAGAGAAGGAAGAAGAACTTACCTTAGAGGAATGTTGGAGGGGCATAAGAAGTAAGGAGAAGAAGAGGATTGGAGAAGAAGATGAAGTTCCAAGAGAGGGGAGGAAGAGGAGCCACCAAGCTTTTCTTAATCAATAATCAATAACTAATGAAAAAGGTTTAGGGCAACACCCTTATAAAATTCGGAATTAACATAATTACCAAAATACCTTACTAAAAAATAAAAAAAAAAAGACATTCGCACGAAAAAACGTGCACACACTAACTCAAAACTCAAATAAGTAAAAGTGCATATTATAAACGCAAATCTAAGAAGCCCAATGGCCTCTGATGATAGCACGATGAAAGTGGGCCATGACGAACCAACGGTCCAATCACTTCATCATCGCGATCCAACGGTCCGATCATCTCCTCCAAGCAACTTACACAGTCTTCCTAAGGTGGGGTCTTCTCAAATGTCTCGGACTATATGTGTAAGGTTTTCAATGCTCCTCAAGTCGTCACGAACGATCCAGGCCCATCATTATCAAGCCATAAAGATGTAGGTGTCACTCGCCTCCTACGCTGATAAGCTCTAAAGGGCCTGATGTCCGCATCATTCTCCTCGTCTGAAAAGAACTCGACTCCGACGAGTTAAAACTCTTGTGGCGCTCTAGCAAATCCGGATCAACGTTTTGCAACTCCACTTCAGTAAACCACGTAGATTCTGATGGTGGTATATTCTTCCATTTGACAAGATACCTTTGGAAACCTCCATCCTCGTGGAAACTATCTCTTCATCCACAATTTCATCACTCTTATTTACGAATAATAGGTGGAGGAAGGGGGGGAGTAGGTTGTGAAGAAAATTCAGAGAATGGCCATGAAAGGGACGAGGGATCAATGGTAGCATTAGAGGAACAGACTAGATCCTCCACATTAAACGATGGATTAATGCCCATTTTAGGTGGAAGGTCAATTCGATACGCGTTGGACCCAATTCTTTGCAATATTTTGAATGATCCAGCACTATGTGCTTGTAATTTCTTAGCGGTGCCCTGTGAGAACTGCTCTGGCCTTATCCTCACCATTTCATAGTCTCGTTCCTGAAATTCTTGAAATCTACGATGAGAGTCAGCTGAATATTTATAATTGTCATTGCTTCTATTAATCCGTTCTAATATATATATGCAATTCATGAATGTGTCGTGCAAATGCATTGGCCGACTCCGAAGACCTTTGGGTGACAGACATGGTTGAAACTAAAGGATGCTTTAAAAAAAGCAACGGACTGGAAATAAGCAAACCTATGGAAATAAACAATCCTATGATCTAGAACTTGGAAAACTGAAACAAAAGGACACTTCTCATGGGTGACACATAATTTCTCATTATAAGTATTATAAACAATGATGATGTTCAGGTACCCCCAATACTTGAGAACACACACTATTAATACCAAGTCTTGAGCAAATCTTGGCATCAGCCATTATGTCCAAAATGTCATCAAGATGCGGGATAGGGACTTTGACCATCATATCCACCATAACGTGAATACGTCGCACGATGGCATGACACTTGACTGGAGCTTTGTGGACGGCTAGGATATACCCACATGTGCGTCATATGCCATTGTTTTTAGAAGTCAAAAGGGCAGGCATGATACACAGAACAAAACTCCAACGTAAACTTTCCTTATTGAATTCTTCCCCGAGAAGTTTATCAAATTGGCGCTGCATTTCTGTATTTTCTGCGGGGTTCACCTGGCATGTAAGAAAGCTCGACAGGACCAACCCAGGGACAAGATCGATTGTGTGTTGAATGTCCTAGTTGGGTGAAAATTTATCCCATAAATCATCTGGTGGGACATCACAAGTCATGTGGGTGTCTACCATCATATGCTCACTAGTCTCCTTTTCAAATTCATTCGTGTGCATTATGGTAAGAGACTTAGATTGGGACTCTACATCACTTAAGTCACACATGACATCTGGAAGTGGTGCTGTCTCAATTTCTTCGACATTTTCATCACTAGCACACACTTTGCCATCCTCAACGATGATGAGCGATGCCTCAATTTCGTCCATTTCCTCAGGACTAACGTTAGGCACGTACTCTTCTACTTCATAAACATTATGTTGGGACCCTTCCAACTTGCCGTTCACCAAGGCATAATGTTGATCTTCTTTTCCATAGTTAGGGCTAGTCTGGTTGAATGCCTCTAATTTGTCGTTGAGATTCTGGAAGGATTTTCTAGAAAGGTTTTCAATGTTATCCAGACATCGAGATATGGCGGCTAAAGCCTCCAGAGTTTGATCCTTAATGATGGGTTGGACCACTTTACAAGGAGGGGACCATATTGGTTCTGTGTTTGGATGGGAAAGTGGGGTAACTCTCTTTTAAGCCAAGGGCTTTTGACGATAAGAGATGGGAAGATATTTTTCTTTCAAATGCTCTTTCATCTCGTTCCGTTGTGAGATCGAGGCTCTACCAACTCTATCAATTCGTCGCTCCAAATCTGCCCAAAACGACTTGGCTTGACCCTCCAATTTCCACGTGGCAAACCTCACTTGACGGTAATTTAACATATCATACCAATAAAAAAAATAGTCCAGTCTTCAAGACAATCAATGAATGTTTGTGGGTCCATGTGACCATTAAAGTAGGCCAACTCATCGGAGTTCGACTTTCCATTGGGTCTCAATGGCCACATGACAACACTTAATGGCCCTGAATATCTCAAACGCCTATATTCCATTCACTATGGGGAAACTCTACGGACTGGATGACTTACAATATGAATGCGATGAATTTAAACTACAATGAACTGACACTAATTAATTCTAGATGATGCGACTCAAATATGGAAAATTTCCAAATTAGAAAACCTTCTAAAATTGGAAACTTTCTAAATCTGAAAATTTTCCAAATTAGGAAACTTTCTAAAATTGGAAAGTTTCTAAATTTGGAAATTCTCCAAATTAGGAAACTTTCTAAAATTGGAAACTTTCTAAATCTGGACATTTCCTAAAACAGACCTAAAAATTAAAACCCTAATTTGGTAACTCGATCTAAACATAACCATGCAAACCTTAATATCTGATACCAAATTTGTTGTAGGATGCCCTAATTATGATGCATGCTCATGAACACGTAATCCAGCGGAAATAAAAGACAATAATAATCTAAAAATTCAACATCAACCATCATAAACTAAGAAAATCACATAGAGACATGCAATGGAGCGGGCCATCATCACAACCACGAAGTAAGAAATTCAAATAATGCATAGGTTGGATCCGGCGAGGGATGGAACCTCCCGATCTTGCATGGTCATCACCCAATCGAACATTGGGGTTCACTAGTCCGAGAGATCAAAGGATTTCTCAGATTCGGAAATTGGAAATTTCAGAAATTGGGGTTTTGATTCAATTCTCAAATTTAGGATTCAAGGATTGGGGATAATGGAGATCGAGAGAGAAAGAAGAAGAACTTACCTTAGAGGAATGTTGGAGGGGCATAAGAAGCAAGGAGAAGAAGAGGATTGGAAAAGAAGATGAAGTTCCAAGAGAGAGTGGAGGAAGAGGAGCCACCAAGCTTTTCTTAATCAATAATCAATAACTAATGAAAAAGGTTTAGGGCAATACCCTTATAAAATTCGGAATTAACATTATTATCAAAATATCCCTACTAACACAATTTCAAAAAAAAAAGACATTCGCACGAAAAAACGTGCACACACTAACCCAAAACTCAAAGAAGTAAAAGTGCATATAATAAACGCAAATCTAAGAAGCCTGATAGCCTCTGATGATGGCACGATGAAAGTGGGCCATGACGAACCAACGGTCCGATCACTTCATCATCGCGATCCAACTATCCGATCATCTCTTCCAAGCATCTTACACGTCTTCCCAAGGTGGGGTCTTCTCAAATGTCTCGAACTACATGTGTAAGGTCTTCAATGCTCCTCAAGTCGTCACGAACGATCCAGGCCCATCATTATCGAGCCATAAAAATATAGGAGTCACTTGCCTCCTACGCTGATAAACCCTAAAGGGCCTGATGTCCGCATCAGAAGTAGTGGTAGAGATAAGTTTATATTTCAATAACTTGGAGTACTCATCTTTGTAAAAGTGATTATGTCAGTATATGTACTTAGTTGCTTGGTTGTAGAACCAATAAAGCAAGACCCAGTGCTCTTTTGAGAATAAGACGCCTGATTTGCCAATGCTGATTTCTCATGCACATCTTAACATTTCTCAACAGCGTGATTTGCAAGTCCACAGTGAGTGCACTTCCTAGGTTCGCAACCCCTATGACGACCTCCCCCTACATCACTACGACCATCTTGATTACTTTTGTCACCTCCCTGATTACATTGGTCACCATGACCGCCACACCTGCCTTGTCCAACAAAATGATACCAAAGCAGAATTATCACTAGCTCCACCTGTAGAGCTAGGAAATAAATGATGAAGGTGAGCGTAAATTTTGTTTAGGGATGGAATAGCCTTACCGCCCAAGATCTGCGTACACATTGGCTCATATTTTCATTTCTAGCCAAATGTGTATATCGGTGCATTGAACTTCTCCAGTTGCTGATGTTTCTTCTCCAGATCATTAGTAAGTGGCTAATACATATTTAGCTCTTCTCACATTCTCGTAAATTTAGAATAATATTCACTAATTACTTAATCCCCTGTTTTTTAATGTAAAGATTTCTTCAAACAACTGATATGTGCAAGTGATATTTTTATTGGATGAATACATCTCTTGTAAAGCATACCATACCTCCTTTTTATTATCTAGAAACATCACATTCCCACTAACAGATGTTTCCATACTATTCCACAAGCATATAATGATATAAGCATTTTCTTGGATTCATTGATCATACGCATTCTAGTTTCCCCACGGTCAGATATTTTAATTTGGTATCCCCCAATATCTGCCTTATATGCATGCATGACGCGGAGACGTTTGACTACCTTTTCATTTGTTGCCTTCCATTAGAGATGTTTGTGAATACTTTGTGCATTTTTTCACCACTTTGTGGGTGATGTGCAAGTCAATGGATGATCTTTTGTGGGCTTGGCAAGGGGAGCAGCTAGGAAGGACAAGTGGCTTAGCGGCCTGTTATAGAAGGCAGTGGTTTAGGTAATTTTGGGGAGAATGGAGTAGAAGATGCTTTTAAAATAGGAGGGCTTCTTTGGAAGAGGTGGTGAGGAAGATCAAGGTTGATGTTTTGGGGTGCATCGAATGTTAAAGAAGTGGATGTTTGTTTGTTGTCCTCTGCCTTTGGGTTGTAATTGGGATTTGTATTCTGTCCTCGCCTAGCTTTCGCTTGGCGAGTTTTCTTGATAAAATTTTTGTTGCCTTTAAAAAAAAAAAAATTTATTTGCCTTTAGGTCGTTTAAACCATTGAAGATAATTTGCTCCATTTAGTTTTATAAAGGTTATTTGAACCCTTAGAAAATCCAATGGATTTAAGAACCCAGATCTTTGATCACCCTTCATTAGATGAAGTAATTAAAGAAAATACCATGGTTCTTACACTAATGAGGACCAATGTTTGAAGTATCGGTATTGCTACAAGTTTCGCTAGTTGGGGATATAGAAACAATATTGATATCACAGATAATATCGTCGATAATAAAAAATGCGGGGAAACATTAGGAAAACATGGGGAAAACAGTGGAATTTGTCAGTGGAACTTTAGAAGACGCTAAAATACACATATTTGCATATTTCAGAATAAAAACTTACAAAAAGAGTGCATACATAATAAGTTTCCATTTAATGGGGACCTAAAAGCATGCTGTGTCGTGAGAAATCAGTCCAACCATCCCATCTATCCATCCAACCGTCCAACCTTCCATCCAAACATCCATTGATATTTCAGATTATTGACAACACACGATTTTTTGCCGAGAAATCGTCGACAACTAGAAAGGAAACAAAAGATTGTGGTCTCTATATTGCTCACATTGTGATAACAATAATATATCGTGATATTATCGTCCACAAAATTGAAAACTACATACTAGGGCTGAAAGTCGGTTAGGTTGGGTCGGGTTGGTGCTCAACCGCAACCCAACCCAAGGTTCCTATACCTCAACCGTTACCCAACCCAACCCAACCTCGGGTTGGGGAATTCTCAACCCAAGCCCAACCCAAGCGGGTTCGGTCGGGTTGGTTGGGTTGATACATAGTTAACACAGACATGGACGAAGGGAAAAAAACAATATCAGCTTGATTGAAAACTTCTGTGGCCCCAAGAAGTTTTAAATGGTAGCAGTTCAATCCCCATTGTTTTCGATGGTTGGGTCTACTTACGCTTGATCTGTCTCATTTTTTGGCTCATGCTCTTTAAAATGATCTTTCCAAGTGGATGGACGGTGTTGATACAACACATACATTATGGTGGGGCCCACAGAACTTAGGTGAAGTCAATTCATTTGACATAGACAGTGTTCTCTGGAGGCAGGAAGGGAATCAGATTGCCTAGTGAGTACACTAAGCGTACTAAGCAAGCTCTCAGGGGCCCTCCGTGATTTAAGTATTTATCCACTCCGTCCATCCATCAAAACATACAAGTTTAGGGCAGGAGACCAAAAATGAAGCATAATGAAATCTCAAGTGGGCCACACCACATGAAAAGTGTAAATTGCATGTCTCTCATTGAAAAATTCTTGGGGGCTAGTTTTTTATCAAGCTCATATTTGTGTATTCCCTTCATCCATGTCTATGTGATCTTATGAAAAGGTTGGATGACAAAGAAATATCACTGTGGGGCCTGGGGAGGTTTCAAAGGTGGAAACCATTATTCCCACTGTGTTCCTGTGGCGTGGTCCACTTGAGCTTTGGATATACTTCAATTTTAGGCTCAATTGCTAAAATGAGCTATAACTATGGATGGACGGCGTGGATAGACCACATGCATTCACGATGGGCCCAACATAGTTTACTCGGTACAATAAGAGTACGCAATTCAATTTTCCTCTGGAAGCGGAATCGGTGGAGAGCTGGACGTGGATTTCTTGCCAAAAAAAACTTATGCCGATCCAGATTTGGTGAGGCCTTTGGTGGGTCCATCTTGATAAATGTATTTCATATCCACATCGCTTATCCGTTTTTTCATATCATTTAATAATGTTATCCAAAAAATTAAGCATATCCAAATCTTTAGTGAACCACAACTAAAGCATAATAAAATTATAATTACAAGTAACCTATATATAAATCGGGTTCGGGTTGGGTTGAGCAACCCGAGCTCGACCCAAGATTCATTGAGCTAGTGTTTTTACAACCCGAGCCCGAACCCGAACCCGACCCATCTTGCTCGAACCCGACCCATCTTGCCCGAGCCCGACCCAATGTTGGGTCGGTCGGGTTGAACTCGCCCGACTTTCAGCCCTACTACATACAACCACGCACCCATTAAAAAATAAATTTGAAATGAATTTTTTTAATAAACAATTTTTTTTTGGTGATATTGTCGAAATATCGCCTAACATTGGCGATACAAGCGACATCTGAAATTTACACTGTAAAAAAAAATGGCGATACATTGGTGGTGATATTGATACACTGGCAATACAAGCGACCCCTAGAATTTACACAGTCGAAAATATTGGTAATATCGATACATTGGTGATATCTAGTGATATATTGCCAATACCTGGAATTTTTATGCCACCAGTATTATCAGTATCACTACCGCTACTGGTGTTTTTGGTATCTTCGGGCTGGAGATACAGATGATATTGGAAATATTTCAATAATATCGGGGATACTTCAAACAATGATGAGGACCGACTCTTCTAGATATAAGAGCTCTCCAATTGCATTTTCCACATGATGTACAAATTGCACCTAATGAAATAATCCACCTTTCTAACCAATCATGAGAAGAGTGGCGATAACGAATGCACCGTCCACTCTCACACACATACTACTACAAAGGCCAGCGCGCACACACACACAAAAGAAAGAAAAAAAAGGGAAAAAGAAGAAACCATAGGTGCACACACACACAAAAGAAAGAAAAAAAGGGGAAAAAGAAGAAACCATAGGTTTCTTAGAGAACTTTCAGCACAAGGGAAATATGAAGATCAGAGAGGAAAAGAAAAAGAAGAATTTATTAGATAGTAGAGAAAATAGCAGTGTAAATCAAAGCGAAACCTGCTCTTTTACTATGTAAAGTTGGGTAAAAGTGTAATGATAGAAAAGAGGAAGTGGGAAAAGAGAGCACAGAGAGAGAAAACTGGGGTTGTACAACCCTACTCTCCCTTTTTATATTAAGTTGAAAAACTAAAAATACCCTTAGCCTAATTACAATATGCCGTGCATATTAAGTGCACCTAATAAGCTAAATAAAGGGACACAGCGGACAAAACAATTAAGGACTGGGGGGATACACGGACAAAACAACTTAAAACTAGGTGGGCCGTACAACTGTGCAACCCCTTATTACATTCATCCAGGTGGGTCGTACAATTGTATGGTCCACATCCACGTCAATAACACGAGCTACTCATCCGAGGGGCTCCACCATTTGATTATTCCTAAGAATTCTAACGTCTATTTTTTTACTTGCAAATGTATAGTTCAAAGGAAGAATTTCCCCGTTTATCTGTAAATGTCAATTTGAATCTTCAAATCATACATTAGGTCGTGATTCATATCGGACAATCCAAGATGTTGTGGCGTCAATTGAATGGTTATGATCACTATGCCCCCACCACTGGTATGGTGGACAGATGCTGGCACACAACAGGAATTGTTAAGTTGGGCAACCAGTCCTATACAATGACCTAGGGAGAGATGGTTTAGAGGAAACACACACACACACACACACACACACACACACACACACGCGCGCGCGCACGCGCACGCGCACGCACGCGCACGCACGCACGCACGCACACACACACACACACGCACACACGCACACACGCACACACGCGCACACGCACACGCACACACACACACGCACACGCACGCACACACGCACACGCACACGCACGCACGCACACGCACGCACGCACGCACGCACGCACGCGCACACGCACACGCACACACACGCACACACGCGCACGCACGCACGCACGCACGCACACTCTTCTTCTTCTTCTTCTTTATGCCTTCTGAATAGATATGTTAATATGCTTGGGTTGGGCTGGGCAAAATCAAAATTCTGAATAGGCCTGGCCCGAACAGTTCAAAATCCGGGCCGAAGTCAACCCCATATGCCCAGCCCATTGACAGCAATACTTCTGAACCTGTGTTTCCACTTTCCCTGTTAAAGTAACAGATATTTCAAGGGAAAAATGCTTGTACAAATGTGTCATGGGTTAAGTTAGCCTGCAACTGGTTATAGGAGATCAGTTCTTTAAAAATGACCATTATTTAGAAAGAGAATATGAGGAGATTCATCGAGTAGTTTTAGAAAGAGTGTTTCTTTTACCTTGCATTTATTGGAGGCTCATGGTATGCATGCAAATGCTTAAATAATACCTTTTGAAGACTTCTTATGTCGCAAATTTGAACACTTTGGCATGTCTGACAGCTTGAATCCATTGATACGATCTTGCCTGTCTTAGTACTGAATCAGTTGCTGTTATGCTTATCTTCATGATAAACATGTTAATTTAAAAATTATTGATTGGCATTTTACCTTTGTAGTAGCTGATAACATTTTAATGTTTTCTCATTATCAGTAAGGTTACTAGTGTTCCAAAAATCATTGATCAACATGGAAAGACTGAGATAACCTAGTTTGTGTTGGTCTCTTAGTTCTTGTGTATGCATATGAAGTCTAAACTCTTGAACTTCTTTTCTTTCTGTTTCTTCTTCTTTTTCTTTTTTCCCCTCATGTGTGCATGCACATGTGCATGTGTGTGTTGGGTTGGGGGATGGTGAGACCAGGTGTTGAATTCAACTTGATGGGGCTTCAGCTGCTCTTATATGCCTTAAAACCTGATGGGAATATCTAGTTTTCTTTTGAGTGGAAAATTGCTCAAATCCTGTAGCTATACCTGGTTCTTCATGGTATTCTTACTCTTTTGCAGTTGATTTCCCTTGACATGGGTGCTCTAATTGCGGGGGCGAAATTTCGGGGAGAGTTCGAGGATAGACTAAAAGCTGTACTGAAGGAAGTGACTGAATCTGATGGGCAGATAATCCTCTTCATTGATGAGATCCACACTGTTGTCGGGGCAGGTTGTTATAGTTAGCATGCACACTTACTATTGTCTTTTGGATGCACTAATTGCTAGTGCCCACTTCATTGATGAGATCCCCACTATTTTTGCCCTTTTCATTTGTTCTGTTTCATCCTTCGCATTATTTCTAACCATTTGATGGTCAAAAAATTACTGAACAAGCTCTAAAGAATCTATACTCAACCTGGACTTTGATTAGGGAGCCAGTGAAATTGACTCGTTAATTTGTTGGATGCTTACATTGGGATTTTTTAGTCTATGAGCTGTTTATTATTATTATTATTATTTTATTGGTAAATAATGCTTTACTAAAAAGAAGAGCCGGAAGGCCAACTAGAGCTCTAACGCATTACAGAGGAGAACTGATCAACAAGAAGGGACAAACCTAGTACTACTAGGGAGAGAAAAGCCTGATGCCTCCGCCCAGGAGCGATGTTTAACTCAAAAGTCAACAGCAGAAACCCAATCACTTTTACTAATTAAAGTGCAGTTGTTTCTTTCCCCCCAAATTGCCCAAGGAGTAGCTGTAAAACAAAGCTTTCCTAAAGCTTGTTCCTTGTGATGGAAAGGACCATAACTCCAGTCTTTGAACAAGTGCTGGATGGACTTCAGTGTGGATCATGCCACTTAAATTGGTGGAGACACCAGTCCCAAACAACCAAAGCAAAGGGGCAGTATCACCTTCTCATCCTCACATACAACACTGATTAACTATAATGGAATTTCGTCAGCATAGGCAATTGATTGTAAAAATGCGATGGTGATCCGTGAGCCACATGAATGCGATAAACCTAGCAGGCACCTTTGGCCATGGGGGCACGTGATTCTCCAACATTTGAAAGCTTTCAGACCAAAGATTTTACCGAAATTTCTGTGACAGGTCCCATAGATATATAATATCGTCCTTTCTGGATTGTTCAATCACTAGAGCCGAAAGCAGGTCCATCGGACTTAAAATCAGATTACTTGGTCTCTGAAGCTATTGTCTGGTTTTTTTTTGGAGTATTTAGTGCTTGATAGAATTTTTGGGTACTCAAATGGGTTTTACAAAAGGGCTAAATCTTTTGTAATGGAGTGGTCGATTATCTCCAAAATTATTTCCCGATTCCCGAGCAGCTGGATTGAGTTGTAATTTTATTTTTCTAGTTCTTAATTCTTGTATATTCGGCTTCAACCTTCTTTGAATAAATTCACCATCTTTCAAAAAAAAGGGGGTTTTACAAAGAAAAAGGATCCACCCAAATTCACACCTCGAACTTGACTTATCCTTGATTTGGCTCTATTTGACTCTATGCAAATACTTTTGCTTTTTCCTTCTTCTTCTTCTTCTTCTTCTTCTTCTTTTTTGCCTATTGTGTACCACCATTGTGTTTATAGACACTGTTTAGAGCCACTTGCTGAAAGGAAATCAATTCCATGGGAAGTATTAGCTCCGAGTGTCAGGGCTAATGACACAGATGATATCTCATGTGCTTCTTATGTGGGACTTTCATAAGAACAAAAGTTTAGTGAATGTCATGCAGAGAAACTCTTATGTGCTTTGAAGTGTTTTAGGTGACACATGAGTGCTAATTAATGTGTTTCAAATCTCCATTACAGGTGCCACAAATGGTGCCATGGATGCAGGCAATCTGTTGAAACCAATGCTTGGTCGCGGAGAGCTGCGATGTATTGGTGCAACTACCCTTGATGAATACCGCAAATATATAGAAAAAGATCCAGCCCTTGAGCGCCGTTTCCAGCAAGTTTATGTTGATCAACCTTCAGTAGAAGATACAATCTCAATATTACGTGGGTTGCGTGAAAGATATGAGCTGCATCATGGGGTACGCATTTCTGACAGCGCACTTGTTGAGGCTGCAATTCTTTCGGACCGTTACATCAGTGGTCGCTTTTTGCCTGACAAAGGTAATCCATATTGAAAGAACCCTCCATTTTTCACTGTATTGTGACATGTTTTATGTAGTAACTGAAGGGTCCTGCACATCAGTAACTATGTTTCTGACTCACATGGTTACATACATGTCGGCCCATGGTTTGTGATCTGAATCATGATCTGCTCATGGCCGTCATTGTTTTTAGATGGGGGACAGCCGGTAAATCACTCGAGACCAGAAGATCATGACCCTTCAATAAATAATATTTTCTTCGTTGAATCTGGATCACGTTGGAGTATTTTCCTCATGAGTGTTTATTTTTGTTCCAGCATATGGAAGTGCTCACATCTTTGGGCTTGACATTGTAATTTCGGGAGATTGATAGTTTGGATTGCTGAACTATAAGCTCTACATGACTACATGCACAGGATTCTGCATGTCAGCAAGCTATGTTTGCTGATATGCAGGACCCAATAATGTCTCTGCTTTACATGTCTGATGCTCCCCTGCATGCTTACTAGTGAAAATTGGATTGAATAATTTTACTGATATTGTTGTTATTTATATAATTCGAATGTATTTGTAGGTGTTTGCTAATTGCACAGATGCATACTTCTGCTTTCCAACTTGTCTACTCGATGCCGCATGATCTGGCACTTGTGGAACATGTGATCTATTCATCGTATGGATTCAACTGCGTAGAGATGCCTGGACCAAAAATTAGCTTTATCACTCATTAGGTGGTCCAGTGTATGAAACAAATGAATTTCCAAAATATCTTGGCCTAATTTTGTAGCTTTCTATTTGTTTGTATGCTGGCTTACTGAATGAATGGGGCACCTAATTTTGGCACCGGGCACCTACACTGCGGCCCACTGAATCAACAATGGATGGTTTGCAGTTCCACACATGTGCCGTGTTGATACATACAGCAATTTGTAGTGGGGATGGGCTATGCGATTTCTCTGTTGAAGTACATATTTTTCTTATGTTTGGACTTCTGAAACAATATTTATAGATCACATATCATCATCATGAAAGCCTTATACCAACTAATCGGGGACAACATAAAAGTTGTGGTAAAAGTTTCATGCTGGCTGTCAATCTGATGCAACCCGCCTTTACCTGGGCTTGGGACTGGCAATGAGAGCACAAAACTCCCCCAGGCTATGTAATAGGCAGTTACATAGGACCAACAGTATTTATAGACGATATATCAAGTGATATTTCATCAGCTAACTGTTTGGACATGTCAGCATGCCTGATCAGTTGAGTCTTCATATCTGACACAGAACGTCCTAGCTATCACTTACATGCATCTTTTGTGCATGTGACATGGTATCTGGCGTCTATCCTCCAAATAGAATTGAATGTCTTGCTATTTGACTGAAGGCTGGAAGCTTGAGGAAGGAATAAAATGCTAATTTCGTGCACTGCATCGTCCATACTCAAAAACCAAGATGCATTGTCCTTCACAAGTCAGTATATAGTGTTAGTCCATCTATTGAACAATAGGCAGAGTGTACCAATAAGTATGGATTTGGTGCAACTTCCCTATGTATGGTGATCTCACATCCATTTTTGTTCCAGCAATCGATCTAGTTGATGAAGCAGCTGCAAAACTGAAGATGGAGATAACTTCCAAACCAACTGCTCTGGATGAAATTAACCGTTCTGTATTGAAGTCAGAGATGGAGCGTTTATCTCTTACTCATGATACAGATAAAGCTTCAAAAGATAGGTTGAGTCGTTTAGAAGCAGAGCTGGCTATCTTGAAAGAAAAGCAAGCGGAGCTGACTGAGCAGTGGGAGCACGAGAAATCCGTAATGATGCGCATTCAGTCTGTCAAGGAAGAGGTATGCTATATGTTTGTAGTCTGGAGCTTGTTTATAGTGAGAATATGTCCATCCTTTGTTCAGAACTTACATTAAACATGAAACATGGTTTAAAAGCTTGAAATCAAGTTTGGACATATTGATAATCTAGATTCAATCAAGTATTCAGTTTTATAAAATCTTACCAAGATGTCTTCTATTTCAAATTTCTGAGCATTCAAGGGTTTTCCAAGAATTGAATTTTGACAGAACTCTACTGAGTTTTGTGCATGTTTGATCAGTTTTAACAAGTATATCCGCCTAGTAGTGATGCAAGCTGATCCCAATCCCAAATAAAGGAGGGTTGATGCCAGCTATGTACCAGTTGTCAAACGTTTGTAGAGCAATCATGAGAATAAGCTGATCCCAAGAAAGGGTCACCCTTAACAAGTCTTCATCCATGTGAATGATGATTGGGTTTTTTAAGTTCGAATTTTTTGCATCTAAAGAGCTGTTGCTGTTGACATTTAATTCAAAATTTCAAGTTTCTACCAATTCCCTTGAGTTTTTTGAGTATTTCATCGTGTTTTTCAAGTAATCGCTTTTGAGTTCCTCGAGGTCTCAATTGAGAGATTTTTCCAATTTTAAAAGACTAACCGGCTAACCCATTTTAACTAGTTTTAATCAAGTTGACTTGAGTTGTTCAGCCCCTTTACTGACCAGTCACTTTATGTTGTAGATTGACAGGGTAAATCTAGAGATTCAGCAGGCAGAACGTGACTATGACCTTAATCGTGCTGCGGAATTGAAGTATGGGAGCCTTATGTCTTTGCAACGCCAACTGGAAGCTGCAGAAAAGGAGTTGGATGAATATCAAAGATCTGGGAAGTCCATGCTAAGAGAAGAGGTTACCGGTGATGACATTGCCGAAATAGTCAGCAAGTGGACGGGCATTCCTGTTTCGAAGCTGAAACAGTCAGAAAGAGAGAAGCTGTTACATTTGGAAGAAGAGCTGCATAAACGTGTCGTGGGTCAGGACCAAGCTGTAAAATCCGTAGCAGAGGCCATACAGCGATCCAGGGCTGGTCTCTCTGATCCACATCGTCCTATTGCTAGTTTCATGTTCATGGGTCCAACAGGAGTTGGCAAGACGGAGCTTGCCAAAGCTCTTGCTTCTTACATGTTCAACACTGAAGAAGCTCTTGTGCGGATTGACATGAGTGAGTACATGGAAAAGCACGCCGTTTCCAGATTGATCGGAGCTCCACCTGGCTATGTTGGCTATGAGGAAGGTGGACAGCTTACGGAGACCGTCCGTAGGAGGCCATATTCTGTTATCTTGTTTGATGAGATTGAGAAAGCTCATTCCGACGTGTTCAACGTATTTCTTCAGATTCTGGACGATGGCAGGGTGACAGATTCTCAGGGCCGCACAATAAGCTTCACCAATTCTGTCATCATCATGACATCAAACGTGGGTTCCCAATACATCCTCAACACAGATGATGAAACTTCGTCGAAGGATTCAAATTACGAAGTGATTAAGCAGAGGGTAATGGATGCGGCCAGATCAATATTCCGTCCTGAGTTTATGAATCGTGTCGATGAGTATATAGTTTTCCAGCCTTTGAGCCGCGAGCAGATAAACAGTATCGTGAGGTTGCAGGTACACATTGATGAACAGCTCTTTCTTTATGGTGTGTTTGGGTGCACTCAAATCTTCAGTAGAATGATTTCTTTCCACCTCAATCACGAATGATGCTGCCTCTAATGGAGCATTCAATGATGCTGCTTGTGATTGTGGAAGAATGTTTTTTTTTTTTTTTAGTTTCAACCATAGTTCTAAAACTCGGTCATGACTGAGTCAACTCGACTCCACGAGATATGGATCCAAGTCTTCTGAAAACTAGCTGATGAGTGAGACCTGGTCGGGGCTCGACAAGACTCATAGAGTTGGCCCAGAAACTCGGATGACCCAATCTGACTTAACAAGACGACCAAGTCATTTGCTGAGTCTATCATTTTCTGTTATAAAAAATACAAATGGCCAGGGCAGAGTCAAACATGTGACCTCACAAGCAACCGCCAATGCCGCTACCAGTGCTCCAAACATTACAATTGTGTTATTGTGGTTCTTTAATTAGTTAATCATTATCTTAATAATTTTAGATTTTTGTCAGCATATTATATAATTTAATTTTAATTATTAAAATTTTGAGTTAAGTGAATACTCGTTCGGGTCTTCAAGTTGACCTGACCTTGCTAGGCATTGAGTCAAGTCGAGTTTTCAAGTTTCTAAACTATGGTTTTGAATTTATTAATATGCTATCCAAATGGCCCTTTACCTAATAGTTTAATTTAGGAAGCTGTTGGATCTGCTCCAATTGGGATTTGAGCACATATCCAAAACCTGTGAGGATCATCTAGTTTCCGATCTATCTTGTCTTTGGTTATTTGAACCAGATGTTCTGAATTTTCCATTCAAGTCCTGATCTTTCATGAAGATTGGAAAGCTCTGAGAGTGCTGGGTGATTTATGTCTTTTTGTTTCTGATGGATTTATTTTAGGTTTTCTCTTCTTCTTTCCAATTGTTCTGGATTTGCTTTTGATGTATCGTTGCTTGCATTTGAATTACAGTTGGAACGAGTACAGAAAAGGGTTGAAGATCGCAAGATCAGAGTTCAAGTGACTGATGCTGCGGTTGAGTTGTTGGGAAGTCTTGGGTATGACCCCAACTATGGCGCCAGGCCGGTGAAACGTGTAATCCAGCAGCATGTTGAGAATGAGCTAGCAAAGGGTATTTTGAGAGGAGAGTTCAAGGATGAGGACACGATCTTAATTGATACTGAGGTTACAGCATTCTCCAATGGCCAGCTCCCCCAACAGAAGCTGGTATTTAGGAAGCTGTATTCAGGTTCGGATACACTGGCAGAAGAAGCCCAGGTAGATTTCTCACCGAGCCGCTGATGTTTTTCCTTCCCTTCTCCCCAATATATAGGCTCTGTGTAAAGCACTGTTAAAAGGTACCCACATGATAGAAATAGACAAACATCATCTTTGTATGCCATGCTGTTTATTTTTATCAAATCCGAAATCTGAAAAGAGGGAAAATGAGAAAGAAAATACGAAGTTCTTGTTTTAGAGGATGAAATTGCATGTTGAAAGAACTATCCATGATTTATGAACCTGACTGCAAAAAAAATCCAGGAGAGGAATGTAAGAGATGGGGGTTAGGGGAAACTGGAATAAATCCCCTTCCCTGACCATGAAACCTGATGGACCATTTCATCATGTGGACAACCTGATTAATGGACCCCACTTTTTTCTTTTCTTTTCTCCTGCTATTCTTGCTTCGATCTGAGTATAAAGTAGCCACTTCTGTGTGCTGAAAAACTGGAAAAGCAATGTTTTCTGCGAGAAATCACACTCCTAGGAATTAAGATAATCTGAAATTGTAGAAGGAATAAGCTAAAGAACAGACAGGGAAGATCAATGACATCATCCATACCTGATTAATAGAGCTTCAGAGCCCCCTCAAAGATTAACCCTTCCGGCCCATTTGGTAGACCCCTAATATGAGCTCATTTTAGTTAACAGTAATTATGCATTAGAGATCGATCAAGGTGTTCGTGTTACTTACCAGTAACTATGAATTAGAGATCTCTAATTCAATGCATAATTACTGTTAACAAAAATGAGATGAATCTTTAAGCATATATGAAAGAGGGAGTTTTTGTAGGACTGAAGAAGAAAAGAGCCTTCTGTTAACAAAATAACCATGTCTATATGGTATGGCTAGGCCATAGTGAATGTAAAAGTTCACTACCAGTTGACATGTGGGGCCCTAATGACATATAATCTTTCTTTTCCATTATGTCCTCCCCCTCAGCTTCTTGGCTTCTGAAACTCAGGTTGGGCACATCATGTAAAATCATGCCTAAAAACTCTAAAATAATGTGTTGTGGCCTACATGAGTTTTGCAATGGTCTGGTTTTTTTAGGGGTGCACTCATCTATGCTGTCTCCTGGATGTATATTGCCATTCCAACTGTTACTGGTGATGTTGCCTACCTGACTTTTGGGTCCGCCTGCTCTTTTGGGAGCCATGAGAAAAATGGGGGGCCACAAATGGTGGACGGATTGGATGTTAAAACATCATGATGGCCCCCCCATATTTATTTACTGCATATTGCTTGGAAGACAATTGGCTTCTCCATCATCATCTTTACTTTTTGTTTTTTTATTTTTAAGAGGTTTACTATCATACATCTCAACATATTTCTATTTTTAGGTCAGGAATGCAGCCGTTGGATCTAGGGTCATGTTGCATTGATTCCAACCATTTATACAATGGCTTTGTAAAACAACTATTGGGTAATGGGTTGCAACACTGGAATTTGAGTGTTTTTCTCTGGACTGCCAACCATGGTGAGTTCTATCATATAAACAATTCAGATCGTTGAAACATGATCCAAAATAAAATGGGAACAGTCCCTTTAATGGGTGAGGATGACAATGGGTTGGTTGAGTGAAATCAGGTTCATCTGAGCCTGACGTTTTTTACTGAACCGGTAAGAATTCTAACCTGGTCCGACTGGATCCACTTGAAGCTAATCAATCCCAAGCCCCACCTGATCCGACCCATTTACCTGAAACCCAAAAATAAAATAATAGAAGAGTGTAGATAATGATGGATGTGCATGCATGCATCCTCTAAATGAGCTGGGCCTGGAGTTGGCTTTGGCTCTATTCAATATCTTGATGTTGTTAGGCCTGAGCCCATTTTATTGACAGCTGTACCCACCCGGACAAGTTGGATGACATACACACCGCATGCACTGGGGGTGGCATCACATGCAGAGTGTTGTAGAATAAGTTTGTTTTGTTGCCAAAATTGGTATCCATCAACCTTTTGACAAGTGTTCTATCTGATGATCATCATGGACTGTGGTCGGGTGGGGTTTACTGGAAGACTCGATCAAGTCTTCACTTGAATTGCTTATTTAATAATGAGAAATGTTCAAACACAACTAGTTGGGCGTCCAACTAGTTGTGTGCGAGGCCTACCTTGGTGTTTGTATAGCATCCAACCCATCTAGCAAGGTAGTCACACCATGAAAATGGGATGTCCCAGAAATAAGGTTGATCCAACAATCATGTGGGCCACACCATAGAAAACAATGAACCACCACACAAAAATCTCTACGTTCATATGGGTCCCATCTAATGGTTGGATAGACCTGAGTTTCGGGGCATACCATTTTCATTGTGAGAGTACTATGGTCGAAGGGTAGGATGGCATACAAACACCATGATGATTGGGTCCCTCACATCAACTAGTTGTCTGTGAGCATTTCTCTTTAATAATTAAACAAAGGTTTTTTTTTTTTTTTTTACCATAATTAGAAATGATTCGATTATTCAACTGAGGAATGGTCAGATCCACATCTTAGCGGATCACTAAATTACAGTTCATGGGGGACGTACATGCTGACTATGGGATAGTGTGGGTCTCAATGTTATGTATGCATGATATCCAATCTGTACATAGGATGCCTTGCGTTTGGCTAGGGACTAGGAGATCAGGTTGGCCCATGACTCGGTGGGCCACTCTGCGAGGGAATGGGTTAGAAACGATGCCCACTCTTATTACACTAAGGCCCATCTTGGTGTTGTAGTGGCCCGATTTTAGGCATCTCTTAATCCCAGTGGTACTGCGTGAATGGATTGGAATGTGGGCTCCATACACGATTAATGGTGGATGTTCCCCTCTCAGTTGTTCCCTATGGTGTGGCCCACTAGAGTCATCCATTGGCCTGATTTTTAGAATCATGACCCACAGTTGGAAGGCAAAATCAGGACATGCACACATCACCATGGGGCCCACGAAGGTCCACAATACACAGGTTGTGTAGGGGGTGTGTTTGGATTACTTTAGCTTATCTTGGTTGTGTAGGGGTCAATAGGTAGCTTATCTTGCTTTCTATTTATTCAGTAGATAAGTATGTTTGGTAAACAACATACTTATGAGCTAAAAAGTAAAAAAGCATGTTTGGTTCCCAACATCACAGGTCAGTATTTCTTAAGTCTGTTTGGTCCCCATCACATCCACCATTCATCATGTGAGGCCAACCTTTGATGTTGCCGTCTAGGGCTCTCAATGGAGCGGGTCAGATCCGAGATCCGATTCACTCCGAATCCGTATAATGCAGATTTGGATCTTAAAATAGGTCCGATTAGTTAAATGGACCAGATTTGGATCTTAAAATAGGTCCGATTACTTAAATGGACCGGATATGGATTCACAGGAACATATCCGAGTTTGATCTGAATGCGATTAAGATCCGACTTATTGTCACCTTACTGTATATGTTATATTCATGCTGGCTATCTTTTTTACAAATTATTTTAGGCCATGTCCACCATACCATAGTAAATAGTGGGATTTGCATCATTTTTCTACTAAATTAAATATATTATATTATATATTTTAGATTATATATTTTTTTAGATTTGTAACGGGGTGGATTTGGACCTAGATCCGACCCGAATCCGATGGTTATATGGATTTTGGATCGGAAATGGATCTAACAATTTATAAATGGATCGGATATGGATATCACCTTTTGGATCCGAGTTGGATCCGAATCCGATCTGAATCCGTCTATAGATATACGGACTTGGAGCCGGATCCAACTGGATCCGATCCAGATCCGACCCATTAAGAACCCTATAATGTCGTCCATCATGCAAGGCCCACCTTGGAGGTGGGCCATTTATCATTAGAGACCAGCCTTTAATGTGCACCGTTCATTATGTAGGGCCCACCTTTGATTGTGGTCATCCATCAAGTGGGGCCCACCATCAATGTTATTGTCTATCATGTGGGGCCCACCTTCAATATCCATCGTCCATCATGTGGAGCCCACCTGTGATGTGGATTGTCCATCGTGTGGGGCCTAACTTCAATGTCCACTGCCCATCATGTGGAGCCCACCATTGATGTGGACCATCTATCATGTAGGCCCCACCTTTGAAATGGGTTGTCTATCATACCGGGTCACTTTGGCCAGCGCACTTTGGATGTGGGCTATTTATCATTATAGGCTAACTTTTGATGCGGACCATTCATTATGTGGGCCCACATTAATATGGGGGTCATCCATCACCTGGGTCTCACCTTTGGTGTGGACCGTCATTTCTATCTTAAACCAAAATACCATTTTACCCCCACTTTTTAGCACCTACCCCCTATACTTGATCAAAATACCCTTGCCAATTTTCTCTTTCCCCATGCAAGTAGACGCAATTTAACAAAAGCCTTAAGGGCCTGTTTGGTTGGCATTCAGAAACTCGTTTCAGCTTAAAATTTGAATTCTAGTGAAATCCAATTTTAACTGATGTGTTTGGTGGCAAATTCCAGCCAAACAGGATTCCATCCATAAACCTAAATTGGTTGGAATTGGGATTAGTGGAAACAATATGGGGGACCGTTTCTATGGCAGGGAAAAGAGGCGGAAGTGAGCGTCACCCACCTTCTTGTATGCGTTGTACATCTATGATGTATGTGTTTTATATCCACACGGTCCATCCGTTTTGAGAGCACAATTAAGGGTATTAGACAAAAAATGAGGCAAATCTAAGTCTCAAGTGGACCACACGACAAGAAAAGAGTGTTGATTTAACGCCCACCATTAAAATTTGCTAGGGCCCACTATAATGCTTATTTGCCATCCAACTTGGTCATCTGTCTTGTGGGACTACTATAGACCAGGGTCAGGTTCTCAGGAGGATCTGAATCTCAAGTGGGCCTTGCCACAAGCAAGGATTGAAACAAAATTTGGATTACACAATTTTCAACTATGAGTGTTTGGCATCTCTACAGCTAAGAGCTTATTGGCTTATTTCTAGAAAAATAAGCTTTTATGGACGTTTTGGCATCTCTACTCTAATTCAATAAAAGCTTTTTAAATAAAAGTTGCTTTAATAAGTACTTTTTGTTCTAACTCTTGTTTTAAATAAGCTCGTTTTGTAAAATCTCCAAAAATAGATCTTATTTAAAATAAACACATTTAGTGAAACTTTCAAATAAGAGCTTTTTTAAGGATAGTTGACGTCAAATTACAATAACTTAAATATAAGAGCAATCCAAATAGTTGTTTGGGTGGATTGTCCATTGGGCCCAACATCAATGCTAATTGTCCTTTATGTGGGGCCCCTCAATGTCCACTACCCATCACCATCATGTGGACTCCACATTTGATGTGTCCATAGTGTAGGCCCTACCTTTGAAGTGGATTGTCCATCATGACATCATTCATCATGTAGGGCGCACCTTCTATATGGATCATCCATCATATGGCTCACTTTGGATATGGGTCATCCACCATGAGAGACCTTGGATGTGGACCATCCATTAGGTGGGGCCCACTTGATGTCAATTGTCCATTATGAGAGGCCATACTTTTATGTGAGTCATCCATCATATGAAGCCCACTCCATCCATTATGTGGGCCCACCTTGATGTGGACCATTCATTGTGTGAGGCTCCACCTTCGTTATGGGTCGTTCATCATGTGAGCCCATCTTTAATATCAACTAACCATCATGTGGGCCCACCTCCAATGACCACCATCCATCATGTGGGGCGCACCAAAGGTGAGGGCTCACCATTGGTGTGGACCGCCATTTCTATCTTAAACCAAAATACCATTTTATTCCACTTTTTAGCACCCATTCAGCTATCCCCTATACTTGACCAAAACACCCCTGCTAGTTCTCGCTCCTCATCAAGTACACCCAAAGTCAACAAAAAGCCTTAACTATTCCCTACCCCAATCTCCGTTTTCTCTTTAAACTACCCCCGAAACCCCTTATGGCAAATGACCCTCCTACCCCTCATTTCTCAGCACACCCTCTCTTATTCCTCCCCTTCTATGTTGAAAAAGTTTGTTTGAAAATAATTATAGAAGTAAAAAATATTGCTTTGGTTTTTGTCCCATATCGGATGGGAGAAAGGATTTTTACCTCTTTATAAGTAGGGTGTTGTGCACCTTAATTATTTATGGTGGAAGAGAGGGAGTATGGTGGTTTGCGTTTTCCAGTGCGAAGCACTGGAACACCACACACGCGCACGCGCATGCACACGCGCACGCGCATGGGCTCGGTCTCGGTCTCGGTCTCGGTCTTGGGCTCGAGCACGAGCACGGGCACAGGCTCGGGCTCGGTGCGAGGACATGGGACACAGTGAGGCAGTGTGGCTGTAGAGGCGCTAGTGGCGCACTTGGCACTTCGCACGTGTGCAGATGAGTCGCGACCTCGCGGACCGGAGTGAGACTGGTGCGACAGAGGCTAGGTAGTAGGTTAGGTGGCTGGGTTCGGAACATAGGAGGTGTTGTGGGTGGGAGGTCTGACAGAGAGACCTCTCTACTTTTTATAGAGAGCTGCAGGGCTAATTAGAGGGACCTGTGCAACTGCTCATATAGTAACGGTCCAGACCATGCAATAACAGCTGCACGTGGTTAGCCCAACAGTTAGAAACGGCTAGCCATTAAGTCTAAACAGCCAGCATGCAGGAGTGTAACTCCCACATGCACAACACTCAAAAACTGCCATAAACGGCTAGTTTCTCATAACAGCCAGAAAACGGCTAGTGCCATTATGGCTCTAGACCAAAACTGTCCAGCCACCCTTGCCTATATAACCCGGACAGGTCTGGTTCATTCCAACACAACAACAACAGTCACAACCATCTCTACTGAACCAACACCCATCTGAGTCTATTAGCCTCCCGGTTTGGTTGATATAAACCAAGCTACTTAAACCAGTGTAGTGGTCTGCTGCTGCAATAAGAAGACTGTCATTCCTTTTCTCTCTTTCTTTTCTTTATCTGCCAGACTGTGTTACTAAGTTCCATAGCGGTTCCTTCGTTTCTTGCTGAACGCAGAACCACATAAGGCTCGTCGTATCCTGGAAGCAATCCGCCTGCAACCTATCAGCAGACTGAAAATTATATTGAGTAGGGGCGAATTACGCTTTAAGGATAGTGTGTTTTTCACGTGCTTCAGCCTGTCCTAATTTCTCGATTTTTCCAAATTTATTTTTAAAGATAAGAAATTTCTCAACAATCTTAAAGCGTAATCTATTTTTCTGATATGGAAACCGAAGGAGTATCATCAATCAAACTGATGAACCAGGATCTGATTCTTCTGGACCGGTTCGATGGAACCAATTTCACCAGATGGTAGGATAAGATAAAGTTCATGCTTACGGTATTGAAGATATTCTATATCTTTGACCCGAACTTGAAGCCGCTTCCTCCAGCTACTAATAAAGACACGACTGAGTAGATCAACGCACGCATCAAAAGAGAAGAAGATAATCTGCTGTGTCGAGGACACATCCTAAACACGCTATATGATCGTTTTTATGATCAATACACCAGAACTTAATCTGCCAAAGAAATTTGGACCGCTCTCGAGTTCAAATTCAAGGTCGAAGAAGAAAGTACGAACAAATATCTCATAGCTAGCTATTTCGACTACACCATGGTAGATAACAAATCGCTGTTAGCCCAAATCGAAGAACTACAACTAATTGTTAGCAAAATTAATGCCCTAAAAATTAATATCCCTGAATCTTTCCAAGTTGGGGCTATTATCGTAAAATTGCCCCCGAGTTGGACAAAATACAGGAAGAAACTGCTACATAAAACCGAGGATTATTCACTGGAACAAATCCAGAAACATATCCGAATATAGGAAGAATTTCGAAATCGTGAAAAGAAAAATGGAAACGGAAATTTCTCATCCAAGGTGCAAGCAGTAGAAAGTACCCAAAACAATAATCCCGAGAAGAATAGTTCCCTAAAACCCAATAAAGGAAAATTCAAGAAACCGGGCATTACGCTCGAGTATGTCGACTTCGAAAATCGAAGAATGAGGCAAGTGCAGTTGAAGAAGACATAGTTGCCATGATCACTGAGGTAAACATGATCCAAGGCAAAGTACCCGGTTGGTGGTATGATACAGCTGCCACAGTCCATGTAAGTTATGATAGATCAGCTTTAAAACTTATGAGGACGTGACCGATGGTTAAGAGGTTCAAATGGGTAATGAAGTCCAATCGAAGGTCGTAGGTAAAGGAACCGTGGAACTAGTCTTTACCTCTGGAAAGAAAGTGATCCTAATTAATGTACTGCATGTCCCTGATATGAGACGAAACTTAGTTTCTGGGGATCTTCTGGGAAAACCTGGAATACGGGTAGTATTTGAGTCAGGAAAACTGATTCTGTCGAAGAACGAAAATTTCGTTGGTAAGGGATATGCTTGTAATGGGATAATAAAGTTTTCCTTGAATGAAAGTAACTATTCTGCGTATACGATTGAATCTGTAGCATTGTGGCATGGTAGATTAGCACACATAGGTTATAGTACTTTAAAATTTATGTCTAAGAATGGCTTAATCTCATACACAGATAGTCAAAATGACAAATGTGAAGTGTGTGTAAGGTCCAAATTTACAAAGAAACATTTTCCTAGTGTTGAGAGAATATCTCAAATATTGGACCTAATACACACTGATATCTGTGAGTTAAATGACATTCTTACACGTGGAGGAAGAAGATACTTTATAATCTTCATCGATGATTACTCCAGATATGTACATGTATATCTTCTAAAGAATAAAGATGAAGCACTCAGCATGTTCAAGATATATAAAGCAAAAGTGAAAAATCAACTAAACAAGAGTATAAAAGTTCTTCATAGCGACAGAAGAGGAGAGTATTTTTCAAATGAATTCTCTAACTTTTGTGAAGAACACGGCATAATACACCAATGCACTGCATCATACACACCACAACAGAACGGTATAGCTGAACGAAGAATAGAACCTTAGTAGATATGGTCAACTCAATGCTAATACAAGTAAAGTTGTCACTAGGACTTTGGAGAGAAGCACTTCTCGCAGTGTGCCACATCCTAAATAGGGTTCCTTCTAAGAAGTTTAACACTTCACTGTTATCGCCAAAAATTGGCTAACAGATGTTAGTCAGGGACCAACTTTGATTCTTCATCGTCTGATCTCCACTCAAAGATGAATGGTGTAGATTGGGAACCTGTAATCACCAAGAAAGGTTAAGACCGCCGCCGGTTGGCCCGGCTTACGGCCCTCCGATGGCAAAGTCAGTACGGATACTGAAAGGAAAGATTGTTGAAGTTTTTCTAGTGGTCGATTCCATACCTGGAGAGAGTGCGGAGGCCTCTTTATAGATAATTATTGGAGAGATTTAATTGGATCTTGTTGGGATAATCATTATCTTATCCGGATCAGTGGGATAAGCTTTATCCTTATCTTATCCAGATCAGTGAGATAAGCTTTATCCTTATCTTATTTGGATCAGTGAGATAAGCTTTATCCTTATCTTATCAAAATGGATAAACCAAGGCAGATGAGGCCAGGCCTCTTGCCAAGCTGAGGGACGTCATTGCTAGAGACCAGAGACTAAGTTGAGATCAGAGACCAGATCTGCTCACATGATGGAAGCTGCCCATATGTCGGGAGTGCTCATGACGGGAATGATCATATTCGGGAGTGGTCACATTCGGGAGTGCTCATATTCGAGAGTGCTCATGACGGGAGTAGTCATATTCGGGAGTGGTCATATTCGGGAGTACTCATATTCGGGAGTGCTCATGACGGGAGTGGTCATATTCGGGAGTGGTCACATTCGGGAGTACTCATATTCGGGAGTGCCATGAAGGGAGTGGTCATATTCGGGAGTACTCATATTCGGGAGTGCTCATGACGGGAGTGGTCATATTCGGGAGTGGTCACATTCGGGAGTACTCATATTCGGGAGTGCTCATGACGGGAGTGGTCATATTCGGGAGTGGTCACATTCGGGAGCTGCTCACATGTTCGGGATGCGACCCCTTTCAACGACCACGAGCCGAGCTGCTCACGTGTTTGGGATGCGACCCCTTTCAACGATCACGAGCCGAGCTGCTCGTATCTCTGAAATGCGACCCCTTTCGTCAAGCACGAGCCGAGCTGCTCGCATTCGGGATGCGACTGCGATTTCCCTTGAGCATCATCTGCTCATAGCCAAATTTATCTACAACAGATGCCCCCCAAACCCTTGGCGTTGAGGAGCCATGCTAAGGGTTTTGTACGTATACGCGGTACGATGCTGGAGAAGAATCATGCGTGAATCGTTTAACATGATCCCGCATTTATGATGGTCAGCTTTACGCAGCTTTTTCTGCCGCAAAGAATGAAGCATCGCTTACCACGTGTCTCTATATTTAATGCTTGCGCCCGTTCGTTTGTCATGCCGGATGAGATGCCGCCAAGTATCAACCAAATCAAACAAAATGATTGCGTACAAATATCGGATCCCGCAGAGTTTTCTTCATTTTTGAATTTTCGGCTGCAGGGTATTCTTCCTCAGCTTTTCACCTTGTGTCGATCATATATTGACTGCTCGCATAACTAACTCATGAAAAAATGAGTTAGACTCAATCCAGGGGTCGTATGACCATGTCCGCGTTGAGATAGACTGGTCTATCGATTAAGATTTTGATTCCACCAAGGGTAGAAGATTGGTCAAGAGAACACTTATGTTCTCTTCAGGGCTATTTTTTATCCATAAAATGGAGAAGCAACCAATAACTTGATTTTAAAAACCTACCAAGGGTAGGCAATTGGGCCAGAGAATGTATGTATTCTCTTCGGGGCTATTCGAGTCCAATTAATTGGAGTAGCGACCAAAAGAATGACTTCGATTCTTATTCATATTCGGATGTCGTTTGGATTACATCGAATTAAGGGAAATACTGTAATAAGTGTTTCATGTGCCAAGGGCGACGTACAGGTCTTCCCGGCATGTCTTCAAGATAATAAGTACCGGGCCGCACAATTTTGATGACTCGATGCGGGCCTTCCCAATTCAGATCCAGCGAACGAGTAGGAGCTCCGAGGTTCTGTCTAAGGACTAAATCGCCGAGCTGGAAAGCTCTAGGCCGAACTTTTGCGTTACGATAGCGAGCAATGCGCTGCTGATACGCTGCTGCTCGCATCTAGGGAAGCAATTCTTCGTTCTTCCAAGAGATCGAGGTGAAGCTGAAGATTTTCCTGATTACAAGTAGGATCGTATTGCTCGATCCGATACGAGGGTACTTGAATTTCGACTGGTACTACCGCGTCGGTACCGAATGCCAAGGAGTAGGGAGTTTCGCCTGAGCACCAAGTCACCGAGCTGAAAAGCCCTGAATTTGACCTTTGAATTATGACAACGGGCTATACGTTGTTGATAAGCCGCTACTCGAAGATGAGATATGTTCATTTTCTCTCCTAGAAGATCGAGGTGAAGTAATCGACTGCCATGTCCTTTTCTCATAGATAGTGGTCTGATTATATCAATTCCCCATTGAGCGAAAGGCCAAGGGCCATCCATCGGCGTCATTTTCTCAGATGGTAAACGAGGGACTGGAGAATATCACTGACATTTGTCACATTTCTTTGAGAATTCGATAGCATCCGCCTTCATAGTGGGCCAATAGTATCATTGCCTCATTGCTTTGTATGCTAGAGACCGTCCTTTGGGATGATTACCGCATGCCCCCTGGTGTATTTCATCTAGAACACGGTGTGCTTCTTCTGAATGGAAACACTTTAAATACAGTAAAGTAAAACTTTTACGTAACAATTTTCCATTTTGTAAGATGTACCTGGCAGCACAATAGCGAATTGTCGAGCTGATTTTTTATCATCTGGGAGTCGTCCGCTTTGGAGGTAAAGGATGATGGGGTCCATCCAACATGAAGATAAAAGCAATGTGCGACCTGTTCTGGAGCAATTTGATCGACAGTCGGGGTAGATAGATGCTCGATTAGAGCAGCTTGCGTCAGATCGGACTCAGGTGCAGAAGATAATTTTTGCCAAAGAATCTGCAAGCTTGTTCTCCTCGCGGGGAATATGACCTATTTTATATTTGTTCAATTTGGGCGAGCAAGATGAGTATCTGAGATTTATACGAAGCCATCCGCTCCTCCTTTGCCTCGAATTCGTTGAGCACTTGATATACAACGAGCTAAGAGTCGTTGTGATTGAGTAGGTTCCTTATTGCGAGTATATTTGTTAATTCGAGGCCGACAATTAAGGCTTCATATTCCGTTTCATTGAGGCACGAGAGCTTTAACACTACAACGATGGAATCCTTATGAGGGAAATGGATTCCTTTAGCATCTTCGTGAGAGAGAGAGATTGGATGATGGCTCCAAACTTAACGTGCTGGATGATTTCTCCACCCAATAAATATGCTAAGGTTTCTGGCATGCCTTTCGAGTATATGCTTTTCCTGAGGCTTGGAAATCTCCTCCACAAGCCGAACCATTTGCAATGGATGGAGTGGATGACCGCTAGCTGGGTGATGAATATCAGCTGGGCGACGTTGATGGTTGCTGGCCCCACATGTGATGACGAATGGTGATCCATTACGAGGTAAGATGAGGAAATCCAAGTCATTGATTAGTTTTGCGAGATTCAGATGATCTGTGAACTCAAATACGAAGCAGGTCCTGAACTCTGGCGGGGTGCATAACAGGAAATAATGAAAAGCTTTGGACGATCAAAGTTTTCCAAGAGCTTGGATCAAATGGACGGTTTAGATCAGGAACATGGGTTCCATCACTATAGAAGGTTTGGATGTCGCTGGTGGTGCGTGCGCTGGTTCATGAATGAAGGAGGCGTCCTAGCTGTTGGAGTGGATAGTTGAAGAGGATGGATAATCCATGCTAGATGTTGGATGATGCAAGCTCCATTGTTGGTTGACGGTGTCCTTAGCATGGAGTTGGAGGTGTAGTTAACCGAATGAGATGGATGGGCGGTTGCTGGGAAGAGCTTCATGTGCTACAACGGCTGGGTTTTTATTTGCTGGCGATGTTGTAGCTTGCTGGCTCTGATGGACGGTTGGATGGTGAAGTTGGTCCGTGAGATCCGGATATGCTTAAGAATGACTGAATTGGTGGGGTTTTGCACGGACTACCAGCGGGAGATGTGTGTGACATTACCGCTGGTGAGGAGCGAGTTCCGCTATGACGGATACTCTTGTAACAGATGCAGGAGCTCGATTTTGCTATGGACGTTAAGTGGGGTCTACCGAGAAGTCTTATGAGAAATCCAAGTTGTTTATCAATTGTGGGAGATCAGAGTCCGTGACAAGGTTCTGGATGAGGGAACTTTGTGGCTGAGGTTTCTCATGCTGATGAACAGGGCAGATCTATGAGGTGTGATCAACGGCCGGGCTTTGAGGGGGTTGCACGTTCCAGACAGCTGCGGAATGTCGGAGCTGAGAAGATGTGATGGTTGCATGACATGTGAATGCAGATCCCGCTGGACAGAGAGGATGGACGCCCATCTGCATCGTTGGTTGATCAGGTGCTGATGATTGAAGATGGCCCACCTGTTGGGCGTTTATGATGTCCACCATTAGGCTGGATGTTTACACTTATGAAGGCTAGGTGACGTGGAATCAGGGACGTTGGATGAGGGGTTGTACACGTCGTAGTCAAGTGTGGTCCACCTGCTTGTCTTGAGGCATCCATAAGATGGATGAGTTGGATTAAATTGACATGTTTAGACGTTGAAGTGGTGGGGCCCACCCTGGTGACTGGAAGACTGGATGTACATGCAAGATGAAGGCCATCGATGATGGTTGTGACGTCCTCAACTGATGGACGACTGAGCGGCTTGGTGGAGATGTGGGCCCCTCCTGACATTGGAGTGCTGGAGAGGAAGATGAGACTGGTGGAGATGTACGTATGAAATGATCCACCAACTCTTAGTTGAGCATGTGTGGTAGATGATGCTAACCATTGATTAGGTAAAAGGGAGAAGATGACTGAACGACGAAGGAAGAAATAGGCGAGAACAATCTAGTCGTTCCCACAGACGGCGCCAATCTGTTATCACCAAAAATTGGCTAACAAATGTTGGTCAGGGACCAACTTTGATTCTTCGTTGTCTGATCTCCACTCAAAGATGAATGGTGTAGATTGGGAACCTGTAATCACCAAGAAAGGTTAGGACCGTCGCCGGTTGGCCCGGCTTACGGCCTTCTGATAGTGTTGGGGTCCCAAATAGTGGACATCCTTAAAATAAGTCAAATAACCATATAACTCTGAAGGAATCACGCGAAGAACGCCATCCGGCGCACGCAAAACGGAAGCGTACGCGACTTCCCTAGACTTAGCCAAATTCCTTAGTGGGCCCCGCCGATCACCATGTTCGGAACCGTCCGGAAATGGACCCGCAACTCCGTCACTATTTATGATGAACAGTGCAAGTGATTGCACAATGAAACGGGCCCCGCAAACTCTCCGAAAATCAAAACCCAATCGGTGGAGCCCACATTTACGTGTCCAACGCACCCTGAAATCCGAGCACCTCACGCATCCAACGCACCCTTAAAAACTGCACGTTGGCCTGCCATTTGCGAAGGCCCACGCACTCAACGCACCTTGAAAACTGATCAACACACCCCTAAATTCGTCTTGAAGACGACATTGAATTGACAGGTGCATGGAGCCTCACGCACCCGGCAATTAAACCCCACGCACCCATATGATTTTTGGACATGTGCAATCAAATAAACAGGTGTGTTGCAGGCATTTGACAGATGCGTGATACGTGGCAGCTTCCTATTGGCCAATACCCCTCGTCCCGCTCATTTACAACAACAGAAAAGGAGAGAGAGAGAGCCGCCGCTGTCGGAAACCCAAAAAAACCCGGCAGAATCCTCGCCGGAACACCTTTCCGTTCACCGGAATCCTATTTCCAAGCGCAGACGCTACTACAGGTCTGAAGTTTATGTACTTAATAACGCATCTATAAAACGGACCTCACGCATCTAAAAATACCCCACGCATCCGTCGATTCAGCCCCACGCGTCTATAAATTCAGCAAGAATCGAATTTGGCAAAAACGACCCACGCATCCTGAATATACATCAATGCACACCCCTAAATTCGTCTTGAAAATCGACATTGAATTGACAGGTGCGTGGAGCCTCACGCACCCGTAAATCAAGTCTCACGCACCCAAAAAATCAGCAAACTGCAGAACGCGTCAGCAGGTGCACCAGGCTCAATTCTGAGTATTTTCAAGGTCCGTCGAAGCCTGTCTTGGGTATTTCGAGCATTCCGGACACAATGGAACGGCCAAACGAACGTTTCGAGAACTCTAAATGAGCGGAGTCGAGCATCTTCGAGGCCTAACCCGGTTCGACGCGATGAACGGAGTAGCTTCCCGGAAAGGAGTCGCCAACATCCAGAGCCATGTAAATATGCTGACATTTACGTTCACTGTAAAGGCATGATCCGATTTGTGCCAAAAGCTAGACCAGCAGGGCCTTGATTACCACAATGAACCATGACCAAAGAACTTCGATTCTCTACAAACCAGTTACTCAGCTGCCACAACACAACAGTCGATGCCCTACCCATCTAGACAATATCCGCCGGTTGGACTGCGCAGGTACACACAACTGTAGAATGGACTTCTCGAGGTCACCTGTCCCTACATTGATAGGCGCGGGCCCAGAGTCGTCCATCTCAGTAATAAACCCTGACAGTTTCAACCCGAGTATCCTGTTAAAATATGGGACATAGACATCCGACTAATACAAAGGTGGTTCAGTACGAAACACAACAAATACAGGTCTCTATGACCACACAAAATACAGGTCTCTACGACCACACAAAATATAGGTCTCTACGACCATGAACTCTAAGGCCATAGTCCCTGCTGGCTAGTCTTTTGCCTTCTAATCAAGGGTCATCGATCATTCGATGTAATTAAGGGCCCGTGCCAGACCACGGCCTGGAATGTACAAGATCTCAGAATCTCTGGAATAAATTCGCTTTGCGATATCTCTTCTTTTGTGTACTTTGTGAATGCTTGTGATTGTATATGAATGTTTTCATTACTCAGAGCCCCTCCCCAGAGCAGCAGAACACCACATTTCAGGAAAATGCCCCTTGTGTTCATTTTCTAGTCCCAACAGATGGCAAAGTCAGTACGGATACTGAAAGGAAAGATTGTTGAAGTTTTTCTGGTGGTCGATTCCATACCTGGAGAGAGTGCGGAGGCCTCTTTATAGATAATTATTGGAGAGATTTAATTGGATCTTGTTGGGATAATCATTATCTTATCCGGATGAGTGGGATAAGCTTTATCCTTATCTTATCCGGATCAGTGAGATAAGCTTTATCCTTATCTTATTTGGATCAGTGAGATAAGCTTTATCCTTATCTTATCAAGAGGGATAAACCAAGGCAGATAAGGCCAGGCCTCTTGCCAAGCTGAGGGACGTCCTTGCCAGAGACCAGAGACCAGGTTGAGATCAGAGACCAGAGACCAGGTCTACTCACATGATGGGAGCTGCCCATATGTCGGGATGCTCATGACGGGAGTGGTCATATTCGGGAGTGGTCACATTCGGGAGTGCTCATATTCGGGAGTGCTCATGACGGGAGTGGTCATATTCGGGAGTGGTCACATTCGGGAGTACTCATATTCGGGAGTGCTCATGACGGGAGTGGTCATATTCGGGAGTGGTCACATTCGGGAGTGCTCATATTCGGGAGTGCTCATGACGGGAGTGGTCATATTCGGGAGTGGTCACATTCGAGAGTGCTCACATGTTGAGATGCGACCCCTTTCAACGATCACGAGCTGAGCTGCCCACATGTTCGGGATGCGACCCCTTTCAACGACCACGAGCCGAGCTGCTCACATGTTCGGGATGCGACCCCTTTCAACGACCACGAGCCGAGCTGCTCACATGTTCGGGATGCGACCCCTTTCAACGATCACGAGCCGAGCTGCTCGTATCTCTGAAATGCGACCCATTTCGTCAAGCACGAGCCGAGCTGCTCGCATTCGGGATGCGACTGCGATTTCTCTTGAGCATCATCTGCTCATAGCCAAATTTATCTACAACATTCACCATATGAGGTATGGAAAGGTAGAAAATCTAATCTAGGATATCTTAAAGTGTAGGGGTGCCTCGCATATTGTAGAATGCCTGATCCCAAAAGAACTAAATTAGGATCCAGAGCTATCAAGTGCGCATTTGTACAGTATGCACAAAATAGCAAAGCATATAGACTCCTAGACTTAGAGTCTAATACAATCATAGAGTCTAGAGATATTTATTTCTTTGAAAACTCACTATCCTTAGAGTCAAAGGATAATGAAATCCAAACTCCAATAGAGAAACCTAATGGTAGAAGCTCAACAAGAAGTTGAAGCTCCAATGGAATCATGTATGAGTCAAAAGGTAAGAGTAGAAAAGAGTATTGATCCTGAACAGATAGACTCTCATCGTATCTCTTTTCATCTCGTAGAAGGAGACAGAGAGAATGTTACTAGAAAGATACCTATAGTTATGACTATAGAAGATGATCGAACAACCTATAGAAAAGATGTAACTTCTAGAGATTCAGCTTTTTGAAAAGAAGCTATCAATGATGAGATGGACTTGATTATGTCAAACTAAACCTGGGAACTGGTGGATCTACCTCCAGCTTCAAAACCCATAGGGTATAAGTGGGTATTTAGAAAGAAATATCACATTGATGGAACTATTCAAACCTTAAAGCTATACTAGTAGCTAAAGGATTCAGACAAAAAGAAAGAATATATTATTTTGACACATACTCACCTGTGGCGAGAATAACATCTATTAGAATTATGTTTGCTTTAGCATCCATACATCAGCTGTATATTCATCAGATGGATGTGAAGACTGCTTTCTTGAATGGAGACCTCGACGAGGAGATATACATGGAACAACTAGAAGGGTTCGTTCTGCCAGGAAATGAGAAGAAAGTCTATAAATTAATTAAATCATTGTATGGACTAAAACAGGCACCTAAACAGTGGCATGAGAAGTTTGATTCTAAAATACTTTCTCATGGTTTCATGCATAATGTAGCAGACAAATGCATATATTCCAAAACAAGTAGTAACTATATAATTGTTATTTGTTTATATGTTGATGACCTGTTAATAATAAGTAACAAGATGGAAGGTGTAACTGAAACAAAGAAATTTCTGTCTTCCGTATTTAAAATGAAGGATCTTGGACAAGTTGATACCATTTTACGTATTAAAGTAAAAACTTATTGTGGGGGTTATGCGCTATGCCAATCTCATTATATTGAGAAAATAATAAACAAGTTTAAACACCTAAATATTAAAGAAGCGAAAACCCCATTCGATCTAAGTATCAAGTTAAATGAAAATACTGGAAGAACAGTTACACAATTAGAGTATGCGAGTGTTATAGGAAGTCTAACGTATGCAATGCAATGCACTAGACCAGACATCGCATATGCTATGAGTAAACTAAGTAGGTTTACTAGTAATCCCAGTATAGAACACTGGAAGGTAATAGGAAGAGTACTTAGTTATTTAAAAGCAACCAAAGACTTAGGGTTATTTTATTAAGAATTTCCAGCTGTACTAGAAGGATATACCGATGCAAGTTGGATATCGAGTGCAGGTGACAACAAATCCACTACTGGATGGGTTTTTACCTTACGAGGTGCAGTTGTATCTTGGGGATTCAAGAAACAAACCTGCATAACTCACTTTACTATGGAGTCTGAGTTCATAGCCCTTGCTATAACAGGATAAAGAGGCTGAGTGGCTTAGGAATCTTCTTTTAGAAATTTCATTCTATGCGAAGTCGATACCGACTGTTTCGCTACATTGCGATAGTGAAGCCACATTAGCTAGAGCCTATAGCGGCATGTATAATGGAAAATTCAGACATATAAGTCTGAGACATAACTATGTAAGACAATTGATTCAAGATAAAATCATTGCAATTTCTTATGTAAAGTCAAGTAATAACTTAGCTGATTCTTTTACTAAACCTTTAACGAGAGAGGTAGTAAGGACAACATCTAGAGGGATGGGGTTGAAACTCTTTTCAAAAGATTTCATCAGTGATGGAAAACCAACTTAAAGTTAGAAAATCTCTATATAAGGGTTCAATGGGTAAAAACAAATCACTGATACGTGAAAAGTTTCAGCACTAAATTATAAATATATACCTCATCCAGGATTATAGTGCTGGCCGTTACACAAAGAGGGTTGAGTCTTAGAAACTCTTAATGCAGTCCAGTCTTAAGGACAAGTGTCTGAAAGTAACGGAGACACTGGAAGGACTTCACCTATATGAACGTAAAGGTGGAGCCGCCTCTCATGAGAATGAGAGTTTTCTCGGGATCGTTCATGAAACAGGATAAGCACAAGACCATTAAATGTGCTGAGCAAGAATTATGGGAACTTAAATAATACTTAGAAAGTAAGTGTGTGGTATTTCTGGTTGTGTTATCTAAAAATAACTGGTTCAAAGCTGCGGCTACCAGTAATTTCAATAGGTCTTTGAAATACTTACACTAAGGAAGGATTCAAATCGAAAGATATCTTTCTTTATGCATATAATCTTTTATACTCTGGCACACATCTTTTTTTTTGTTTTAAATTATTTTAAAACAAGTGGGGGATTGTTGAAAAAGTTTGTTTGAAAATAATTTTAAAAGTAAAAAATATTGCTTTGGTTTTTGTCCATATCAGATGGGAGAAAGGATTTTTACATCTTTATAAGTAGGGTGTTGTGCACCTTATTTATGGTGCACGGGCTAGGTCTCGGTCTTGGTCTCGGGCACAGGCACGGGCACAAGCATGGGCTCGGGCTCGGACTAGGTGTGAGGGACGTGGGCACGTGAGGTAGTGTGGCTGTAGAGGTGCTAGTGGCGCACTTGGCACTTCGCATGTGTGCATCTTGTCGCGGATGGGTCGCGACCTCTTGGACCGAAGCGAGACTGGTGCGAGTCCGGGGTGCGACAGAGGCTAAGTAGTAGGTCAAGTGGCTGGGTTTGGAATAGAGGAGGTGCTGTGGGTGGGAGGTCTGACAGAGAGACTTCTCTGCTTTTTATAGAAAGCTGCAGGACTAATTAAAGGGACCTGTGTAACTACTCATGCAATAACGGTCCAGACCATGCAGTAACAGCTGCATGTGGCTAGCCCAACAGTCAGAAATGGCTAGCCATTGAGTCTAAATAACCAGCATGCAGGTGTGTAACTCCCACATGCACAATAGTCAGAAACTGCCATAAACGGCTAGTTTCTCACAACAGTCAGAAAACGGCTAGTGCCATTATGGCTCTGAACCAAAATTGCCAGCCACCCTTGCCTATATAAACCGGACAGGTCTGGTTCATTCCAACACAACAACAACAATCACAACTGTCTCTACTGAACCAGCACCCATCTGAGTTTATTAGCCTCTCGGTTTGGTTGATATAAACCAAGCCACTTAGACCAGTGTAGTGGTCTGCTACTGCAAGAAGAAGAAGACTGTCATTCCTTTTCTCTCTTTCTTTTCTTTATCTACCAGACTGTATTACTGAGTTCTATAGTGGTTCCTTCGTTTCTTGCTGAATGCAGAACCACATAAGGCTCGTCATATCCTAGAAGCAATCCGCCTACAACCTATCAGCAGACTCAAAATTATATCGAGTAGGGGCGAATTACGTTTTAAGGACAATGTGTTTTTCACGTGCTTCAGCCTGTCCTTATTTCTCGATTTTTTCAAATTTATTTTCAAAGATAAAAAATTTCTCAACATTCAAGCAAGAGAAAGAGCCTCCATACATGTGGAATTCCATGAGAGGAGAAAATGAGAGAAAAAGATAAGAAAGGAAAAAAGAGAGAGAGAGAGAGAGAGAGAGAGAGAACAAAAGAAAGGAAAATAAGAGAAAAGAAAATAGGAGAGTTAGTCCTTAGAACCTCCATTAATGGAGATCCCAACCAACCATGTGTAAGAACTTAAGCCCTTGATCTTGATGGTGAGTGCATGGTTTCAATTGCTACAACATGTAGCATGTTTTTCCACTTGATCTTCTTTTTTTTGTTTGTTTCTTTCTGAGAAGCAAGCAGGTGGACCCCACCTCTCTTTGATGAGAATTGGGGGGGCCACTGTCCACTCCCTTGGCTGTCCAAGTGGGTCGCAAGGTCCGGCATGCGGATGGCCCCAAGACACATCCTCTTTCGGATACGAGTTTGGGACGTATAGCCCTTTTCCTTGTGCTATGGTGATCCTAGATGGTGGGTCCCACGTCCGTAGGTCCGATGTATGTATTATATATGAGTCCGGAGGATATACATGAGTCCGGATCCTCTGTTGGCAGCAAAGCAGAGAATCCCTGTTTGCTGCCTTTTTATTGGCCAGTGTGATCATGTTGAATAGAGGATGGGACATGGTTGCAGACCTATGATGACATGGATCCAAATTCGTTATGAGTCTGGATCCTCTGTTGGCAGCAAAGCAAGAATGGTGTTTGCTGCCTTTTCATTGGTCCACATCACACTACATGATGTCAGTGTGATCAGGTTAGAAGATGTGACACGGTTGTATACCTATGTGATGCATGAACCAATGAAAAGGCAGCTAAGATGGATTCCGTGCTTTGCTGCTAACAGAGGATCTGAATTCATAATGTATATCCAAGCCGTTTGTCTATGTGCAAGGGTGGGACCCACCCTGTCCAGCCTAGACAGTGGGTGTGGCCTGCCTTGCTGTATCTTTTATAGTGCATGGCCCCATTAGTGGCAGGGGCCCACCTCCACCATTCCTCTCCATCTCTTCCCTTGCCCTTTCTCTATTTTGTGGGGCCCACAGGTGGACCACGTTGTGGACAGCATGCATCTACACACTGTAGTGGCCCACCATGATGTTTATTTTTTGCCAACATGTATTTAAGATCACAGAGTCCTGGATGAGGGGTCCACACATAAATTTGTGCGTGATCTGAAACTGCTGTAGGCCCCACCCGATCCAACAGATCCAGGCCTAGTGGACTGCACCGAGGAAGCAGTGAGGATTGACTGCCTATGGTAGAAACTTCCAAGGGCCCACACGTGGAGCAGATGCAGCGCTCAAGTGGACCCCACTATTGTAAACTGTGGCAAGCAATCACCTACCGTTGGAACCTGTTGGGGGCCATTGTTGAGTGCGTGTAAAGGCCCCACCATGATGTTTTGGGGCCACCTCATGGACATGGCATGGGTGGACCTATGGGTGGTTAATGAACTAAATTATTCACGAACGGTTTGAGCTTGGCTCGATTAAAGCTTGTTTGAGTTCGTTTGATTAATAAACAAACCAAATTCAAACTCTATTTTTTAGTTCAATTAGTAATTAAACCACTTCAGTCAAGCTCATTAGGGATGGTTTATAGTTAAAAAAATCATTGTTCTTTATAATATGATCCCAAGTTATTTGGATTTACTTTATTTTTTTAATCTCCTGCCATTAAATGATTTGGTGAAATATATGAACAAAATGGATATGTAATACATGCATCAAAGTAGATATGGAATACATAACCACTAGTAATCAAATCCAAACTTGAGTTTGAGTTCAGTTTATATAACAAATCAACTTAAATAAATCAAACTCAAACATTAAGATTCAGATTTGAATCAAATTCAAACAAACTCAAACTTGAGTTTTGATTATCAAACTCAAACCATACACTGTGGTATTTGGCTTGGTTCGGTTCGGTTCATTTACACCCATAGATGGCCCCCACAAATGGTGCAGATCCAGATGCTCAAGTGGACCCTACCCAGAGTGCAGCGTTGAAACCCGCCTAAGACCAGCCGTGACTTCTATGCTACACATGCACGCTGGCCATCCATTTTTCCATCTTAATCTGGGCCTTGGGCTCTTACTGAAGCAGATCAAAATCCCAGGTGGGTCCCATGCCAGAATAGTGGGCCCCACAGCAGAAAACCGTAGGGATAATGACGCCTACCGTTGTGGCTGTCCAAGGATCCAATGTGCGGACCCCACTGCTGAAAACAGTGGGGCCCACCGTTGGCACCTTCCTGAGGTCCCCTGTGGTGGTATGTGGGTTATAAGCACCACGTACATCTCTGTAAAAAATAATAATAAATATATAATAATGATGTTAAAAAAAATTAGATGGGGATTAATTGGGATTTCAACGTCCCGCGATGAAACCCCCCGACACACCGTAACGTATGTGTTTCATCTACACCGTTCATCCATTCTGCGAGATCATGTTTGGGCCCACCATGTCAGCATGGCCCACTGGTCAGTGCAGGAACCACGTTTTGTGTGCATGAAATCCACCCCGTTCACTCCTCTTTTTTTTTCCAGCCCATTGTATGGGGCAGATCCAAAACTTAACTGGACCGCACCTTAAGAAAACAGTGGAGATTGACGTCCACTGTTGGGACCTCTTTGGGCCCGCCAGCGCGTGGGGCACGCTGTGGTCCACATCTTCGTATACGTGTTTTATCCTGGCCATCCATGCGAGGCCCACCATGATGTTTGTGCTGTATTCATGCTGGCAGGGAGGCTTACCTGCTGGCCAGCATGTGGGGCCCGCGTGGGTGGCCCACCTAGATGATGAAATGCATATCCCAGCCGCCCATCTGTTTGGTTAGCTCATTTTAAAGCATGGGACCAAAAATGAAGCGGATCCATAGCTCGGATGAACCGCATCCCCTGAAACCGTGTCGGTTGGACGCCCACCATGTACATCTTCCTTAGGGCCTGCCGGGCTGTTTTTAGGGACCACAGTGGCCATGCTTTGTAAACAGCGTGCGCAAGGACGCTGTGGGACCCGCCTCAATGCATGTATTTTATATCCGTGCTGCCCGTCCACTTTGCCATTTCAGGGCATGAGCCCGATAATGGACCCGCTATGAAGTTTAGTTGCGATGCAACTTGGCCATGGGCCTACTTTGATTTATGACGCAAGTAGGACGTGGTAGGTCGATCACCGTCTCCCTAACCGATAGTTCTCGAATCCACGAGAAGAAATAAAAGATAAAAAGAGAAAATAAATTCCAAATAATTGATTTATTGATAATTGAATGAATAAAAACGGAATTACAATGCATATAAATAGGAAACTAAACCCTAGGTAAAGTATCAAAATCCAACTCCAACTAAAACTCCTAGAAAACGCAACTTACTATAAATAGTAAACTTACTATTTATAGAAGTCGTTCAATCCTACTAGAACTCTTGGTTTTCGGCCAAAAATAGAAAGTTATCAAACGGCCTCAACCACGTTGTTCTACGAAATATTCTAAACCCTTTTCATGTTGGGCACTAACTCTAAAATCCTACAGATGCAAAGTTATGATCGAATTAAAACTTACTATAAATAGTAAAAATGAAAATAAACTAGCCTAATGACCGTCGATACGGTCGATTCTCGCGATTTCGGGTTGGACAACCTGGCGTAGCGGGTTGGTTGGCTAAAGTAGCTCGAGCTACCCCAAATTGATATATTATACGTCCCATAACTCATTCCGGATTGTGAGATACGACCGATTCACGGTCCTGACGGTCCGGATCACTTTCGGCCCCGTCCGGTCTTCTTTTGCTCTATCTGGGCCATGAAATAGTCAGCGACCCGTCCTACATCAGTACCAATGACGCAGGTAGGACGTGGTAGGTCAATCACCGTCTCCCTAACCGATAGTTCTCGAATCCACGAGAAGAAATAAAAGATAAAAAGAGGAAATAAATTCCAAATAATTGATTTATTGATAATTGAATGAATAAAAACGGAATTACAATGCATATAAATAGGAAACTAAACCCTAGGTAAAGTATCAAAATCCAACTCCAACTAAAACTCCTAGAAAACGCAACTTACTATAAATAGTAAACTTACTATTTATAGAAGTCGTTCAATCCTACTAGAACTCTTGGTTTTCGGCCAAAAATAGAAAGTTATCAAACGGTGGGCCAACCTTGTCATATGTGTTTTATCCACGCCATGGGCCTATAGTTTGGATGTATGTGTGAGCGCCCGCCGTTCGGGTTCCATACCTAGAGGTGGGCAACGATCCGATCCAAGTCGAACATGGACCAGATCAGATCATTTGACTACTTGAGTGGGTGTGTTCGAACAAACATTCGAACAGGGTGACTTTGTTCAAACTCGATTTGGTCTGACCTAACATATGGATTTCGGACAATTTTTACGAGTTTGAACATATGGATTTCAGACAATTTTCATGAGTTCAAACAAGTTTAAACAATTTCGCTCGATTTTTTTTCTACTTAATGGTAAATACCAATTTGTTCACAAATTACAGATCACAAATGATAAATCACAAGGTTTAAAGTTCCCCATTTCACAAATTACATATAACAAATGACAAATCACAAGGTTTAGCCACAACTAAATCTCCAATGAACCACACTTACAGGAACTGACATTATGATGGCATTAAACATCATTGTGGACTCCAGGGAGATTTCAACTAGTAGGAATTTCCCTACCACCTTTTCCTTATAGTGCGGCCCTGTGGACGCTTGCCTTTTGCGCTCCCGGCCCTCCCTTTCGAAAATGGGGTATGCGCGAATTGTCGTTGTGGCACTGGCTTGCCTCATTTTCGAGAGCTTTTTCGGTTTGTCGTGTTAATATTGAGTTAAACTGGATGAGTTCGTATAAGACTAGAGTCGCCACTAGCCAGTTATTTCGAATCTACAGTTGGCTAGACCCCGTAAAAACGTTAGAGACGGGAATTCGAAGATTCATTCCTCTAAAATGACTCATTTTGATCTGCGGTTAGCGATTCGAGGTAAGGGATCATAGTTACAGGGTGGGAAGGTGTTAGGCACCCACTCTGCCTGTACCGAAGTACGGTCTCTACTTCATAGAATCGAACTAATACTTGAAAGTCTGATTTAATCCTCGTACATTCTCATGAATGATATGATACATGAATATGGGTCTAAACAGTAAGAGTTTCTGATGGGCAGGTTTGATAGGCAGGTTTCCATTAACATGTAAGCCCAGAGCATACGCTCAAATTGACAGGTGCTTTATGCGGAATGCATGTTGTGTGTTTGATCGATCAAAGTTTCTAATGAATGAATTTCGGGTAGACTGGCAAACTTCAGAGCATACTCTAAGATCTGATCAAGTGTTTGTGGTGGAATAATAAGCAGGGGTGTTGGAAGAATAGTATATGTTGTACTTATGCTAGATGCGAATAAGATGATGCTGATATAAGAGTAGTTGAATGGACGGAAGTATCGTAAGGATTTGCTTCGAGCGGTTAAGATTGAGACTTAAGTAGCTTGAGAGACTTGGACCAAGGTCAGGCTGGGCTGGACCAAGGCTAGGCTCTTCTCACTCGGGCTCTCCTTGGTGGAGGAATGGGCTAAAGGGATGTGGAGATGGACTCGAGAATTGGGTTTTCTGGAATATTGAGGTATGCTGTGAATGAGAGAGAACATGGGTATTTATAGCTACGAGCAGTGGCAGTTCCCGTAAATATGTTTGGGCAGCCCCCAGGGGGCCACTCATACGGATGCGCTGCTTCAGCTTCGAAGTGTATGGCCCCCGAACCTGAAGCAAAAAAGCTATAGGTTCGAGGTTCGGAGCTACTCCGAAGCTGTGGCTCGGAACCATGTGAGTTGACTGGGTTTGAAAGATGGCTTGACAAGGTGAGTTGACTGGGTGCAGGGGCTGGACTGACCCGGTGATTTGACTCAGCGGGTTAACTCACCAAGTTTAACTTTTTGGAATTTTTAGACTGGTTTTTCTTATGGATGGTTTTTCGGGCTAGGTGTTTAGGGGTGAGTCGACTGATTTCAAGCTTGAGCTGGGCTATGGATTGGGGCTTGCAAGGGTGAGTTCGGCTGGATTTGGACATGGGGTTTGGGGGTATGGACCTCTATTCATTCAGCTATCTCAACCAACTTTACAGCAGAAGGTAGGGTGTCTACAGGCCCACTTGAGTCTTGGATCTAGATCATTTTTGTCTTACATCCTAAAATCACGATCTCACAAAATGGATGGACGGCATGGATTCCTCACAAACATCACAGTGGGCCCCACCTATATTTCCAGTGCAAGAACTGCGCATGGCTTGTGACGCAAATGTGGGTTGGCTAATGGCTAGTGACGCGAACACCCCCAATAAGCTATTGTCAAAGCTCTGTGGGCCCCACCATGATGTATTTGTTTTATCCACTCCGTCCATCCATTTGTACAACTCATTTTAAGACATTAAACAAAAAATGAGGTAGATACAAAGCTCGAGTGGACAACACCGCAAGAAACAGTGAGGAGAATGATGTCCACCATTGAAACCTTCCTAGGGCTCATAGTCATATTTATTTGCCATCCAACCCCCCCCCCCCCCCCCCCCCCCCCCCCCCCCCCCCTCTCTCTCTCTACACACACACACACACACACACACATTGAGTCGAACGAACGAGTCGAGTCAAGTCGGTCAATATTCGAGTTGAGTCGAACAGGACTATGATTGAAACCGACTCGAATATTTTTTCAAACACACCCTGCACATTCGAACAAAGTTCGAATAAGAAGACTTTATGTTTGAACAAAGTTTTACCGAGTCGATCTGAATGGTTAAGCTTTGTTCGTGTCCAGCTCTATCCATACCACACCTCTGTTGAGCCTACCTTAGGCTCGTTCGTATTAGATTATGGGCCGCCCTCTTGGACTTTGATTGGATATAGTTGTAGGGTCCACTTTGATGTCCGCATTGGGCCTACCGTGAAAGCTTGTGGACACTACGATCGCCGCCTCATTTACTTGTTGTATGCGATTAGGCCCGTTTGTGTTGAGTGGGCCCAATGGTTCGAAAGCCCACTCAAGTGTGTAACCTTGTGGGGCCTCGTTATACCTGAAATCTAAGTGGGCCTCACCTCTTGATTGAATGGTGCGTTACATTTATGTTGATGCGGCACTTCCTTTATGTTTAATGTTGCGTTGCACTTATGTGGTTATGGTGTGGTTACCTTATGCTTGATGCGGCACTTCCTTTGTGTTTAATGTCGCGTTACACTTATGTGGTTATGGTGTGGTTACCTTATGCTTGATGTGGCATTATGATTAAGTTGATGTGATGTCATGCTTAAGTTCCTGTGACACTTCATGTTAAATGTAACATTACTCTTATGCTTGTTATGACATTGCACTTATATTGATATAGCATTTCTCTTATGCTTGATGCGAAACGACATTACATACCACATGTATGGTTGGCTACATGATTGTACATCGTCATACTTCATCCACATCATGTGTGCATGACATTGTATGATGTTTTGATCATGATTGAATATAGTCGAATTTTGAACACAGTCCAATAGGTGGCATCTCTACTGGCTAGTGGACCGCAGTTGGTACTTATGATATAGTTTTGGCTTGCCTATGCGTGACAATGTTTGTAGTGAATGTCCCTATGACTCAGGGCATTTTTAGGGAACCCATATGAGATGGGGCCACCTTGCATGTATGCAAGGATTGCATGACATGGTTTATGGACTCATGTATTAATGCATTTGCATGCACATCCCAGTGACATTGAGGTATGACCACCATAGATTTATCGTAGTTAGCGGTTATGGTTGTAGACACCAAAAATTAGTTATGGTTACAGGGTGTGCAAGATGTCCGTGGGTGAAAATCTCCAAACCCTGTGATACCATGGGATGCTCCAATGTCGAGATAGAACACGAGCACCCTAGTGTCACACACTAATTACCTACATATCCCACTATGTCAGGGTCAGTTGAAAAGGGGTTCGGTCCTCACATGCTTGAAGATTGTGGTGGCAATTGAGGTTATGTTTGACCAGCTTGGAAATGGGTTTGTTACTGATATGTTAGGTAGGATTTAGCATAGCTATAAGCCTTCCATCACTGTGGTAATGAGGTCTTTGCTCTCATTGGCTTGGAGTACAAGCCTTAACTAGCACTAGATCCCTGTGATTTCAGATGAGAACCACACTGAGATATGAATGAGATATTAGGACTGACATTATTGCATTGCATGGCTGCATATGAGAAATGGGTTTGTTACTGGTATGTCAGGTAGGATTTAACATAGTTATAACCCTTCCATCGTCGTGGTAATGAGGTCTTTGCCCTCATTGGCTTGGACTACAAGCCTTAACTAGCACTAGACCCCCGTGATTTCAGATGAGAACCACACTGAGATATGAATGAGATATTAGGATTGACATTATTGCATTGCATGGCTGCATATGACATTCAACCCAATTGGTATAACAGGTTGCACATGTGAACATTAGCATTATTGGTCCTCTATCTTTGTTGCTTACTCTAATATTGATATTGATATTAATATGGATATTGTTGTGATGTATTTGTCATATGCATTGCGCGCGCGCACACATACACTCTACTGGGCTTCGTATGAAAGTTCATGGATGTTAGCTCATTTTTTTTTTCAAAATGTGTTGAAGTGTAGCTGTTGGCGATGCTGGAGCATGCTCCTCGATTCTACGCTTTGCGACTCTTGTATTTCCCTTGTATCGACATTGTATCTAAGTCGTTCTATAATAGAGATGTATGTTGCTTGTGGAGTTTTTATGATTATGCTCAGTTGCAAAAGTTTTCCTAAATCCTCTTTGTGGAAAGCCAACTTTGGGAGTTAGTGTATGAGCGTTGAGTGCCAGAATTAGGGTTCTATGGAAGCTGTCAGCACCAGATTCAGGTCATAGCGCCGGGAACCAGAGTTGGGGAGTGACAAGCCTTGTCTCATCCACATGGCCATTAGATTAGGGCTCACATTAGTTTTCCAAGACAAATATTCCAGCACTCAGGTACTAGGCTTGGTGGAAAACCACTTAATAAGTCTATGACACATTAGATCTTTGCCATGGGCATATTCTTAAGAAATCAGTGGATACCTTATTGGCCTATATAGAGATCAACGAATCCAGGTAAATGGACTCAATCACGCTCACATTTATTACCCACATGGTAACATCGCAAAGTAAGCCAAAGTGCATACTACAAGTTCTTAACCCTTACCCATTCTCATGTTTGAAGATTAATCAAAATTCCAATGCGTCATCAACTCTAATCTAGTCTAGGTAAATAGGTATCCAAGTTGTTGATTTGATCTCAATCCATCAATGTAAGTTTCTGTTAGATCAAATAAGATCTTGAATTTATGGCATACTCACACTCTCATGTAGGGTATGGTGAAGGCATTTACCAATACCAAGTTGAGCTTGATGGTGGGGACTGTCCATCTTAACTCGAGGTAGTCTTTTAACACATGATGCCCATATCACTCATCATATGATAACTACATGTTTGTCCTAAAATCGATAATGATCACGGTATAATAGGGTATTGAGATCTATCGACCATAATTCTTCCTTAATTATTATCCATTGTGTCTAATCCTTAATTCTCACAGACAATTAAAAGAATCACCTCCTCTCAACTTGTATTCATGCATCCTCAAGGAATTCGGATTGTCTTGGCTTTAGCAGGATTTTCTTACTTGCGGACGCCTAATTGGTTCAGCTTACCACACGTCAACACTAACTGTATTAAATGCAGCAGTGCCGACAACATCAATGCTAAGCTGGGCCAATCAAGTAGCCAGTAAATGGAAAGATTCTGTTAAAGCCGAGCAAACAATTCATACTCATCAGGCTCATCCTCAAGATAACACTAGAGTTAGGATCCTCTGTTGGCTGCAAAACAGAAAATTCCTGATTACAACCTTTTTATTGGACCACGTCACACCACCTGACCCAGTGTTATGAGGTTGCACTGAGGATGTGATGTGGCTGCTGATGTGGTTGTAAGGGGCGCAGATTAGGCACTCCTCGAGCTTGTCCCAAGCTCAGGTTTGTGTCACATTTGTAGTGGTGAAAGGCAGAGGAGACCTGCCACATCAGCAAGCCTGACATAGTTATGCCACGTCTCCTCTCTCCCAATGCCCACACACCACGAACTAGCCTGTCCTGCGCTTGGGACAGGCTCATTAGTACCTAATCCACATGTCCTGAGCTCGAGATATGCTCGGGTAGTACCTAATCCACGCCCCGGTTGTAAGTGTGATGATATGGACCAATAAAAAGGGTGCAAATAGGGATTTATAGGGGATCCAGATTCGTGTGTACTATGCACTCTAACCATTTGCTTTGACAGCTTACCTTACGGCATGATCCCAGCTATGAGAGATCTCAAGACTCAGGTGGGCCACACCACACGAAACAGTAGGAATGGAATCGGCCACCGTTGAAACCTCGTAGGGCCGCAGTGATGTTTACATGCCATCCACACCGTTGACAAGGTTATTTTCATCCGGATGAAGGTAAAACACAAATATCAGCCTGATCCAAAACTTCAGCGTCTACCGGGAAGGTTTCAATGTTGGGCGTTCAATCCGCATTGTTTATGCGGGTTGTTTACCACTTGAGTTTTGCATCTCCCTTGTGTTTGAGCTCATGCCTGAAATGAACCGGCGAAACGGATGGACGGAGTGGATGTAACAAAGAAAAGATCATGGTGGGCCACAGAGCTTGGGGTTCCAGGGAATGATGGGCAAGTCGCGTCCCTTATCTATCGGAACCGCGAACGCTTTCTCTCTCTCCATTGATGAGTTGTCTAAGCAGCTTTACCAGTGGAAGTAGCATTTGGAAAACACCCCGTTTTCTTCCTTCCATCTTCCTCTCTAGGTCCCAAATTTCCCGCCAAATCTCTCTCTCCATCCGCACTGGCAAACGAGGGGGTGGGTCCCACTGTGATGTATATGTGAAATCCACTCCAACAATCAGGTGTGCCACCCATTTTAGGTCCACGGCCCAAAATTCAGGCGGATCCGTGATTCGGGTGGGCCACACCAATGGAAACAGTTGGGACGGGATGCCCACCCTTGATTTTGTACGGGGCCCACGCGAGCTGTGTTTGTGAAATCTAGTCCATCCATTAGGTGCGTCACCCAATGCTCCGCCCATTGGCCTCCGGCCATTCTGCAATTCAGCAAGGTCACATTCACCGATTGGCCTATTTTTGGCCCTGCCCCCAATGTGACGCGCTGCATATAATGGTCGGAAGAGATTTCACATACACGTTTCCATGGGGCCCACCCTGTTGTTCGCACGGATGACTCTCTCTCTATCTATATATACATGTATGTATGTATGTGTAGATATATACACACGTACATACGTATGTATACACATACGTACATATATATACGTACATACATATGTATATATGTATGTATATCACGCACACGCATGCACGCACACACACATGCATTCATATGCACATGCATGCATATACGGGCAGTAGCATAGACTTTCCTTTTTTATGTGGAGAAATGATCAGATCCAGCGGCTGTCATATGATTCAGCGGTTTTTTTTTTTTTTTTTTTGATGTTGTAGCCCACCCAATGAGGGAAGGAAATAGCTGTGGAAGTTCACATACAGCTGCTGTATCTGATCATTTATCCTCTCTGCCAGCAGCATCCGCCAATTTGCAACCATGGGCTCTGCTTAAGCCCTCATGGTGGGTTAGCGCGAGATCCTGGCCGTTCACTAGGCAGGTCATCATGGGAATGTGCCCGAACCCAAAAAAAATCTGGATGTTGAGCTCATCAGGTAGTCCAGTTGAATGTGAACATATGCACATTCAATGCTTAACCACCCACCAGATGAACGGCCGAGATCTTGCACGCTTGTGTGGAACTAGTGTTTGACATTTGCGAATGTGTTTTAAATAGCTTCGCTATGAAGCATGCAGCTTACACTACTTAGCGCGTAATTGAGCCTTAACGCCACGTAGCTCATGAAAATACCTTAATATGATACATGCTAATTTTACTTACTCTACACACTACATAGCCTATGATACATGCTGCATAGCTTATGCTTCATGTTATATTTCACTAAATAGTAAAATCAAATGATGTTTCCAGTTATTTATCACATAAAACATTTTTTTGAAAATAAAAGTTAGTTAATTTTTTGATGATTTTAGTAAAAATAATATAAGTAATAGTATTAAATCAGTTAGGTTGCTCGTTCTTTATCTTTATACTCAATCTTTGCCTCTTTTTCCTATTATTTTAAATGTCGTCAAATTTCACTAAATTCCAATATTAATCAGACTAATTTGGTGCAATTAATATTATATAATTTCATGATATTTGGTGTAACCATGCACAACCTTAATTAAAAATCTAGAAGTAGCGTGTAGCATAAGTAGCTCAAGCCTCACGCTTCAGAAGGGGAATGCTACACTACATGCTATTTGCTATTTAAAACACTATTCAAAGAGGGACACAATTTTTGAATTTTTTATTTAAATTATTTTTATTAGGGTTTGGAATTGCAATTGCTGCAATCAAGGTCAGATGGAAAAGGAAAAAGCAAACTCGATGCTGTTCCCCGAGGTTGTGATTGGAGACCTGGAATTGTTAGAAAAGAAGAAGGCTGCAATTCGGAGTGCCGGTCCAAGCAAATTGCAGGTTTTTTTTGTTTGGTTTTTTATTTTTTTATTTTATAGTTTATAGATTTGCTTGATTTTGAATTTAGTAACTTCCTTCTCTCGTCCTGAATTTTATTTCAGTTTCTGTGAGTGGCTTTCTATTATACACCATTTAAATAGATGGGCCAAAAAGATGCGGTAGACGATCATAGCTTTATGATTGTTGCAACTTTTGCCCTTCAACATTGAACTATTGCTCATGTTCTTGCTCAGCTATCCCTTTCTTTTTCTCTTCTTCTTCTTTTTTTTTTTTACCTAACTATCCATTTGCTGAAAATTGATGCGACACTCAAATAGTCTGATTGCTGCAATTTTTCAGTTATGGGTCATTGATGCGGTGGCCGGTAGATCAATCGTTGTGATCATCCTAGAGAAGTGCAATGTGTATGGCAATAGATGGAAGAGAGGGAGAGAGCCTAATGCTTTCTCTAGGTGGTTATAGATTTGATCTTTTCCCTTTTTCTTTCGGATAAGATGGGATTATGAGATACAAGCGAAAATTGGATGTCTACCACTTACTGGTATGAATTGCTTTTGGGATACGCTCCATCCGCATCACCATCATCGTCATCATAGCTTTGTTTGAGCTATTTTTGGGTCCATTGTAGCCCATCCACACGGTGCAAACCAAACCAATGGTCGTGATCATTGTATAGAAATGTCAACAGAGATGTTTTTTATGTTACTCAGGTATGGTTGTTGTTGGGTGTGGTAGTAATCTAGATGCCCAATTCGCTTGAACCTCAAGCTATTGAAAATAGCAATATTGAGTACCTTTAGCATTTTTTTTTTTTTACCATCATTTCTTTACATAATTTTGTAACTTTCTTTAAAATTTGAATTATCATATCTAGTATGGATGCACCATACGATTGTTACTAGAGTAAGAAGAGATGTGGGAAATGGATTCGTGAAATCTTTCGTTAGGACGATTGTTGTTGTATCTAGCTAGAACTCAGTAGATTTGTTAAAAGAAGAAGCAAGAAATGTTTGTATTGGGAGAGGAAACGAGTCCAGCCACATGTCAAATCTGACTGCAGGTGCCCTATGGGGTTTGAAGGATCTACATGTCGTAGGATTTTCTGAGCTCCAAGAAGTGTGCCTGCAGAGTAGTATTCCTCAACAACATCCTCATTTGCAGCGTTTACAAATTCGACGTGGAAGTTATGGTGGGAAATGAATATCATAAAGAGATATTACATGTATATCTCAAAGAAAAGCGATGGAAACACATGGTTTGCGCATGGCCTGTAGACCACATTTGATGGGCCCCTTCATGTATTGGTCATCGCCGAAAATCACGATAGTCATATGATCCTAACCATTCAATTGCATTTTTCTGGGGAAAAAGAGAGTAAAAAAGTTGGTCGGATGCTCACAATAAATGGATAGAAATCCTCTATTCAAGCAGTTAGGATTTAGCATTTTACGGCAGGGGTTGTTTTGGATAAAGACCCATCAATGACCATGCTCACCAGACGAGCAGTGTAGATGTCATACACATATACCACGTCTCCATTGAGTGCATATGAGGTGTCTGTGATATTGGCATGTGAGGTCAGCGTTCCTCATAGGTTATGAAGCTATACACATCTCCATTGAGTGCATGCGAGATGTGTGTGATATTTGTGATCCCTTTGTGAATGGCTTTCTTGTCTTCTCTAACTTAGGGGCCGTTTAGATAAAAGTAAATGGAGGGAATTGGGAGTAAATGAAAGTAAATGAGATTTTGAGTGTGTTTGAATAGAAGTAAATGCATGCAAATGAAATGAAATTGAAGTAAATGGGCTTGTAAATGGAATCCTCTTTACAAGAGAGGATTTGGAAGTAAATGGGGGTGAAATGCCTTTTTGAGCTCCCTTGGAGAGTAGCGCGACTAAACAAAGGTGGCACTACGCACATGTCCACCATACACATGACATGCTAATGATGTTCCAAAACCATTCAAATACCAGCTACATCACTAAAATCACACCAATAAAATGATCCAAACCATCTAAAGGTTGGCCATCTAAATGGACAGGTTAAAAAGCATTGGCAAGTTACTTGTTTGTGATCCTTATTTTTGTGGCCCCCTTGAGGCTCAAGATTTTTTTATTTTTGGCTAAATTATATATTTCAATGGGCTTAATACAATCAATTTATTAAATATCACACATGTACACTAATTTGAGATATTAAAGTTGATTTAGGATATCACATATGTTACTGTGAATATATTGAAAAATTCCAATGTGTTCCAAATCCTCCCATTTACTCCTATCCAAACAAAATATTTGGATTTTAAATGCATTTCATTTACTCCATCCAAACACATGCTATTACCTCCAATTCCATTTCCCATTTACCTCTATTTACAAGCTCCCAAATGAGCCCTTAAGAGCACCCACAAGCTAAGTGCTAACTTCCCATGGACCCAGCACTTTGTCTATATATCACTCCAACTACATTTTGAGTTTGCCCCTTAATTAGATCCAACCATAAGATCAACACAAGCCCCCTACTAATGATCATCAACTCAAACAAGTAACTGGGATCCACAGCTTCTTTATCCACATAAGTCTTTTATTGTTCATCCGCAGCGCGTAAGATCATCATCATTGTTATAATCACCATTGACACCATGGACACATCGTCATCATCTTCATCTTAATTGTAATTGAATGTCTGAGATGCATCTCTTCTGATAATTCTTGCTTTTATGGACAACCTGAAATCTCCAAGATGTCTATCACAGTGTTGTTATCTTCTTCAGTTCCAGCTCGGAAGCTAGCTTCAGAGCATCTTGAAGAATTTTCATTAGAACCCTAAGCTGTGCTTGTTGTGCGGCATGCCTTGTGCCAACTGAAGATTATGAAGTTGTGCTCCCCTGAAATGCAGCAGATTGCAGCATTTAATTGCACCTTTTTTTCTAGAGTTTTTGATGAAATGGGTGTATTTTTCATCGTTGTGTATTTTATCCTCGTTTTATTCTTCTTGAATATCAGGAACTCCATTATCTTAGAGATTTTCGATGTGATTTGTACCTTTTGTTTCGTTTGAATTTCATGAAGTTTTCCTTTTCTCCTTTTCCTTTTATCCTGGGATACATCTTGATTGTCTTGCAGAAATACATTTTTGTTCTAGAGATGTTGATGCAATGCTTGCTTTTCTTTTCCTACAATTTGTCTTTTTCATTTTGATTGAATTTCAGGAACCACATTCTATTGCTAGGTATTTTTCATTTATTCACATTTTTATTTCATGTGCTCAATATTTCTTGAACTTTAGGAAATGTCCTTGTTTTTAGAGATCCTCCCCTTGATAGATGTTTGCTGAAGAGTATAATGTAATCCATGCTGTTCTTTTCGTATCTTCACGTCTTCCGATTTAAAAATTCAGGTGATTGCAGATTTTGATGCAACACTAACAAAGTACTGGGTTAACGGATGTCGAGGGAATTGTAAGTTGCTTATATTTCATGTTTTGATGAGGTTTTCTTTTTTATTTTGGATATTTGGTTTGTTTGTGACGATCTCTAATTTTATGATTAGCCAGTCATGGTCTCTTGCAGCAGGGCAATCCCAAGTATGACAGAAAGAGAAAAGAATTGCATGACTATTATCATCCATTGGAATTCTCGCCAACAATTCCCATCGAGGAGAAAACAAAACTCATGGAAGAGTGGTATGACTCTCTCTCTCTCTCTCTCTCTCTCTCTCTCTACACACACACACACACAATCTTTGCTTTGATTGATTACATGCTTAAGAATTTTCAGCTTAAGTATGATTTCCTTTTGTTCATTGTATTTAAACAACCTTTTTTCTATGTCGTCTGAAAATGTAGATTTTTTTAATATTGCTTTTTTCTAGGACTCTTTTCCCTCTTTCCTTTGTTACCTGTCATCGTTCTTCTTCTTCTTTTTTGTTTTTCTCTCTTAGGGCCTCTTTGGCATCAAGACAATGGGAATTCTTTTCCAACTTCTCTATCTGATAATTCACCAACTCTAGCCTGTAGGATTGAGAGTTTCAGCCCCTCGAAGCTTTTTGTTTGTAATGCCTTCGCCACAGATGAGAACCCCCTCTGCCTTCTCCAGACGCACAAAGGCAAAGCCCCTAGCCTCCCTGTACACGTTCTGTCTCAGCACCACCACCTTCCTCACCAACGCGACTCTGCCAAACACCCTTTTGAAGTTGAACTCTGTCCACCCCTCCAGGAAATGTTCCACAAAGAGAGTGGGGAGCTTAGGGAGAGGCCCAAACGATGTAACTCCCTTGTTCCCCTCCGACTTCCTTTTCTTTTGTACCCCTCCCGGGACCAGTGTTCGAAGTTTCGGTATCGCTACAAGTTTCGCTAGCCGGGGATACGGAAACAAATCGATATCGCCGATAATATCGCTGATAACCGGAATTGCGGGGAAAATGGGAAAAACAGTGGAATTTTCATTGAAACCTCAGGAGTTGATAAAATACACATATTTAGGAATAAAAAAATTGCATAAAGAATGCATACATAATAGGTTTCTATTTAATGGGGGCCTAAAAGCATGTGTTGCCGTAAGAAGTCAGTCCAATCATCTCATCATCCAAAATCTGAACTTCCATCCAAACATCCATTGATATTTCAGAATATCGGTAGCACATGAAATTTCCAAACAAATCGTTAACAACTGAAAAAGAAACTAAAGATTGTGGTCTCGTTATTGTCATGTTACGATAATGATAATATCGTGATATTATCAATGTTATCGTCAACAAATTGAACGCTGTATACAACCATGCACTCATAAAAAAATATGAAATGAGAATTTTTTAAATATATAGATTTTTGGCATATCGATACATTGGCGATATTATCGAAATATTGCAGATACATTGACGATACAAGCGACACTTAGAATTTACACAGTAAAAAATATTGGCGATACATCGATGGGATCAATGTATTGACAATAAAAACGACGCCTGGAATTTACACAATTGAAAATATTGACGATATTGACAATAAAATAGTGATACATCACCGATATCAAGAATTTTTTATACTATCAGTGTTATCGGTATCGCTACCAGTGTTATCGGTATCGCTACCAGTGTTATCGGTGTCGCTAAGCTAGAAATAGAGATAATATCGGGGATATTTCGATAATATCGGAGATAATGCAAACACTGCCCGGGACACACACACACACACACACACACACACACACACACACACACACAATAACATGGCTTCTTGCCGTTTGCACACCCCTTATCTGGTTTCTGTCTCTTTCCTACTCAATACCTAGCTTCGGTCCCCAGACTTTCTCCCTCTACCCCAACAATGGCCCATAGCTCGTTGCCCCCCATTCCCCTATGTGCTATACTGATGTAGTTTTTCTCTCTAACTTTCCTTCTCCGCGAGCAGCCTCTGAGCACTCTGCCAATTTACCTCGTGTCCTTCTTTGAGAAGCACTCCTCTGATACACGTCCTATCCTACCTTGCATTCGATAATCTCTGTAATTGTGGGACAGACATGTTTCTATGTCAAATTTGGGAATGAAAAGAACACTATAGCTGAAGCTGTTTGTATGTCATGAGCATTCCAACTCGTAAAAGAAGGTTTACTAGTCCGTTAGATGACCTTCTCCACAAGAAGGGTGTTTTGTGCGGTTAAATGGACTCATCTAAATGTACTAAGTGCCCATATCATCACATTTCAATATCCCACACTCAGTGGATTTGGGTGGCAGAGTGGTGGCCTTCTTTTCATGAATTGTGCATGGCATAAATTTACATGTACAAGAGTTTGATTACTCTCTTCTCAGTCTAAATCTCTTTCACAGAACCCATTCAACCCCAATAAACTGTTTACAACCTTTATAAATTATACATACATTATTACCCTTTTAAAATGGTTAAGATATATTGCTGAGTTAATAGATCTTGTGATTTGTTTTTTCTTAACAAAGCTGTAGCAATATTACGTTACAATTACAAGTCATGGCACTTTTTCCCATACCTGTTCACCATGATTAACCTTTGCAACTGATTTTGATGTTTAAATATTGTTATCATCTATGATTACTTTTAAGTCTTGTTATTTTACCCATCACGACTGGCATTCATCTGTCTTTCGTCAGAGGAAACAAGACTCTCAGACGTGTGCTTCCTACTCAAATGGAGGAAGACCATAGACCATAGTCTTGTCCCTTGTTGCATGAATCTTTGGGTCCAATAACTTCAATTTTGTTTTGCGCTGGCTTTGAAATATAGTGATTATTGGATGCTTTGGGTCCTAAAAAAGTGTTTTCTACTTCTGTTGCTGCTTTTACTTGCTCCACTTTTTCTGCTCATCCATTTACTGCAGTACAAAGAATTCCTAGAAATCTTCAAAAAGAGTTACTAGCGATCTGAAATACTTAGAGAACAAAAGTAATGTTGACTTGGAAGCTTTTATTCTACAGTCATGGTTATTCTCAACAGTATTAAAGTTGACAATGTAAAATATGAGAATCATATAGCCCTTGTAAATTAGTTGCTACCAGTCAATGTTGTCAAAATCTTACGATTTACGATTTACGATATACGATTTTAGCCGAATCTTAAGGAAAGCAATTTGAATCCCAACCTTGAATCCCTTTTTATACGAATCTTACGATTCTATAATTTGAAATTTACGATTTATGATTCAAATCCCGATTTACGATTCAAATTATACTTGTTCTCTTCTATTTTAAGCTTCACTTGGCTTTAATTTTATGTTTTTTAAATTGGTCGAGGCTTTAAGAATTGTTTAGAAAAAAGTAACTTATTTTATTTGTTCTTTATAAGAGATTAAATGATATATATTCTCTTCAATGCTAAACAATGGAGCTTTTTTTGTGATTTATTACTTCTTAACTAGTCGAAATACCAAACTGATGTATGACTTACCTGTATTGTTTTTATCGATGGTTACAATCATACTAACTTATATACATTGTGGAATGATGCTTACAAATCAAAATATCTTTTTTTTTTTTTGTCTACAATATCATAGGCTACTTTTGCACCATGATTATACATTCAAGAAAGGTAACAAGAACATAAATTATTGAAGGACCCTTTTATTTTTTTAAGGGAAATTTCTTGAAAGATATATATATATATATATATATATATATATATATATATATATATATATATATATATATATATATATATATATATATATATATATTATTATTATATTATATTATATAAAGGAAAAAGAATCCTTTAACACTATCATGACATATTACTTGGTGCACATTGATGGAAAAAGGAAGAATGGTGATTTTAAAAAAACTTTGTGATTTATTTATATTTTTATTTTTTTTCAAAATTTTAAGAAATTAAAAAAAATAAAAAATCTTATGATTTACGATACGATTTGCGATTCGATACGATTCAACCCCTGCTACGATTTGCCATATGATAATGACTTCAACAACATTGCTACCAGTTACTATATTCACCGGGAATTGCGATCATACACCTTTTACTCTTAAATTGAAGTGTTGTACACACGCCAATGAACAATCTGGAACTGTTTGTGCAGAAAATAATGTCGAAGGTTGGTAGCTTTAATTTGTTGTACTTCCAAAGGAATATATCAAATTTGGTTGTTTGATTGTGCGTTGGTTGAAGAAAATTTCAACAAGGTTTTGAATGATAGTATTGTTGGGTGTATTGATTGGGCCTTTTGGTAGGGTAAAAAAGATACGATATAGGGCATATCGGGTTTGTATCGGACAATACGTGCCCATATCAGCCAAAATTTTCTTTGGCAAAAAAAAAAAAAACAGGAAAAATGTAAAACATCTAAATTCTTTCTTTCTTTTTTATTTTTAATATGTAGTAAATGGTATATTAGATCATTTTTTTTTATATATAAAATGTTTTCTGTTAGCTAGACATATTGAAAGTTAACCCAATATGTTCTATTTGTTACGTTGCGTGCCTTGAAAAGCCAATGTGATATTGACCATTGATCATGATGACCATGGGTCCCGTGCATGCTATAAAAAAAATGTTACGTAACAACTATAATGGTGGGAACTAATACAGGGTTGTAATGCTCACTTTGAAAAAAATGGCCCATAACTGGCTGATACAGGCCCTTAACAATCCGATAAGGGGCCGATACCTTGGAATTTTTTTTAGTTGTGACAGGGCTATAACGGCCCGTATGAACCTTGCTCTTGTGTGGACATGTTATTAATGTGATCACTAATATGTTGTGTTGGACAGATTTTAGTATCCTGTTATTCCATGACCTTGTCGCAGGTTAGGATGAATCTACGACTATTCTTATGTGGTCATCCTATGTGAGGAGATCGATGATCGAGTCGGGATGTAAAGTCTTCACCATCAGGCTCAACAACAAGTTGTTGCCTTTTGCCTTACCACACATGGGAGTGTGTTTTCATGAATATGAGTCTTGTTATTAGACCCTTTGAACACTTGCATTGGAGGATCGCTCCAAGTCTCTGGATCAGAAGACCCATTATGTCTGGTCCAAATTGACTTGTGTACTTATTAGCTTGACTAATCCTTAGACCTATGGACATATGGGGAGTTCAAGTTCCTAGTGTAATGTGCCTTGGCCCTCATCACGAGGTCACCCTGGTGGCTCTATATGTGGGTGTGATTGTGTTTATGCATTAGGATACCGCTGGGGTCCATATGATTAAATAAGGGATTCACTAGTTGTCTAAGAACACTTTAATGGCCTAGATCTTTATGATTGGACTGTTCATCAAGTTGTTTTATAGCTGGGCCCGGTACTTAAATGGTTTCAAACGTTTTTCTAAATGGTTTCAACTGTTGATCTTTTGTTTTAACCACTAAAAATGTTTTAATTGCACTTGAAGGATATCTGAGGGTTAAGACCTTGAGGTTCACTCATTGATTCGCATAGGTATTAGATCAAGAGTGGATGATCATGGTCAATGGCGGGATTGGGTCAATTTAGGTACATGGATAGGTAGGATCACTGACTTTTGATTGACTACAACATACAAATATGGATGAGGTGTATCATCACATATGCATCTCATAAAACCCTAACTCCTCTTTGTATAGAGAGCCTATCCTAGGGAGCCTTGGATGTACCTACCACCTGCGGGCGTTATAGATTGCCATCTCTCTCCCTTATCATCCACACATGTGGGTTCACTTGTCTAGATGGCTCTCGGGCACACGCCCTTGGTCTTGTTGCAGGGGTTGTGTGCCTGGCATCTCAAACAGTTCTTGTCTGGGATAATATCTAGACATAATCCTAACCGTAGGATTTTTGTTTTTCATATTAGAAACTTGATAATATCTAGATGTGGATCTATCAATTAGTTGTTATTAAAATATTAAAATTTTAAATTGTAGGATTTTCGTTTTTCATATTAGAAACTTGATAATATCTAGTGGGGATCTATCAATTAGGTTTTATTAAAATATGAAAATTTGATTTTTTTTAATTTCGCTACATTTCGAAAATTGTCCAACATTAGTTGAGCATAAATCAAGCATGATTTGGTGGATTAGGGCCCATTACTAATGAATACAACAAAAAGAAGATGTAGAAGAAAAAAATGATGGATTATCCCTTCTTCCAACATTTCCCAAAATGGTCCATAGTGATTTGATAGTTGAACCCACTCAAATCTTGTTTTTTGATCCTCAAAATAGACCTAGATCTAGTTTAACATTAGTTTCTAAGCTTCTTTCATGGTTGAAATGAAGCAATAAGTGAGACAATTGAGAAGAATTTGAATTTTTTTTTTCAAATGGGCCTTTATGACCATATCAGCCTGTACTGGCTGTAACGACCCTATAGTGGTGATGGCATGAGGTGTATCAGTCTGTATCAACTGATATGGCTCATTTTTTTTTGTGAACGGACCGGTTCACCTTGTGTCGCGTAATGGAGGTGGCCGATGCGGTTACGATCATAACTGATATTTAAAACCATGCTTTGGATAGAGCCTCTTGGTTGTTTCACTAATAATTTATTTCACTTTAACTGGTTTCCCTTGGAATGACATTGGGGCATCATTTCCACATGAATGCGTTGGTATTTACAAAAGGACACTTGTAATGCATTTCAACAGCTTGAACTTGTCATGCCCTCATTGTTATCAAGTTTTTCCTTGAATAGAATATCAAGAACCTAAAGATGCTATTTACATCATTACAGGTGGGGGAAAACCCATGCTCTTCTTATTGAGGGTGGTCTCTCCTATGATGCCATAAAGAAATCTGTGGCCGATGCCGTGATTGCTTTTAGAGAGGGCGTAGCTGAACTGTTTGAATTCTTGGAGGTAGAGAGCCATCATCTGTGCTTCGTTATTTGTTCAAACCTTAGAAACTGGATGTATACAATTTCCCCATTTAACTCGGGCAACTCAATAAGACTTCAATTGTACCCAGCTGATAGTTTGAAAGCTTGGAATCATCTCATTGAATTGATGAAAAATATGACAGCTATATAAAAAAAATGAGCCGACCCATAATTGCCACTGTTTTCTTAATAAAATCTTAGTTGGTGTTGGGTCTTGGAGCCGATTTTTTAATCAAGTTGATTTCCTTATCATGGACAAGTCCACATGGTTCCCGTACACTGGTCTGCACATGTTCCTGTGGATTTATAAGGCTACATTTTGATGTGCAAGTGAATAATTGTGAAAAATCATTTTAATCAGGAGGGAATGCCAAAAATTAATGATGTTCCCTACAATTCATCGTGCATGCTGATTAGCCTGCCGATTGCAGTTCCATTCCTTTAAAATCCTACTTGAAAGTAATTTGATTGCAATCCCATCCCTCAATATGAATGCTAAGGAGGGAAACCATAACTTGGTTATTTCCATTTTATTAGACTAAGAACTGCAACTCAAGTCAATGGCGCATCCAAACACACCCTAAGCGAAACTTGACTTTGAACTGTCCTACTTTGCATTGCATCCTTTTAGAATCAGTCCAAAGTAATTGTGAATCATTTACTTAGCATTGGGAATAGGAACATTTCCATTAGGTGCAATTGCTAATCATCAAATTTGCTAATGACCTTGTTTCTTTCACTAAAATAGAGGAGGCACGTGGAAAGGTGTTTGTGAAAAGGGAAAGCCATTCAGCAGACTACCTCATGCAGTCAGGGTTTACCAAATGATCAGCTTGTATTTAAAGGTGGAAGGCCAGCTGGTGTTTCCAGTGTTCTTTCAAACAGGGCCCTAATTATTTATACAACTGGTGTTGTACTTTCAGTTGGACGAGTAGAAGGTTTTACCTGGGAAAACAAGAACATATAGCAAAAGAATCAGTTGGAGTTCTTATCCAACTCTTTTTTTTTTTTTTTTTTGGATTGGTGTTCTTTTCATCATCATCATCGTCGTCGTCGTCATCTAAGGCGTATCCCAATTAATTGGGGCCGGCTACATGAATCCTGTCCCGTGATTCCACTATCAAATCATTATTCTTATCCATTTTTTTTTTTTATCGGTGTTCTTATCCAACTTTTAATCTTTCATTTCTTTAATTGGCAGGAGAGAGACGTGCCTGTTCTTATATTTTCTGCAGGCCTTGCAGACATCATAGAAGAGGTCAGTATCATGAGACTTGATTTATAAAGGTCATATTCTAGGTCTGCAGTTTTTACCCAAGGTTTAAAAATTCAAAACTTTGATTAAAACTGCATCCAGCTCGTTAGATGATCTGGTCAGTGCATGCCCCCACTAGAGGGTAGACATGGGATCAAGTCCTGATCACTGTTTGAAGTATCCCCGATATTATCGAAATGTCTCCGATATTATCCGTATCTCCTGCTCCGTGATATCAATAACACCGGTAGCAATACTAATAACACTGGTAGTATTAGAAATTCCAAGTATCGGCGATGTATCGCTAAGTATCGCCAATACTTTTGATTGTATAAATTCGAAGTGTCGCTAGTATTGGTAATGTATCAACATTGCCAATATTATTGATTGTGTAAATTCTAGGTGTTGCTTGTATCGCCAGTTTATCGGCAATATTTCGATAATATCGCCAATGTATCCACATTGCCAAAATTTTGTTTATTAAAACAAATTTCCATTTCAAATTTTTTATGGGCGCATGGTTGATGCAGTGTTCAATTTGTCGATGATAATATCGATAATATTGATACTATCGCTATTGTAAAATAGGTGGTATCGAGACCACAATTTTTCATTTCCTTTCCAGTTGTTGATGATTTCTCTGGGAAATATTGTGTTGTCGATATTCTGATATATTGATGGATGTTTGCATGGTTGGATGGATAGATGGGATGGATGAGATGGTTTGATTAATTTCATACGACAACACATGCTTTTAGGTCCCCCAATGGAAACTTATTATGCATACATTTTTTTTGCAATTTTTTATTCATAAATATGCAAATATGTGTATTTTAGCATCTCTACTGTTTTCCCCATGTTTCCTCACATTTCTGGTTATCAGCAATATCGATATTGTTTTTGTATCCCTGGCCAGCGACACTTGTAGCAATACCAATACTTCGAACACTGGTCCTGATAATGTATTGATTTTGGTTTTGCATGAACCAGCTACAAATATTTTATCGATATTCATATACATCTATGTCATTGGTATGCATATATTTGCTTTGCTAAGCCCACTGAATGTACAAGCCAGCTCATGTACAGGCCACCATAAATGCCAACATGGGAGGTAGGTGCAATATCCAAGCCATCCATTAGAGCAGTACCACTACATAGATTCCCTATCCCAAGAATCAGGTTGGTCCACGGGTTGGTTGGGCCACATTAAACTGAACAAATGCACGATTATGAAAAATTGGCCAAAACTTTCTAACCTGTCTACTTATATTTAATATCACGGCACACTTATTGAGCGGATCACCTTCATCTTTCGCAATCAATATCTACACAGAAAGGCCCACATGATGGATGGCTTGGATATTTCACCTATTTGCCATGCTGCCATATGCGGTGGGGTGTGCATTAGTGGACTTGTAGATGTGTTTGGGCTTAGCAAAGCTCTCTCTCTCTCTCTCTCTCTCTCTCTCTCTCTCTCTCTCTCTCTCGGTGTGTGTGTGTGTGTTAAATTACTGGTGCCACCATAGCTTATAGTGGTACCAAGCTATATTCAAAGTTCAAACCCTTCATCAGGCCTGGATGAAGTGTCAGGCTAGAAGTCAGTCAGTTTTGTAACTCAGGTGTGCCTCAGTTTAAATCAAGGGTAGGCATCCCCTCCTAACTGTTCCACTGTTCTATGGACCACCTAATTCATGGATTGGCCTTATCTTTGGATGTTGTGCATACATCCGCGGTCCCCACAACAGCCCGATACCATAGTAAGCTATGTGGTACATATATATGGGGAATAATCACGTAGTTGACTCCATGGAAGCTTACCATGCATCCGAGTATTGTGGGCCCTGCTGATGTGTGCATGATATTAGATCCAGCCATCAGGGGCACCCTGTGGGTTTAGGCCCACGGCCCAAAATGCAGGCCATTCGATGAATTAGGTGGGCCACAACACATGGAAATAGTTGGGAGTGGATGCCCACTGTTCGGTGAGTGGGGCTCACCAATGTTGTTTATATGCCATCTAATCCATTCACTTGACAGATCCCATTAGTATGAAAGACACTCTGAAAATGAGGCCATTCCAACACTCAGGAGGGCCCCAATGCAACCAAGTTTGGGCATCCCTCCTAACTGTTTCTATGTGTTGTTGTACGCTGGATTCATGGATTAGCATGATTTTTGGGGCCTGGGCCCAAATCCATGGGGCCCACTTGATGGACTGCTTGGATTGGTGCTACACATCATTGTGGGGCGCAGAGTACTTAACTGCATGATAAGCTACCATGCAGTCGACCGCATATTATCATTCCTCTATACATATACATGCATACATATATACATACATACATATACATACATACACACATGTACATGTGTATGGTCATGATCTAGTACAAACGTTTTCACTATAATTAGAGTGCAAACGAGTTATGTGGGTCCCACCTTAATGTGGGGGGGGGGGGGGGGGGGGGGGGGGGGGGGGTGCAGTATTTGCTGCTACAGCTATCTCTAACCATAGCTCCCCTAAGATCCCTGCCAAAACCCTCCGAGTCAACCTTAGCCAAGGGTTCTAGCCCCAATCTTAGGAGCACAGTGCTACTCCTACCTTCACCAATAACCAACGGCTATCCCTTCCTGTTCCCTAGTGTAGGCTATCACGAGTGCTCCACCGGGTGGTCCAGGACAGCCAGCCATTAAAGGCAGCTGGAATCGGTACATCAGATGGTCTAACACCGATTCAGATTTTTAGGTCTTCCTTTGACCTAACAGTTTAAGGACATATTAAGGTCCCGTCCCACCTTGATGTGTTCATGATTTCCACTCCGACCATCATGCACATCATCCCTCATTTGGCCATGGGCCTAAAAGTTAGGCTAATTCATGACTCAGGTGGGCCACGCGAGTAAGAAAAGTTGGGAGTAGGGCCCCCACCATTGATTTGCACTAGGCCCCAACCAAGATTCAGAATGGTCTGGTTTCTGAGATGTGCCATCATTTGGGCTAGATGTTTCATATCAATGGATTGGATGATATATGCACAACACGGTGGGCCCTCTATGAGAATCAAGGGTGGGTGTCCCCTCTCAACTCTTTCTGCTTGTGTGGCCCACGTAAGTCATGGATTGGCTTGATTTTTTGTGCCCATGGCCAAACAAAGGATGGCATGCAAGATGGTCGGAGTGGATGTCATCAATACATCATGGTGGGGCCCACAACAACCGTTTGCACTATAATATAGTGAAAAACATTTGCACGATCAAATTGCATGTAGTCATGGTCCAATGCACAAGTTTCACTATAATTATAGTGAAAACGAGCGACGTGGGCCCCACTGTGATGCGTTCATGACATCCACTTCGACCATCATGTAATGGGCCTAAAATTTCTGCCAATACATGACTCAGGTGGGCCATGTGAGTAGGAACATTTGGGAGGGGGATGCCCACAATTGATCTGCGTTGGCCCCACCCGAGATTTAGAATGGCCTGGTTTTTGAGGTGTGCCATCATCTGGGCAGATGTTTCATATCATTGGAAGGATGACATCCACACACAACAAGGTGGACCCCCTACAAGAATCAAGGACAGGCATCCCCTCTTAACACATCCTGATTGCATGTTTCACCTTAGTCATTGATTCGCCTGACTTTGGGCCCATGGTGAAATGAGGGATGGCATGCAAGATGGTTGGAGTGCATGTCATCGATACATCACGGTGGGGCCCATAGCAACCGTTTGCACTATACTATGGTGAAAACATTTTCACTTGATCGTTTTCCTATGCTAATAACCAAAAAAAAAAAAAAGAAGAAAGAAAGAAAGAAAGAAAAAGAAAAGGAAATGCTATCTCTAATTAATAACAGACCTACTAAAAACCCAAAACATAGAGTAGTTAGCGTGGGGTAGTTAGCACTGGTGCCACAGAGAGAGATGGTTTTCTATTTTACATTGAAAATCTTCCTTTATTACAGAGAGAGATGGTTTTCTATTTTACATTGATATCAACAACATCGCATGGTGTGCTGGTAACAACATCGCATGGTGTGCTGGTAACATGAGACATTGTGTGTGTCCAACAACATCGCATTGTGTGTGTGTGTGTGTGTGTGTGTGTGTGTGTGTGTGTGTGTGACAACATCGCATGGTGTGCTGGTAACATTACATTGAAAATCTTCCTTTATTGGAATAGACTCTGTGTGTGTGTGTGTGTGTGTGTGTGTGTGTGTGTGCGTGCGTGCGTGTCCAACAACATCGCATGGTGTGCTGGTAGCATTGACTTGGTTGAGTAATGCCAAGTCATATAAAGTCAGTCAGAGTTTTTGAGTTGACTTGATAAGTGATGTTGAGAATGGTGGAGGAAAAAAAAAACATCATGGTGTGCTGGTAACATGAGACATTGTGTGTGTCCAACAACATCGCATGGTGTGCTGGTAACATTACATTGAAAATCTTCCTTTATTGGAATAGACTCTCTGTGTGTGTGTGTGTGTGTGTGTGTGTGTGTGTGTGCGTGCGCGCGTGCGGGCGTGTCCAACAACATCGCATGGTGTGCTGGTAGCATTGACTTGGTTGAGTAATGCCAAGTCATATAAAGTCAGTCAGAGTTTTTGAGTTGACTTGATAAGTGATGTTGAGAATGGTGGAGGAAAAAAAAAACATCTGCCTTCTTTGAAACATCATGAACAATTCCTGTAGGTTGAGCACCTTTTTCAAGGATTTTTTTGGAAGGATAACAAAAAGATTTTAATGGGAAGCTGCTAAAAAAGTGGAGAAGAATAGAACCCAAAAAGAAAATTACAACCCAAGCAACCCACTCTAAAACAGCTCTTTTGGACTTCCACACTATTTCTGCCCATGATCCTTGCTTACCGAGGAAGCAATGCCTATTCCGAGAACACCAGATATTCCAAAAGATTGATATTAATACCAAGCGCCAACCTGCTAGCTTATCCGTCAAGAGATGCATGCTGTGCCAAGCCCTTAAAAATTCTTTGATTGAAAGCGGTATAACCCAATGCACTCCAAAACAAGATAAGAAAGCAGCCCATACTTCCCCTGCGAACGAACAATGAATGAAGAGATGATCAATTGATTCTGCATTGTTCATACACATAAGACAAATGTTTGGAATAGTTATACTTCTTTTCTGGTTGAGTAAAATATTATTTATTTATTTGTTTTTATGAGGCACATTCTTGCGGTATCAGATTTTTTTTATAAAGATTTTTGTTACTCAATTACATTATTCAGGTGGTCTTATCATTCATTGAGTGGATGAATCTCATTGAGTTTTGATTGCTCAATTGAGGTTTTGAACTATGGTGATAGTCATTTATTGGTTGCATTTAAGCCCGTTTTTCTCTGCACCTATGTTGGTGATATGTGATGGTGGTCTGTCTTCTTGTTGATTTACCAGGTCTTGAGGCAAAAACTTCATAGATCTTTTAAAAATGTCAAGGTTGTATCAAACCGAATGGTGTTTGATGACGGTGGGCATCTTGTGGCTTTTAAAGGTATTTACATAACATTTTTACTGAATTTCTGATGTAGCATTTAGAAATCTTTTCAGCAAGAAAATTTCCCTTTTACAAATCCTTCAATCAATGTCACATTCATTATGCTCAAATTAGTGGCAGATCGTTGCTTCATGTGCAATTGAAAGAAAAATTGTTTGGTTGTCCAAAAATCATTCATAACTTTCAGAGTCGATTTCTCCACTGCAACACCAATGTATTTTATGCATTTCTTTATCATTTCATACATCAGATGCACTTATTCCTGCATCATATTCTATTGCATTGCCTTTTGGTTTTCTAACCAATTTTGGTGATAGGGAAGACAATCCATGTCCTAAACAAAAACGAGCATGCTCTTGATATGGCGGCCCCAGTTCATGACCAGTTAGGAGATACTGACGAGCCAAATGATGACAATACCTCAGTGAAGAAGAGAACTAATGTGTTACTTCTTGGTGATCACCTTGGAGATCTAGGAATGTCTGATGGTTTGGACTATGAGAACCGAATTGCTGTTGGATTCCTGTAAGTAAATTACTGCCTTGCTGTCTTTTATGGCTATAAATGGTCATTTTTCCATTTTCCTGTGAATTGTTACGTGTAGATAAATGGTCTTAGTTGAATTTCTTGGGGTTATGTTTCAAAAGCTTGTTCCATCATCAGACTTCTGAATGATGTTTATTAATTCAAAGCATTGGATAGAAGTTATTCATTATCAATCAGTGGCATGACCGATTACCTCTTTCCTGAAACTCCCAATGAGAATGCAACCTGGATGCCAGATGCCTATCCTCAAATCAGTTAGAATATTTCCTAGTTTCAGAAGAAGTTGTAGATAATTAAACAAACGAGTCCTAGAAATTTATGCTATGGCTGCTGCAAGCCAGTACACCAGTTGCCGTCATTGATGGAGACATTCACTATCAGCCCATAAGTGAAGGTTTTAGTGATTTTCCTTTTAGCTAAAACATGAGAGTATCTTTCACCAAAAAAAAAAAGAAGAAGAAGAAGAAGAAAGAAAGTATAGCTACTTTTTAAGCAACTAGTTGAACTCTAGCCCATCCACACATAGTCACACGGACACGTGATCACTTTGGGCCTACTTTGGCCCTTCATCTGTACACACTGTTGGTTGTGGACCTTTGGGGGCCCACTTGTAGGCAACCACTTGTGGATTGGGACCCATAGGAAGTTACCGCATCCACTTTCATCCTTTTCCTTTCGGGAATTTGATTTTCAAATTCCGGAGGTGGTTAGATGAGATAAGGATAAACCTTATCTCATCTCACCGTCTTATCCCTTTTATCTCTTGTATGTATGTTATAAAAGGGAGAACTCTCTTCCGTATTAAAACATACAAGAAAAACTAGAAGTGAGATACAGAGAGAAAAGAGAGAAAAAGGCTTCGAGAGTTCATCTGGTCCATTCTTTTGATCTAAGCCATAGATCTCATCTGGGGACCATCTTCACCGTAGGATCAGAAGGGTGATCAGACCCATTTGTTCCTGTAGCAAATAGACGGACGGTTGGATCACACCACACATTCTCGGCTTTGCGAAGGTTCTCATCGTGGAGACCGTCAGATCCTGGAGGCCCACACTTCCGCAAAATCCTTACACACACATGAGAACAAAGCCTCGATTGCATGATCTCCCCCTGGCTTGGAAGAACTTGGCTCTGTCTAGTTTAGTTTAATGTACTGCTCCTAGAGTTCTAGGTTGATGCGCTGATGATCTTCAGTGGAGATCAACGTGCATTCAGACCTCAGTCAACCTTTTCATTTCACCGGAAATAATTTGTGCTGCAAATTTTTCATTAAAATTCAACCAGGTTGCCTAATTATTAGTCTTTGCTGTAATTTTTTTTTTTATAAAAGAATCTATTGATTAAGCCAGGTTTCTGTTTTCGTGTATAACTATCAGCTTATTGATGTAAATTAAGTTCGGTGAGCTCCTGTAGTCTGTCCCGGCTCTCGTTTACTGTAACGGCAGTAGATCACTGAAATCTGGTTTTCAGGGTTGAGCCCAATTTCTGGTTTTCCACATTAACAAGCTATCCTAGATCGAACTGGTACCAAATCCAATCTGTTAAATTGGTTCTAATTTTGCTGTTAGTCAGTCAGACCGATTTCAATTTTCTGTATGAAATCAATTTCCTGCAACAACCAGTTGGTCTGAATATTGTTACTACTTAAGTTGACAACTGGTTTTTTTTATTTCTCCCCCAAGTTCCTGCAATACACAATCCCTGCTATACCTACAATAAGAAAAAAGTAAAAAAGAAGAATAAGAAAAACAGCCCCTGCTATATCCAAACAACCCCTTTTCACTATCTACGGCCCATCTGTTCCAGGGAGGTAATTTTGGGATTTACAATTCCTCTAAACTTGCTAGGAAACACAAAAGAAGAGAAGATTGCATCAAATTAAGAAACTACCTTTTAGAGAAAGTGATTGTGTGTTGGGTTATTTTTCCATGTGCATGACAAGTGAGCCGCACTTATATATGTGTGTGCACGTGCGAATTGTGGTGTCTCTTTCTCTTCCAACAATTTTTAAAGTTGTTTATCCCTTCTCTATTCCAATATTCTTGTGGGTATGTTTCTTCATCCATTCTTCCAATTCGGGTTTCGAGATCTCACTGATTTGATAATCAAATTGCATCATTTTGGTATAAGACCAGGTAATTGTTGGGCTTTTCAACTCTACATCATCTCTTGGGTTTGAGCCCATAGCTTAATGGTAGGCGTGGAGTTTCAATATTGAGGTCTTGGGTTCATGACCAGTTTTTTTTTTTTTTTTTTTTTTTTTTTTTTTTTGTGGAGATAATTGAAATTGATTGAGAAACTCGCAAAAGCTAGAAAAGAATACAGACCCAACACTCTAACAAACAACTAGAGAGGGAGGGCAGATGAGGCTGCCTTTACATAAACCGCCCACTCCGACATTGGCCTTTTAACTTTAGAGATAACCTCATTCACCCCCACATCCACGTTTAACTTTAGAGATAACCTCATTCACCCCCACATCCACGTTCCAAAAACAATGACCATTTTTAGAACCCCAAAATCCAAATAACCCATAACACTGCCATGATGATCAACCACCATAAGGCTTTTTGAGACTTTCCAACTCCACCTCCATGCCAAGCCCATAACAAATATGATGTGGACATCAAGCCCTTTAGGGTTTATTAGCATAGGAGGCGAGTGACACCTATATCTTTATAGCTTGATGGGCTTGGATTGTTCGTGACGACTTGAGGAGCATCGAAGACCTTACACATGTAGGTTCGAGACATTTGAGAAGACCCCACCTTGGGAAGACATGTGTAAGTTGCTTGGAGGAGATGATCGGACGGTTGGATCGCAATGATGATGTGATCGGACCGTTGGTTCGTCGTGGCCCTACTTTCATCACACCATCATCGAAGCCCATCAGGCATCTTAGATTTGAGTTTATTTTATACACTTTTATTTATTTGAGTTTTGGGTTAGTGTGCGCATGTTTTTTTTTTCCGTGCAAATGTCCTTTATTTGAAATTTTGTTAGTAGAGATATTTTGGTAATTATGCTAATTCCGAATTTTATAAGGGTGTTGCCTTAAACCTTTTTCATGATGCTATTGATTTGATAAAAGAAGAAAAAGCTTTGATGGCTTATCTCCCTCCTCTCCTTCTCTCTGTGGATCTTCATTTTCTTTCCCAATCTTCTTCTTTCTTCTTCCCTCCTTCTTCCAACTTTCTTCTAAGGTAATTCTTTTTCTTCCCTCTTTCTTTTAAATTTATTTTCTCCCATTATCCGCAACCCTAAAATCTGAGAATTGATCTCTAAACCTATTTTTCTCAGATTTTCATTCCCTAATATGAGAAATCCCTTGATTCCTCGGACTAGTGAACCTTATTGAGCATTGGATCATAGCCATGCAAGATTGGGAGGTTTCATCCCTCGCCGGATCCAATCCACACATGATTTGAAACCCCCACTGTGAGATTGTGATGATTGCCCCTTTTATTGCATGTTTCTTTTATATTTTTCTTGATTATGATAATAGTTGTTGAATGTTTAATTTAGATTGCTTGATTTAGTCTGCTGAATTTTATGTCTCATACATGCATGAAAGTTTAGGCCGTCCTACATCAAAATCTTTCACAGTCTTTGGCATGACCCAATCTGTAGGAAACAAGGACAGGAAGTAATCCCAAACTATCTTGATGGAAGGGCAATGGATAAAAAGATGGTCGACTGACTCTTCATTTCCGATGCACATCAAGTATATATTAGGAAGAACCATCGCTCTTCTTTGCAGGTAATCAATAGTAAGAATTCTCTTCTGGCCCACCATCCAAACAAAAGCCGCAACTCGAAAAGCCCCCCCCCCCCCCCCCCCCCCCCCATAAAACCAATGAATAATGATGGAATGGATGACGCAGACCTGAGTTAGGAGGCAAAGTGGAGATGAGAGTGAAGGGCGATTTTATCGAAAACTTCCTAGATCTATTACATGACCAAATAATCCTATCTTCTTCTAGCATATCCGGCTTCGCTGAGTGGAGAAGGTCCAACAAGGCAACGAGCTCGCCATGTTCTGCGGCAAGGGGGGAGACCACACAATCTTCTCCCCATCCATAGATTAGCAATCCACCACACGAATAAATCTATCAGGAGCAAGTGTAGCGACTCTAGGAAACTAGTCCTGTAACAGTTGAGATTCGTACCAAACATCAATCCAGAACCAAATTCGAGATCCCTTTTCAAACTTTGAATGAGATGGCTCCGCTCACTAGGTGTTGTGTGGCCATAATTGCCTTCCAAGCACCCGAAGCTCCATATAGAGATGAAGCTTTAGTAAACCAGCCACTCTTGCACCCTGTACTTGGCAGCTATCAAATTTCTCCAAAGTCTACCATCCTCTTCACAGAATCTCCAAATCCATTTCCCTACTAGAGCCGTAGTCGTGCTGCTTAAGGGTTTTAATCCAACTCCCCGTTCTGGGATAGGTTTGCACACCTCATCCCATCTTAGCAAATGGAACTTTCTTCCTCCACTAGCACCATTCCATAAGACATCTCTCCTGAGCTTCCCCAGCTTTTCCAACATAGATCTCAGACATTTGAATAGAGACATGAAGGGGTCGTTTGGATATATGTATTTGGGCTTTTATTGTATGTATTTGGGTAGTGTTAATTATGTTAATTGTTGTTTGGGTTTGTTGTAACCTCCCTAAACATGGTTCACGCCTAACTTAACTATTAAAAAAAAGGAAATGGGTTCTTAGACCGGAACACTCAATTTCTCAACAAATCGATAGTATGTATGTCTTTGATTCCTCTAATGTTTAAAATACCTTTACAAATTGATACTTGATAAAAAAGGATTTGATATGTGAGAAGTGGTTGTGGTTTTCAAGCCTTCTAATTTGGTCGCCCGATGTTTGCGATTTTGATCCTACAGAGTGTCGACACTTGTAATGAATTTCCCCATGGTTTTTATTGGCAATTTGATGGGATGGTTGCGCAAGGCAAGGAGCATGAACCCATATTTAGGGAGATTACAACAAACCCCCATCGTGCGGCTTGAAAAGAGGTTGCATGGGTCATGTTCACACGACCAGATAGTGGTTGCACTTTGACACATGGTTAAAAGACTTGGTGACTTGGATAGACTTGTTCAACACTGAGTTGAGTCAAGAGTCGAGACTAAATCAGTTTGCCTTGGCATAGTCAGGGGTGGTGTGTTGACTTGTGGTATCGAATTGGATTGGGTGCTACTTGTAGACTAGTCTGAAACAAAGAGATTAGAGAAAATATAGAAAAAAAGAAAGAGAAAGAAAGAAGAGGGAGAAAAGGAGAGTGGGACTGCTGGAGAGTTTACCCCTCCGCACATCCTCACCTCATGTTTTATTAGGGCTTCTTTAAAAAATGGGGAAATTATAAGTTTGCCTCCTTAAGTAATGACATAAATACTACTCTATGGGCCTAAACACTACCCAAATACATACAATAAAGCCCAAACAACCAAATTAACATAATTAACATTCCAAACAACCCTTTTTAATGTTCTAACACTCCCCCTCAAGTTGGAGCATAGACATTATAAATATCCAGCATGGAGATAAGCTTTTTGAATTGAGACTTCCTAAATGCTTTGGTGAATTAATCTGCAATTAGATCGTGGGATGAAATATAAGGAGTGTAGTTTTCTTTTTTATATATCTTGTACCAGATGAAATGACAGTCGACCTCTATATACTTTGTTCTCTCATGGAACACGGGATTATCGACAATATGTATAGCAGCTTGATTGTCGCAATGTAAAGGTATTGTAATTTGAATTACGAACCCCAATTCTTCAATAAGAGATTTCAATTAGACAAGTCCACAAGTTGTGTGCCATTGATCTATATTCTTCTTCAACACTTTGACCTGGCAACCACATTTTGCTTTTTTACTTTTTCAATTAACCACATTACCACCTAGGAAGGTGCAATAACCTATAGTTGACCACGTGTCATATCTTGACCTGCATAATCTGTATCTAAATAACTAGCTATCTAAAGATGACCATGAGATGTGTACAAGATACCTTTCTCAAGTGCACACTTAAGTACTTAAGAATTCTCATAACTACAACTAAATGTGGAGCGCTGGGACTTTGCATAAACTGACTCACCACGCTGATAGAAAATGTAATGTTAGGTTTGGTGATAGTCAAATAGATGAGCTTCTCGATGAGTCTTTTGTACATACCAGGATCAAGTTTGAGATGAGGGCATGGTGTGCCGTAACGGCTGTTACGGGGCCGTAAAGGCCATTACATAAAGGTAATAGTGGCAACCGTTACATGTTACGGGGTCGTAATAGCTGTAACAACTGTTATGGAAAAATGACGTGCAATAGCCCATTGCGCCCCCTTGTAAAGGATGTAATGGCTCCGTAATGGTCCATTACAAGGTTGATATAGGTTTTTCAGGTTTTTTTTAATAAAAAAATACATCGTAACAGCTGTTACATGGGCCGTAAAGGCCGTTACAACCCGTATCATAAAGGTAATAGTGGCGGCCCTTACGGCCACCGTTACTGTTACAAAATACCTTGGATGAGGGTCCATCAGTGTATCTGCAGGTTAAGCACCCAACATACTTGTCTCTTCCAATAAATCATAAACATATTTTCTTTGACATATTTTTTATTCCAGTCTAGCTCTAGATCTCACCACTTCAATGCTTAGAAAATTTTGACGAAGACTAAGTTTGATTTGGAACTAAGATTGAAGATAAAATTTCAGTTTCTTAGTAGCCTTAAAGTCATAACTTGCCATTATAATGTCATCCACATACACAACAAGTACAATATAACCAGATGTAGTTTAGGACTCCCCTTGAGGAACATACCCAAGGGGTTGCTCCATGTAAACCTCTTCATGTAATTCTCTGTGCAGAAATGCGTTCTTTATATCTAGTTGAAAGAGGGTCCAATCACGATTTACAACTATTGATATAATAACTCGAACTGAATTGAGCTTGGCCGCTGGTGAAAATGTATCTAAATAATCTACTCTATAAACTCGAGCGTACCCCTTGGTAACCAACTTGACTTTGTTTCAATCTATTGATCCATCAGGTAAAATTTTTGTAGTGTAAACCTATCTACACTTAACTGGTGTTTTACCCAATGGCAGATCAATAAGTTTCCATGTACCATTGGAATACGTGGCGTTCATCTCTACGTCCATAGCCTTTTTCCAATTTTCATCCAACAATGCATCCTGAACTGACTTAAGGATAGAGACATCAGACTAGGCAAGAGAAAACTTCTAATAATTTGTGAATAATTGGTTAAAGGTAATAAAATTGGAGGAACACAAGAACATTTACCTTTACGAATCACAATGGGTAGATAATTGACAACCTCTGTAGACTCAAAAGAAATGAGAACCTCATTAGGCGCGGTAGTTGATAGTGTGGATTGAGAGGAAATAGTCTATTATACTTAGTCTTTTCCCCCTTTTTGTAATATATCTGTGCGAAAACCTTCTAAGGTGGTGGCTCCTCAACTGACAAAATTTGGAGGAAAACATTAGATAAAGGAACTTCCACATACATGGCTTTCAGCTACACGTTTAATTTGAACATAAAATGGGACCTTTTAAGAAAAGGTAACATCAATTGTCAGAAAGTGTTTTTTTAGTGAAGGATAATAACATCAATAACCTTTTTTAGTGCGAGAGTATTCCAGAAAGATGCATTTAATAGAAAGAGGTGCGAGTTTCTCTTGACTAGACCCAAGCAGATGAACAAAACAAACAAACCAAAAACTTTAGGTAGAGTAAAAAAATATTGGCTAATCAGAAAATAATAATGAGAACGGTGTTTTGTCATCTAAAACTGACAAGGGCATCTTGTTTATCAAATGACATGGTAAGAACTTCATCACTCCAGAAAGAGTATGAAACATTCATTTCTAATAACAAAGCACGAGTAACTTAAATCAGATGCTTATTCTTGTGCTTAGCCACCTCATTTTCTTAAGGTGTATAAGCACAAGAGATTTGATGAATAATATCCTGACTTTATACATAGGTCTGAAAATTCCGAGAAATAAATTCTAAAGCATTGTCAGATCTAAACATACACAACAAATTTGCACCAAACTAAGTTTTTATTTCACTATGAAAATTCTAAAATATATGAAAGGCTTCTGACTTATATTTTATGAGATGTAACTATGTCATTCTAGAAAAATCATCAATAAAAAAACAAAGTACTTAAAAACTAACAAATTAGGGACTCGAGTTGGTCCCCACACATCACAATGAACTAATATAAATGGAACATCTCTCCTTGTATCGACCCTAAACGAATGATGAATTTGATGATTTTACTCAATCGGCGCATTTCATACTCTAAATACAACACCTTCGAAAGGGTTGGAACGAGAGTGTAGTTTCTGGAGTGATGGATGACCAAAACTACGATGCCACTAAATTGTAGGACCCACAGGAAGAACTATAATGCTTACCAATTCCCTCTCCAAATAATTTGACCAATGATCTCATGTGTCAAACCACCACGTGATCTAAAAGCTCGACCTGTTAGAGGATGGCATATCAATGTATATCAAGGGACTTTAACACTCCCCTACACATGTGGGGTGGAACTCCACACGGGAACATACTAGGCAAGGGTGGAGGCATATTTTGCTTCTCCCAGGATTCAAACACGACTTTCCGCTCTAATACCATGTCGAACAACCACTTGCTCTAAGAGATTGAGCCTTTAGAGGATGGCATATCAATGTATATCAAGGTGGAAGGTGACAATAATTTAGAGATTTTGTTAGTTTACTTTTTTTTTTTTTTTTTTAACATCAAGATTTTGTTAATTTACTTACAGATAAAAAGTTGAAAGGAAAATTGGGGGCATACATGACAACAAATAAAAACACAGACGCATTAGTCTGAGCAATACCAAGTCCAACAACGGTGGATGAGGTGCCATCAACTAACACAACAGACATATTTGCTGAAACACGATCAAAAGGGGAAGAAGAAATACGATTACCGGAGATATGATTTGACGCCCTACAATCGATGATCCAAGGAGGGACGAGATGACAACAAGCACACTTTACGTGACTAAGCCAAAGTGGTTGTAAAGGTAGGAGGGACCATTTTGGTGTAGAGCCACTAGAAGAGAGGAACTGCATGTACTCTTTTTGTAATAGTGTGACACTAATTCGATCACCACCAACAATCGACGAAGGAGTGGGTTTACCATCAACAAAAACATCATCCACCACAATAGCTTAATTAAACCTTGGAGGGTTTCCATGAAGTTCCCAACAAAAATTCACAGTGTGATTTGTTAGGCTACAGTGAGTGCATATGTGATCTCCTCTACCACTATGACCATCTCTACCTCCTCCTGGCAAACCTACCACCTCTGCCAGACTACCGCCACGATAAATATCACGATCGATCCGACCACCATGTCCTATGCATAAAATAGTATAACTAAATGAAGTGGCCAATGTAGCCTTATCAGAAGCATTAATGTGAGCATTGTCCAAGTCATTTGCAAGAGAGACTCTTTGAAGCCTATCATAAACCTCCACAATTGAAAGGAGTGATACACCACCTAAAATATGATCTTTAGTCAACTGATATTCTTTTAGCAAACCAGACAAGAGTTTCCTAACTTCCATATCTTCCAACTCTTCTTCATAAGAGTAACATCTAGAGTAACTGGTGTTTGAAGTATCAGTATTGCTATAAGTTTTTCTGGCCAGGGATATGGAAATAATATCATTATTGCCGATAATATTGCTGATTCCCGGAAATGCAAGGAAACATAGGGAAAACAGTGGATTTTTTTAGTGAAATTCCAGGAGACTAAAATACACATATTTGATATTTAAGAATTAAATAATAGTGAAAAAGATGCATATTTAGGAATAAAATAATAGGTTTTGCCTAAAAGCATGTATCATTGACAAAGGGAAACATTGGGGAAACCTGGGGAAAATAGTGGATCCATTCATCCATGCATACACATACATACATACCAGCACACATGCATGATCCATCCACCCATCCATCCATGCATGTGCACACTCACACATCCATCTATCCATCCAACCAACCATCCATGCGTACATACTTCCATCCATGCATAAATATACACACATACAAATATGCATTTCATCCTACAGCCATATGCCCATAAAAAAGATTGAAATGATTTTTTTTTTTTTACAAACATATTTTTTGGGCGATATCGATACATTGATGATGTTATCGAAATATCGCCGATACACTAGGGACACAAGTGACACCTGGAATTTACATAGTAAAAAATATTGGCAATACATTGGTGATATCGATATATTGGCGATAGACTTGGAATTGACATAGTCGAAAATATTGGCGATATCGATACATTGGTGATACTTGGCAATATACCGTTGATACCTGGAATTTCTGATACTACTAGTGTTATTGGTTCAGTACCAGTGTTATTGGTATCACCTGGAGATATAGATAATATCGGGGATACTCCGAACAACGGAAGTAATAGGGTGATATATTGAGAGTTCTTCCCACATGCCAGCCAGTTTGGCAAAACACTCAGCAAGGGACTTATCCCCCTTTCGGAACTAGAAAATCTCCTCATACAACTGATAAGCTTGAGAGATATTCTGTTTTGAGGAATACATCTTTTTTATGAGATTCTAAAAAATTGGAACACCAAATTGGAATAACTTCAGGTTCGATGCTATTCCACAACTAAGATCTAATCCGCACATCATCATGCATCCACTATCTATATTTGGGATCTGATTCCTCAATTTAGATTCAGTGAAGAAGTGATCCTTTTCTCGGGCTAAGAGAAATACTTCAACAGATTTAACCCAGAAAGATAATTCTTCCCATTCAGTTCCATACATGTTAGTGACACATTACACGAAGATCCAAACACTTCTCCTAGTGATAATGGACCAATAACCACACCTTTCGGCCGCATAGCTACCTTGCAACTAATTTACTTATACGGAAAAACGCTGATCTATGATCAGATTCATGCACAACAACTACATCTCTTAACAATACCATATAGGAATTTCCAGTCCATCATCTAGAATCCACTTTAACATCATTCATACATCTCACACAATATTACGGATAGACAAGCTTTATAAAAAATAAAAAAGGAGGAGGAGGAGAAGAAGAAGAAGAAGAAGAAGCAGTAACCAACACCAAGTAACAAAAGAAAACCTATTTAAGCATCACACTTGCATGAAAAATTAGCAAGCCTTCATCTTCATGTTGAGGCTCCTACGCTCCCTTTTGTGAGAGATTCCATTTACCTAATGAAAAACATAGAAAACATGTTGCTTTCTGCACGATAACAACAAATGGGCACTCTTTCCTTAAGGTTCGATCAACACACTAGAGTTTTGGGGGCCTTCAATACTTGATCCAGAGATTAGGGATTCGAAACAAGGAGATCTGGGGTCCAAATCAGACCCAGGCATGCTCTGATACATGTAGCCTAGTGTGAAACAAGGAGATTAGAGAAAATAAAGACAATAAAAAATGAAGAAAGAAGAGATAGGAAAGGAGACTGGGATGGCTAGAGAGTCTATCCCTCCACATGTCCTCACCTCATGTTTTATCAGTGCTTCTCTGAAAAATTGGGGAAATTACAAGTTTGCCCTCCTTTAGTAATGACACAAATACTACTACTATGGGCCTAAACACTATCCAAACACATACAATAAAGCCCAAACAACCCAATTAACATAATTAACATTCCAAACAGCCCTTTTTAACGTTCTAACAGTACTGAATTTGAGTCATATTGGACTCTCCCAAATCGTAAAGACATGCTTTGACAGCTTTGGGTGCACAATATTTTTATGCCGTTTCTTGTACATTGAGGTTCTTAATTGATGCAGTTAGCTTCTAGAGGCTATGTGATGTAGGACGAGTGAAAACTAGCCTAGGATGATTATGAGGAGATCAAAATACGCAATAACTATGCAATCAATATGTAAACCCTATCAAATTCACACCACAAAATAGAAATTTCAGATTAACAACTAGATAGTCCTAGGTTAGTCACATGCACGGTGCACGGAATATGAAATGCTTCAAGAATGGCCCACTTGGAAGATAGAACTTCTAATCTAGCATAGGTAGTGCCACATCCACGGGAATAACCATGGTACCGTTAAAATTCAGATTTTAGGTTAAAGGTTTTGGCTTAAAATCAGAATTTCCTAAGGAGTTTTGGTCTTTGGAATTGGGGTTTTGGGAATTTTAGGGTTAGGGTTAGGGTTAAGGAAAATTGGAAATTGGGGTTTTAGGGATTAGAATTAGGGATTTAAGGTTAGGGTTTTAGGGATTTAAGGCCATGGGAAGGCTGAAATTCGAATTTAGGTGAAAAGAGGTAGTCGGATTTGAGAATTGGCGTGGGATTAGGTTAGGTTTGATGGATTCAGATGGGAAAAGGTTAGGGTTTTGAGAAAAATAAAATTTAAGGTCACATAGGCCTATGCCAAATGAAAAACGGTTCAATGATTGAGGGTTTTGTTGGGTTGAATGGGGATGAAGAAGAAAAGATGGGAGATTGTAGGTTTTAGGATATGGGCTAAAGAAGAAAGAAGAAGAAGAAGATGTTTGATTAGCTTGAATGGAGAAGGAGAGAAGAGAAGTTGTATAATCCACCACCAATGACGCAGGACAACTAAAAGCTCGAACTGATAGAGTGTGGCGAATCAATCTCCATATCTCATAGCCCAGGCTCTTGCTTCACACAGGCCAAGCCCTTGGCCGAACCCTCCTTCGTGGGCCCCAGTTCACATGGTTTCACATCACACTAGCCACCCACCTCACACAGGTGGGCCCCGCATCGCACGAGCCACCTGCATCACACGGGCCGCCCACCCTGAGTGTGCCTCCGCATCACACAGGCCACCCCACTTGAGTCCGGTGTGAAAATGCCCCTGCATTAATCACCCCCGGTGAGGAGTCTCGAACACGAGACCTCCCGCTCTGATAACATCAACGACCTAAGGCCCGCATGATTTTCACTTGATATGCTTTAATTTACATGTAGTCGTAGTAGTTGATTTTAATATTTATTGTTTATTTTAATCTGATTTTATGATTCATCGTTTATCCATAGTATATTTCATCATGTCCTACATCAACCAAGCTAGATGTTACCCTTCCACAATGTGATTGGAAGGGAGGTTTTTCTGACAAACCCTAAAGGAGGATGATGAAGAAAACTCTCTCAAGGAAGGAAGCCTATTTTCTCTTGCTTTGCTCAAACGTACCATAGGGTTGGACGATCCCCCATCCCCCCCCCCCTCAGTTTTTTTAATAATAAAACTTTAAAGAAATTACAAGTATACCCTTACTTAAAGTTCAATGGGCCATACTCAAAACTCGACATCCAAATCAACTAAAAGCAATCCAAACCGTCCAGTAAATCCTAAAAATAACATGAAGTAAAATAAAAGAAAAATCAAGGGCCAAGGGGCCCAGATCTAGAAGATTTGATGGCCCGATAAAGATGATCCAACGATTCGATGGACCCAAAACTAAAAACCTATGGCTAATAACTCCTAAAAAGTAGCCCACGTGCATCATCCCAGTGTGGGGTCTTCTTGATGCGCATCCAATGCATGTGGGGTCTTCAAGTTGGCTTGGCGGGTCTCACCTGGAAGTCGAGATCCATAGAGAAAGTTGTGCTGATGTCGGTAGTCACCTCCGTCTTTGGTACACTCAAGTAGGTCCTTTGATGTGCCATCACTATGTATCGTATCTAGATTCTAGAAGTCGATGATGGTCCTTCAAAAGTGGATTTGGTGCCCTGGAGATGACTTGATTGCTTGAGATCCGTGATCGCCTACTAGAGGCTTGATTTGCTGTTCATGAAGAGATTTACCATTCAAACTTCTTCCTGCTTGTGCTCTTATTGTGGTGTAGTCTTTTGTGTATTTTGAACAATTGGATTGACCAGTGGACCTAGAGCGAGGTTCAAAGTAGCTGCTTGTGGTCTCCAATCTTCATCTTTGCTTACAAGCTCACCCTGGGGTAATTTGAGACGATCTGGACCTTTTGAACAGACTGGATCAAGGAGTGAGGGCAGAGACTTGTTTGATGCTGTCATTCCAATGACTTGGCAGTTTACAGTATTGAAGGACTCTTGCTGCAGCTTCTAGCTCTCAAGCATCAAAGTAATGTTAATGAATCCCTAGAGGATTGTCTTCTAGTTTTAAGGTGCTGAGATGCTTGAAAGCAGAATAGGGTTGCCTTCTAGTGCTTGGAATTGGATATCTTTTAGCTGTTAGTTATCGAGGAGTGTCCTTTATCGTATGGCGTGGGAGGTTTCTCTTTAACTTTGTGCATCAGATGTCATCTGTATAGCTGTGAAGCATTGAAGCACACCTTTTAACTATTGGGCACCAAGATGCCAGTATACCATCAGACATCGAGATATCTATATAGCCATGAAGTATAAGACAAACTCCTATCTGTGAAGCATCTAGTATGTCTTCTAGCTTCAAAGCTTTGAGAATCTTGTTTTAAGTTGTGGACAGTTTGGAATATATTCTAGCCATGGAGTGTTGATGAGTATAGTATCCTCTGTCTGTTGGGCTTAAAAAGATGGTGTCAGGCATCAAGCTATCAATATAGTTATTCTGTAGCTGTTGAGAGTTGGAGGTCATTCATTTAGCTGCAAGGCATTGAAGTACAACTTTAAGTTGTTGGACATCAAGATATCAGCATAGCATCAGGGATCATATATATATATATATATATATATATATATATATATATATATATATATATATATATATATATATATATATATATATATATATATATATATATAAGCACTATAATGACTTCTATCTGTGAAGCATTAAGATGTCTCGTAACTTTGAAATCCTGAAAATGCTTTAGGAGCCGTGAGACATGGCAAACATCTTCTAGCTGTGAAGTTTTAAGAGTAATCAGGGTCATGTGTGGCCGTCATGGAGCACTTCCATGGTGGGACTGTCGCATCATCAGCATTATTCCTTGCAACATTGGCAGCGATCTGGAAAAGTTTCCTTTGGACCTTTAATGGAGGATGGCATCCTTTGGGAATCTGAGCTTTTTTTGAGAATCTTGGTCTTGGCGGTAGGACTTTGAAAGGGTTCCTCCTGTATCCCTGGTTAGGCTTGGTTCCGGTGAATCTTTTTGAAGAGTTCTCTCCACATACCCATTGAAACTTGGTTTAGTGAGATTTTTTAAGAGACCTCCCAACATATCAATGATTGTTTTTTTCTTAGGCTAGACTTTGTGAAGGACTTTCCTTTTATACTCACTTGAAATACATCAGATTTGGTTGGACTTTGGATGGGGCTCCTCTGTGATAACCCTCTAAGTTATGAATATTTCTCTTTAGGCCAGTCTACCCAGATTCGAAGGGTGAGTTTGAAAGTTTTAATTTGAAAATGTTTACCCTGAGCAGATTGTTCGCACTCTAAATGGATAATTTGGAACAATTTTCCCCAAGGGATCCTTTGTTGCACACATTTTACATGTAAATTCCAATTAACATATGTAAACTAGATTTGTGCATGTTTGTTTGCTAGACAATCTTGCTTGAATTCAAGCGGGCCTCGTAAGGGTGAGACTCTTCTAGAAATTGGTGGTGAGACTTTAATGTCTAGTCTTTAATTGTGGTCCACTAGGGAGACTAAGTTGATTAGTTCTGTAGAACCATTTTATCCCCTGACAGTGAGTTCCTTGTTTATCCAAAATACTACCTTAGGGCCTGATCAGATACAAGGAATCCATGGGAAAACAATCGGTATTTCCTTGCTTTGATATTTATAGCTGTTCGGATCGCAAAGAAACTGTGGATTCTATGCAGTCGTTACTAGACTTTCCATAATTATGGCACAAAATACAAGATCACCATTGTCTAATGAAAAATGTGATTTCCATTTGCTATCCAAACATACCCTCCCTTTGCAATCCACTGGACTAGAGCTGGAAAATGAAATCATTACACTTCCATGTCCACGTCGTGTATTCCATGCATCCAAAGAGACCCTCCATCTGACCCTTCGGAAGAAAGAAAACAGTTGTAGGTCGCACCCAACTTTGGTTGCCTCTCCATAAAAATAGAACAGAAATGGAGCTTGTTAAAAATTTGAATGCACATTTCTATAGTGGTAAATGGGCTGGGCAGATTAACAGTTTTTTATTGCACATTTGGTATAGTGGCAAATGAGCTGGGCTGGATCCAGTCAAGCTCGAGTCCAGTCCTCTTTGCTGAGTTTGGGCCAAGTTTTGAGGACTGTGGGTTGGTCACGGGCCTGAGTTTCAGGCCTGGTAGTTGATTCTGCTGGACTTGGGCTTGAACATCTGCTTGAAGGCCTGACAAGCAGGTCAAGTCCAGCTCAATGCCTTAACATTTGTGAGCGGAGCATTTGGATGGGAGAGTGACCTAGCCCAAGTCTGCTTCATTCTGGGCCAGGTGTGGACTCAGGTCTTTTAGCTTATGCATTGGACTTAAACAATGCTTTGGCCCGGCCCCATTTGCCACCGTATGTATTGGGAGGTCTTCACAATTGAGAAATGCAAAGCGTCATCCCCACGGTACACAGTAGATGCCCATGTGATCGAGGCAATTGATATTAGTAGCCATAGCCCAACAATCCGTGAGATTAGACGACCTTAACCCATTTGAGTCATGTGAGTTTTGCCCATTGAATGTGGGCCATTGCTTCTTTTCCAGTTTGCCATACACTTTTTCAGGCCGCTGATCAGGTGGGCTCCATAGTCTGTGGACATCTTGTCTTTTGGGTTACTGCCCCCATCCACATGGTGGCCACCAAATAAACTCCTGATCACCATATGCATGTGCCTCATGACAGTTTAACTTTCATTGTCTGAGATCATATTTTCTTGTTCTTGTTCGATCCTTTTATGGATGTCTTTGAAATTGGAACTGTTCCTGCAGGAATGACAACATAGAGAAGTGTCTTGAAACCTACCGTAAAGCTTTCGATATTGTATATCTGGTGAGTTCACTACTGGAAATTATATTTGTCTGGTAAAGCATTTCAATCTTTTTTTCCCCCTTTCTCGGCCACCTGATCATTCATTCTGTTTTATGTTTCCCTTTTGAATTTCTGTTCTGCAGAATGATGCCCCCATGTTGGGAGTGGCCGACCTTGTCTGCCAGCTTTGTTCAACGGACTCATGATCTCTGTTCGTTTGGTATTTCACCGATTCACATTTCTTTGCATTTGAGTCCTTGTGCACATTCCTCTGTTCCTAGAGAAATTTTTTCGATTTGGTTTTCTATTTTCTTTATTTTTCAGATAAGCTACAATACTCTGGCAGATCATGACTAGGGCAACATGCCCACACGTTAACATTGTTAATAGCATATTAATCTCTCTCAGCCTGCAAAGTCCGAGTAACCATCTGGTCAGTAGCGAACAAATGGACAGTTAAAATGACTAACAGTCAAAAGTTCCAAATTCAACAAATAATATCCTCGAAAAAGGGACTCAGATCGGCCAATTGATCTGATGGAGAAATGTTCCATCTACTGTAAGGCCCATGATTTGGATGGTTTGGATTGCGGTAACTTGTATGCCATGTATACGGTGTTGTGTCAATGTCCCCTGCTTGCTTTAAAGAAAGAACTTGGCCAGTCTCGTTGGGTTGTTTCCATTTCTCATTACAGTGGCTCATCCACCGTAGTCATGGCATACATGTTCATTTATCCATCTGATGACTGCCAGAATCAACTATTTAGAATGAAAATGTCAGCGGTGCAACATTGACTGAAATCAGATGGTTAATATTGTCAGCTAAGTAATGCTGGCCCACCATTTGGATGATCTGGCTTGATTTACATGTATGCTATGTGCAACCATATTTCAAGAAACTCGACTCGATGGCTAGCTCAGCCAGGTTGACTCCACTACTAGACGGTGTCTTTATGGGTAACCTGAATTGTAAGTTACTTTACATAAGCTGCATATACCTCAAGTAGCTTGTTTCTACTTAACTCAGAAACAACATATCATCAGCCAAACTGTAAAAAAGTATGTTTGATGTCCAACATCACATCAGTGCTTGGCCCTCAAGTTTGTTTGGTCCACCCTTAATATCCATCCTCTAGTATGTGAGGCTAACCCTTGGTGTGGACCATTCATTATGTTGGGTACCTTCTATCTTCAAGGTGAATTGTCCATCCTTTGGGGCCTGCAGTCAATGTGAACCATCCACCTTGTGAGGCTCGCCTATGTGGGTCATCCATTATTTCGGATGTTGGATTTGGGTCTTCCATGATATGGGGCCAACCTTGGATGTGGGCCATTTATCATTAGGGATCAGTCTTTGATGTGGACCGTCCATTATGTGGGGCCCACCTTGATGTTGGTCATCCATCATGTGACACCACCATCAATGCTATTGTCCATCATGTGTGACCCACTTTCAATATCCAGTAGCCGTCATGTGGAGCCCACCTTTGATGTAAGCCATTCATTATTAGGGGCCAACTTTTGATGTGGACCATCCATTATGTGGGGCTAGCTTGATGTGGGTGGGCTCACCTTCAATGTCTAGTACCCATCTTGTGGAGCCACCTTTGATGTGGATTGTCCATCACATGGGCCCCACTTTTTGATGCGGGTCTATTATGTAGGGCTTGCCTTGGATGTGGACCATCCATTATATGGGGCTGACCTTGATGTGCGGCCGTCTTCAATGTCTACTGTCCATCATGTGGAGCCAACCTTTAATGTGGACTGTCCATCATGTGGTACTCACCTTCAATGTGGGTTGTCCATCATTCCCATTGGATGTGTCCCATTCATCATTAGGGCGTGACCATTGATGTGGACCGCCTTCAATGCCCACTGGTCATCATGTGGAGTCCACCTTTGATGTGGACTGTACATGGTATGGCCTTACCTTTAAAGGTGTCGTAATCCATCATATGGTGCCTCTTTTGGATGTGGGCCATTTATCATCGGGAGGCTATTTTTTATGTGGACCATCTATTTATGTGGGCCTCACCTTTGATGTGGACCATTCATTATGTGGGGCCTCCGTTGGTATGGACAATCCATCACAGGGGAATAATTGACTAACGTTAGTTAAAAGAAAAAGTTACTTAGGTGGTATCCAAACGGGCCCTACATAACTCAAAATTTAATAACTAAAATAAAATAATAGTGGTCGTAATAAATATTTAGCATAGTAAATGAATTAAAATAACAAGAGTAAATGACCAACATGTTAAGTGCAATCGTTAAAGACATTGGTTCTCCTAGAACTCGTCTCCTCCAAACTCAGTTGAGTCACACTACCAACCGAGTCTTGGGTGACCTACCATCTGCAGTTGAGTCATTGATCGAAACAGGACTCACCTGTGATGCTCGACCAATCTGTTTTAACTTTTCTTTAAGAAAAAGCTGAGAGGGTAAGATGCGAATCGATTGAAAACATTAAAAAATAACTACACACTCAGTTACGAGTTTACAATATTAATGTTTTAACTCGCCTGAGTCAATTTGTGACTCGTTCTCAAATCAGCTGATTCTTGTTCATAAAAGCCCCCTTGTAAAGTGTCGTGACTCAGTGATTCTTGCCACTAGGACGAGTTACCGAGTCATGCACAAACTCAGGCAAACATGCCCCAAGTCTTGTTCAACTTTGACCCCTACCGAATTGACACCTCATTTGACTTGGTAAGGGCTCAAAAGCGAGCTGACTCGGGTGAGTCCTGAGTCAACTCAACGAGTTGACCAACCTTGATGTAACCTTTTAGGTTAAAATCAATCTAACCGTCCATATTTTATCCATTCATCAGATGGATAGGATCATCCTAATAAAGTGATCCTTGAGAGGCATGTGCAATCAAAGGTGAGGTCCACATAATGGACAATCTAGATTGATGATTCGGCATTTCAAAATATCATCTAATATTAACATTGATTAAAAAAAAAAAAAGGTTCGTCGATGTTGTTTGGTTTTCATAGAATATTGTCCATGCATTTATAGACATAGACAACAAAATTCTAGATTTGAAAGGATTCTAGGAAGATTGCGTGTTTAAGCCCAAACATCCATATGGCGGGACGCGAATTGTTTCCTTCCTCCGGACGCAAAGCGTCCATGCTGATCTGTGTAGTGGCCCATCACGATGTATCTGTTTATCCATGCCATCCGTCCAAATTCTAAGATCATTTTAAACCATGAGACCAAGAATGAGGCAGATCCAACGCTCAAGTCTACCACACCAAATAGTAAGCTTGGTTGCATTAAATGCACAAAGCATTAAATGCAAGAGTAGTGTGTGTACTATTTGGTATGGTCCACTTGAGCGTTAGATCTAACTCTAATGCTAACTCATTCTTGGTCTAATGGATTAAAATAATCTTAGAAAAAGGATAGACGGCTTGTATAAACAGATATATCACAATGAGCCCCTCCACATATCAGCTTTGCGTCCATAATGAGGAAGGACTCAATTCACGTCTTATGGACGTGGCTTGCCTGCTGTGCCTGCATTGATTCCTACTGCCCTGATCTCAGCGGGCCCACTGTGATGTATGATGTATATGCTCCGTCCAACTCATCTGAAGGAATGAGCCAAAACATGAAAGAGATACAAAGCTCAAGTGGACCACACCCCAAGAAATAGTGAGGATAAATAAACTTACTATTGAAACCTTCTGAGGGTCCCTTGTGATGTTTAAATGCCATCCCACCCATTCATAAGGTGTCCTTGACCTAGATGAAGGGAAAACACAAATATTAATGGATCCAAAACTCTAGTAGTGGTCCTCAAGAGGTTTTTAATGGTGGGCGTACAATCCCCAGTACTTTTCTATTTTATGGTGCGGTCCACTTGAACTTCGGATTTACCTCTTGTTTGGGCTCACGTACTAAAATGAGCTGTCAGACAATTTTGGCTTGGTTACCTATGTATAAAGAAAAGCACTAACATGAGCTGGTGAAACAGGTGGATGGAGTTGACATAACACACATCACAGGGGCCTATAGCCAGCGGTCCATCCCTTTCAGGGAAAAAGAGAGGGAAAAAGCTCAAACATGAGATAGATTCAAATCCAAGGGGACCGCATTACGAGAAGCTGTGGGGATAAAGACTGAAGGCCCTGCGATGTTTTATGCCTGTAGACGGGATGAAGGAAAAATACAAATATCAGCTTGAACCAAAACTTATGTGGCACTTAAGAAGGTTTTGATGGTGGGTGTTTGATCCCCACTTCTATTGTGCCGTTGACTTAAGCTTTGGATCTGCCTTGTGTACAGGCTTATCCCATGTGGCCCTAGGTATCCATACAGCTTGCTGTTACAGGCAGGGGCGGAGCCAGGATTTGCTTCCAGAGGGGGCGAGGTGCAAATATGAAGCAACGTTTGGGACTGAACTCTTACAGGTGAAAACTTAGTAGGGCCCACCGTAATATCCAAAACTTTCATGGCCTCTAAAAAGTCTTGACTGGTAGGATTTAAATACCCACTACCTCACGCAATGTAGTCCACTTGAGCCTTCGATTTGTATACGTTTTGGGCTCATGTCCTAAACTGATATGTCAAAATAGATGAATGGATTAGATAAAAGATATAGATCAAGGTGGGCCCTGATAAACCTCTGACATGACCGTCCGTCTCTACCTAGGTCTGGATTGGGTGAGACCCCTGCCTCACCCATGACGGTGCAACCCTTACTGCAGGGTTGCAGTGGGGGTCACCTTGATGTATGTATTATATATCCACTTTGTCCATGCATTTTTCATACTAGTTTAGGACATTATCCCAAAAAATAAAGCAGATCCAATTATCAGGTGGACGATACCATAAGAAACAGTAGTGATTGACCATTCTACCATTAAAAACTTCTTAAGGTGCACATTAATGTGTCTGTGGTGTTTATTTACCGTCTAAGTTGTTGATAAGGTCACATAAGCCTGGATGAAGGAAAAAAAACAAATATCAACTTCATCCAAAACTTCTGTCGCCCATTAATGGTCAATCAAGGTTTACTATGGTATGGTCCACCTGATAATTGGATCTGTTTCATTTTTCAGATAATTTTGTAAAATGATCTAGAAAAACGGATGGATGGTGTGGACACATAATACATATATTAAGGTGGGACCACGGTAAGGGCTGTACAGTCTTGTGTGAGTTCCGGGTCTCACCTAATCTGCTCTCATTCTGTTGGGATAGTATCCAATCCGCCCTGGATTTCCTGGAATCAGCGTCCACCCATTCTATGAGCTCATTTTAGGACACTAGAGAAAAAAATAAACCGGATCCAAGACTCAAAGTGGGTAGAAAAGGAGAGGATTGAACGTCCACAGTTGAAATATTCATGGGCCACAGAAGTTTTGAGTCACGCTAATATTTATGCTTTCAGTTTATCCAGTAGGAATGACGTTAGGAACAGTATGGATTGCATATAAACATCCCTATGGACCAGGAAGGTTTCAACAGTAGAAATTTCCCTACCCACTTTTTTCTTTAGTGCGGCCCACTTTAGTCTTAGATCCAGCTCATTTATGTTCTCATGTCCTACAATGAAATCACAAAACAGATGGAGGGGGTGGATTTCTCACAAACATCATGATAGGTCCCACCTAGGTTCCCAGGCAGGAACTTCTTGCAGAAGGATTCGGCAGAAATCCGCGTCCTCCACGGCCCTTTATCTACAATTGCGTGTTCGGTCAGACAGGTCTTGTGGGATTGGCCATAATATATGTGTTTCATCCATGCCGTTCATCCATTTTTCCAGCTCAGTTTTGGGCATGATCCCAAACCTCATGCAGATCTAAAACTCTACTAGACCACACCTAATAAAACAGTGGGGATTCATTGAAAAAGGGTTCTAGCATCGCTAGACCCAAACTTAACTCGAACCCATCTTTGACTCATCCTTGACTCAAGAAGTTGACTCAGTGAGTCATGGCCAATTCTCTCTCTCTCTCTCTCTCTCTCTCTCTCTCTCTCTTATTTTTCTCTTTTTCTTTCTCACTCTCTCTTTCTTCTTCTTAACCACGTTCAACAATGGACGTTAGATTGCAACTTAAACAGCTTGAATCAACAAACAACTTGATGAGTTAACTCAATTTTAAATTTAGTTTCTCTCTCAATCTCTCTCTCAATTCCACTTTTTGGTTTTAAACATGTTCTCTATTTGCCTCTGATGAGAGGCTTTTATATAACACTCTAAGACTCCAGAATTATGGTTGTTGAAGGACTTGCATTGGACGAGTCACGGTTTAGAACATTTAAACAATAATCTTTCGCAATTGTCTGTTTGATTTGATATGGCCGAGTTTGCGTCTAATCTTGGTTACAATCTGGTGATCATATGTTGGTCATGTAGGTCTCACAATGCACAAATTAGATCTTAGATTGAAGCCCAAACAAGACTCTACGATGATGGATTCTTGGTGAGGAAGATGATTGTCCTATAATGGAAGATCATCGTTTGATGCATATTTCATCATGTCGACACTTCGGGACAGCTTAGATCGATCCAATGGAGCACAGGGATGTTGAGATTTGAAGCTCTAACAGTGTTTGGTCAATGGATTTGTAAGAAAACAGATTCAGCTTACTAGCACACCCTGTGGAATAAAAATTGGAAAAGACGTGTTGTAATTGGTTTCTTCGAATGGTTTTGGTGTTGGGGAATATGGTGGGTCCCATGTTGATGAATGGTCTGGATTTCTTGAAGATCAAAGACCCTAACAAAAATGATGTTTCTTGCCAATCACGAAACATTGAAGAGATTGGAGAGGGAACTGTTATTTCAACAGCGTGCATTAAAGATGAATGACTGTTATTGGTTGAAGATGGTTCTCTTTCGATCCATTTTCTAAACGCAAAAAATAGAAAGGAGTTTTCTTCTGGATGTGGTGGAGAGAAGCTCGCTTTAGCTCCATGTATGCATACATTCTCTTTTCGATCTGTCTACACGCACACGTGCATCGATAGCTCTAGTTCATACCGTGATCAATCCAGAGATTGAGTTTGAAGGTTGACCATCGATCATGTGTCTAATGGTTAATCTATTTTAAGGTTTGGATTAATCAAATGAGGATTTTAACCCATTATTCCAAATTAGATGGTTATAAGGGATTTGGTTTGAAATTAACGATCAAAATGCGTTAAAATTACATATCTAGGGTTCTCAACGTTCTTTGGGGTGTCTAAGTATAGATGTACAACCCGTTTACCAGATTAATAGGCAAATTATGATCTTTTTATATGGAGATGTATGGAGTAAGGTAACGCGCAATTACCAAACCCTTTTCGGTTTTAAAAATTAGAAATTTCATAGGATTCTTCTTAGAGGATCTTGGTATCCAAAAAATAGGACCAGACAGGGCCCGATCTAAAAAGTAAACCTATAGATTCATCGAGAGTTGCCTGTAGATCAAAACAATGATCTCTATTTATTTTTACGCGGGTCATCCAATGGATATGATGAGTGTAATACCCTAAAATTCTCATGCTCGTGTATATACACAAGTAACTTAAACATGTGTACATCTCTTTTGAACCTGTATTTTTCAGACAATAACATTTGAATTTGCATTACTAGACCCTCGAAACACCCCTTTTCCATTTGAGACCTATTATACAAATACATGCTCGATCATCCAACAAACCATCCGTTGAATTAACTTCTAGTCACTAGACTTAAACATCCTACCACTTCATTCTTGGATCGCCCAATCATTATATATCACTTCAAGATCATCATATCCATTCTCATACCTAACCATCTGTAAATCTAACCCATCCATCTTGTTTATCACCTCAATTATCCTTCGTCTATTCAAACCATCCAGTTACTCATCCAATCCAGCCTTGTGTAGTTGTTTTTTGTGCACCAAATCTAACCTTCAACCCTACGACTCACCTAAGTTTTGGATTTACCTGACTTTGGAGTCACTACCTATGATGACCCACTAGACCATCAGTGGATTTACCCAAATCCATCTCATTAAGCTCCACTACTTTTTGTTAAAAAAAAAAAACCAAAACAAAATTTGGTCGGTGCTACTTACTAGCGCTAACCAAACCAAAGATAGAGACATCCCCCCCCCCCCCCCCCCCCCCCCCCCCCCCCCCCCCCCTCTGCTGGTTCTGTTTGAATAGTGCCACCCCTCACCACTTGCTTTGCAATCGTCGGTCTTCTGGGACCTACCTCAATAATCTGAACCGTTTGGTATATGAAATCACTCACGATAGTTTGACCGAATGCCCCCATCTTCATTATTACATATCTGTTTTCAGCGATCTCAAACTCGTTGGAAAGAAAGCCAATGGGCTTTTTTAATGGGACCAGAATCACTTCAATAGGATGCCGGTTGATCTATCCAAAGTGTGGCTAGAGTTATTATGGTTTCAGCAACTTGATGTATGAATTTGACAATGGACAATTTTAGTAAACTGGTCAGATATTCCTCATCATAATTCGGATTAGAGCAAACTTAAGATTTTTGGGAAGATCATTTGACCACCTTTCTAATGAATAATGCCTCGAGGTTTGCTTTTTGTAATATCACGATTACTTTGTATACAAGAGTAACCGTATTAATCTTGATCTTGACATAACTTGACAATATGATCTATTACACCTTAACACCGTGCTACCTAGGGGAGACTTAGTAACAAGGAGAGTGGTTATTGGGTATAGAGAATTCATTTTGTCATTTTCTACATATCAATTGTTATGTACAGAGAGTTTTCAAGGTTTCAGAGAGTTTGATTGATTTGGCTGTGACCCAATTTATCAGGTTTCTGATTTGTTCAGTTGTTCTTGGAACATGTCGAAGATGCTCCTGATTTGAACGGTTTGGATTTTCAATTATTTATGAGTCAACAGGAGATGATTTTATCAAAGGCAAGTTAAGGGCTCGTTTGACATCTCTACTCTAATTCAATAAGTGTGTTTTTAATAGGAGCTACTCTAATAAGTTCTATTTATTCTAGCTCTTGTTTTAAATAAGCTCATTTGGTAAAATCACTTTTTCAAAATCGAAAAAACTATTATTTGAAATAAGCACGTTTGACAAAATATTTAAATAAAAGCTTATTTTAAGGGTAGTTGATGTCATTTCCAATGGTTGTTTTGGTGGATTCACCATAGATGGACAGTGCCCCAAATGCTAAAAGACTGGATGGCTACATACAATCTTCATGTGGGGCCCAATTTCTTATATCCACCATTCATCATGTGGCCTACTTTGGATATGGGTTATCCATCATGTGAGACCTTGGATGTGCACCATCCATTAGGTGGGGCCCACTTGATGTGGACAGTCCATTACAAGAGGCCAAACTTTAATGTGGGCCATCCATCATGTGAAGCCCACTTCGTCCATTATGTGGGCCAACCTTGATGTGGACCATTCATTGTGTGGGTCCCCCCACCTACAATATGGGTCATTCATCATGTAGCCCCACCTTTGATGTCAACAGACCATCATGTGGCTCCACCTTCAATGACCATCATCCATCATGTGGGTCCCACTTTTGATGTGGACAGCCCATAAAATCAGGCCCACTTGATGTGGATGTTCCATCATGTTGGGCCACACATTGATGCTGGTCATCCATCATGTGGGGCCCACCTTTGATGTGAACCGTTCATTTGTGGTTCCACCTTGATGTGGACCATACATCATGTGGGGCCCCATGTTTAATATGGGTCATTCATCATGAGGGGCCAGCCTTTGATGTCCACCATCCATCATGTGGGTCCCATCTTTGTTGTAGACCATTTATCACATGAGGCCCACTTGATGTGGATAGTCCACCATGCGGGGCCACATTTTGATATGAGCCATCCATCATGCGGGACCCACCTTTGATGTCCACCATCCTTCATGTGGATCCCACCTTTGTTGTTGACCATCTATCATGTGAGGCCCACTTGATGTGGATAATCAATCATGTGTGGCCACATTTTGATCTGAGCCATCCATCATGTGGGACCCATCATTCGCCATCTATCATGTAGGTTCCACCTTTGCTGTGGACCGTCCATCATGTGGGGTCTAGCCTTCAATATGGGTCATTCATCATGTGGGTCCTACTTTTAATGCAAACATCCATCAGGTAGGGCCTTCTTGATATGGATCGTCCATCATGTGGGGCCATACTTTGATGCGGGCCATCCATCATGTGGGGCTCACCTTTGGTGTGATCTTACATTATGTGGGCTCACCTTTATGTGGACCATTCATCATGTGTGGCCCTACCTTCAATATGGATCATTCATTAAGCAGACTTACCTCAGAGAGATTGTGAAGAGAAGAGAAGAGGGTAAGTTGGGAATTACTAGAAAAGTTTAAGGACAAACTTGACTAAAAAGTAGCTAAAAATGTCCACCCACTTAAGCCAAATAAGTTATTGTTTAAAAAGTAACCCCTTCCCGACTTATAGAATCAGAGCTTATTTGCTACTTTCTAAAAAATGAAGCCACTAATTAGACTTTTAAGTCCTATTTGGATTGAATAAAACTATGAGAAAGGAAGTAGGGTTTCTTGAGAAACCCTCTTTTCAATGTTTGTAAACATAAAAAACATACGAAATAGAGGGAAATCCAATTTCTTATTGAGTCAATTTTTCCTAAAAATCAGCCTTTTATTTTCTCACCCCTTTGGAAAGTGGGTTTCCTTTCTCACGTTTTCTCATTATGAAAAATTCGTCAAGGATGGGGTACTAAATTACCTTGCTATTGTCAATGCTCTGTTGAAAATGGATACCTCAAATCTCTAGTGGGTCATCGATCGATCGCTCACCCCGGGCGATCGATCGCCATAAATCAGAATTAAGTTTTTTAAGACAGCGAGCTCTCTGGACTGTTTTGCGCCTAGGCGATCAATCGACCAGCCTAATCCATTGATCGATTGGGGCAGCCGATCAATTGATAAATCAATCGACCTATCAATCAACAGTGTTGCAGACTTACGTAGTTTCGAGTGGTTTTGCGTGATTTAGTTCTATTTTCGTTTCTAGGCTATTTAAGCCATGTGTAAACGAGATTAAAGTATTATAATACATTTCTAACATGGGTACTAGGGTTTTGAGGGGGAGAGAGCTTGATTTTCTCTAGGGGGCTTTGATTATGGGTGATTTATCTTTTGTAAACTTCTGAATTCATTGTGTTGTTGTCGCTTTGTGTCATGGTTTTTTTCCTGCAAGGGTTTTCCGCGTAAAAATCGGATTGTCTTGTACATGTGATTGCTTGTGTTCTTGTGTGGTGATCGTTTGATTCTCCTTTGTGCTTCCGCGAGGTTTCCCAACAAGTGGTATAAGAGAATTCGTTGAGTGGTTGATGATCGCATGGCATCGTGATGTGTGGAGGCAATTTCATGGAACAAGATCCTAATGACGCATGGGATTTTCTAGGTAGGTTAGCAAAGAACACTCAATCCTGGGGTGTTCCTCATAAAATGGAGCCGCCTTATTCTAGACCCATCCGAAAGGGAAAAGGGGGTATATATGTCATTGATGTAGAGAATGATATGCAAGCAAAGTTGGCCAACTTGACATGAAAGGTAGAGGCCTTGGAATTAGGGAGAGGAATGGATGTGGTGCAGATCAATCCCGCAACTAGCATCTGTAGCATTTGTGGAGATTAAAACCATGATACAAAAGATTGTCCAACAATCCCAGCTTTTAAAGAAATGAATCATGATCAAGCAAATGCCATAAATGCTCACCAAAGACCGCCTGCTCAACCATTAGGCAATTCATATAATTCTAATTGGCGGAATCATCCCAATTTCTGTTAGAGAAATGGGTTGCAAGTGAATGCACCCAATGTACCACAGGGACCCCCAAACCATTTTAATGGGGCTAAAAATAATGCGCAACCATATGTGCCCCCACCAAAAAGGGCCCCTGAAAATGATGCATTGCTGGCCTTCATGCAACAACAAGCTTAAATAAATCAATCACTTCTTCAATCCATGATTAGAATTGAGACCCAACTCAATGCTAGGGAAAATGGCATACTTCCATCTCAACCACAGCCCAACCCTAGAAATTTGCATTATGTGGGGGAATTAAGTTCTAGTGTACAACATGAGCAAGCAAAGTCCATCATCACACTTAGAAGTGGAAAAACAATTGAGAAAGACATTCCACAACCAGTAGAGATAACGGATGATGAATCCACTCCTAAGGGTGATAGTGAACCCAAACTTGCTTAAGCGCCGATAATGAATGAGAAAGTGAAAGGTTTAAGTGAGCCACCTGTCCCATTTCCTTCAAGATTGCGTAATCCTATATCTCCATTAAAATATCAAGAAGTCTTAGAGGTCCTGCAAAAAGTGACCGTAAACATTCCTCTATTGGATACAATCAAGCAAATACCGTCATATGACAAATACGTCAAGGACTTATGTACAGTGAAACGCAAAATGAATGTGCATAAGAGAGCGTTCCTCACAGAACAAGCGAGCGCTATCATACAACACCGCACTGCGCCAAAGTACAAAGATCCTGGAAGTTCCACTATCCCATGTGTTATTGGGAACTTAGGGATTGAGCATGCACTGTTAGATCTTGGTGCTACTGTAAACCTCATACCCTATTCGGTCTACACTCAACTCGGGTTGGGGGATTTGAAACCCACCTCAATCACATTACAATTGGTAGACTGATCTGTCAAAGTACCAAGGGGCATTGTAGATGATGTTCTAATCCAAGGAAAAGTTCTACTTTCCTGTAGATTTCATCGTTCTGGATATGAAACCGGTGTCTAGTACAAGCGCTCAAGTCTCAATCATTTTGGGCCGACCATTCCTTGTAACATCAAATGCTATCATTAATTGTAGGAATGATATGATGAAGCTCTCATTTAACAACATAATACTTGAGCTAAATATTTTTAATCTAGTCAAGCAACCAATGAGGAATGATTACATTCATGAGATGGATTTCATGACTGCTTTGGAAAATAAAGAGAGTTTGGAAGATAGTTTGGCCGAATGCATGGAACATTATGAGCCTAATGGGGATAATCATAATGTTGAAAACGAAGAAAACACCACTAAGGTGATTGACACTGGTAGATGTAAACCCTACTATAAATCTTTGGCAATATCAGAGTCACAACTTACATCATCCATTGCCAATGCACACAATCTTGACCTGAAACCACTTCCCAACTATCTCAAACATGCATTCTTAGGTCAAGATAAGACTTACCCTTTTGTCATCTCTGCACACCTAGATGACACACAAGAGAGTAGATTGTTGGAAATTCTTAAGACTCACAAGGGGGCCTTAGGTTGGAATATTTTAGATTTAAAGTGTATTAGTCCTTCTATTTGCACCCATAGGATACACCTCGAAGAAGACACCAAACCATCAAGACAACCTCAAACGCATCTTATCCAAACATCATGGAAGTTGTTAAGAACGAGGTGATCAAACTATTAGATGCGAGTATCATTTACCTGATATCCGATAGTGAATAGGTGAGTCAAAAATTGATGTATAATTTACTTTACTTGTCCTCCATCAACATAAGGGTCCAATGTAGCGCAAAGATGGGAGTCCAAGGTCGTACCTCAAGGACAGAAACTTAAGAAAGTTAGGGCAAATTCAATCTAGGTAAAAGAAAATAAATTCTAAAAGAAATTGTTTCTAAAGAGATGATCACTTAGATAATAAAGCAAACCAAGGCATAAGAATCCACATATAAAATCATATATGAACCTGAGATGTAAACATTCCACCAACATTCATGAATCATGAACCATCCACCCACAAAATAAGAGATTTTTACATGAGAATGAAGCATTATCACACACGAACCATAGAATGGGTCCTAAACATCCAAAATTCATGAGAGAATAGATCAAAGGCCCATCTACATATTAAGTTTCCCAAAAATAAACTAATATAGATTTATGATCACATTCATATGCTTGATTTGATCTACAACATTGAATAATATTAACAAACTTCAAAGTTGCATATCACATACACACTTAAGATAGAAAAATAAACACTACACCATTCATCCATTCATCATGTAAAAATAAAAATCTCATAACAGTAAATTCAAAGTACTATCTAACTACATCTCAAGTTATGTATAAATCCCACATGCTTCCCTTCTAGCCTTGGCTAGGGAAATTAGAAAGACATCTTAATTAAATAAACAAAACATATCGTTCAACATTGCTAATAAAATAAAAACAAAAGAAAAAGAAGACAAAGATGAGAGAGAGATAGATGAAAAATATGAGGGAATAAGAATAAAACAGAGACGTAGTGATGAAAGTATAGAAAAGGGATGTGAGTAGAGATATAAGAGAGATGAGAGAGAGATGTGTGAGAGAGAAAGAGAATAAGAAAGAGGATAGAGAGAGAGCCTAAGAGAGAATGAGAGAATCACTGAGAGAGAGAGAGAGCCGTGCCCTCTTTATAGCACTGTATGCATGCCCAACTCACCGTGCAGCGCACGTAACTATAGCTTTTTTTTATTTTCTTTGTTTTTTTTACTTTCTCCTTCTTCAAATGAAATTCAAGTTGTTCATGTTGTTCCTCTCATCGTACAGGTTAAAACTGACAATTAGCTTGTCAAACAGACAATCACAGCTCCCTGTACAGGCCTAAAATGATTGTGCACCTTTACCTTCTTTCTGGCCCCACCTGAAACTTATTTTTCAGAAAAAATCCACCTCCTAGCTTAAAACCTAGCTCCTGACAACATAGAAGTCTCAGATCATCTAAGTCAGATCTCAAAAATTACGTGTATAACGTGAAATCAGAACAGTAATCACGTAACTTGTTATGAGTTTTCTAACTTGAACTTTTAAGAAAATGACAACTGCGTCCTTTGAGTTTTTCTTGAATAGCGTCTTCCACGGACTTCAAAATCTGACAAAATTTGGGGTGTAGGCATTATTTAATATGTTCTACTTGTTGTGCGAAAATTGGCCCAAACCGACACTCTGGTAAAATTAATTTTTCAAAGTAACCGTTTGTCCCCCGTTACCACTCAAACTGCTCCGTGGTCCATATATACTTTTCTGACCCAATCTAACTCATCCATGTCACTCAGCACAGTAAATAAGACATACAAAATATTCCTTGACCCCTAGTCATAACTGTGGAAGCCTATATGTTTTCTTTTACTTTCAAATTCGACATTTTACCACTCAGCGCATTTTTTCTCCGTCTCTTCGGCTTCTTCTCTTAACTCATGGACTCTGGGGACTCATCTACACATTCTAAGTTATCCTTTATAGTCTGATTATGTCCTTACCTGATCCATGTTTCCTAAAAATTCATAAAATAATCACTTTTAACAAGAAAAACACGTACGTAGCCAAATTGCAATGCGTATGCAAACTCGATCTAAATAATTGATTTCGACCATGAAAACTAGCTAAAACCCTACTGATTAAGGGTATATATATGCAATATATGAGCTACAACACACCCCCAACTAGCATTTTGCTATACCTCAAGCAAAAATATGCAAATTTAAAATATATATATATATATATATATATATATATATATATATATATATATATATATATATATATATATATATATATATATATATATAACCTATCAATCAGATACACCAGAGCTCCAGAATACATTACACCTAACCTAAGAACATTAATGAAAATGTTTCCAATTCTTTAATCAATTTCAAAGACCGAGTTTATTAGATTCCTCCACATTTAGAATAGTTATGATTCCATACTCACTTGTGTACAGTGAAAACTAGAATACATCAATTTAGTGGTTGTGTATCTTAGTCTATTCACTCACTTCCATCATCTTTTTACTTTTTTTTCTTTCATTCATTTTTATTTTTATTTTTTTGCACACAGGAGAGGGATTCGAACTCGAACTAATGGGGATCATACCCATCGTTTTGTGTTTTGTCCCTTTTTACCGGATTATTCATTTTTTTAAACTTAAGACATAAGTTAACCAGCCTTAGTTAACCTGTAAATTAAGGATTATGGAGCTTGTGATTCAACTACCCTTCCACTAACTTAGGCATCTAGTGTGTAATGTGAAAAAATGAGCATCAAATCCTAACATATTCTAACATATTAATTAACCTAATTAACTCATCCATGAAATTTTTCAGTCCTTGGAATTTAAATTCATTAAATATTTTTTTTAGTTGTAAAACTATACTCTAGAATCCATGTATCTTATTAACAAGTTTATTACAAAAATTTGAAAGAAAATTCACATATTTAAAACACAACCTAAATATGAGTTAAAAATGCAACTGACTCACACTAAAGACTAAAAAAAAATAGTCCTAACTACACCACTTTCGCAGGTCTCTCGATTGCATTTAGCATATGCAACAAGCCTTTAAACCCTTAGGTCACCCTTAGTGGATGAGTTATAGTCTCGTGAGTGTTTGTAGATAACACACCCACAAAGTTGGCTTTAAACCTAAGCAAGGTACAGATGCTTGCAAGAGACCCCCATCTGCAGAGGTCATTCAACCAAATGGTTAGAGCTTTCCAAGATCAACGGTTGATCCGGGACCAAGTATAAAAGGAGGAGCCTGTCCACTCATGAATAACCCGTATCAGACATCAGGAGATTTTTCATATCCTTACTCTGCGGTTGCTTCATAAGCATATGTCATTTCATACGATTAATACTGAGTCCTGAATCACCATCACATCTCTTTTCATTGTCTCTCTTGCGCCCATTGCAATTATATCGAGCACATCGGCAACAACAAAACATTAATTTGGCACGCCTGCGCTGAACGTAAGTGGATCGACCCTCATAAGCAGGGCGTTGCTGGTAAGTTTGAAGTTGTGGCTCCAAATATTCCTAGATGATATCCTTCAGCTCAGGAGGAAGAGGTATGTGGTGAAGGAAAAATGACGCAAGCAAGAAACTTCTCACAATTTTGGTGCTTTCTAACCAAGCAGGGTACTGGATTCTAAGTTTAAACTTTTAGCCAGTAAGAGAGCTTTTGACTAACCTTCCTGCGCTTGCAACAAATCAAGAACAAACAAATGAATGATCGAACTTGATGCCGAACTAGCTTTTTTTTTTGACAAAATTTACAAAAATGCATATTTTTAGGATGTAATTCTCACCTCCAACCTAAATTTTACATTGTCCTCAATGTGAAAATGATGCATGCAATTGTAAATGAGAACAACGAGATAAAATGAAAGGGATGAGTATCAATTGAAAATTGAAGCACCTTCTGCAAGACATGAATTAAACACATAAAACAATTAAAAGAAACAATCTAGGCCTACAAAAGCTACACCTCCATCAGACTAGGAGGTCAAACATTCATGTATACCGGATCCTAAAGAGAGATGGTCTCCTCTTCCTTATCGAACTCCTCCACATATAACTTCAATCTTTGACCATTAACTTTAAAGCTCATGCAATTATGTGGGTTAACAATTTCTTGAGCCGCATGTGGAAATACTGCTTTAACAATGAATGGGTCAGTCTATCGTGAACGGAGCTTACCAGGAAAGAGTTGAATTCTAGAATTGTACAATAGAACTTTTTGATCAACAGTGAAAGTTTTTCTCAAAATATGACGATCACGAAACACTTTCATTCTCTCTTTGTACAATTTAGCATTATCATATGCTTCTCGTCTTAGCTCTTCCAACTTATTCACTTGTAATTTCCTTAGCTTACTCGTGTCATCAATGTTCATGTTAGATTTTCATATTGCCCAGTAGGCTCTATGTTCTAATTCCACAGACAGGTGACAGGCCTTGCCATAAACAAGTTTCTATGATGACATACCAATTGGCGTCTTATAAGCTGTCTTGTAAGCCCAGAGAGCGTCGGATAGTCTCAAGGACCAATCCTTCCTATTTGGCCTCACAGTCTTTTCCAAGATGCGTTTAATTTCTCTATTAGACACCTTAGCCTGTCCACTTGTTTGTGGATGACATGGGGTACTCACTTTGTGCTTCACTCCATATTTCTTCATTAACGTTTCAAATGGATGGTTACAAAAGTGAGTACCACCATCACTAATGATGGCTTTAGGTGTTCCAAACCTAGAAAAAATATTTTCTTTTAAAAATCGTAGTACGATATAACGATCGTTTGTCCTACATGGAACAGCCTCTACCCATTTGGAAACATAATCTACTCCTACTAAGATATACAAAAAATCAAATGAATTGGGAAATGGTCCCATGAAATCGATGCCCCAACAATCAAAATTTTCAAGTGGCATAATAGGTGTCAAAGGCATCATATTCCTTCGGGAAATACTCCCCAACCATTGACAACGGTCACAAGCTACACAATGCTCATGGGTATCCTTAAACAATGTTGGCCAGTAGAACCCACACTACAAAATTTTGGAAGTGGTTCTTTTTGCAGAAAAAATGGCCGCCACATGCTTCCGAGTGACAGAAAGAGATGACACTTCTCTGTTCACTCTTTGGTATGTATCTCCTCAAAATTTGATATAGGTAGTATTTGTACAAATATGGATCATCCCAGACAGAACTCCTTACCTCTGTTTCAAATCGTTTCCTATCCTGTGTCGTTCAGTGATAAGGCATTTTACCAAACACAAGATAGTTAACAATGTCAGCATACCAAGGCAATTAGGAGACTAAAAAAAACTATTCATCAAGGAATGTATCTTAAACATCAGTCTCCTAAGTGGTATCATCGTGTACAAGCCTAGAAAGATGATCGGCTACTACGTTTTCTACTCCTTTTTTTATCTTTGATTTCCAAGTCGAATTCTTGGAGTAGAAGCATCTAACGAAGCAATTAGGGCTTAGCATCTTTCTTAGAAAGAAGATACTTGAGCGCCGAATGGTCTGTGAATACGATTACTTTGGATCTAAGCAAGTAAGACCAAAATTTGTCCAAGGCAAAAACCACTGCAAGCAACTCTTTTTGGGTTGTCGAGTAGTTCACTTGGGCAAAGTTCAAAGTTCTGCTTGTATAATGAATAACGTAGGGCTTTTTATCTTTTCTTTGGCCTAACATGGCCCCAATAGCAAAATCACTTGTATCACACATAAGTTCTAAAGGAAGTGTCCAGTCAGGTGGTCTTATGATTGGGGCAGTAGTCAATGTTTGCTTCAAGGTTTGGAAAGTGTCTCACAATCACTGGTCCACTCAAACTGGATGTCCTTTTGTAAAAGGTTGCTCAAAGGTCTAGATATTGCGCTAAAATCTTTGATGAACCTTTTGTAAAACCTAGCATGACTAAGGAAAGAGCATATGTCACACACAGTTTTAAGGGTGGGTAGCTTAGAGATAACTTATAGTTTAGATTTGTCTACCTCGATACCATTTTCAGAAACTATATGGCCTAAAATAATTCCCTTCTGAGCCATGAAGTGACATTTCTCCCAATTCAAGACTAGATGCTTCTCTTCACACCTAGTTAACACAAGAGATAAATTGCATAGACATTCTTCGAAATCATAACCAAAGACTAAGAAGTCGTCCATGAAAATTTACAATCTATATCTAAGCATGTCTGAAAAGATACTTATCATGCACCTTTGGAATGTTGCAGGTGCATTACACAGTCCAAATGGCATTCGTTTGTAAGCAAATGTGCCGAATGGACATGTGAAAGTTGTCTTTTCCTGATCCTCAAGGGCGATCTCAATTTGGTTCGTTTGTAAGCAAATGTGCCGAATGGACATGTGAAAGTTGTCTTTTCCTGATCCTCAAGGGCGATCTCAATTTGGTTATACCCTGAGTAACCATCTAGGAAGCAATAAAAAGGATGGCCTGCTACCCTCTCTAGAATTTGATCAACAAATGGTAGCGGGAAGTGGTCTTTCTTTGTAACCAAGTTAAGCTTCCTAAAGTCAATACACACATGCCAACCCGTGGTGACACGTGTTGGAATGAATTCATTGTTAGCATTGGGCACAATAGTAATTTCGAATTTCTTCAGAACCGCTTAGGTTGGACTCACCCATTCACTATCGGATATCAGGTAACTAATGCCCGCATCTAATAGTTTGATCACCTCATTCTTGACAACCTCCATGATGTTTAGATTAAGACGCCTTTAAGGTTGTCTTGATGGTTTGGCATCTTTTTCGAGGTGTATTGTAACGCCCCAAATTTCAGAAGTCGAGCATGACCTCGACCCTTGAGATTTCGGGTGTCACTATGCTTATGCGGAAGCGTGATTAATGCATTTATAATAGATGGTATCCTGTCGCAAGTTTAAAACTAAATAAACTTCCAAATAAGGACAAAAAGATAAGTGCGTACCTGGTCCAGCATTTACAAATTTACATTAATATCCAAAATAAGGGGGGGCTCACACAACTGGGAGCCCCAATATACAAGTCCAAAAGAATTGGGCCGTTATACTTCTAGCCATCAAACGGCCCCAAAATACCAACTAAGAGATGCCAGTGCATCTCATTCTTTCCCATCCGAGAACTGAAAATAACTGACGTCTTCTACAAAATCTTCTAACTCATTCTGAAGGACGTCATCATCCATAGTACCTGTTTCTACATTAGAGTCTAGTTGATGTTTTTTCCAAACACCACCCAGGATTGAGGGGGTGAGTAATCAACTCAATGCTGCTATAAGTCTAAGTTTAATAATCAATCAAGCATTCAGGCATAGGTAAAGTAACAACCAAAACATACAAGAGTCCTAGAATAGTTATACTAATGCATGAATGTTATGAATTCGCACACAATGCATGTCCCGGGCAGTCATAACAGAATCAAAATTGATACAATAGTCCTTCCAACTATAACTCAGATACACATAATGCAAGTATGAAAGCTATCACCAATGCCCTGGCCTTTCAAACAGTCAGTCAGTCATTGAGATTGCCGATGACATGTATGCATGTTTAGTTCGGCCTTTATTAATATAGATTTCATTTAGCAAGATTGGTGATGCTGAATTACTAATGTCATACAGTAGGTCCTGAACAGGACCATCTGGCTCCCGACGGTGCGAATGTCTATCATCGCCAGTAGCCCACGAATCCCATCTCCAAATTCCAATACATTAAGAACACAAGTATCATTATATTCAAATCAGTACCTCGGCCATTCAGATTTATCCAAAACAATCTGACGCCCTTACAATAGCTTACGGTCACTACGGGGAGGCTTAATGCCACAGCGTAGGCCGACGGCACGAACACGGTGTCCCATACCACCATGCCCGGCCCAAGGAGATTTCATAGGATCGTGTCGCACATACGTTTATCATTGGACGCTTCATTTAATAACATTAGTATTCCAGATTCGGGACAAGTCATTCATTACAAGCTATCTACCACCCAACATGTCTTGACTTTGGATATGGCTGTTTGATATAGAGAGAATATTGACCAAACCGGCATTGGGCACAAATGACCCGTGTAGTCCAAACTACTGTCGATCGGTCAAGTTCACCCCGTCAACCAGCCTACCCTGAATATCCAATCCAACTAGGATATCCACATTATTCGATTGGCCCCTTTTTACTCATGACCATGTGCGTTAATCATACAATTAAACATATTAGAGACAGATTTCATCATCTCAACGAATTCCACAATTCAAATGTAACAATTAAATCATTTACCCATTTCATCAAACAATTGAGCCATGTAACACACATGCATGTTGAACTGAGACATAAAATCAGATAAGAACTCAAAGTCCTACTCCATGACTATAAGAATCATGTCTAAAACCCTTAGGAATGTTAAAGAAAAGAACTGAATTATAGCCCGCACCTTACGGTCTACGGTTCCTCGCCCGTCCAACGGTCTAGGGTTAGGGTTAAAGAAAATCAGCTATTCCTACAAGAAAACCCAATTAGGATGAGATTTTCAGTCTCAAACCTAAGATAGTTTGAAATTTTAAGGTAGGATTCGATTCTTACCTCCAATCGCAAAGAGAACCACTCCAGCGACGGAATCGACAGGCCAGAGCAACCTCCTACTTCAAGAGGAAAGGAAGAAGGACTCTGTAACCTCCTTTCTTCTTCTTCTCTCGATTTCTCTCTCTTTCTCTCTCTCAATTTCTCTCTTTCTCTCTCTTTCCCTCCTGAAAAATCCCCAAATCGATTTGGGGATTTCTCAGCAACAGGTTTATATATAAAAGCTGGGAAATTCACCCAAATCGCCTTATAGGAATTAGTGGGTAGTTTTCTGACCCAAGTGAAGTTAGTGGTTTATGTATGTAGCCCTCCAGAAGGCTATTTAGAGTAAGGGCCATAAAGTTTACAGAATGGTAACCATCTAGCCCAATTTGTACTAATTAATCTTCCTCTTCTAGGTTAGAGATTAGGAAATCTAATCAATTAAGATGTACGGTCATCCGTACACTATTATCTGTACGAAAATTTACGGGACGTTACATGTATCCTATGGGTGCAAATAGAGGGACTAATACCCTTTAAATCTGAAATATTACAACATAAGGCCCCGTTGTGAGTCTTAAGAATTTTCAACAATTTACTCTCTTGTGTGTCATCTAGGTGTGCAGAGATGACAACAGGGTAAGTCTTATCTTGACTTAAGAATGCATATCTGAGATCATTGGGAAGTGGTTTCAGGTCAAGATTGTATGCATTGGCAATGGATGGTGTAGGTTGTGAGTCTGATATTGCCAAAGATTCAGAGTAGGGTTTACATCCTCCATTGTAAATCACCTTAATGGTGTTTTCTTCATCTTCAACATCATGATTATCCCCATTAGACTCACAATGTTCCATGTATTCGGCCAGACTATCTTCTAAGATCTTTGTACTTTGGTACAGTGTGGTGTTGTATGATAACGCTCTCTTGTGCACATTCATTTTGCATTTCACTGTGCACAAGTCCTTGATGTATTTGGCATATGACGGTATTTTCTTGATTGCATCCAATAAAGGAATGTTTACTGTCACTTTCTGCAGGACCTCTAAGATATCTTGATATTTTAATGGAGGTGTAGGATTACGCAATCTTGAAGGAAATGTGTTAGGTGGCTCACTTAAACCTTTTACTTTTTCATTCCTTATCGACTCTTGAGCAAGTTTGGGTTCACTATCACCCTTAGGAGTGGATTCATCATCCGGTATCTCTACCGGTTGTGGAATGTCTTTCTCAATTGTTTTTCCACTTCTAAGTATGATGATGGACTTTTCTTGCTCATGTTGTGCACTAGAACTTGATTCCCCCACATGATGCACATTTTTAGGGTTAGGCTGTGGTTGAGATAAAAGTATGCCCCTTTCCCTAGCATTGAGTTGAGTTTCAATTTTGGTCATGGATTAAAGAAGTGATGATTTATTTAAGCTTGTTGTTGCATGAAGGCCGTTAATGCATCATTTTCAGGGGCCCTTTTTGGTGGGGGGGCACATATGGTTGCGCATTATTTTGAGCCCCATTAAAATGGTTTAGGAGTCCCTGTGGTACATTGGGTGCATTCACTTGCAACCCATTTCTCCAACTGAAATTGGGATGATTTCGCCAATTAGGATTATATGAATTGCCTAATGGTTGAGCAGGCGGTCTTTGGTCAGCATTTGTGGCATTTGCTTGATCATTATTCATTTCTTCAAAAGCTGGGATTGTTGGACAATCCTTTGTATCATGGTTTTGATCTCCACAAATGCTACATATGCTAGTTGCGTGATTGGTCCGCACCATATTCATTCCTCTCCCTAATTCCATGGCCTCTACCTTTCGTGTCAGGTTGGCCAACTTTGCTTGCATATCATTCTCTACATCAATGACATATATACCCCCTTTTTTCTTTTGGATGGGTCTAGAACTAGGCGGTTTCGTTTTATGAGGAGCACGCTAACCTGTCTAGAAAATTCCATACGTCATTAGTATCTTGTTTCATGAAGTTGCCTCCACACATCATCTCAATGAATTGGTGGGTGTCATAGTTAACACCATCATAAAAGAATTTGAGTATCTGCCATACTTCAAATCCATGATGTGGGCATGCAAGCAAGAGTTCCTTAAAACATTCCCATGCTTGAAATCCTTTTGAGAGAACATCATGATGTTCCTGCATAAGGCGTTGGTTTTGTGCATTGGGAAGAACTTCTTAAGGAATTATTGGCTCATGCCTTGCCAAGAGTCTATTGTACCGGGTCTTAATGTGTGGAGCCATGCCTTGGCCCTTTCTTTCAAGAAAAATGGAAATATATTTAGTATAATGTAGTTATCATTACCATTTCCTGTTTGCAAAGTTGCCACCACCTCTTCAAAATCTTTGAGGTGAAGATATGGGCTTTCAGATTCAAGCCCATGGAATTTTGCGAGCAATTGTATGATGCCCGGTTTAAAATCAATGTTCCAAGTGTTAGCTAAGAACACTATACATGATGGTGTAGTTGTTCTAGCCGGTTGGAAATAATCTCGCAAGGTTCTAGGAGCTTGTTCTCTATTAGCCACTTCATTCTTATCCACATGTGTCAGTTCATCCCGATTTAGATTGTTCTTATTTTGAGTTACATTTTTCATGTATCAAGTGTGTCTTGTAGTCATGTCCTTTTTTAATGAGAGAGTCCAGTAACTAGCCCACCCGCACTAATCAAACGGTTATGATGATCACGGGTCCGATGTGGCATATACTAGATCAACCACACAACTAGATCCAAACCACTTTAAAAAATTCAGATATATGATTCTTTTGTCAAGATCTCATTCACCACACAATCACAATCACAACTATCCTAAAATAAAATAAAAGAAAGCAACTAAGACTAGCAAGTTTTCCTTTATTTTTGTGATCAACTTTCACACGTGTAGGACAACCGTAACACTTGGGTGGCGATATCCCAAGCAGGGCAACATTTGATCACACGTGATTGAGTTAATTCTAAAAACAAGAGAGAATATTAAAAACAAACGATAATATGTCACATAAAAGGGAAAAGCTTCATGTGAATTTTGGCACAATGATGTGTTCTCAAACCTAGGCGGCTATGCCAACCATGTGGGGAATGAGATAGGAAGATCCCTAGGTGGCTAGGCTGGCTTTGGGTATCTTTCTTATGTATAATGAATGAGCACCTATAAAGAAAACACAATCCCGCAAAAAGAAGGAAAAGAAAAGAAAAGAACACACACATACAAAGTAAGAAAAAGAACTTTACTACTTTCCCAACCCTTCTCAGAGATTGAAGCACAAGGTTTCTTGCAATGGCAGAGCTAGAAGCGAAGATAAAGACCAATTTCTCCTGGTCAATAGAGGTTCAGAGGAACACTCCACCCACTCTTTGAATATCGAGAAAAATTAGAAAAGAAGAAAGAGGAAGAAAATGAAAGAAAAAGAACTCTACTACTTTTTCAACCCTTCTCAGAGATCGAAGCACAAGGTATCTTGCACTGGCAGAGCTAGAAGCAAAGATAGAAACCGATTTCTCCTGGTCAATAGAGGTTCAAAAGAACACTCCACTCACTCTTTGAATTTCAAGAAAAATTTGAAAATAAGAAAGAGGAATAAAAGGAAAGAAAAAGAATTCGGGGTGATCCAAGGCGGCAAGCTGACCAAAAGGATTCCTTTCTACAACTAAAAGCAGAAATAAAAGAACTAAAAGCAGAAAGAAATAAAAGAACTAGAAAGAAATAATGCACTCCCTCACTTCTCTAACAATTACAAATAAAAGAAGATCAAGGCGGCAAGCCGGCCATTTAAATCCCTTACAATGTAATGCATAATATGAGAAGAAAGTGCGAAAAGGAAAGAAGAAAGAAAAAAAAATGCTTTCTACTGCTAAAAAAATAAAAATAAAAAACTATACTAGGGAAGAAATTTCGACGGCAGAGCCGACCTCTGTGGAATTCTAACCCTTGAATCTAAATAAATAAATGAAAAGATGTAGTCTCTTTTCTCTTAAAGATAGAGAAGATGGAGAGGTAGTCAAGGCGGCAAGCTGACCATATGAGACTTCCTCACTTCAAGATCTAAAAAGAGAAAAACTGAAAGACTAAAGAAAACATGAAGTGTCAATTGATCCAAGGCAGCAAGTCAACCATAGAAGGATCCTCAACCCCACGAAAGAAAGATAATATGTACCTTGATGAACTTTACCGCTTCTATCCCCGACAACTGCGCCAAAAATTGATGTGTAATTTACTTGTCCTCCATTAACATGAGGGTCCAATGTAGTGTAGAGATGGGAGTCCAAGGTCGTACCTCAGGGACAGAAACTTAAGAAAATTATGGCAAATTCAATCTAGGTAAAAAAAATAAATGTAAAAAAAAATTATTTATAAAGAGATGATAATTTAGATAATAAAGCAAACCAATGGATAATGATCTACATATAGAATCATACATAAACTTGAGATATAAACAGTCCACCAACATTTATGAATCATGAACTATCCACCCACAAAATAAGAGATCTTTATATGAGAATGAAGCATTATCACACATGAACCATAGAATGGGTCCTAAGCATCCAAAATTCATGATAGAATGGATCAAAGGCCCATATAAATGTCATGTTTTCCAAAAATAAACTAATATGGATTTATGATCACATTCATATGCATGATTTGATCTACAACATTGAATAAGTATTAACAAACTTTAAAGTTACATATCACATACACACTTAAGATAAAAAATAAACACGACACCATTTATCCATTCATCATGTAAAAATAAAAATCTCATAACATTAAATTCAAACTATCTAACTACATCTCAAGTTATGTATAAATCCTACATGCTTTCCCTCTAGCATTGGTTAGGGGAATTAGAAAGACATCCTAGTTAAATAAACAAAACACATAGTTTAACATTGCTAATAAAATAAAAACAAAAGAAAAAGAAGACAAAGATGAGAGAGAGATCAGAGATATAAGAGAATGAGAATAAAAGAGATGTAGAGATGAGAGTATGGAGAAGGGACGTGACAAGAGATATTAGAGAGATGAGAGAGAGAAGTGAGAGAAAGAGAATAAGAAAGAGGAGAGAGAGAGCTTAAGAGAGAATGAGAGAATCACCAAGAGAGAGAGTTGTGCCCTTTTTATAGCACTGTATGCATGCCCAACGCACCGTGCAGCTCACATGACTATAGCTTTTTTTATTTTCATTTTTTTCTTTACTTTCTCCTTCTTCAAAAGAAATTCGAGCCATTCATGTTGTTCCTCTCATCAGACAGGACAAAGTTCACCGTTGGCTTGTCAAACGGACATCATAGCTCCCTGTGTAAGTCCAAAATGATCGTACACATTTAGCTTCTTTCTGGCCCACCTAAAACTTTTTTTTTCAGAAAAAAATCTACCTCCTAGCTTAAAGCTTCGTTCATGACAACGTAGAAGTCTCAGATCGTCCAGGCCAGATATAAAAATTACGTGTATAACGTGAAATCAAAACATTACGTAATATGAGTTTTCTAACTTGAACTTTTAAGAAAATGATGACTATGTCCTTTGAGTTTTTCTTGAATAGTGTCATCCACGGACTTCAGAATATGATGAAATTTGGAGTGTATGCGTTATTTAATGTGCTCTACCTGCTGTACGAAAATCGGCCCAAACCGGCACTAGTAAAAAGTCAATTTTTCAAAGTGATCATTTGTCCTCGCGTTACCGCTTAAACTTGCATTGTGGTCCATATATACTTTTCTGACCTAATCTAACTCGTCCATGTCACTCGGCACAGTAAATAAGGCATACAAAACATTCCTTGACCCCTAGTCGTAACTATGGAAGCCTATATGTCTTCTTGTACTTTTAATTTCGGCACTTTACCACTCGGCGCATTTTTTCTCAATTTCTTCCGCTTCTTCTCTCAACTCTTGGACTCTGGGGACTCATCTACACATTCTAAGCTGTCCTTGACAGTCTGATTGTGTTCTTGCTCGATTCATGCTTCCTGAAAATCCACAAAATAATAACTTTTAGTAGGAAAAATACGTATGTGGCCAAATTACAATGCGTATGCAAACTCGATCTAAACCATTGATTTTAACCATGAAAACTAGCTAAAAATCTACTGATTAAGGTTATACATATGCAATATATGAGCTACAACACATCGAGCACGAAGTTCGATGTTGAGAAGTTTTCGAGTAAAAATAATTTTTGAATAATGGAAGGTGAAGATGCAAGCCATCATAATTCAGCAAGGGGTTGATGACGCCCTTGGGAAGCGACCGGAATCAATGAATAAAGGAGAGTGGATCCATATGGATAAGAAGGCTAGAACTTCTATACAATTGTGGCTAACGGATGACGTCCTCTATCATGTCATGAGAGAGAAGACTACGGCGGATACATGGAACAAGCTATAGAACGTGTATGTGAAGAAATCTCTAGAGAATAGGATGTATCTGATGATGTAGCTTTTCACTTTGAAGATGGTGGAGGGGACTGATGTGGATAATCACATTAACATGTTCAACAGGTTGATTTACAAGTTGTTGGACATTGAAGAATATATGAAGTGCAAGTATCAAGCCTGCATCCTGCGGAACTCGCTTCTTAGTTCATATAAGTCACTGAGAGACTCTTTGTGCACAGGTCAGGAAACCATAAACGTTGAGACCGTCATCTCAGCCCTCCAGTCGAAGGCAGTGAGACAAAAGAGCGGTGATGTGGGTCTTCCTCCGATGCACTGATTATGAGAGGAAGAAATTCAAAGTGGGGTGAGGGATCGTCACATTCTATATCCAAATCCAAGGGCAAGGGCAAAGGTAAGTTGAAGTGTTGTGCTTGTGGCCAGTCAATGAACATAAAGAAGGACTGTAAGAGTCCTAAAAGTAAGAAAGAGAAAACGGATAAATTTTCCAGGGAGGCCAATATTGCACAAGTATCTGAGGGTAATAATGGTGATGTATGCGAAGTTTTGACGATGCCAAAGTTGGGTTTTCTCAGCGATGAGTGGCTTATAGACTCCGAGGCTTCGTATCACATGTACCTTTGCTTCCTATAGGAAGCATGAGGGTGGTTCGGTGTTTTTAGACAATGACTACGCTTATAAAGTTGTGGGGGATCGGTATGGTGCATATCAAGATGTTCGATGGGATTGAAAGTATCTTGACAGAAGTGTGCCATGTTCCCAAGTTGAAGAAGAACCTTATTTCTCTTAGTGCACTCAAGGCTATGGGATGCAAGTTCACCAGTTTTGATCAGTTCTGTAAAGTTTCAAAATGGGCTCTTAGGTGGAGTTGTAATGAAAGGACAGCGGCATGGAAACCTTTATAAGTTGATTGGGAGCGCTTCATTAGGTGGAGTTGTAACGATAATAACGGATTCCACGTCTGCACGTATGTGGCATGCCCGCTTGGGCCACATGAGCGAGCGGGGCATAAAGGTACTCTCAGATCGTTCTTTGATTCCTGTTTTTAAATTTCTAGACCTTAGTATATGCGAACATTATATGTATGGTAAACAATCTAGATTATCGTTTAAAGGGTAGAAACATATATGTAAAAGGGTTCCATTCTGATATATGGGGGCCGTCGCCTGTAGTTTCTGTTGGTGGGTCATCGTGGTTCGTGTCGTTTATCAGTGACTATAGTAGGAAGGTTTGGGTTTATTTTTTGAAAAAATAAATTCGATATCTTCACCACTTTCAAGTATTAGAAGACTATGGAGGAGAATTGGTTAGGATAAAAATTGAAAGTGCTAAGAATCGACAATGGTGGAGAATTTACTTCGAGGGAATTTAATAAGTATTGTAAGGAAGAAGGGATCGTGAGGCACAACACAGTGCGCCACACACCAGAGCAGAATAGTGTGACAAAGCAGATAAATCAGACTCTCTTAGAAAGAGCCCAGTCTATGTTGAGTAATGGTGGGTTGGGCAAAAAGTTATGGACTTAGGCCGTTAACATGGCTTGTTAGCTGATAAATCGGTCACCTTTTATAACAATTGAATGTAAAATTTCAGAAGAAATGTGGAGTGGTCATCCGATTGACTACTCATGTCTGCATGTGTTTAGTTGTGAGGCTTTCTCTCATGTACCGTCAGTTGAGAGAGATAAACTTGACCACAGGGCCAGAAAAGGGATCTTTGTAGGCTATGGTGATGGTGTGAAGGGTTATAGGTAGGCCTGGCAACGAGTCGTGTTGAATGGTGTTCGTGTCGTGTCGTGTTTGTGTTGTGTCAAAAATCCGCTCACCCAAACCTGGCCCGTTAACTAACGGGTCGAAATCTAGAAACCCAAACTCATTCGTTAATTTAACGGGTTACCCATAACCCAACTCGTTTTGCCCGTTAGGTGAATCTACTCATCAGATGGCCACACTGTTGATGAGGACAACTGATAATCTGACCCAACATACAACTGTGGTCCACCTAGTGGGCCTATTCTATCGCTAGAAACAATAGGATTCACTAGTGAGATGAGGAGGAATCACTTGTACATTACAATATTGTATATGATGGAGTGCCAAGGTTCATAGGTAGGCCATGATTTGGTGATTTAGACCATTATGCTAACGGGTTAAACGGGTTGGCGGGTGAAACACTGACCCGACCCATTATGTTAACGGGTCTTAACGGGTCAACCCGTTAGTGACCCGACACGATAAGGATGGACCCGAACACTGGTTTTTTCATGCAGGTTTCGTGCGGGTTAACGGGTCTTGTGGAATTTTTTCAGGCCTAGTTATAGGCTGTATCACCCTACCACACTGAAAATTACCCTTAATCGTGATGCCAGGTTTGATTATGGTTCATTGTTCTGAAAGGATGAGCCAAAGGAACCAGAAAAATTAGAGGTTGTTAACATCTAGGTTGATAGAGATAAGACATGAGCCAAGACTGATATGCAAGCAGAGGTACAGGATCAGGTGGAGTGGCCAACTGTGCGAAGAAACCCACTGAGAGATCGCAGGTTACTGGAGAGGTATAGGGATGACTTAAACGTTGCAATCACCTTTATTACATATGAGGGGGATCCGTCTAACTTTGAGGAGGCACTACAGGATGTAGATGCTGAAAAGTGGAAGGTGGCAATGCAAGACGAGATAGATTCTCTATACAAGAATAAGACATGGGAGCTTGTGGAGCTTCCTGTGGGTTGAAAAGTGATCGGGTGTAAGTGAATTTTTTGAAAGAAACGGGATAGATACAAGGCTAGATTGGTGGCGAAGGGATATGCTTAGCGGGAAGGCGTAGACTTCAATGAGATATTCTCGCCAGTTGTGAAGCAAGTGTATATCAGGTTTATATTGGCTCTGGTTGCCTAACACGACCTTGAGTCGAAGTAGATGGATATGAAAATTGCTTTCCTGCATGGGGGAATTAGAAGAGTAGATTTACATGATGCGGCTAGAATGTTATACAGTGCAAGGGGCAAAGAACAAGGTTTGTAGGTTGAGGAAGTCGTTGTGCGGCCTCAAACAATCGCCTAGGCAATGGTACAGAAAATTTGATTCTTTCATAATGAGTTATGGCTTTTCCAAGAGCGAGTATGATCATTCTGTCTATTTCAAGATACTGAGTGATGGAAAGTTTCTCATACTGGTGTCATACATCAATGGCATACTTATTACCAGTCATAACATGTCTTACATCGATGTATTGAAGACTCAACTTTCAAGGACATTTGAGATAAAGGATCAGGGGGCTGCAAAGAGGGTTCTTGCCATTGACATACACAGAGATAGGACGAAGAGCAGGCTTTGGTTATCTCAGGTTGAGTACCTAGGGAAGGTATTGGTGAAGTTTGGGATGGATATAGCTAAACTGGTTAACATTCCCCATGCGGCTCACTTCAAGCTTTCTTCAGAGTAGTATCCCAAGACAGACGAAGAAAAGCAGGAGATGTCTTGTGTGCCTTATTCGAGCACAATAGGGCAGCTTGATGTATGCTATGGCCTATACAAGACCAGATATTTCACAGGCTATGGGTGTTGTTGGTATATTCATGTCTAACCCCCTGCAAGCAACATTAGAAAGTTGTAAAATGACTACTTCGATACATTCGGGGTACACAGGACTACGTCTTGACATTTGAAAAGTCTAAGGACAAGTTGATTGAGTGTGTGGATTTAGATGACACAGATAATGTGGACTATAGGAGATCGACTTTAGGGAACTCTTTTGTTTTAGCGGGTGGAGCGATTAGTTGGATGTCCAAGCTTCAGTTGATGGTGGTTCTTTTCACTATTGAAGCAGAGTATATGACAATAACAGAGGCATTCAAGGAGACTATTTGGTTGAAGGGAATGATAAATCAGTTGGAGCTTCAGCAGGAGGCCGCTGCTGGTTAATTATGATAGCTCTAGTGTTATAAATTTAGCTAAGAATTCTATTTCTCACTCACGTACTAAACACATTGACGTGTTTCACCATTTTATCCAACAGGTGCTTGAGGAAGGAAATGTGACTTTGGACAAGATTCACACCAGCGTGAATCCGATGGACATGCTCACCAAGGTGATTCTTGCAGAGAAGTTCAAGTTCTGCGCAACTTCTCTGGGATTAACAAAGATAGAATGAAGACACAATGTGCACGAGAAGCGGTGGTGATGAAGCTATGATGAAGTAGAGATGGATAATCGAGCATAACATGTACAAATGTGGAGATTGGAGGCATGGTGGAGATCGTTGAAAACGGATGCCTCAAATCTCTGGCGGGTCATCGATCGATCGCTCACCCTGGGCGATTGATCGCCATAAATCAGAATTAAGATTCTTAAGACAACGAGCTCTCTAAACTGTTTTGTGCTCGGGCGATCAATTGACCGGGGTAGCAGATCAATCAATACATCAATCGACAAATCAATCGACCTATCAATTGATAGTGTTGCGGACTTAGCAATTTTGGACGATTTGTTTCCATTTTCGTTTCTAGGCTATTTAAGCTGGGTGTAAACGAAATTAGGGTATTCTAATATGTTTCTAACATGGGTATTAGGGTTTTGAGGGAGACAGAGCTTGATTTTATTTTGGGGGCTTTGATTGTGGGTGGTTCGTCTCTTGTAAACTTCTGAATTCATAGTGTTGCTGTCACTTTGCGCCGTAGTTTTTCCCCGCAAGGGTTTTCCATGTAAAAATCAAATTGTCTCATGCATGTGATTGCTTGTGTGCTTATGTGGTGATTGTTTGATTCTCCTCTATGCTTTCACAAGGTTTCTCACATGCTCTATGAGTCCCACCATGATATATGTATTTTATCCATGCCGACCATCTATTTTTTTTTATATCATTTTAGGGCAGGAGCTAAAAAATGAAGCTGATCCAAATCTCAGGTGACCCATCATAGGAAAATAGTGGCTATTAAACACACCATTAAAAACTTCATAGGGCCCACTGTAATATTTATTTTCCATCCAACCTATTAATAAGGTCACACAAACCTGGCTGGAGGAAAAACACAAATATTATCTTGATTTAAAACTTTTGTGGCTCCAAAGAAGTTTTTAATTATGGGCATTTAATCACCACCGTCTCTTATGGTATGGTCCATCTAAGATTTGAATATGCATCATTTTTGGGCTCATCTCATAAAATGATACGGAAAAATGGATGGGATGGTGTGGATAAAACACATAAACTGTGGTGGGGTCCACAGAGCACCAATCAATAGAGACATTATTGGAGGCAGCGTCAATAGACAATACGTATCCAACTTTGCCATTGAAAAAGGTTTTGATGCTTTGTAGAGTATACAATGATACAACATTTAAAATTTCTATGTAAGAAATATAGTAATTTAAAATAAATTCTACAAATTATTGATTTCAGTTTAGACATGTCATGAACACAATATTACCTTTTATTGGACTGTCTTTCTAATGGATTGGTGAAAATGTATCCATTGGTTAGAAATGACAAATATTCAACGGTCCTATTTCAACGTGAAAATCTATCCATTGGTTAGAAATGACAAATATTCAATGGTCCTATTTCAACGGACAAGTGTCCATCAATCAATGGTTAAGATTAGTGAATGAATCTAACTTTCACCAAGTGACTTGGAGATAGTGACTTCCACAATCTAGTCAAGTTAACGAGTTCAGTGCACAATTTATAAGTTCCTTTATATCAAGCTATCGAGAGTATGAAATAACTCACCTTCAAGTCACATTCCAATTTTTATTTTTATTTTTTAAACGAGGACAAGATAACTTTCTTTAATTGAGTTTCATTTGTGGTCATCATGTTTTCTTTGTCAAATCCATTTCGTCCATGGAGATTGTCCCTCAATGTGAGGCATTGGGATAAAAAATTAGCCTGATTCACAATTTAGGTGGGCCACACCAGAAGAAACTATAGGGACAAGATGAACATGGTTTTCCATCTAAACCGTTCATCAGATACATCTTGTCCCTCCGATAAATACTTCTATATTACAAATGAAATATTAATTATTAATTCCATACATCTTACTGCCTGGATATATAGCCATCACATCATACCAAAATAATTTCTCGAGATAATTTTATTTTGTCAAACATATGATTTGAAAACAAACTTCAATTTTTTAAAGAAAATATTATTGATAAACAAACATGATAAACATTGTTTCCTTTTCCACACTTTTATGGAAACATGATTTCTCGGAATTACAATTTCTTTTCCCATGCTTTTCATAAATCTAAACAACCATTACCAAACAATCTAAAAGAATATTTTCTTTCTTTAGAAATAAGCCATTAAATTCTTATTTGTAGAGATGCCAAACGCCCCCAAGGCCTCCAAAGTACTTTATTCTTATTTCAGATAGAGTTTGTATATAGTGCTAAGCGCTAAAATGTAGCAGATCCAAATTTCAGCTGGACCACACAACAGAAACAACAGTTGCTAACAACAAAAACTGGTCGACTAATGAAGAAGCTTAATCCCCACCACTGGTGATGATCTCCTTTAGATGTGCAGGCTAGATCTTCACTTGGAAATTCTCTAGAGCCTGTGAAACACGATCAAAGACAAAGAAGGGTGGTCAGGGGTCTGGCCGTTAGCCCACCGATGCCTAAGTCAGTGAGACGTAGGAGATTAAAATAGGGTTTTGGTGCAAATGTTTTTTTGCGTACCTTGAATAGCAGAGGGATACCTCTATTTATAGGATCGTTGGAGAACTGTAGGTGGATCCGAGGATTTCATCTTACGGTAGATCCGGAGAATTCTTCATGATAGTCTTTATCATGTCAGGATTTGTCGGTCTTTATCTCCGTATGGCGCTGGAGGCAGTGCGGGACATATTCGGATTGCGAAGAGTACTCGCCTAAAAGCACTCAGCTTTGAGGTGAACACTCGACGAAGAGCGTTTAGTATTGAAGTGAGTGCTCGTCTAATGGCTGAACATTCGGCAAAGAGCGTTCGGTATTGAGGTGAGCGCTCATTAAAGAGCATTAAGCATTGAGCTTGGCCTCCACTCGATGGAACTACTCGGCATCTGCTCGGTGGAACTTACTCGGCATCTGCTCGGTAAAGCCTATCGGTAAGAAGTCGATTTGTCTTATGCGCCTTGTCCTTTAGCCGTTCTCTTACTAATTGGTGTTTGGTGGCATCTGAGGGCCTGTTTGTTTTCATTTCACAGAGGTAAATACATTGTAAATGAACAATAATTATTTACAATGTATTTACCTACACATATTTCAAGAATGACAGCTAACATTTGCTTTTTGTGCGCAGAAACCGAGGAGAGTGATTTTTTTGTGGGGGCCACTATGATACACATGGCTTATCCATTTCGTTCATCCATTTTGTGAGTTAATTTTAAGGCATACATTCAAAAATGAAGCAAATTCAAAGCTTAAGTGGACCACACTACACAGAATAGTAAATTGAACTCCTACCATTAAAAGCTTTTTATGACCATCGTTTTCTATGGTGTGGGCCACTTGAGTTTCAGGATGTGCCTCATTTTTAGACTCATGCCATGAAATGTTATGGTAAAATGGATGGACGACATGGATATCTCACTAACATTATAGTGGGGCCCACTAATGAACATGGATCATTTTCGTACCCTTTTTACATGGAGGAATTATCATTTTTATAATAAAAAAATAGTAATAATTACTTTCTTATATGCATTTACCGCCAGGAAACGAAAACAAACAGGCGCTGAGTCTTCTATTTGTTGATCAGGAAAGCTTATTTAGGGTTAAAGACCTTCCTTGGGTGTCGTGGGCTATTGACCTTTGTAGTCAACTCTCTTGAACTGTAAATTGGTAGTTTGTTATGTGGGCATATGGGTTTTCTTGCAGTATTAGGGTTAACTTGGTATTCCCGGTAACAACAGTGACTAAACGGACGCTATTGAAAACTTCTTGGGGCCATACGAATGATTATTTGCCATCAACCTCTTTCTAACATCGAAAGACCACGCAAATACCAGTCTGATCCAAAACGTTTGTGGCCCTGATAAGTTTTTAATGGCCAATCACCATTGTTTCCTGCCGTGTGGTCTATTTGAGATTCGGATCTGCTGAAATTTTGGGCTCATACCCTAAAATGATAGGGCGAAACGGATGGACAGCGTGGATATAATACACGCATACATCACGGTGGGCCCCACCGTCAGGAATCCACCGAAGCCGCGCCCCCAATCTTTGGTCCTCTGTCGACTACTGCTGCAATTTTATGTCAGCCGTCTGTTTATATATCATTGATCCAAGGGCCAGGAATCTCCAATTTGGGAGATTGTTGGGGAATACATCATCCACGGACGCGGATTTCCTGTGAAAGGCTTTCGCAGGAAGTTCCTGGGTTAGAAACCTTGGTGAGGCCAACGTGATGTTTGTGAGAAATCCACTCCATCCATTCGCTTTTTGAGCTCATTTAAGGCCATGAGACCAAAAATGAGCCGGATCAAAGACTCAAATGGGCCGAAAAGGTGAGGATTGAACGTCCATACTTGAAATATGGGGCCACAGAAGTTTTGAATCAGGTTAATATTTGTGTTTTCAGTTCATCCCAGTAGGAATGACGCAATGAACGGTATGGATGGCATATATACATCACTGTGGACCCCAGGGAGGTTTCAACGGTAGGAATTTCCCTACCGACCGTTTCCTTTAGTGTGGTCCACTTGAGTCTTGAATACGCCTCATTTTTTTTCTAATATCCGAAAACGAGCTCACAAAACGGATGGACGGGGTGGATTTCTCCCAAACATCACGGTGGGCCCCGCGTAAAGTTCCCAGGCAGGAACTTCCTGAGAAAGACTTTGCATGAAATCCGCGTCCTCCATCCACGATGCGCACAGCAGATCAACGGTTCTGGATCGCCGATTCAGAGACTGGTGCATCAGGACCCTATTGTCGTTCCGATGCATCAGGACATCATAATTCCTCCGCCGTCTGCAAAATCCGCCCCTCCCTCTCTCGATGTCGAATTCCTCCGAAATGGACGGTTTTGCCCCTACAGACATCTCAAATTCCCCTCCAAGCTCCCTTCACGACGCGGAAAGGGTCTATCTCGTCCCCTACAGGTAAATCTCAGAATCTTCCAACTCCATTTCTCTCCCATTCATTCTCGTCCGTTGATCGTAAAAAAGACCCTTTTCCCCGAAAAATCACAGCCGCATGCTGTCGGGTCCAGTTCGCCCGGCAACAAGTCTCTCTAAGGTCTACTGCCGGCCGTCAATTTCCGCAGGATTGCATCGGGATACGGAATCTGAGAGATTGGAGTTTCTGGAAACTCAGTTAATGAATTTAGGGATAATCCATGCAATCCATGGGGTTATGGACTTCGACATGCAATTGAGACTAGTTTTGTGGCATGTTTGGATGCTCGATCGATCCAAATTGTGATAATTTGACTCAATATAGAAGGGATTGCCAAGTTGTGGGCCGCTGAATCGCAATTACATGCATTTCAAGTGGGCCTGAAATGATCTTAATTGCGATATTTTTGGGCGGTACTCGTTCATTAGGAAGATCATTTCCACACTATTCGATTGAATTTTAGCCGTTTGTTTGTTCAGTTCAATTGAGCATCCAAATGCTGACTTAATCATGTGCTCTGAGAAGAATACTAGGTGTAGACGTGTAGTACTGCTCAATGTTCGGATGATGAGGAATTATAGGGTCCCAAGCCTGCACTACGTTCGTGCATATGGGAGCCATACTTCAGTTATCTGAACCATTGATCTGAGGTCCCCCCATGAATGGTGGATGCCCCAAAATATCCTGATAGGAAGATTCCCGCCCTTCATTCAGTGTGCCCATTTTCCATTGAACATGAAGTGGTGGTACCTTTTGTTTATTTTTCTCTCCTTAATTGTTTGTCTATTTCTAGGCCATACTTAGTTATCTGAACCATTGATCTGATGGGTCCTGCCATTGGATGGTGGATGCCCCAAAATTTCCTAATAGGAAGATCCCAGGCCCTTAATTCAGTGTGTTCATTGTCCATTGAACATGAACTGGTACCTCTAAAAAAAAAAAAAATAATCCCCCCTTAATTTTTTGTCTATTTCTAGGCCCCTGATCAGATGGCTATCAACTACCAATCTGGAGATTCCACAGGCATCTCCTATTAATAAATGGGGCTCGTCATATTACTGGTTTGGATCACTGAAATTATGGGCCCTGTGTGCATGAAATCCTGTTTCTTGGAAAACTATACATTTGCTGAGTGAGGCTCGAAAGCCTACTTAGTTGATATACACAACATGCCGTCCATGACGCCAAAGGTGTTCTAATGGATTTCTGTCAGGGTTTGTCATTTTGTGAAATTTCCTGTTCTGGCTTTCAGATTTCTGAAACTCTGTAGCTTGTATTTGGACTCAGATGCTGAAAATAAGCATTGTAGAGGCTTGGTATGGGCCATTAGGCTTAATATATGCTATTATGCTATAAGCAATCTTTTATGGTTATTTTTTGTCATGTTTTGTGAAAATCTCAGCATGTTTAACTTTTGGGTTCAAGCCTGTAGCTCAATGGTAGACAGGGTGTGTTTCAACATTAAGGTCTTGGACTCGAGCCTATGTTAAATATCAAAAAGGAATTACAAATAAATAAATTTTGCAAGAACTTCTGCTGGTTCATGGGTACATGTTATCTCCAGTAGCCTGCACTTTGTTTCTGAACACAAAATCAATTTCTTGGAAGCTCATTTAGTGGCATTAGTACAATTTTACTCTAATAGTGTAGCTAAAGCGACGTCTATCTTTCAAAAAACAGAAAAGAAGAAAAATTGACATCTCATGTTTTATGGGCTCTTTTTGTGGTTGGGGTTTATTGCTGAAAATTGCTTTTTCCAGTCATGTTCTTGAAATCTCCATAGCTAGCACTGGAACATAGATTTTATTTTCGTTTATCTGTTCATTTTATTATTGGGTAGAACGTTTCTGGTTGATTTGCGGAATGGATCTGTTGAAAATGCCATTTCAGATGGTTGAAAGAGGCACAGGAATCGTCTGTTGGCGACATGGAAGAGGAAAAAGGGATCCTATACATGGCAACATCTATCTCTTGTGCTAGTCCCATGCAATTCAACATCTTTACCCCAGATCTCCTTTTTAATCTAAGGCGAGAGGAAGACTTTGAGCAGACCGAAAACACTGGAGATGAGGTTTCGGGTAGTGATTATGCTTTAATTTCAGAGGACATGTGGCTGCAAACTCTCAAATGGTGAGACGATTGAACCAAATAATTTTTTCCATTGACTTATTCACATATAAAGCTTTTTTTTTTCTTTCTTTCTTTCTTTGACAATATATATAGGAAAAAAATAAATAAAATAACACTGACTATCAAGGAACCCTATGAACTAATTTAATAACTCATTTGGTGAATTTGATTGCAAATGAAATTGCGTGATGATGATGCATGCATGCATAACTGTATGGCGTGAAATCTTCGGTCATTAAATTAAACCACTACACGATGACTTCCAAATGGAAATAGAGAACATATATTAATCATCTAATTGTACAGATCGTTTACCAGGGTGTCCCTCTTGCTTTGGATATTGCATTTCCTAGACATTTCGTCCCCTAAAATAGTGTAGGTTGCATTTGGATGCAGAATTGGATTGCATTGTGAACATGAGTTCAATTAAGAGTAAATAATGAAATTGCAATGGCATGTCCTAATATTCATAATTACAAGTAGATCTCAAATAGCAGTTCCTTTTTTTTCTAGCCTGACTTGAATTAATGTAATATCAGTTGGAGCGTAGTCCCTCAGTATGATTATTAAGGTTATTGTAATTTGTTTGCATATATTTTATTGAACTATTTATTGTGATTCATGGTGAATCCAAATGCAGCAGTAATGTAGCACTAGGATAGAATTGAATTCGCTTCAATAGAGTAACCCTATGCTTGGATTGAGTAAAAGAAAGAGAAAAGGGGCTTCTTCCCTTTGTGAGAGTTTTCTTCTTCCTTCTTTAGGGTTTGTGAGAAAATCATTCCTTCCAATCAAATTGTGGAAGGTTAGAGCATAGTTTGTTGGTAAATTCCTCCAAAGATAACTTCTCTTCTCTTCTTCTTCATTTAAGGTACACCACTCCCATCCTCTTATTCTTTCTTCTCCCTTCTTCTCCAAACCCCACCAATCTGAGAATCCCATCTTCTCTTTTTCTTCTTTCCCCATCCAACTCAACAAAACCCCAACCTCTCTATCTTTCCTATACGCACGCACGCACGTACGTACGCACACCCGCACGTGCATCAGTACGGGCTGATGTGTGCAGCCCCCATTTTTCCTCCTTTCCCTTTTGTTTTCCCCATTTAAACCCTAAATTTCATTGTTAACCCTAGAACCCAAACCCTAATTTCCCAATTTTCCTAAAACCTTTACCCTAAAATACCCAAAACCCAATTCCAACATCCAAAACCCCTTAGGAAATTCTGATTTTGAACCAAAGCCTTTTTTCCCAAATCTGAATTCTAGCAGTACCTTGGTTATTCCCTGTGGATGTGGCACTACCTATGCTATCTTCCAAGTGGGCCATTCTTGAAGTATTTTATATTTTCGTGCACCGTGCATGTGACTAAGCTAGGACCAAGTAATTGTTAATATGAAATTCTTAATTTTGAGGTGTGAATTTGTTTGGATTTTCATGTTGATTACTTAGATATTGCGTATTTTGATTTCATCATAATCATCTTAGGTTAGTTTTCACTTGTCCCACATCAAATTTGGTATCAGAGCCTAGGTCTAGCGTAGGTTTAGTTTCTTGCATATTAGGTGTTCGATAAAATCCTTGCATGAATAGCATTGCTACATATGCTTGATTTTGCGTGCCAATCTGATTTTTTGCGCAAACAATTTCTGTGTAAATTGATTTTCTGTGCCATCAGTTGTGCGCAAATCTGATTTTCAGCCATCTGAATTTCAGCAATCTAATTTTCAGCAAACTGATTTTTGTGCACAAAGCTGATTTTCAGCCATCTAATCTTCAGCAAACTGATTTTTGTGTGTAAATATGATTTTCAGCTATCTGATTTTCAGCCATATGAATTTCAACAATCTAATTTTCAGCAAGCTGTTTCTTTTTGTGCGCACGTCTGAAATTAACTTGCATCTCAGAAATTTTATTTTATTAGGCATATTTGGGTTTAATGCATGTAGTCGATTTTGCATATAGGTTTGCATCTAAAGTCTTGCATGATTAGTCTTGTTTGAACAAAGGTTAGTGTTCCTATTGTATGCTTAGATTAGTATCACATTGACCATCATTAAATTTTAATTTTGCATTGCATTCATCATATAGTTCACATAGAGTCTAGGTCTAGTTCACTCCCACCCTGAGTATGGACAAGATAGCCGAGTTGCTCAATTCCATGAACAATCTCCTGACATCCATTGAGGACCAAAATAGAATCCAAACCAACTTAATTCACGGAATTAATGTGTCCCTCGGCCGTTTGGAAGCCAAAATCTTGGCGAACCCTAACAAAAGGAAAAATGCACCTAAAACTAGTACCAATGTCGGGAAGCCAATGCGGTGTCTCAATAGCCAAGGTCTGGGTCACTTCGAATACCAATGTCCTACTTAAGAGCGAAGTGAAACCCTTATGGTTGGCGACCATGAAGAAAGAGGGGGAGAGTAGAATGATCATGAAGGAGAGGAAAATCAACCCGAGGCGATTGATATTGGTGAGGAAGAAGTTGATCACGTTGAGATTGCACCACTCATAGTTGTTCTGAGTGCTTTGGATCAACTCGATGAGAGCGAAGATTGGTGCAAAGTCTCCAACTTCCACTCTCATGTTGAGTGTGGAGATAAAATTTGCACGGTGATTAATGATAATGGAAGTTGCACCAATGATATCACCGCTAGCACTGTCAAGCAGTTTGATTTGAAACCAGTGATCCTTCCTCAACCTGACCAAGTGGCTTTGGTTGACAAGACCCCCATTCTTATGTCGCAGAGGTGTTTCGTTACCATTCAGTTCTCTTCATATAAAGACACTTCGTGGCATGATGTGATGCCTATAGATGTAGGCCACATTATCTTGAGTCGTACTTGGCCGCATGATTTTGATATAACAGTATTCGATAGATCGAATATGTGTTGCTTTATCTTCGTGTATAAGAAAAGTGAGAGTGTCAAAGAGTTACATCCTAAGTCTCTCAATGTTATCAATACGAGAATTTTTTTTTTTGAAAGAGAGGTTGAGGATGGAGCGAAAGAGTTAATCTCCCCATTAGTTTCACATAGGCCATTTGAGTCCACAGAAGCATTTACATGGCTTGTTCATGACTTGCATAGTGAGATCAAGAGGTGCATTAATGCCGGTAATTAACAGTTATAAATTCTTTGCAATTCACATCATAGGGTTAAGAAATTTCAGGTGGGTGACTATGTCATGGTCCACATTAGGCCCGAACAATTCCCACAGGGAACCGTGGGGAAATTGCATGCCAACAGTGTAGGTCCATATAAAGTTTTGACAAGAGTGGGCCCTAATGCGTATGTGGTGGATCTTCCATCTGACATGGGCATTAGTGCACCATTCAACTTGGAGGACCTTGTGCCTTGTGACGGACCCACACCTCCATCTTCTAGCCCTCTTGCAGACCTTTCTCCTACCCCAAATGATGGTGTACCTGACCCTGACCCCAAAGCATGGCCTTTGCTAGACCCTACTTCCCACCCATTGCCTTCTCTTCCATCACTACCTGGATAGAAGGAAGAGATCGAGGATGTTCTAGACCATCAAGCGGTTTCTACTCGCCATGGAGGATATCAGAAATACCTCGTGAAGTGGAAGAACAGATCGGCGTCAAACAACACTTGGATTACAGAGGCAGAGTTCCAGCGCGCATTGATCCCGACCTCCTCGAGCACTACCACAGCTTTATTTCGCCAGTTGTGAATTCTTCTCAGCCAGGGAGAGTTGATGGAGACATCAGAGGACTTACTCGAGTGTATCAGAGATAGAGGCGATCACTAACATCAGCACAACTTTCTCTATTGTTAGGAGGCGACTTCCAGGTGGGGCTCGACGGGCCAATTTAAAGACCCCACATGCATTAGACGCACATCAGGAAGACTTCGCACTGGGATGATGTATGTTGGATGCTTTTTAGGAGTTCTTAGCCATAGGTTTTTAGTTTTGAGTCCATCGGACCATTGGATCATGTTGATCGGGCTATCGACTAGTCAAATCTTCCAGATTTGGGCTGCTCGGACCTTGATTTTTCTTTTCTTTTGTTTTATATTATTTTTAGGATTTATTGGATGGTTTAGATTGTTTTTAGTTGTTTTGGATGGTTAGTTTTGAGTTTGCCTCATTGAGCTTTGAGTAAGGGCATAGTTGTAATTTTTGAAAAATTTAATATAACAGGTTGGGGGGGGGGGGGGGTGTTAAAAGAAAGAGAAAAGGGGCTTCTTCCTATTGTGAGAGTTTTCTTCTTCCTTCTTTAGGGTTTGTGAGAAAACCCTCCCTTCCAATCAAATTGTGGAAGGGTAGAGCCTAGTTGTTGGTGGATTCCTCCATAGATAACTTTTATTCTCTTCTTCTTCATTCAAGGTACACCACTCGCATCCCTCTTATTCTTTCTTCTCTCTTCCTCTCCAAACCCCACCAATCTGAGAATCCCATCTTCTCTTCTTCTTCTTTCCCCATGCCAACTCAACAAAACCCCAACCTCTCTTCCTTCCGATATGCACGTGCGTCAGTACGGGCTGATGTGTGTAGCCCCTCGTTTTTCCTCCTTTCCCTTTTGTTTTCTCCATCTAAACCCTAAATTTCATTGTTAACCTTAGAACCCAAACCCTAATTTCCCAATTTTCCTAAAATCTTAACAAAAAATACCCAAAACCCCTTAGGAAATTCTGATTTTGAACCAAAAGCTATTTTCCCAAATCTGAATTCTAGCGGTACCTTGGTTATTCCTGTGGATGTGGCACTACTTATGTTAGGTTGGAAGTTTTATCTTCCAAGTGGGTCATTCTTGAAGTATTTTATATTTTCATGCACCGTGCATGTGACTAAACCTAGGACCAACTAATTGTTAATATGAAATTCTTAATTTTTGTGGTGTGAATTTGTTTGGATTTACATGTGATTACGTAGTTATTGCGTATTTTGATCTCATAATAATCATCCTAGGTTAGTTTTCACTCATCCTGCATCAGGGGTATAACTAGTTGTGATTTTATGCTAGCCTTGATTGAGCTGACAGCATGGCCTATTCCACCTATATAGTGCTTCGGAAATTCTCAATAATAACCAATTGAAGTAGAAAAAGAAAGAAATAAATGGAAAGGTAATGTGGGCGGGGCGTGTTGTGGGATCGAGCACCATCTATCCCACGGATAACTGATCCGAATCCACGGATCTACAGGGAATCCTCAACCTGTCTTCGTCGAATCCACGACAGAATAACTCGAATCCACGAAGAAGAAAGAGAGTAAACTCAATTTTCATTAAGAAATAATCCAAAGCTAATTACAAAAACGAATTTAATCAACTTAAATAGAATTAAACTAACCCTAAACCCTCACTTGCGTGCTAAGAAAAGACTCCTAGGTGAAATAGGAAAGAAAAACATAAAAATCTGCGCAAACTGTATAACGTATGTTGGGCGTCGTCTTCCTTCCACTGGTACGAGCAACCCACACATTTGATTGCCACAAAACTTTGTGGTTTTGCTGACATCGATGTACTCATCAAGATGGTCGGCTCAGATTCTTCATATCAGTAGTGGTGGGCCACCTGGACCATCTCTCCAAGTTAAGTCGGCGGAATTCAGAACTTTCTGGATAGTTCGTACCATTTTGGACGCCATGGTCAATTCGTAGATTGGATCGACGTGAAACTTGTTGGGTTTTTTTTTTGGTTTTGTTTTGAGTAGCTCTACAAGATGGATGGAACGAATCATCATAAATGATCAAAATGGGCCTCGCAAATTGGGCCGAAATTCAAAAACGGGAATAGCACTTTCCTGTTTGGTTGAAATGCCAAAATCGGAAATTCCTTAGTTTCCTCTTGTTTTTCTTCCGGTCCATCTCCTCTAAGAAGATCGTTGATCCTCGCCCTTGACCATGGAATTCCCTCCCTACATCAAAAGGGGAATGAAATGTAGAGTCTCCCCTCGCAGACCTATTTGAATATCTTCCCTAGGTTTTTTTTTTTTTTGAAGAATTACTCCTAGAAATTGTCTCTCACCTCAACAAACAACAAAAGAAAGCACTGTTTTATAATAGTTCCATAGGTATGTCTATGCATATATAGCCTTGTTTTACAACTGCTACTGGTTAAAGAAACCAATGCTTGAAGCTTATTGGTAAATCCTTGCTATCCTTTCCTAATTTGTCTCAAACTATCCTTGTAATAGAATGAAAAAAGGCATAACTAAACAAGGAAACAAAGAGTCTGAAGTATCCAAAATCATACTAAAGTAGGATGTATATACAAACCTGCTTGTTACAAGCTGTTTATGCAGGACCTTATTTTGCACTCTGCAGTTTATAATAATTCCTTATAAAGTGTGTGGTTGGACTAGTGGTTCCACAATCTGACCAATTGTCAATCAAGGCTATCTGATTGGATCTATGAATTGCATAGTCCAATTGGATCATTGATGTGGTCCCACTCTTTCATCAAGACCCTTTAGCAGACATCGGTTATGCTTGTGCTTTGGAGATAACCAAATCTTTTGTTGTAGCTTTAATATTATCCTTAAATATTAGAATTTCCGTCCTGATGTTTGTGCCACCATCAACATTTTTGTTGGCTCTTCAATGTGAACCTTCCTGGGTTCCATCTGCTTGTCTGTCAATCCATGTGCTGCTCCCACCTATCCATCGGTGGATCCATCATTGATCCCCCACTGGATTCAAGAGTTGTTCCAATTGACAATGCATAAGTCAATCTATTGCTGGTTTTGTGGACCAATCCATCAATGGTTCCCTTAATAAACACAACAGTGGAGTCATCAGCCAATCCAGGCTTCACTTCTATCCATTTGTGAATGTTTCCTCTAACCCCATAGATTTGTTTGTGGATTTGTCTTCTAATTCGGCTATCGATCCATCCATAGATCCATCCCTAGAGCGACCCTCAAAATCCATCATTCCTATCTCCATCAATTTGTCTTGCCGGATGATTGTCAAAGAAGATCTGATGGATGTCTTCTGGGAATTTTGTGACTCAGCTCTCACTTGCAAGCAATGGCTTCTTTTATTGTAGTTATCCCTAAAAGAGAGGGCTTAGAGGTGGCCGTGGATTACAGATGAAAAAGCCTCATTTGCAGTTCCTACAAAATCATAGTTAAGGTTTTGGCTAAGAAGTTTCGAAAGGTCATTAGGATAGTAATTTCATTTCCTCAGAGTGGTTTTGTAGCTGGCAGGTTGGTATTGGATGGTCATTCATAGCCAACGAGTTGGTTGGTAAGTATGTCAAGAGAGGTAGCAAAGGATTCCTTTCTAAAGTAGACTTTGAAAACGCCTACGAGTGTTAATTGGGCTCTCCTCTTTTGCATTATTTAGTGCATGTGTTTTGGGAGGCTGTGGCGGATCTAGGTCAAAGCCTGTGTAACATATCCCTGGTTCTCTATTATTATCAATGGCTCCCAAAAGTTTTCACAAAGGATAGAGGGGTCTTAGACAAGGAGATCCATGTCTTCCCTCCTATTCCATAGTTGGCAAGGCCCACCCTCTCCAAGTTTCTTCAGAAGGCAGGCAACAAAAATTTAATAGTGGGCATGTCTGTGGATAACGGGCTGATGAAAGTGTCTCATGCAGTGTTCAAAATATCGGTATCGTGTTACCCCTGAGATACAGATACGTATCGGTTATCGCATGGGATATATCGTTTGTATCAGGTAATTTATCGCACTTTTTGGGAAACATGGGGAAACATTGGGAAAATGATTGAATTTTTCAATGAAACTTCAGGGATTGTTAAAAAGACTTTTAATACACACTTTTAAATCATAACATCTCACAAAAGAAGTGCACATAAGAGGTTTCCTTTATATAGGGTCCTGAGCTATGCGCTGTTTGACTGAACTAATGCAACTATATTCAAATTGAATGCATAACATTTAGAGTGTAGGTGATGATCATTTCATGAAACACTTGTAAATGCTTCAAAATTAGTCTCAACTGACAGTTGGTTGAAGGGCAATTTTGGAAAAAAATAATATTTTATTAATTTTTAATCAAAATGATTTTTATTTTTCGAAAATTTATGAGGACTTAACAAGTCAGTAGATCAGCCCTTATACATGCTTGATTTCATGTTTGGAGTGCAACATTGCAAGCAATTTGGGGGAAATTAGGGAAATTTCGAAAATTTCCCAATTTTCCCCAAATTGGACTACCTACACCAAATTTCGAAATTAGAGTATATGTGATGATCATTTCATCAAATACTCCTAAATACTTCGAAATTAGTCTCAATTGATAGTTAGTTGAAGGAAAATTTCATTAAAAAAAAAAAAAAAACATGAAGAACCAATGGATATCGAAATCTAAGCTCCAACTCCATGATTTTTCATGCTAAATATGAAGAACCAATGGATTTGTAACCATTTAAAAAAAAAGGATTTGTAACCATTTGACATCGATTTAACATAATTTTAATAAAAAAAGAGGGATCAGAAATTGAAAATGCTCACCCGATTGAAAATTTGACATCGATTTAACATAATTTTAATAAAAAAAGAGGGATCAGAAATTGAAAATGCTCACCCGATTGAACATGTTGGATATATCGGCACTACTTGTGCATTTGTATCGCACAGGTGGGATACGAGATATATCTGCCGATATCACCGATATTTAAAACATTGGTCTCATGTTCAATATGTGGACATCGTCATGCTTTTTGGGAATGGCTTGATCAAGAAAGATAGGTTGCTCAAGGACATCCTTGTTTTGAAGTGCTGTTGGGGTTGCGGGTTAATCTTTCTAAGAGCTCCATAATTAGCATCAACTTTAGAAGAGACATAGTCGAAGAAATTGTTACAAATATTGGGTGCAAAGTTGCCCAATTTCCGGTGAGGCATCTTGGCCACAGTTCTGAATGTCGGTATCGATCAGCATATTGGCCTGGCAAAAAAATGATACGATACGACGTCGTGTATCGGTGTCAGTGCCATATTGGCTCGTATCGGTCAAAAAATTTTTTTAATGCAAAATAATATGGAAAAATATTGGAAAAATATTAGAAAAATAGGAAAAAGAGATCCATGAATCTCTTTTTTTTTTTCTTTCTTTTTTTTTTTTTGTATTTTGACCATGTATTCAATGGTGTATCAGACCATTCTTTGATAAGAATATTGTCTGTCGATTTGACTTGTTGAAGGTCAACTAAATAGGCCCTAGTTAAACACAAATCAAGCATGATTTGGTGAACAATGGCCCATTACATTGAAATACAACAAAAATAAGATAAAAATATAAAAAAGAATGTGAAGGTTCATACTTCTTTCCGATTTTCCCATAATGGTCCACTTCGCTTTGATTTGTCGAATTTGATTCAATTCATTTGTTTTGATCCCGAAATAGGTTTAAATCTAGCCTAAAATAAGTTTTTAAGCTTCTTCATGGTTTAAATGAAAAAAAAGAAGAGAAGACATGTGAAATTTTGAAAAAAAAATAAAATAAAATAAATTGGGCTTTTATGGGCGTATCGGCTTTTTTCCTATCTGACTAATACGACCTGGTATCGCGTATCAGCTTGTGCCTATACAGATACAATACGGCTGTATCGGCGGATACAATACCGATGTTCATATCCATGATCTTGGCATCCTTGTTGTTAAGGGCATGCAAGGAGTTACTGCTGGGATGCTGTTAAGGAGACGTTTGACAAAAATAGGCGTTCTCGAAAGGTAAACTTTTTTTGCTTGGTGGGAGAGTCACTCTTGTCAAAGCTTTTCTATCCAGTGACCTCCTGGTTTACATTTGATATTTCGGTGTCCCATCAAGGCTTTAGCAAGAATTTGAGTCAATCCAGTAAAGGTGTTTTATGGGGTAACGGCAAAGAAGCTCATGAGTTTTGCTTAGGGCATGTTTGGATCGAGGGTAAATACAGTAAAACTAAGAAAGCAAATAGTTTTCCTTTGATATGATAATTCCTATGTTTGAGAAACATAAAAAGAGAAGGAACTTGATTTTCTTTCTGCAAAAAGGAGAAAAACTTTTTCTTCAAAAAGTCATTAGTGGGGAAAAAATGTTTTCTTCTAATGGGACGTTTTAAATGGAAAAATTGGAAGGATTTGAAAATTGCAATCTAAACACTGGAAAATGCAAATGAGATGCATTTTCCAGGACTTTTTTCATAGCAAAACAAACAAGTGCAAAGGGTTTCCTTTTTCTAGTGTTGATGTTAGTTTACCATCTGCTTATGTGACACTTTTACTTTCCTTTCCCTTAGTTTACCTACAATCCAGACACGCCCTTGGTGAAATGGGTGGATGTTTGCAAGCCCATCAGGAATGAAAATCTAGGTATCTAGAATGTCAAAACCATGGACTTGACGCTGCTTCGTAGGTGGTGGCAGAGGCTTGGGAATGGGGAGTCGTTGTTACTAGGGGATGTGCTGAAGCATAAATACAGGGTAGGCAACTACGGTTAGGATATTGTATTAGCTTCCTGTAGAAAAGGTCATTTATCTGGAGGGCTGTCACCTGGGCCTGCAATATTGCTGTAGCACCTTCAGGTTCAGAGTAGGCAGCGTCAACTCAATGAGGTTTTAGGAAGACATTCAGATTTAGGAGACTTTGCTTGGAGAGCGTTTTGAGGATCTGTACTCAGTGTCGGACAAAAGAGGGGCTTTGATGAATCAGTGTCTCCAGCGCATGAACATTAAATTTGCGTGGTGCCCCACCTTCTGAAGAAATCTGAAAGATGATGAAATCCATTCGCTCCCCCATCTCTTAGATACCCTTCAATTGATTTATGTGCCGCAGGCAGGGGTGGGTATTCAATAATGGTAATCGTGGCTGTAACAGCCACTGTAATTACTGTTACAATACAGGCCGTAAGGCTCTTACTGTCATTAAAAACTGTATCAGCCCCATAATGGGCAGTTATGGGGTTGTAACAGCCCTTATGGGCCATTTTTGTCCATAACGGCTGTTACATAACCCATTTTGAATATCTTCGGTAGGTTGCAGAATATGGAACCTGAGTTCGGACGGTATATGTTTGGGGACTGATTGTCAGCTTTAGTGGAGTTGTGGCTAGAAATTGCCTAAGGGACCAGATTGTTGGCTGGATCTGGACAGTTTCTGGGACAAACTTATGGGCTGGTTATATGCTAGAATTGGACAGGGATTGTCTTGACAGTTTGTGGCAGAAGTCGGGTTCATATTTGGACTATTTGTGGATGGCTTCAGGCAAAGGTTCATAGGAACCGTTGGAAGTATAGTGATTATTTGGGGTTTTACTGTGGATTGAGGGGTGTGTGAGGATTTTGGGTATGAGGGTAAAGCTGCTTTAAGTACATGGTTTGGATAGGGTTTTCATGTCATTTCCCAGTCGCCAAAGCCCGCAGAACCTAACTCATCGGATAGAGAGAGATTTGATTCCAGCCCCCACCCAGCCTACTTTCCTCGGTTAACAAATCTCTCTCACTCAATGAGATTATGTTTGTGGTTCTCCTCTTGTTCCCTCCAAAGGATTCTCTTTGCAGTCTTTCAAGTCTACTGATCATGCTCTTCGGACATTCATAAAACAACTAGAGCTGATCTGATTACAGTAATTCTCTAAGGTTTTTATGTCTTAAAAAAGTTCCAAAATTTGTTTCTGTTGTTGGACCAAAAAACACCCAAATGCCAGAAACTATTGTTTTGCCAATATATTCTTTGCGTCCCAACATATCTTTATACCTTTTTAGAGCTTCGTTTGTTTTTTCTGTTCTTTTTTTTCTTTTTTCATATATTGTACTTCATTAATATGATTCATGTGATAATGGATATCATATGAGTATGTATCGTAGCCTATGATCTGTAATGCATGGTGTATCGTACATGTAAAGTTGTATTATGTATATGTATATTATGTAATAATAATATGGGTTCATTTTCACACACAAATATACAAACATTTTTGCATCAACTAATTAATAATAATAATAAAACTAAAAAACCTACACTTTGAACTAAAGTCAATAGGATTGCTGAAAAATAAATTTAACATTTTCAACACTGTGATAGACAGAGAATGCCAGCCATACCACAGTTGATTGCTACATGCATAGAAATATACTGGAACACATAAACATCAAATAATCACTGTTCATTTTCTTTGATTTGTCTGATATTCTTTGGATTTTTTACTTGAAGAATTCACACCCAGATGACCACTATGTTGCGTGTATTAGTTGCTATGCTCCCCTATGTATCAGTTTTGGAACTGCGTATACATTCTCCAATACGATGTTTGATCCTCATATAGAACTCATGATACATATTTTTCTTGATATTGGAACTTTGATTTGTGAGTATTAGTTTTGTCCTTTTTTAACTTCAGGCATAATGATTCCAATGCGGCAACAAGGAGTGTTGGGTACCTTTCTGTTGCCAAAGATGGTATGGCAGATGTTTATCCTTTACAACTCAGGCTTTCTTTTATGCCAGAAGGAAATCAGTTGACCCTAAAGATAAGCAAAAAGGTCTCTCCTGATATCCCTAGCCTTTTCATATTATTGTATAATTATATCTATATTGTAGGCATTCTACACACACAGTCACACACTGGTAGTGGTTATCCACTTTAAACTTTGAGAACATTGTTTTCTGAAGCATTCATGCTCGCTAAAGGAAAAAGATGAAATTTCAAATAAGCATGAGCTGGATCTTATCTTCCCCCCAGGAACCGGTCATCTAGCATGAACTTAAATGCATAATTCTTGAATATCTAACTTCTAGAATGATATTTTGCAATTGTTGAATGGGTTCAGGGGAGTCATATGAGCATTTCTGATTGTTAGATGGCATGACTCCTAGAGATTTGAAGCCTATGAATGTGTTGAGCTTAGCAACAAAGATGCAGGTGTTGAGGACAGTAGCAATAAGGAATGCAACCATATCCCTACTCCTGAATGAGCGTAGTGTTTGTTTTCTCTCCAAGCGAGACATCAAATTTTTTCTGAGATGAGTTGTACCTAGGCCCTACTCATGGAATGGGTATTGCCATGTATTTTGGTGGCATTGATAGGGAAATGAAGCTTAGTTGCACAAAGTGGTAGCAGGCAAGGGGAATCAGGTGGAAGAGAGGCAAAGCAACACTTTTAAAAAATATAAGGACGCGTGAATCCTAGGAAGTGGGAGCAGAAGCAACATCTTTGGTAGATGTTCCTGCAACTAAGAAATAGAACCCTGTATCTTATGCTTCCTAAATGGTTGGTTGGAAAACAAGGAATAGCTTTGCTCATGTCCAGAAGGTTACTAGATCCAGAATTCTTTGTGTTAGAAAGGGTGAAGTGAAGCTACTCCAGTGGATCAACTATGAAGATCTTATTGCCAAATGGGTCTCTTTTTTTTTTTCTTTTTTTTTGAGTTTTGAGAAATTGATGCAGAGGAAGGGCTGATAGCAGGCCTAAATAATTGAATCAACAGTCCAAATGTGGTCTCACCAAGGCCACACGTGTCGGAAGGACATGAGATTGAATTGATTTTCATCAATCTTGATTTTGGCCTATGGGCAGCAAATGGCATCTTAGCAACATGAAATTGGTCCCTTTTGACTGCCTATCAAATTTACCTTTCTGACAGAATCAAGCATCCCTGTTGCCTACTTATTTTTGTTTGTGATCATGCTGAAACGTATTATCAGGTGTCCATGCTTCTTCTTCTTTTCTTTTTTTTTCCCCACAGGAATAACACTTTTACATGGACTTTGGTGTACCATGCCCTATTGTTGGCAACTGAATAGAAACTCAATGTTTTCAAATAAAGAGTCCAAGAGGGCAGATACACTTCTCAAGTGGGTGTATCCTTGTTGTAGGCCATCATAGTATGCACACAACACCTCACATGCACACATCCAAAAACAACAAGGGAAAAGAAGAAATCTAACACCACCTAAGGGCCTCTTTGATTTTTCATGTTACATGTAAATCCGCTGTAAATCAGTAATTATCACTTTTTTACCCCGTTTGAAAATGTGTGAGTATTTCTGCTCTGAAAATCGGTCCAAAGTAGTAGCTTAAATTTGTGGGTCCCACTGTGATGTATATGACTTATCTGCACGGTCCATCTGTTTTACCAGAGTATTTTTGAGGATGAGCTGAAAAATGAAGCTGATCCAATGCTCAAGTGGCCCACACCAACGGAATCAGTGGCTATAATACGTCCACCGTTGAAAGTTATTTTTTCACAGGGCCCACATTGATGTTTATTTGTCATCTAACCGGTTCATAAGGTCACATAGACATGGATAAGGGGGAAACACAAATATCAACTTGATGCAAAACTTCTGGGGCCCCCAAGAAGTTGTTAATGGTAGGCGCTCGATTTCCACTATTTCCTGTGGTGTGGTCCACTTGAGCTTTGGATCTGCCTCATTTGTGGGCTCATGCCCTAAATACATTTAGTTCAAGATTTCTCTTTTCTTGTGCTTAAACAGTAACCAGTCACTGTCTGCATCGGGAAAGATGCAGTAATTACCTAGGTAAATAATTATTACCCATTTACATGGTAATTACAGTCAACGTCAAAAATCAAACAGGCCCTAAATAGAAAATAAGAAGTCAAAACCCCCCTCTAGCCCAAAATGGACTGCAGTTGAGGAAATTCTGTGTTCAACACATCGGCTTCGCCTAAAATGTGGAAGACTTATCACAGCAGGTGTGCTGGACCTCATCCAACACACCAAATAACTGTAATTAGCCTAATTAGAAATTGTTAGACCACTTAATAGGTTAAGATTCCAGTTCATATTAGATGAGTCAACATCTGAATTAATATCCCATGCCTTTAAGCCTTTCACACTACTGCGTATATGCCTTCTCATTTCATTATCCATAGCATGTCATTCTTTCTCTTCTTCTTTGAATATTTTCTAATTAATTGTCTGTATTTTAGGATAATACAGTAGACTTTTACAAAAGAGCCTGCAAGATTTTCAGTGCTGAATCTGAGCCAGTATGTTGCCTGTTCATCAATTCAGATTCGTTTCCTTGAACAGTGATTGAGAGTTTTCTAGCGGGCATTAGATGGTTCCTTCACTTACTCTTCTTCTGGTGCAGATACGCATTTGGGATTTCTCTGGGCAGACAAATCTGTATTTTGTTAATGAGCAGAATAGAACTCCTAACGATTGTCAGCACCAATCAGATCAAGAGGTAGCAGTTGATGTCCAAGGTTTTGTCACATTTCCTTGTATGTGCCTTCTATATGAGAATGATGCCGTACTATTGTGCTATTTTATTGCTGTAGACCTCTAACTACATTTGTATGCCTGCAAAGGTATCTGGCCTCCTTTGCCTTAAACAATGGCTATTATCCAACATTTACTGGCCATAATTCAAATGTCATGACATGCATGTAGGACATTGGATGTGTTAGATTCTGTAGAAGGATGGGAGCTTTTTTATTAAGTTGGTTAGACTTGGTCAAACTTGTCAACATTGTATCAAAGGAGTTGCATTAAATAGAATTTCAAGCTTTTCAATGCCAAGGTCATCTCTAAAAGATTAGCTCTGAATGAGTAATAGTCTTCTTTTTTTTCCTGAAAGGTAAACACTACTAGAGATTGAACCCTGGATCACTTACACACACTACACTGTCTCTACCAGCTTATCTAACGAGCGGGAGACGAGTCATAGTAATTTATAATTGATTTTCATAGAAGACAAAATATGAAGGCAGTGACTTGTACAATTTATATGTGATTTCCTTAAGTGGGCTTTAGCTGCTCTGTCAATTGTATTCTTGTTCTTCTGGTATCCATCTGTGCAGATTCTTTTGGAGTTGCAAGTATATGGGTTGTCAGATACCATGAAGTGCATAAGTGCAGGAAAGAAAGATGAACTGGAAATGCAGCAATCTAAGACAGAAGTTTCCTCATTTCTCGGATCAATTGTGAGCAATGACACCACAGGAAATATTGGCTTCTGGTCATTTTCTTACCAACTCCCCAGCCTTGATTGGAAATTCTGGAGGAATTGGTTCTTTGGGCTTGACAGGGTTACAGAATCTTGGAAATACTTGCTTCATGAATAGCGCGATCCAGTGCTTGGCGCATACGCCAAAGCTTGTTGAATATTTCCTTGGGGACTACAGTGAAGAAATAAATCAGGAGAATCCATTGGGCATGAATGTAGGTTACCATTTTTACCCCTATTCTTTTCTATTCATCATATTTTTCTGAGGGTTTCTGCATAGGATCACTTGCCTGATTGGAGGTGGAGGCTCTCTCATCTCCAGCATCGGCACCATACATGTTACACACTTTAGGGCACTTGGAACTGTTAATCTGGTGGGTCACTGTGAGAAGAGCCTTTTGGCCGTTTCATTTTAGTAGCCTGAAAATAAATGTTAATAGAAAAGTTGAACTACACAATGAGCAGTGGTTTACATTCAATGGGAGAAATTTTCGCTAATTGGATTTCTAAGATTGTCAGATCAATGCGATTCTTGTTCTATGGCCTGTTTCACATGGTGTCCCCCCACATCAATATTTCAGATTGTATTTGATGTATATGATGGAGATGATGGGGGCAAGCTAGTCTCCATCTCCAGTGAGTCTGTGAGCTCTCATGCAAACTTCATTTTTCATATGCTTTGCATTCAGTGGTGATTGTAGCTTTACCTTTAATTAGGTAGCTTCTCTTAATGGCCTCGGGAGAGGTTCCATTTGTTGTTGGAACATCTTTGTGTTTATGTCTGACTCCTAAGAGTATCCTGCTTCTCGGTCATGCAGGGTGAGCTGGCTTTAGCATTTGGAGATTTATTAAGGAAGTTATGGGCTCCTGGAAGAACTCCGGTGGCTCCGCGATTGTTTAAAACGACACTTGTTCATTTTGCTCCTCAGTTCAGTGGCTTTAACCAGCATGATTCACAAGTAATAATTTCTTGCTCTTAGGCAATACTTTTATGACCCTAAGATAGTAGTAAACTTTTTTAAGTTCCTATATTTACAAGCTCACAAAGGAAACATTGGTAATTTACTTTAGTGGTCCCTCCATAGGAGCTTCTTGCTTTCTTGTTGGATGGACTCCATGAAGATCTGAATCGTGTACAATGCAAGCCTTATATAGAAGCTAAGGATTCCAATGGCCGTCCAGATGAAGAAGTGGGTAATGAGTACTGGGAAAATCACCTGGCTCGCAATGACTCCATCATCGTTGATTTATACCAAGTGAGTGTCATTTAAAGCTGTGCTTGGATGTGTATTGATAATTTGATGTGAAATGCAATAATTGGTTATATTAACCGACAATGACCAACATTACAGATACCTTCTTAGTATTCAGGTTGAGGAACTGGGGTGCAAATTGGAATCTTTGCAAATGACATCTGCTTCCTCATTACGAATGCTAATGGAGGAAATAGCAATTTGGTCCTTTCCACTTAATTGGACTGAATTGAATGGACTAATTATTCAATTCATATCAAATTATCAGTGTATCTGAACACAGCCAAAGCTTCTCCATTATTTTAGATTACTATTATGCCTTTGGATTCTGAAGTTAAGCAAAAGCTGTTTTGCCACAATCTTCCATTAGTATAAAATAAATTGCATTACTCAGATGACATGCCACTGCCATACTAACAACCCTTTTAAATAGCTAATTTATGTTCTGTAGGACTTCCATTCACCAAGTGCAGTGCCTTAAAACAAATGAAAACTGTTGAGCACTTAAGAAGAGTTTAATTACACATTTTATTTCTTGAAATGCCTTGCAGATACGAGTTCGTAAATGCTCCTTAATAATCTAGGGTGCTTTCTGAAGCAATCTAACAGCTCTTCATTTTCACTCTTTAGATTAAGTTTTTCTACCTTTCTTCCATGAAACATTATTTGCTCACCATTTTCTGTAATCACAGGGACAGTACAAGTCAACATTAGTATGTCCTGTTTGTGGAAAAATCTCTGTTACATTTGATCCATTCATGTACTTGTCACTGCCTCTACCTTCAACAACCATGCGGACAATGACTGTGACAGTCATCAGCACTGATGGCAGTACCCAGCCATCTCCATATACGATAACTGTGCCTAAGAACGGAAAGTGCAAGGATCTGATTCAGGCCTTAAGCAGTGCTGTTCTTTAAGGAGCAATGAGAGCCTCCTGGTGGCTGAGGTGCGTTTTATAGCCTTAATTCCGGGAATCTGTCTTGCATGCAGTGACTGTTAAGACTTGCTCTACATATATTATCACGTGTAATGATTTTGCAGATTGGAGTCGTGAACTCGTAATTTTGTGTTTATTGATTTTGCCATGAATCTTTCTGGCATACAGCGACTTCTAAGAATTGCTCTACATAGATACCCATGTTTATTCACTTTGCGGATTGAGTTGTGAACTTTTTGCTGTTTGCAGATTTACTCTAATCGAATTATTCGTTACTTAGAGGAGCCATCTGATTCACTATTTCTGATAAGAGATGATGACCGGCTTGCTGCATACCGGTTGCCAAATGATCTTGACGAATTCCCATTGGTTGTCTTCATGCATCAGCACATGGAAGAGTAAGCTCATTACAGTTATATTCAGCAATGCCACTGTGCTTAATTTTGTTGACCTTGATTTCTATACCCTAAATTCAATGTCCACAGTACTGCCAATTTTCTGTTCATTCACCCCTATCACCCCAATGAAACAATACTGCATATTTTTTCATTTGTTGCCTTGTTTTTTTAATCTGGAAGCTATGGTTAAATCCATTCATCAGAAAGAAATGATATATAAAACAATCTAAAATTGAGGGCTAGCATAGCCTTGATACAAATTGTTTACAGAGAGCCACTAATTTGATGCAGCCTGGAGTGGATTGAGTATGTACCAACAGACTCTGTAGTCTATCTGTGTGCCTCATGTGTCTAAGAGGGCATCCAATCAAGGTTGCCAAAATTAGGGCTTGGACTTGACTTGGTCCACCTACCAAACTTTACTCAGCAGGCCAACACAGTGACTGGGCCAAGTCATGTTTTCCTAGTTAAATTACTTTATTATTATTTATTATGATAAATACAAACAAAAATACCAATTAGTTTTATGATTCACAATTCAGTTTTAGAATCTGCAGTCGATTTGACCTTTAGAAGAATAAATTATACAAATTTTAGAAGAATAAATTGAAAAGAGTATAAGCACCACAGACCTTTCCACAAAAAAAAAAAAGGGACCATAGCACCCCAGTCATTCCGACTTGTGCAAGATCCAGGACATTTATCAAGCGGGTCCCTTGCAAAATTGCTTTTCACAAAAAAGGTGATCAATTGATTCTTTGCCTCTCTATACATAAAACACACTGTTTTTTCTGTGTTGAAGAAGATCAAACATGAGGATTTAATCTGTGACTGCTGTATAATAGAGCTACCACCTGAGAGGAACCATTTGCTCCAGATGAGCCAACAAAGGGGTGAAGATATCGCTCCATATCATGATAATGCCACAAAGGAAGACTTAGAAGAAGATTGACCATTTGGCATCCACTTTGATTCTATCCTCCCGATTTCTAGAAATGAATCTCTCTTCAAGCCATGCAAGAAGATTAAAATATTTTGCAGACTTGTCTATTATATTTGATGCAAACCAAGTCCTTCAAACGTGTGCATCTAAAGAGATCCAGAGTAGGCCCCACTTGATCACATGTGTCTGTGATCACACAGCCATTAGGATCGAGTGTTATGGTTTTTTTGTTTTAATTTTATGCTTCTAATAAGTTGTGTAGACTAAAAATACCCCACTTATGGATCACTATGAAGTAACCATAAGTGAGGACAGATTGATCTCTTTACATTACATTGTGTTTCCTTTACGTTTCAGCACTATATAAGGTTATTATGGGCATGCAACTCTATAGTTGCTTGGCTACTGAAATCAGAAAAGTTCTTTCTTCGAGTTCTATACTCGTGTAGATGGTAGAAGAGAGAGGGTTAAGATCATTAGATTTCAATACTAGTGGGGTCATAGGATTCATCCACAGCCTTCATTGAAGCATTTGTGTTTCCTGGCTGCATTAAGATTCCTCCAAAAAATTATATTCCAAACAAGTTTTCCCCCATGAACTCATAGCATTCCTTCACATAGACCTCCTTCTGACTCATGAGCGGATATAAGTGAGGAAATGATAGCAACAAGGATTTCATTTCTAACCGAGTATGCTCCTAAGACCTGACTTTAGCACCCTCCCACACCCTGAATCTCAAGACCCACCTTTGAAGCATCCCCCACCCTTGCAATATTCTCCCAAACCACTGGCCCCCCAAGCCTACCTCTCCCCTCTCATGGGTTCCAACATTATTCCTCGCAGCACATTTGTTACTAATAATTTTCCTCTACAATGCCTCATTTTTATGGATAAACCTCCTATCCCCAATACTACCGCTAGCCAGTGTTCGTAGTATTGGTATCGCATTACGTTTCGCACCCTTGGGATACAGATACATATCACGTATCGCTAGGGACATATCGGTTGTATCACGTAATGTATCGCACTTTTTGGGAAACATGGGGAAACATTGAAAAATTGATTGAATTTTTCAATGAAACTTCAGGGATTGTTAAAATGGACCTCAATACACACATTTAAATCATAATATGTAAAAAAAAAAAGTCCACATAATGGAGTTCCTTTGTAAAATGATCCTAAGCTATGCGCTATCTGACTGAACTGATGCAACTGTTGTTTAAATTGATTCCATAAGATGTACAAATGTAAAAAGACATTAATGAAAACACAACTAATGCATTGAGAAAGTAAAACAAGCAAGAGATTTGAGAAATATACCTATGGATGCAACTGACTGCTGCCTAGACCCACAAAGAATTGCGCGGTGGCTTGTAATCATCGTCTCCATCTCGACGGGGTTGGGAATAGAATTGCTGCTCTACAAATTGACAGTATTGTGCCCAGGTCATAGTAGAATGGTACCAGCTAAGATACTGCCTGACATAACACTGGTACTCATCCACTCCAAACTAAACCAGTACGCCCATCCATGGGTACTGTGTAATTGTAACAATCTGTGGTTGATATGGAGCTAAGATGGGCATAGATGGTGCTCTAGAATATCCATATTGCTCGCCATATGCGTACTGTGGCCCATAACCCTACCCATATGCGGAAGTGAACTCTTGACCGTAGTCGAAAAATGATGTGTCGTAGCTGTTGGAGTCGCTCACCGCATATCCACCAGGTCCATATCCATACTGTGGCATGGAACTCAAGCTCCCCTCCCCTGTTTATGATCTATATCCATACCGTGGCATGGAACTCGAGCTCCTCTCCCTTGACCATGACGTAGATCCAAAGTCACGACGTGCTCGATCCCTAATGCCATGTAGGCACCCACGACCGTACATGTCTCTCATAAAAATAGCCAATAGTCGTTCCTCTATATCTGTCAGTGGCTGGGTTTTCTATTTCTGACGCAGCTTCTTTCTAGTGTATGCTTTGTTGATTACAAGCCGCTCACGTGGTTCATTTGGACAAGAATCGTGGTCGGTGTCCTGTATGGCATGATTAAACTCCCTCCCCTGTGAATAGGCTAAGTGGTCTCTGAGACTGACTCCCAGTATAAGACTCACTCTCGCCGCCACCATCCCCGTCGTTGTTGTCACCATCATCATCGTCGTCGTCGTCCCCATCCCCTTTGTTGTCGTCATCATCATCATCATCGTCGTCCCCATCACCGCTACCTCTACCATAATCATCATCATCATCATCATCATCATCATCATCTCCACCACCACCATCACTCGCCGTATCTAATAATGTCTCACCGCCACATGACCCGCGTGATAAAAACTGTCGCGGGCTCCCCTCCAGATCCACAGGTCCAATAACTCAGGTGGAGATCTCTGGTCCTGTACATGGGCATCAACATCAATGCCCTACTCTACTGCCTTCGCCTCCACATGTGGTCTCCCATTAGATGTATCCAAGTCGTCGGACCTAACCCATTAGTAAAGTGGGTCATCATTGTCTACATCTGCATAAGCATGTTGTCTGATAGTCATCAGATCCGATGGGTCTTCCTCTGCCTTTCTTCTTCCTTCAGAGCAGAGCACCCTCTCTCGTAGCTTCATGTTGCAGTGGCAATATACCAACTTCTGAAGCCTGTCGTACCCTATCCGATTCTGCTTATTTGTGTGGATCAGTGAGAATGTACTCCAATTTCTCTCATAGGGTGAGGACACTGTCTGTGCCAATGTACTCCAATTTCTCTCACAGGGTGAGGAGGACACTGTCTGTGCCAGCACACGAACAGCCAGGCGCTGCAAGACCTCGCAATCACAACCGTACATGGCCCACCATTCACCTGCAAGAAATGTTTTTCATTACTATAATATCCACCAGAAGAGTCCAGATCCTCTGTTGGCTTCCAAGCAGGAAATCCCAGCTTGGATCCTTTTCATTGGTCCACATCATCACATAGGTCTGCAACCCTGTCACATCCTCAATGCAACCTGGTCACACCTCAGTGCAACCTTGTCACATGATGTCATGCAGTGTGATGTGGTCCAATGAAAAGGCTCCAAGTAAGGATTTCTTGCTTGGAAGCCAACAGAGGATCCATACTCCTACCAAAATAGTATGAAAACTAAAATTTGCTTCCAAGAGATTATATGAATTATGAAGCATGCAACAACTCACGTATCATGGTCGTCATTGACCTCATCGCTGCCTCATTCCCAAACATCCCCACAACGTCACGAAATCTAACGATTTGATGAACGTATGAAACAATAATGGTAAGTCAAGAGTATTTAAGATATAAGATGAAGCTAGTACTATAATAAGTGCAGACATATTTACCTCCGAACCGAATGTGGCTTTCCCATCACAGTTGGGGAATAAGTGAACATACACCTCATGCACCGCCTTCTTCAATGAGTTGTCTTGGTCGAGCTTGTAGGTGTAGTGGTACTTTGGATTATAAAACTAAGCTGAATGGCAACAACATACACATATTTACACATGTCATCGATATAATGGTTATACATGGTATGCAAAGAGGTACATAAATATGTGTAAATGAATCATTCAACTACTTACCAGCCTTATGAAGTGGATGTGATAGTCTTTTCCCAACGATCGTCAATAATTTTATGCACCCATTGATACGACTTAGGAGCTTTGACCTGGATGGCATCTTTCATCACTTGTATGGATGCATACAACGATCCCATTGATGGAGACACATCATTGTCGATCGTCCTCAACACGCTATATATAGGTTCAATAATGGCCAACACATTGCGCACGTGTTCCCAAAATGAATGACTCAACACAAGCTCCTTGTACCTCCAAGTCACTTTCTTGAGATGTTTTTTCCAGTCATCACTCCTTAGAGGAGAAGAGCTCTCGTAGCCCCTGCCTGTGTTTGAAAAGGCTATTCAAGGCGATGTAATTTGTGATGAATCGTGTCACCCCAGGCCACACTATATCCCCACCACACTTTTGTTGCATCTCAGCCAACAACCAGGTGTGGTTGTAAATGTAACTCGTGATGAGTCGTGCGTCTGTAATAGTCGTCTTTACAGTTGGCCTGTCTCCAATCGCTTCTAACATTAGATCTATGCAATGGGCTGCAAAGATGTCCAGTACACATTATACTTTTCTTCGATATCCTTCCTTGCCTTCACAAATACGCTCCCATTGTCTGTCACAAATTGCACAATATTCTTTCTCCCAACATCCTCCATCACTTTGTACATTAATTTGTAGATGTAGTTTGCATCTTTTATTTTGTTGCTTGCATCTACAGACTTAAGGAAAACTGCCCTTCTCCTACAGTACACCATAAAATTTATGATCGACATCTTCGTCGGTCCAGTCCAACCGTCACACATGACGGTGCAGCCATACATCTCCCATGACTGCTTGTACATGTCCACATAGGCCTTCATCTCCTTATACTCATTATCAAGATACTTTCCCATTATCTCACGAGGTGTGGGGGGCACCACACCCTCGTTGCACTTCAAATATCATATTATTGAAGTTCAGGCTCCCTGCTGCATTCGCAGGAACCTGATCGTATATAAAAAAACTCTAGCAATGAACTTTCCAACCTTCTTTCTCACATCCCCCCCACTAAACATATCTTTCAACTTCTTTTACGTCCTCCCAGCCCCCTAGCCCCCTTATACATCCTTGGCTCTGAAGAAGGATCTGGAATCCGCATACTAGCACCACATGTCATACCCAAACCCCCCCCCCCCCCCCCAAATGCTCCTAAGTTGACTCCTCAAATGCAGGCCTACTCACCTCCTGCCTCCTCATTTCTTCCCTCTCCCATTGATCTTGGATTGATTCCTGAACCGTATGTCTATAATCTGTATCCTCCTCCTCATCTAAATCCACTTCATCTTCTCCATTATATGGTGGTCGGCCAAGCTTCTCCCTAATCTCCCTCTCTCTTGTAGTCCTTTGATTTTTTATCTTCACATTCTTTTTTAGGGCCTCCCTAATCTCTTCCTTTACATCTTTTGGACATTTGGGGCAATATTTAACATTTCTATACTCGCCCGCTAGATGTTCCTTTAAGCGGATTACCCCACCACTCTGTGACACATGGCCACATAGACTACATATGGCCCCATATCGGTTATTGGGGATAGGACGACTATATTTCCATCCAATATCTGTCTATCTGCCTCCTCCTCCACCTCCTTCTGACATGTTTTACCTACAAACATGCAGTGTTTGAATTATCTCCGATATTATCGAAATATCCCCGATATTATCTCTATTTTTAGCTCAATGACACCAATAAAACTGATAGCGATACCGATAACACTGGTAGTATAAAATATTCTAGGTATCAGCGATGTATCGCTAAATATCGCCAATGAATCGATATCGTCAGTATTTTCAACTCTCTACATTCCAAGTGTCGCTTGTATTGCTAATGCATTGATACTGCCAGTGTATCGCCAATATTTTCAACTATGTAAATTTCAGGTGTTGTTTGTATCGCTAATGTATCTGCGATATTTCAATAATATCGCCAATGTATCGATATTGCCAAAAATCCATATATTAAAAAAATTCCCATTTCATAGTTTTTATGGGCGCATGGTTGTATGCAACGATCAATTTGTCGACAATAATATTGATAATATCGCGATATTATCATTATCGCAACATGGTGATATCGAGACCACAATCTTTCATTTCTTTTTCAGTTGTCAATGATTGGTTGGGAAATATCATGTGTTGCTGATATTCTGAAATATCAATGGATGTTTGGATGGAAGGTTAGGAGTTGGATGGATAGATTGAATGGATGAGATGGTTGGACTGATTACTTACAGCAACACGTGCTTTTAGGCCCCCATCAAATAGAAACCTATTATGCATGCATTCTTTTTGCAATATTTTTTTATACTAAATATGCAATTGTGTGTATTGTAGCATCTCTTGAGGTTTCACTAAAAAATCCCACCGTTTTTCCCATTTTTTCCGCATTTTCGGTTATCAACGATATTATCAGCGATATCGATATTGTTTCCGTATCCCCGACTAGCAAAAATTGTAGCGATACCGAAACTTCGAACATTCCAAACATGTAATCAGCAAAAAACAACCACACTTAGGAATGAATTTACAGTAATCGGCAAAAAAAATTGAAAAAAATAATTATTACATATTTTAATTAAATATTAATTAAACAATAAATTTTTTTTTTTTGGTGGGGGGGGGGGGGGGGAAGTGGTGCAAATCGATAGATCAGCCCCCTTACACCCTTACAATGTTGATTCGAATCCATCATTACTCCTAATTTGGGAGGAATTGGGAAATTTTGAATTTCCCCCAAATCGGGCCACATATACTCAAATCATGAAATTGGAGTGTATGTGATGTATTATTACTTACATAATAATTTTTATTCTGACTTATAAGTGGATTCACAATAGTTACAAAAAAATTCCGAAAAAAATTATAACTTAAGTATTTTTTAATTAATTAGTAATTAAAAAGATAATTAAATATTTTCGATTTTGGGGGAAAATGTTGCCGATCAATAGATCAGCCCTCTTACATCTTTAAAATGTTGTTTTTTATCCAACATTGTAAGTAATTTGGGAGAAATTGGGAAATTTCGAATTTCCCCAAATTTCCCTCAAATTGCCCCCCATACTCAAATCTCGAAATCAAATGTTGTAATGCTTGATTTTTCATGCAAAACATGAAGAATCAAGTATTTCAATTGATTTGCAACAACTAGTAGTCGAATTAAATGGAAAAAATCGAGATTGGAAGAAAAAATACTCACCGAGTTCAATATTGGGCCACCTTTGGATTTGCTTCGAAAGCAACGGTTTTCTCGGAGATTCTTCCAATGGAAGCTCCGTTATCTACCCAAAATCAAGTTAGTTGGGAGAAATTTTGGAAAAAATAGGATTTCTCCAAGTTTTTTCTCCAAAAAGCCCACAAAACCAACAAAACTCGTGACTCCAGCGACTCTGACCAATACCTGGACGATATCGTCCAAGTATCGACGATATTTGGAATTCGCAAAGAACAAAAACGCGATAAATTGACGATATATCGCACGATATTATCGATATCGCACGATAAATCGTGCGATACATAGGAATCAGGCCACTGGCCTATTATTACTAGGCCAGTTTGTGTCGTTGGCTCCCGATATTGATAATATCGGCTGATGCCAATATTATCGATATTGCAAACACTGCCGCTAACCAATCCACCTTCCTTTTATGACTTCTGAACATCATCCCATTTTATCAAATGAAACCAACATTTCTCACCCCTACCTTGCCAAAAGAATGGTCTTGGAATTCTTTATAATCTTTTTGCAAACGATAGTGGAGTTTTCCCCCCTATTCTTAGACATATCTGGGTTGCAACCCACAGGTAAGATTAGAGTAAACTAGTGCCTCCCATCCCTTCATAAAGGATTCGAGCAATTCAAGGCATGAACATGTCCTTGTCTGACCACAAGATTTTGCCCAGCTTCTCTGATACACCGGTCACAATGCTTACAATTAAGTTGGTGTTCATCAATTGGCCAAAAAACTAATATTCTAATCTCCCACTTGACCTGAGATGAATGCTTAACCGACACTTAATCTGACGAGGAAACGCTGAGAGTTCTATACTCGCTGAATTTTAATCTAGCCATAATACAACATAAGGTCATTTGTTATCTTATAAAAATAGCTATGCATCAGTGTTAATCTATCATGGTGGTCAAAGTATGAGAGCGGTATTCTTCAAATGGGGTAACTAAGAGAGAAACGCCTATGATTCCTACGGTGCATATTTGGTCCAATCAAGGGCCTTTGAGAATCCTTTTTTTTTTTTTAAATTCAGTGGATAGCAAGGTTAACGTGCGGAAAATGGATGACCTAAGGAACAAATACATTATCGTAATGAATGGATGTGTATTATGCTTGAGGGATGTGAAACATTAACCACCAGTTCATGCATTACAAGTTTTCATTGATGTCTAGCAGGGGATTCCCTAAGGCCTGTTTAGATGCATGAAATTAGTCAATTCATGAATTTGGAAGCTCATTGAAAATTGGCATCATCATGGAATTGGAAACTCATTAATTAGCAAATTTGTTGTTTGGTGTTATGCTTGTCAAATTCATGATTTTATAGATTTGTTGTTTGGCTGGCCTAATTAACATCTTAGGAGAAAGGTTGAGGTCCTTTGAAATCACTTGGGATTGGACTATTTAGTATTTATCCAATAAATAGTCATCAGAACTAGTTTTTAAGATCAGATTTAATAAAAAATGATCTAATCATTGAACTAAGCCACCCATCACACATCCCATCTAGGAAAATGGATGGTCGTTTACATATTATAATTGATGATCAGACCATTTTTTTTAGCAAATAACTAAAAATCTAATTAAAAAAACTCAAAGAACCACAACGCAAGGAGGCCCACCTTGTTTCTCCATCCATCTCAAAAGTCACTTCGATCGGATGATCCTAATGAAAAATCATGACTATGAAAATGGATGGTCCATATTCATTATACTTAAAAAGGTCCAATCATTAATTTGGACTGTCTATGATGTGAGACCAACCTTTGATTGCCCCTTTGAAAACCACTTTAATATGATGATCCTAACCATCAATCAATGTATTCGAAATAGATTGTCCATACTTATTAGAAGACGTCCTATTAGTGAAATGGACCTTCCATTAGGTGAGCCCACCTCTTCCCCGACAAGAGGAATTTGATGGTGTGGTCTTTGGACAAGTCGGGTTGATTTTTGTTCACTCCTATAGTATGACTGGCAGTTCATCATTGGAAGCAAGTGGTGGTCACACGTTGTTCATTTGGTCTTATGGGGCCCCTCCCAGGATTGCGGCGTTCGCGTGGTTGGTGGGGAGGATCCAGGTGCTTACAATCGATAGCCTTTAGAAAATGGCGATGGTGATTCCTAATTGTTGTGTGCTGTGTTTGCAAGATGCAAAGTGCTACAATCCAAGGATTGCACACCCAAGTGCAGGTAGCGAAGTAGTAAATACTCAGTAAGACCGAGGATCGAACCACAGGGATTGGGGTTAAGAACACTTAAAGGAATTAGTTTGGATGGGAGAGATGAAATCTGATTTATCCATGAGAGTGGAGCAAGATGTGTGTGTGTGTGTAATGAAAACAAGAATAAGAAAAGGCTAAGGCATTAGGGATCCACCTTTGGTTAATCCACAATGTTTGATTCTTTGGTTCAACTATAACTCAACTGGAATCGAATAAAGATCCATTCCAATTGGAAGATGAAACTATTAAACCACTTGCATATTTCACAATAGATGGTGATATTAACCGATTGATCTGACCATGAAGCACTCGTTAGTTGATCGCAGGGAATTCCAAGCATCCACTGTGCCCGGAGTCGACAATGGATCAAGGAATTATGCCGATCAACAACTTTGCCAAAAAGTCAATCGCTAAGATCACATGTATACTTACAAGATAGAAAGCTTTGATTGATCAATCCAACCGTTAAGATCTCGTCTATTGATCGCAGGGAATCCAAAGCATGCGCTATGCCCGAAGTCTGTAGTGGATCAAGGGATTTTACAGATCGATGACTTTACCTGCACTAGCTCGATGACTGTAGGGAAATTTAAACATCCATCATGCCCGGAGTCGACGATGGATCAAATGATTTTATCAATCATGAACTAACTAATTGGTATGCAAGGAATCTCAAGCATCTATCGTGCCCGGAGTCTACGATGGATCAAGGGGCCATGCACAACAATAGCTTTCGCCGAGGTAGATAACCGAATCAATCAACCAAAGAAGACTCCAACATTTGCACCACCATTGTTGAACCAAGAAGAAACCAACTTTGCAAATCTCACCAAAGGCTTCACCCCTGGCCTTAGCTAAGAGTTTAGTCAACCATGCTACAATGGAAGACTAACTTCAAAAGAAAGAAGAAAACTATTCTACTCTACAAAAGAAAAGAAAGAAAGAAAAACTAGAGAAGAGAGGAGAATGGGATGAAAGATGATGAAAATGAGGAGTGAAGCTCGTTTTATAGGTGAAGGAGAGAGAGAGAGAGAGAGAGGGAGAGCTCACATATCTGAGAGAGGGAGGAAAGTACATCCTCTCTCACACAAGTGTGAGCACACAAGTGAGAGAGGAGAGAGAGATACCCCACATGTGATAGAGGAAGGAAGTACATCCTCTCTCACACAAGTGGGAGAGGAGTTTTGCAAGTTTGACATGTGTGGGGAAGTTGGCGATCAAGGTTGGCATGCTTGAGAGTGGGTGAGAGAAAGCTTGGCCATTCCCACACAAGTGAAAGATGGTGTAAGAGGAGAGTTGGACCAGCTTTCTCCATTGCTTTTGCTGGTCAGATGTAGGCTGGTAAACTAATTGTATGTCTTCTGGTCCACACGTGATGGACGGCTGGAGAAGCTCCTTCACGTGGAGGCTGTTGGATGAATTCCTCATGCTAGACGTTGGAAGGATGGTTGTCCTTCAGCAGTTGGCTCGCATGGCTGAGATGCATCACCTTCATTGCTAGATGATGAATGTGTGGAGCTGTCCAAGACATCTCTGGGTGTACATGTAAGAGAGGAAGGGCAGCTCCCTTGTTGCATGTGTAAAGGATGAAAAATGAACGGTGGATCTGATGGTGGAAAGCTCCACACGTGAGAGGAGATGAAGACGGACGGACGATCTCCATTGTTGTTGCCGTAAAGTGATGGTTGAGATCGAACGTTTGTAGATGATGGGGCTAGCTGTTGTGGACGGCTGTTGATGCCTAGCACGTGATGGATGGTGATGTTGTGGAAGATGCCACCAACTACTCGGCACGTGTGAGAGTCAGCTGAGGATGGAGCGGTCCACCTGCTAGACTGCCGTCCCTGTACAATGGACGGTGATGGTCTGGACATCCCTTGCTGGAGCTGAAATGGAGGGTCAGTTGGAGCTCGGATCAAACTCCTCTTGCAGGTACTGGATGATGGAAATCACTCCTCCTTGTGCATCACATGTGGAAGTTGGATCTGAATGGGCTGCGCGTGATGGGTGAAGGAAGACCAGTTGCTGCTGTTGGACGTGAACTGATGGCTTGGATGAATGGAGATTGAAATGGGGCCCACCTTCTGGACGGCTGGGATCGGATGGAACCCATCGTTGTAGCTGGATGTTGGCATGGGAGTGTACGGTTGCTGTTATGTGACGTGCAACCCTTGGCTGTACGTGTGAGATGAGATGGATGGTGGTCATGCCTGACGGATGGTGGAGAAGATGTCTCCCTCCATGGCTGGCACGTGTAGGCTCTAGCTATTGTTGATGGAGAAGCTGGGGGCCAACAACTGTTGGACTGGATGGATAGATGGTGCGAAGATGGTGGCGCCTGCACTCTAGCTGGTTGCTGGATAGTGAAGATGGACGGTCCATCTGTTGGTGGAATGGAGGGACGGCTGAGATGTGATCAATGGCTGGGAAGTCCAACAGTTTCTGGTGGTGAACTGTAGAGGGGAGCTGGCTGCACATGGACGGTGTTGATCATGATGTTTGGACGTCTGCTAGTCACAAGGGCTGCACACGTGCTGGAGTTGAAGGCAGATGCTTCATTTGCTGGTCATCGATGCGTGGCTGAGCTGCTCACGTGTGCGAGCTTGAATGTGCTGGTCCCACACGTGTGTTTAGAGAGGTGGTGGGAGGAGCTTGGAACGCCTCCTGTTGCACGTGTGAGTGGAGACATCCCCATTGCAATGGATGGTCTGGTGAAGAATGGTCCTCACAGCACATGTGTGGAATCTGAGTTGTCCACTGCTGGTGGGGTCCCCATGGTGGGTGGATGGTTTGATTGAAGAGCTGGTCCATCCACTGTTGCTTGACAAAGGATGATGGACGATGCAGACGTGGTTTGAAGGATGATGGAGAACCCAGCTGATGGACGGTAGAAATGCCTCACCTGGCCGTCAGTTTTGGCACATGTGTGGTACTTGGGAGCTCCCTGTGATCTGTCCACGTAGAGGAGATCGAGATTTCCTCCATCTGGACGCTCAATCAACACACCAACTTGCACACCCGATGTGTGCACATCACATGCTTTCACACAATCCTGGCCATCCAATCATGCACAACCTAGATTTCCTAAACGTGTGGCCTTGATGAAGACCTCTAGGCTTCAAATCTTCAACTCTACCGTGGAAAATGGTGGATCCTTCGACCTTCACAGCTCAATTGTCTTCAGGATCGCCACATGCTTGATCTTGATCACTTTTGGGCCTTTAAACGACCTGATTGGCATGGATCATCTTCAGCCTCTCCTAATATCCTGAAAAACAAAAATTTATCTAGTGAGGGATAATTAACCGGAAAACTAATAATAATACTTTTAATAACTAGGGTTAAGTATACAAAAGTAAGCACTTATCACGGAGTTAGTAGATCACTTATTTATCCATTGTTCCTTAACTCAGAAGGTGTGGGAGAGAGTTCTAAGTCTTTTTTGGAATGTCATGGGTGATGCTGGTGTTCCATTGCAAGTCTCTTCTTTGCTTGGCATGGGGGAGGGGCTGGGAAAAGGGAATGAGTGGTTTGGAAGTTAGTCCTATTGGTTGTCATCTGGACCCTATGGGGGGAGAGGAACAACTAGAGTTTTTGGAACAAATACATGTCAGAGCTGGATGTCTATAAAAAAGCTAGGCAAGATATAATAAGTTTGGTCTCTCGTCTTAGGGACTTGGACCAAAGTAATTGGTCCTTGTTACCTTGGCTTCAACTGTGTATTTCTTTGAGCCGTTGGTGCTAATAAAATTTCGTCACCTTTAAAAAAAAATTAACTAAATAAATAATGAAACGGAGGAAGAAGATTCCTCACAAAGAATTACAAACAAAACCAAAAGGAATATGGTTAATGTTATGGTGATTTGCTTGAGGGTGATTCGCCATATTATATTGACATGGATCCTTTGCTTCGTAATTGTACAGAAGTAGGTGTAGCATAAATACCTATGAGGTCCATCATAATGTTTGCATGAAGTCCACTTCAACTATCATTTGTGACAGATCATTGTAGGACTTAATCCAAAAATAGGCCTATCCAAAACTCAACTAGGGCCACACCACAAGGAACAACGGGATAGGACACACCATTGAAATCTACCTGGGACCAACCGAAGTCTTGGGTAAAGCAGATATTTGGTTTTTCCCTTCATCCTCCATGTACTCACCTTATGAACAGGTTGATATCATATAAACATCACAGTGGGCCCCTAGAAGATTTCAAAGGGAGGCGTCTCTATTCCCACGTTTATCTATGGTGTGGCCCATTTGAGTTGTGGATCAGCATGATTTTCCAGATTACCTCCTAAAATGGGCTCACTCAAGTTATGGATTGGATTGGATGTCACATATACATCATGGCGGGCCACACAAAGATTTATGTTTCCTGCATTAGGAGGAGAGGATGTGTCACTATAATATGGTGAATCGCTCGGCAAATCACCTCTAAGTGAATAACCGTAGCATTACTCATGGAATAAAAATAGCTAACAGGAACACCATAAAGGATTGAAGAGATAAAGCCAGAAAAATGACATCCAACTTAGCTTTCTTGAAGACCACATCATGAGGTCTCTGGCAATTCTAAAAGCTTCTCTCATTGCGCTTTTTCCAAATAGACCATAACACAGCTAGAAACGATAATCTCCAAAAAAAAAATGCTTCCTTTGGAGCCAATCCCACCCCCATGCCACTGATAGAAGAGGGCTTCTATGAATCCCAACATCACCCAACTACACTAGAACAGCTCGAGAAAGTGATAAGGGGGCCCACCTTTTGTTCTTGTTCTTTAATCACACGATCCTAACCATTCAATCAATGGCTAGGAAATGGATTGCCCATATTTATTATACCAAAGAAATGTCTAACCATTGTCCATTATGTGTGCGTAGCCTACCTTTGAATTGGTCACCCATCGATCTTTTACATGATTCAGACCATCCATCATGTGGGACCCACCTTTCAAATCATTGATCCCTTCTAAAAATTCACTTTATTGTCCATGTGGGGTCGACCTTTGATTTCCTGTTACTTTAAAAGATTGCTTTGACCGAATGGTGCTGAGTATCTAACCAATGGCTCGGAAAACTAGATGGTCCAAATAGATTATATTAGAAATGGTCATTGATTTAGACCTTTCATTATGTGGGCTCCACCTCCACCTTTGACTGCTCATCACTCTAAATCATTATTTTGAATGAATATCATAACCATCAAACCAATTTCTACAGAAATGGACATTTTTTTGAGGGTGGGAAACCATTCTCAAGATTAACGTGGGGAAGCCCTTTGTTTCCCCAACTTCGTAAATTGGGGAATTTTAACTTCCTTTTAATTGACAAGTTCATGATCAGTTCCCTTTTGCTAATTTGGCCATTAGTGAATTTAGTAATTAAGACTAACCCCAAACACATTAATTACATAATTCATAAATTTGGCAATTAAAATTTTGCCAAATTCATGAACTTGGTGCCCATCCAAACAGGCCCTTGACATTTGGGATGGCATGTTCAATGCTAGAGTCAATATCTTCACTCTCTGAATCATGCAACCTGGGGTGGCATACCAAAAGGGTTTGGGTTTTATCAAGGCTTGCTTTTTTGGCTGTTTTGTGTTCTACATTGAAGGAAAGGAATCAAAAGATGTTAAATGTCAAAACTGAAAATCCATGTGATGTCTTTCAAGCACTAGGAGAAGAGTCAATGCATGGACTGTTGGTCAGCTTAAAGGCATTTACGGACTTCAAAAAGATGACTTTGAAAGGGATTGGGATATTGTATTTTGAAATATGGATGTTTGGTTTCTCATCATCCCCCACCCTATGGTGTTTGTTGTTTCTTTCTTTCATGGTAAATTATTTCTATTTTTTATTTAAAAAAGTCATGAAAGATGGAAGTGACAATCCACACACACACCACCCATGCTCGCAATGTGGCACAAAATTCAAATAGTCCACTAGATGAGTCACCTCATAAAATCTCCAAAGCCCAAAAGTTAGCTTGATCCAAAAATCTGGTGGGTCATAGCAAAGTGAGAGGCAAATCAAGGGAGGGAATTCCCCCTCACTTTGCTATGGCTCACCAGATTTTTGGATCAAGCTAACTTTTGGGCCCTGAGGGTTTCATGAGGTGATTCATCTAGTGGACTGTTCGGATTTTGAGCCCACGTCACATGTCAAAAAGTGCTCACGAGTTCCTATGAGAACCCGTTCCCAAGTGAGCATCCGGTTCACAAGTGTGTGTGTGTGTGTGTGTGTGTGTGTGTGCGGCGTGCATGTGCAAGAGATATAGTCCATCATTTGTCAACAAAGAAAATGGAAGCTTTCTTCTTCTATAATTACGTGTTCACATGGACATTATGGGGCTGTTTGAATTCAATCAAAGTCATGTCATTAACGAGTTGTTAGGTCAAAACTACTTCTCCATGGTTTGTCAACCCCATTTATAGATAGGAACCCAGGTACCTAAGGACAATCGGACGAGTATTCTAGACATACGACCATTAAAGCAAGGATTAGTTGTCTTTGCTAAAGAGGTGGACCTACTCGTCCATAGTTTGGTGCACATGAGGAAACTATCCTTGCACATGTCACATGTTCCAAGGGCTTGTTTGTTTTTCTAAATTGCATGGTAAAGTAATGTAAGTGGGCCATCATTATTATTTTTCGCCATTTATTTAAACAAGTATTGGGCACATAAATTGGGGGTCAAATACGTATGTAATAGGAAAGAGGTAAATCCATTTGTAATCATTACATTTACATTATAAAATCTTAATTCGTACAATTTATATGGCTTAAACAATGATCAAATGTAGCTAACATCACTAGACAAGTAAAGCAAATAGTAATAATTGCCCATTTCCTTTCATCTGTTGAGGTAATTGGAAAAATGAACACGCCCTAAATGTGCCACATGTGTGATTGTCCAAGCCCAAGCACCACCACTTGTGCACATGAGCCACCTTCAATCATCAAGTACCAAAAAATGTGGCACATGTGTCAATATCCTAACATACTTTCTAAGCTCTCCACATTTGCCACATTCCATCCTTACTCCCTGTTCTAGGGGGTTTGACAAACAAGGAATTGAACTAGTCGCAGACATGTTCATGAACAACTAGTCCTGATAGCATATCCATGGAAAGCCTATCGCGACACAACTTTGCTTGAATCTGAATGGCCCCTATAGGTTTCTTTTCTTCTCTTATTTCTCAATAAATTGAGAAAGTTCCACACGGCTACCTTTCATATATAAGAAAGTATCCAGTCCTATTCTCAATTATCCAAGTTCATTGTCAAGCACTCAATCTCTGTACACAGCCAGCATACATGTGGGATACTCAAACTGTTCGTTTATAGTTCCCTACTGTGTATGGACCATGTGCCTGAACATCATGCCAGTCAGATGGTTGTAGCTATGAGTGAGGATTATTGCTCATCAAACGTCAAACATTGATTGGACATTTTGTGATGGCCCGTTTGTAATCCTCAAGAGTGCTCCAATCACGGCTAGGGTTATCCAACCCATGTGCATTTTGTGGTACACCAAATAGTAGGGCCCAAGAGAAAAGATCTGGATCTTGTACTTGTGTAGCATGTGTGAATATTGAATGCCAGTATGGCTAACTTAGATATTGATAGCATTATATCATCTTTCTTCACATAATAGGGTTTATCATTTTCAAGAAAGATATGGGAGTATTCAACTTGGACACTTTGTAGTAGAGGAAAACTGTACAAACCAAAGATATTGCTTGACCAATCAATTTAAACCGTTTAAGCAGACTTCCAAGCCGAGCTAGTGAGTTGCAGAGTACTGAACAGCTTAACCTTCAAAACAAGTCAATGGTGATCAAGTTGAAACAAAAAAAAAATTTGTCATTATTATTTTCATTTGTGGAAGAACTGTTCAAACATGAAAAGAAGTCAAATTAAGGTCGTCTAGTATTTGCAGGAATTGGTAAGCCTAGCCTTGAACATGAATTTTGCATCCGATGGTTCGGGTGGAAGGAGGAGGAAGGAGAGGAGGGGTCGATCTGTCCCTAAATGAGGATTCTATCATGGAACATGAGGGGTTTGGGAAGTGAACAAAAAACAGAAGTGAAATTAAGGACGTTTGCAAGGCACAACTAATAACATTTCAGGAAACGAAGGTCTAGGGCTTTAGTAAAAAACTGTATGGGGGATCAACTCTGCAGACTGGGTTTCTCTAGATGCATCAGGGAGATCAGGAGTTATGGTAGCCTGGGATTCCTCTCCTTGGTCGAAAGAGGATTGGTGGCATGGATCTTACTCCGTATCAGTATTGTTAAAGGATAAAGCTTCAGGATTGTTATGGCTGTTCACTTCAGTCTATGGACCCAACTGGGAAGATAGCAGGGCTGAGTTTTGGGATGAAGTTTCTGCAAATTGAGCCAAGTTTAATGGACCCTGGTGCAATGGAGGGGACTTCAATATCACTCGCTTTGCCTCGGATAAATCAAACGGAGGATGAGTCACAAGCAGCATGCATAATTTTTCCAATTGGATTGGCTGATTTTCCTTTGGATGGAGGTAAGTTCACATGGTCTAATGGACAGTCTAGCTCAATTATGTCCAGAATAGATCGCTTCCTCGTCTCGCCTAAGTGGTTAGAAAGCTTTCCTCGTGTTTTTCAAAGAGCCCTTCCGAAGCCAGTCTCAGATCACTGCCCTCTGTTGTTGGAAGTGGATCAAGAGAAATGGGGACCGGAGCCTTTTAGATTTGAGCTCAGCTGGTTGGAGATAGAGGGCTTTCAATAGAAGATTCAGGATTGGTGGTTGTCGTTTGAGGTGGAAGGTTTTGTAGGATTTATGATTTCTTGCAAGTTGTGTCTTTTGAAAGCTAAAATCAAATCTTGGAAGAAAGAGGATCTAGGTAGAAGGGATGAAAAAAGAATTGATATTCTCCTCAAGCTTCAAGCCCTGGATATTAAAGCGGAGGTTGATTCGCTATCACCAGAAGAATCCTCAATGAGGGTTAGTCTTATCAAGATTATGCCAGAAGGGTAAAAGAAGATGAAATAAAATGGAGACAATGACCTAGGAGTTCTCGGATCAAGGAGGGAAACAAGAATACAAAGTAGCATTGTAAGCACTCACGTTAAGATAAACAAAATCAGTAGCATGGTCATCAATGGCTCATGTGTTGAAGGCAAGGAAAATATCTTAGAAGAAATTCCTCGGTTCTACGAGAGTTTACTGAATGGAGAGGAGTGAAAAGGGGCTAAGATGGATAATCTAGAATTCAAGCATTTCTCCGAATCCCAAGCTGCTTCGCTTGAGGCCCCATTTTTGGAAGAAGAGGTAAAAGTAGCAATTGACTTGCGAGAAGGAGATAAAGCACTAGTTCCAGATGGGTTTCTGTTGGCGTTCTATTAGATCTTTTGGGAGGTGATCAAAGGCGATATCATGAAATTCATGTCTGAATTTTTTGATAGGGACACTTATCGTCAGAGCTTGGTGCTTCCTTTATTGTCATCATCCCGAAAATCTCAGGTGTGGAATCTTTGAAGGATTTTCGACTGATTAGTCTCATAGGTGATCCCTACAAAATTTTAGCGTAAGTTCTGACTACAAGAATTCATAATATTATTGGAAAGCGTCATCTTAGTGAATCAAAGTGCCTTTGTCCCGGGTCGGCATATTCTGAATTACGCCCTAATTTCCCACGAATGCCTTGATTCTAGGCATAAAGGGGGAGAAATGGGTGTCATGTGCAAGTTAGACATTGAAAAGCTTATGATCACGTTGATTGGTGCGATGTGGATTGAAATTGGAGGCCCCGTATTCAGGAATTTGCAAGCTCGGCCCGCTTTTCAATTCTAATTAATTGCTCCTCAAAAAGTTTCTTCAAAAGTTCTCAAGGTCTATGACGAGAGGACCCTTTGTCTCCTTTCGTATTCCTCATGGTAGCGAAAGCATTAAGTAGGATGCTTCAAAAGGGCCAAGGGGAAGGCTTCACTCAAGGTTTCTTGGTGGAAGGAATGTCCTCCCCCATATCTCACCTTCAATTTGCGGATGACATCCTTCTATTTTGCGATGCTTCATCCGACATGGTGGCAAATTCGTGCATCATTGTTAAGTGCTTCAAAGTCAATCTGTCCAAGAGCAAGATGTATGGGGTTTAGATAGAGTCGATTGAAGTGGAGCGGTTGGCTGAGATCTTTGGGTGCACATCTGGTGCGCTTCTAGCTACTTTTGTGGGAATTTTGCTTTGTGTGCTTAAACCGGTAAAGCATTTGTGGGATAAGGTGGTGGAAAGAGTTGAGTGTGTGCTAGCAAGATGAAGAATTAGATATCCTTCCCTGGGCAGGTCGTATCACTTTGATTAAAGCGGCTTTGTCCAACCTTCCTGTTTACTTCATGTCGCTTTTCAAATGTCCGATGTCATGTGATTTCAAGACTTGAGAAGCTTAGATGGGATTTTTTGTTGCAAGGAGCGGAGGAATAAAAGAAGTTTCACTTTAGTTGGGATGAGGTTTGCAAGCCATATGAGGCGGGAGGGGCCAGAACTAAGGACCTATTGTCCATGAATATTGGATTGCTCGGGAAATGGCTTTGGAGGTTTGGGGAGGAGGATGAGGCCCTTTGGAAAAAGGTTCTTATATGCTTACGACCTCTCAACGAGGGGATGGGGGGCAAGAGAATTGTCGCTTTATAGGGCTTTAGCATTGTGGAAAGGAGTTTCGACAGTCAAGGAGGCTTTCTTGCAGGGAGTAGGGTTCTCTTTGGGCCATGTTGAAAAAAATCAAATTTTGGGAGGATGAGCGGGTGGGCTCTTACGCATTAAAAGATGAGTTTCCCTCCATCTTTAGCTTGGCACTGGATCTTTCTGTTTTTGTGGCAAATTATTTATCTTGCATTCGAGGGGCGGTAGTTTGGGAAGCCCTTGTAGGCACTTCCTTCGCGACAAGGAAGTGAAAAACTATGCTGCCTTTTGGAGTGTATCCATTTGTTCGCCCCTAACAAAGCCGAAGTGGACAAATGGGTGTGGAAAGTTGATAGCTCTGGACGTTTCTTGGTGAAATCTTTTTCCCCCCTTCTGGGCAGGTAAGTGCATACCATTTATGAGGGCTGCACTAGATTTGTCTGGTCCTACTCCGTTCCCCCGAAGATAGCCGCATTCAGATGGCTGGTGGATAGGAGAAAAGTGCTTATTGTTGATAACTTGGGAAAAAGGGCTATGGTTATCCCGAACTTTGCTGCATGTGTATGCAAGATGGGGAGTTGGTGGATCACCTATTTTTGCATTGTCCCTTTATGACTCCGATCTGGAGAAATATTTTGGGCCGCTTTCAAATCTGGTGGACCACTCCAATCTTGGTGGATCGATTCTTGCTTGCTTGGCATGGCGTGGACTTCCAAAACACAAGAAGATTATTTGGAGAATGGCTTTACTCGCTATTTGGTGGGCTGTTTGGGAGGAAAGGATTTCTCCAAAAAGCCAGACGATAGTATCTCCTTAGAGCCCTATTGCTGGTTTGTGAATGGGCTGTTTCTGCCCCTAGACTCAAGGGTTGTAATTTGTAATTCTTAGGTGTTTAGCTGGGCTGCTGCTTCGGCGTCCTTGCTTCCCTCTTTCTTTCTTGCCTGCTGTGATTTGAGCTTCGTGTTTAATAAAATTCGTTATCTTTAAAAAAAAGATCTGTTCAATGTGTGGATGATATGCAGGTCAGTATTTGAAACTGGCAGTTCTGTCAATGGTTAAATTGCATAGTTTACAACATCACAAATGCAGTAGATATGTGTTCGTTACTTCCAAAATGTATGCTATGATTCTATTTTTAATATTGTTGACTGTATATTGGATTATTCTCTCTCTATTTATGCTTGCATTATTTCATGGCTACTCTTTTACGTTTACCTCTCCCCCCACTTGCTGAATGAGATTCATTTTTCTTTGTTCCTGGGATTTTTTAGGATTCCCATGGGCACAATATCATTTTTTTTTTCAGTTAGAGCTTGCTGACAGGAAATTCTATTTCCAGGCATTACATCGATGGTAGTGTCACATCATGTTGGAAGCCATTTGGAATACCGCTCGTAACAAGGCTATGTAACATCATTAATGGATCCGATATTCACAACCTGTTTCTGAATTTATTAAATCCATACCTAAAACCCAGAGAAGCTTCCTTAGATGACCAAGACAACAATACAAGTGATTGGAATGATGAAGATCTTGAGATGGATGACGCCATGAACGCTTCTATTTCAGGTGTTGAGAATCGTTCCAGTGAATCAGGGGATGACCCATGCCCCGAGATTGAATTTGAGTTCTACCTAACTGATGAGAAGGGCATAACAAAAAATTCCAAGATAGAAAAGAACCAGCCAGTTTCAGTAATTGAGTTGGGCAGACAGTTGCATCTTCTAGTGTTGTGGCCAGATAAACCAATCAGCCAGTACGATACGTGCCTTCTCAATTCATTACCTCAGATTTTCAAGCTTGGGTTTTCTGCTAAGAGGCTTCAGGAGTCCGTTTCTCTTTATGCCTGCCTTGAAGCTTTCCTAAAGGAGGAGCCATTGGGACCAGAAGACATGTGGTCAGTTTGCTTCATCAATTTCCATTAGCTTTAAATACTATTGTGCTGGTTGTGTTGCATGATAACTGCTGGAAAGAGTGCAAAAGAAGGAAAATGGCTATTTAGTTGGCATTGGGGTGCACCACCAAACCATGGTTCCGAACTGTACTTAATGCACTTGGTGTTGGTTTATGGCAAATCGTTTGCAATACAATCATTTCTGAATGGCACTGGCCCCCTTCCCATCCTACCTCTAGCAACTTGGTCATTTACCAAGTTGTTCTCCATGTATGCAATCTTCCCAATGATTTTTATTTTTTTTTTGTGGAATTAAAGCTGCGGTTACTTGATATGACAGTGCACCGTGGTGGCAGTTCTACAATGCTGCCCATTTCAAATGGATCATCTGAATCCCTTGCCGACTGACTTGTGGCTCACTCAGTGCATTGCACGTGTTTGAGATCCAAGCCATTCACTGGGAGTCACCTTGTTGATATGCTGGCACGATCAGGCTAGTCCTCTTTATCTTGTGCACCACACATGCACCTTGAATGTAGACTGTAATATTTATTCATCGACCATTTTCACACCCACCTGATGGGCAGACCAATCTGATTTCCTGGCCCTTTGCTAGGGATTTGGCATGCATCTCTTATTAGCAATGCTCTTCAAACATCATAGTGCTGTCCCAGAAGAATTTTACTGGTTCCAGTGGAGTACAAAAGATACAATTGGTTCTTCTGAGAGGCACTTCATTTATTCTGAGTGATTGCTAGATGGAAAAACTGCTATATCATAATCAACAGCAGCCATATTTTACTCCTATGGTGACATTATTGCTGCTGTAATCAAAGAAGCAGTGCCCGATATGCTTCTCGAAAGATCAGAAGTGATCAGAGTAGTAAATGAATGTACATGTAAAGAACTCAGACATGACAATGGTATGATAATACGATATGATGACAATCCAGCAGTTGTCATTGATCAAGAAGGAAATCCAAAAGGAACTAGGGTTTTTGGAGAAACTAATGGCATCTAATTAAGTGGACTCGAACTCGCAAATGGAAATTGAGGCACACGCGTGACATCAAAGATGCTTGTGCAATCCCCACTCAGTAATGCCATGTCTCAAAAAATAGGCAGATCTTATCAGCACACAAACATTGAATTTTGACCCTTGGTCAATTTCTCCGAACTTCATTGTTTTGGACACCTCTGGCCCACTGGATTGCATGTCATTGATGCAGGGGCATGTGATGATCTAACCCTAGATGCATGTATATCAAGTTGGAAGATATTCAAATAATAAAATTACGAAACTGACTACTTTCAATCAGAGGAAACTAACAAATCTCAACACGAAGATGAAATCCGTCCGTCCGGATCATGCCCCTTTGCATAAAACCATGTAAAATCATAAAACAGGGAGGATCTAGGGATATGAGGATATCCCAGATCTAACATAGACCAGTCCACAGTCAAGTTTGGATCCGGTTATCGTGGCTAGGCATCCCTCTTTTCGATCGTACCAAAAAAATGGGGGGTTTCAGAAAAGGACGAGGGATGTCGAAAAACAATGGGTTATCATGAAGTACGAATTAGGAATCAAAAGAAGCCTACCTTTCCTCGCACCTTGAAGAAAGAGAGAAGAGAAAACGGAAACTCCGGGGTGGAATCCTCAACACCCGAGGGCCAATCCTGAAACCCTAATCTCTCAACAAAGAGGAAGAGACTCACGAATTTTCTATTCATTCAATAATTTCGAAATAGGGTTCTCACAGTATATATAAGCTACGAAAATAAAAAAAAGTGCACTAAAGTGCCTGAAAACCAAAGAAATAACATAAAAACGTCTAAAGTAAATAACGACACTAAAGCACCTTGAAACAAGGAAATAAATAGAAAAATGCCTAAATGTAAATTCGCTCCATGGTCCAGCGGTCATGATGCTCCTGCGCGATCCTGCATCTCGCGTACTCGTAACGCGTCAGAAAATGGGCCCAATGGGCCCGGTGTCCATCCATATCAACTCGTCTGCTCCAACACTCGATCTGCAATGTCGCCTCCTCTGGTACACTCTAAAGGGTGCACCACTGATGTCCGCATCAGTCATCCTGGCATTTTAGACATGGCATCTACTCGGTGGAAATTGCTAGATGAGTGACATTCCTCGCTTCCATGTGGAGGCGAATGCACTTAAAATTTCTCAATTAATAAACAAAAGCCTATTCAAAACCGCCTGAGAGTTTATCTGATTGCATGTCCTTTGTTAGGCGCTTGAGCTTTCATGTTCTTTTGGGAACCAGAGTGATTGACTTATACAGTATTTTAATGCAGGTACTGTCCTAGCTGCAAGAAGCATCGACAGGCTAGCAAGAAATTGGATCTTTGGAGGCTGCCAGAGATTCTTGTCATCCATCTGAAGAGATTTTCGTATAGCCACTTCATGAAGAACAAGCTGGAGACATTTGTAGACTTCCCTATTCATGATCTCGAATTGTCAGCCTATATTGCTCGTAAGCATGGGCAGATGCCAAACCGTTATGCTCTATATGCCGTGAGTAATCACTACGGGGGATTGGGAGGTGGTCATTATACAGCATATGTCCATGTGAGTATCATTTATATTGGTATCTAGTCCTGTTAATCAAATTAGGAGGAAATGCTCTGTCCAACATACTGGACATGTTGGCTGCCTTTGTAGAGCAAATTGTTCATATGGTGGAACCCATGGTGGATGGGAGAGAGGCTGAAAATCTTCACCACTGCATGATCCTTATCAACTGATTGGGTCCCAATTTAATGTGAGACATTGTTGTGATTTTCCATTTTAGATGGCTAGCATCATCTGATATGTGAGATATTGGGCAGAATTTTATAACCTGGACCAGATGGTTGGACTACCCACCAAAACAAGCCGTTACACTAAAAGACCGTTTGAAGAAAGAAAAGGTTCTGTCTAGGTCAACCAGTCCAACTGTTTGGTTCAATTGGCCAATCCTCTTTTTATTTATTTTATTCAGTTTATTCATCTATGGAGTCATGGGTCTCACCTGTTGGGCCAATTTGGATAAAAACACCCACAAAAACTGGTCAAGGTCCAGTCCTAATTTTAAAACATCGATATTGGGGTGTGGCTTATTCCATTACAGTGCCCACCAATTAACAGCTTATGTCAAAAGGGTGAATGAACCTGTCATTGTTGGATCAAACAGAAAAACAGTTTCCTTTGACTGAGCATCATATAATAATGCAGGTCACCTATGACTGCTTTAATATGCAGGTTTCACCGTGGATGGGTGATGCCCCAACAATCCCAAATTGGAAGATCCTAACCCTTCAATCAGTAGCTCACAAGATTAAGTAACAGCTCACATGTAATGAAGAAATGGCAAAAGATCAAAGGTTAGGATCTTCTAGTCTATGAGATTCTAGGGCATTCCCCATCGATGGTGCAAGGCTAGAGGTTTTGGTTTCAGAGTGCAACTCATTTCTCTATAGTACAAGTCATATTGTCGATACCAAAATGACTCGTCTGATATAGGACGAGTGGCAAAAAATATTTAAAACACTAGTAAAAAATAGAAAATTTTGAAAAAAAAATAAAGAACAAAAAAGAGGAGGAAAATCTAGAAGTTTTGAAAATTTTAAAATTACAAAAATCAAACCTATATTCACACATTGAGATATTTTTAGATGCATTTTCCATACCCATATGAAGTCATTGGTTTTTTCTTTTTCTTTTTTCTTTTGAGGAGAACATTATTGAAAAAGAGAGGGGGAAAAAAAAAAACAAGAAACGAAACAAAGCAAGCAAAGACACAAAACACAAAAACAAAGAAACCCTAAGAAGAAATTATACAACTCGAGATAGGGGCTAGCAACAGAGCCAAAACTCGACGACCTAGCCAGATTAATCCAGGAGGGGAAATATTTGATTTGTCTAAGAGGTTTAGACTTATAAACCATTCCTTGAGCTCCTTGAAAATATGGACTAGGACTAAAGAAGAAGGGGAATCCAGATTCTGGAAACAATGCTGATTTCTTTCATTTCAAATTACCCAGAAAGAAGCCATACCCGCTAGCCGCCACAAAGCTTGGATGTCTTTAGCAAAACACGAACCCTGCCAGGCATGTAAGAAGCCAGTGATGGAGCTTGGCATGATCCAGGGGGATGAGAATTTGTGAGAAATGGCCCACCAAATCTCCACCATGAACGGACAATGTAGGAAAAGATGGGGAATCAATTTTGAGTCATTGAGGCGTAGGAGACAGACATCTAGCAGGGTCAAGCCTCGTCACTTGCAAGTTATCGACTGCCAAGATTCTCCCTCTAGCAAGGAGCTAGACAAAGACAGAGGGTGGTGGCTTTGTAAGACCAAAAGAAGGGAAAGAAGCCCCTTGGTCTAATGAAGAGCTTATGATGATGTTGAAGGACTTAGTTGAGAAGATCCTGAAGAAGAGGGAGACTAGGAGAGGCTATCAGCAGACACAAGGTTTGGATGGATTCCCTAAAGAAGGTGAAGAAGCTCCAAAAGGGTCTCCATTTCTTACTCTGAAAGGGCACCACGCTCCTGAGCTAATAGAGGAGAAACAATAATAATAATAATAAAAACTGAGATAGAGAGGTTTGAAGAAATACTGGCCAAATTAGGATAGACAGAGGAGAGAGGCCTCTCCAGGAGCGATCTATCTGTCCATAATTTGATTCGAGAGCCATCTCCGAGGCTAAAAGAGACTCCTTCAAGAAAAGAATTCTTAATGCCGGCTATGGCTTTCTAAATTGAAGAGGATGATAAAGGGTGGAGGGTTTAGTGAACCATCCATTCTATGGTTTCCCTCCACCAGCTCCTTATTTCTATTCCAAAGCGCAACTGCCATTTCCCAAGGAGGGCTGAGTTAACATCCAAGAGAACTCTAATGCGAGCCCCACTCTCAGAATAGGATTACAAACTTCAAATCAGCTTAACTAGTGAAATTTATGATGAGGGTGGTTGCTGCCAAAGAAAATCTCTTCTAAGTTTTTAATTTTAAGAATGATCGATTTGGGGCATCGGAACAAAGATAGGTAGGAGGGGAGATTAAAGAGGAGCAGATTGGATTAAGGTAAGGCACCCCCCAAGGGAGATAATGGTTTTTCCAAGGAGCAAGCTTCCTTTCCATTCTTTCGATGACTACATCCCAAATTTATTGGCAAGTTTGCCAATACAAAGGGGAAGCCCTAGGTACTTGGAGGGAAAAGAACCAGCTTTTCATCCGAACACTGTAGCAAGGGAAGAAAGAAGGTCGTTAGAGATGTTAATGCCCAAGAGTTTGCTTTTAAAAATATTGATCTTAAGACTTGAGATGGCCTCAAAACAGCATATGACCTTAAGTTGTTGACAACTAATTTAGTGGCCCCATAGAATAATAACGTATCATCTGCAAATTGGATATGAGAGATTGGATGACTAGAAGGAGAAACTTTAAAGCCATTGAAGTAGCCAATCGAGATGCCTTTGGACAACATATGGCCAGAGCCATCGACAACAATGACAAAAAGAAAGAGGGGGTCTCCCTGTCTAAGACCTCTGGAAGAGGGAAAGAAGCCTTTTGGGGAACCATTCACTGGAATAGAGAAGTGTGCAAAGGACAAGCATGTACGAATCTAATTGCGCCATTTCAACCCAAAACCAAACCTACCTAACATGTAGTCTAAGAAATCCCAATCTACATGGTCAATACAAAGGATCTTAGGAACATCGACCACAAAAGTTGGGAAGAGGCTTGAGGAAGAAGTGTAGACAATGGGAAAGGGAGAGCTGAGGAAGAAGGTGCACAATTGGCTGGGTGCTCTAGCAAACCATCGGATGGACAAGAGCAAATTGGCCGCCGAAGAGGGGTAAGGTAGAGGTCGGTGACACAGGGGAGACTCCGTGTGACACATGGCACATTGTACGAATGCATGGAAGAGATGGATGAAGCGTGAAACGAGATACATCAACAAGAGATGATGGCTCCCGGCACATTAAATGAGGAAGAGGCGTCGGGTGCCAATTTAAATATAGAGTCAACATGTGGTGTTGGAAGACTGTTGAGTTTGATTGAAAATGATGTCTTGGAGGCATAAGAGAGTGTCCGCTTGACACGTGGCAAGCCTTCCACCTACATGTGAGAAATAGAGGACACATGGCTTGAGCACCGTCATCATGATATGACTTTTGGCGCATTGATTTAGGAAGAGAAGCGTTACATCACTTCGCTTATAACGCCAACACGTGGCGATGGAAGCATCAAGAGAGAGGAAGTAGGAAGCATTTTCGAGGCTCAGGAAACAAGCTCAGCCAAAAGCTAGCTTGGCTTGCCGAAGCTAGCTTGGCTTGCCGAAGCTAGCAGATCAAAACACGTGTCAAGGGGAAGCCTTTCTCGTCTAAGCAGGTGGTTGCGAAGCAAAGGGATGGATTACACGTGGCGTCACTAGAGAGGGCTGCCTTCTTGACATGTGTGTAAGGTACATGTGGAGATGCCATCAAGTTAGGCACGTGTAATGATTTTCAACACATGTGGCCAACCGTGTCGTCTTAATAAAGCTCCCCTCTTCGAGAATATTATCTAACAAATTGAGTGTCAGGCTGGCTCAACGCAGAAGACAATGGAGAGGAACTCTCTTCAACGGACCTCTTCTGAGCGTTCTACCAAGGCCTACTTCAGCTGCTCTTCAATGGAGCTAATGGTGCTTCAACATCCAGTCTATGCCGAGAACTTAATGGAGTTGGAATACACGCTAATGACTCATGGTGCTACTTCTATGGGACAGTTGTTAAGCTCGGAGGATCTACTCTTTGAGGTGTTGGAAATCACCCCTATTTAGGAATCAAGAGAAAGGAACGCAACACAACACAAAAATTCAATGTGTTGTACTAGTTCAAGCAGAAGATGTGGGTCAAGAAGATAGAGAAATGAGATGGATAAAAAGGGTGATATATTTTATGCATGAAAAGATAGGGGTATCCTTTGGAGACTTGAGGAAGACTACATTAAGCTTTTCAAATTTGTGAAGGAGCATGGGGCTATCAAGGCCAAGCTAAAGAAACACGGGATGCTAGTTCTGTCTCCAAAGGATAGAAGAGAGTTATCGAGGCTCATATGCTCTATCAGTCACGACTCTGGGGGTTCCAATAGGTCTCAGAAAAAGGGAAGAGGCAATCACTATGTCAAAGATACTTAGTTGGAACCAATGTTTCAAATAGTGTCCGTAGCGTAGCTATGATGCTATGTAGTGTTAGCAAATAGCGTAAATCCCCTGTATTGTATAATTAGTGTTTGTAGCGTAGCTATGACACTATGTAGCGTTAGCAAATAGCATAAATCCGGTTGTAGCGTATGCAACGTCATAGCGTACATGTGGCATATGTAGCATTGTAGCATACGCATGACGTATATAGCATATGCTATGTTTTTTTTATATATGATATTTGTATTTTGTATTTTGTACCTAATACTCTCAAGCTGTGAGATTTTAATTTCTTTTCATGCTTGTGACTTGTGGTTTTAATTAGACATTATTAATCGAAGTGGTTTGCTTAGAAAGTTGTTGATGTTATAATGATTTGATTTGGTTTATATTTGCGAATTGCCTTTTGATAAATGCTAATTAAGAACTTGTTTGAACATGCTTATAATTAAGAACTTTTTCCGATTTTTAAACTAAAAAATAGAAGTATCATGTAGTTTACGCTACACGCTACAAAGGGATGAACGCTACACAACACACTACCGCTATGTAAAACATTGGTTGGAACATTAGGAGGTTGGGATTCAAGGAAAAGAGGATGCAGATCAGAGACCTATGCAAATGTGCCAGAGTTCAGTTGATGACCTTGCTAGAAACAAAATGCAGAAATTGGATCAGAATCTACTAGATTCGGTTTGGGGAATTAAAGAAAAGGAATGGGTTGCATTAGACATGGAACATGCAAAAGGGAGCATAGTTTTGATGTGGGACTCAAAATTGTGGAAGGTAGAGAACTCGTGGTGGGGCAAATTCTCAATTTCAGTTCCATTAAAAGGTCGCTTCCGGTGCAAGTTAGGTCTCATTTCAGTCTATGGTTTGAACTTTGAACCTCGCAAATCTTATGTCAGAATTCTGGGCTGAGCTTGATAAGATTCGATCCAGATGTCAATTTTTGTGGGTATTAAGGGGGGATTTCAACGTAGTGCGATTTACATTTCAAAGATCAAATGAAGGAAAAATATTGAGAAGTACACATGATTTCTTGAATTGGGTGGACAAACACTGAGCTGGTAGGCATATCCCTATGGGTGATTTAAAATATACATGGAGCAACAGACAAGAGAAACCTACGATGTTGAAGCTTGACTGATATTTGCTATCGTCAGATTGGGTAGATATGTTCCCACATGTAAAGCAAAGAGGCCTCCCAAAACCTGTTTCAGACCACTGTCCAATATCTCTTGAGGTAGAAGAAGAAAATTGGGGTCCAAGACCTTTCCAATTTGAGCTGATGTGGCTGAATATAGAAGGCTTTTCGGATCGAGTAAGAGATTGGTGGTGGTCGATGCAAGTTGACAGCCACGAGGGACTGAAGTTATTTAAAAAGTTACAGTTACCCAAAAGGCATCAAGTAGAGTGGAAAAAAGAAGTATTAGGGAAGAGGGAAGCTGAGACCGAAGATATTCAGATTCAGATTCATGCTCTTGATGTGAAGTAAGAGGGCGGCGAGCTATTGGCAGAAGAAAGAGAGAAAAGGATAAAGCTATCCTAGGACTACTAAAGAGAGAAAAGGATAAAGCTATCCTAGGACTACTAAAGAGAGAAAAGGATAAAGCTATCCTAGGACTACTCGAGTGGGCTCATGGAAGAAGAGATAAAATGGAGTCAACAATCTCGAACCACATGGTTGAAGGATGGGGATAAAAAACACAATTCTTTCACACTATTGCAAGTGCCTGTGCTAGACATAATGCGATTCATAGTGTGATGGTGGACAGTAGAAAGATTGAAGACAAAGCCCAAGTATGGGATGCCATTGTTCAATGCTATGAAAATTTTCTATCGGATGAAGGTTGGAGAAGGCCAAGGTTAGATAATTTAGTGCTCAGCCAGCTATCACCGTTGGATGCAGAAAGCTTGGAGAGGCCAATGTCAATGGAAGAGGTAAAAAAAGTTGTGGCATCTATGTGGTGGGGGGATAAAGTTCCAGGCCCGAACAGATTCCCTTTAGCTTTTTTCCCAACTTTTTGGGATCTAATCAAGGGGGGATCCATTTAGTTTTGTTTCTAAATTTTGGAGGAGGTTGCCTTCCTTCGGAGCTAGGGGCCTCGTTTATTGCTCCTATTCCGAAGAATGAAGGGGTGGTGAATCTTTGAGACTATCGACCGATCAGCTTGATTGGAGAGCCATATTAAATACTAGCAAAGATTCTAGCCACACAATTTCTAGCGGTTCTGCATAAGGTCATATCGGAATCTCAAGGAGCATTTGTTTGGAGAAGACGTACTTGACAGTGCCCTCATCGAGGCACAAGGAAGGGAAGAAAGGAATCAGTTGTAAGTTTGGGCATTGAAAAATCATTCAACCATGTAGATTGGGGATTTTTAGATTACACGCAGGGAAGGCTGGGTTGTGGAGAAAAATGGAGAAGTTGGATCAAAGAGTGTGAGCTCCGCAAGGTTCTCGATTCTAGCAAATGGATCTCCAAAAGGCTTCTTCAAGGTGTCAAAAGGCCTAAGATAGGTGACCCACGTTCTCCATTCTTAGTTGTTGTAGTAATGGAAACATTGAGCAAGGGCCAAGTAGTGGGGCTAATCAAAGTCTTCAAAGTGGGAGATGGATTGCCACCAATCACCCATCTTCAATACATGGATGACACCATCATGGTGGATAATTTGAAGAAGCTAGGGAGATGTTTCGAGTGGTCTGGATCTTAAGGTTAACATAACAAAAAGTGAGTTGTTCGGAGTGCACTGTAGTTGATGAAGTAGAGGCATTGACAAGAATCTTCAAGCGTGTTGTGTGTGGTTAAACTGGCAAAGCACCTATGGGAAAAGTCATCAAACTCTTTGATTTGGGGGGTGGGGTTGACTTAAAAAAAAACTGAAAATGTCTAACATACCTATGTACCACATGTCACTTTCAAGTGCCTAGCCTCACTGGTTGGAAGATTGGATCAGTTATGAAGGAATTTTCTATGGCAAGGAGCAAAGGCGAGGCACAAATTCCACCTTTTAAAGTGTGTGTGTTGGGGGGGGGGCAGGCGTTTATCCGAAGTTTGGGGTAGATAAATGCTCCTCGGCAAATGGCTATGGCAATTTGGTAGGGAGGAAGGGAGTTTATGGCGAAAAGTAATAGTTAGCAAGTATGGTCTCCAGATCACTGGGTTGCAGGTCGAAAGGTCATCATCGCTCTACAAGGCATCAGGGGCGTGGAAGAGGGTCTCATCGGTAACAGACAACAAAGAAAGCATCTGCTCTACGTGGGGAGACAAAAGTAGGATTTGATCCTAGAAGGATATCTGGTTAGGGGAGTGCCCTCTTAGCATGGAGTTTCTGCCAATAGCCAGAATAGCTAAGACCTCTAGGCGACACTAGCCACCTTCATATCCTTTTCAGGCAATTTTGTGTAGTCTCCGTTGTGCCGAAGGAATTTGTCGGATTTGGTGGCAGAGGATGATCATTCCTAATTGTTGTCCCCTTTGTATGAAAGGCATAGAGTGAGTTGATCATTTGTTCATCCATTGCTCCTTCGCTTCAAAGGTGTGGGAAGGATTTATTGCTTTTTTTGGTTCTCCATGGTAGTGATGGGTTTGATACCAGGCTTCCATTTGTCATGGTTTAGTTGTGGCATGGGGAAAAAAGAGGCAAAGTGATGGTAGTTATATGGACTATTTGGAGGGAAAGAAATGCACTGAGATTCCATGAATACAAGTGAATTGGAAGGGGAAGCAAAAGGGCAACAATGAATGTAATCAGGTGGATTTCTTGTTTAAAGTATTTTGACCCAAATGATGAATCGATTCTAGCAAGATTGTAAATTTGAGCCCTGAGCTCCTTCCAAATAAAGAAATTGTCATTCCGCGCCCCCCCCCCCCAAAAAAAAAAAAAAAGTAATAATAATAAGGTAGCGGCCTTTGCTTGGTTAGTAGGGTATAGTAAGATTCCGACAATTGATAATCTCAGAAAAAAGGAAGATGATCCTCCCGAACGTGTGTTATGTGCTATCAAGATGAGGAAATGGTGGATCATCTATTTATTCATTACAACTTTGTGAGGCAGGTATGGCATAAGTTCTTCAACCTCTTCGGAGTTATGTGCGTCTCGCCGAATTGCATTGGTCATTTTCTCTTCATGTGGCATGAAGGTGTGCATGGGCTTGCGGGGCAGAAAGTTTGGCATCTTGCTCTGTTGGCAGGGTTATGGTTCCTATGGTTGGAAAGGAATAATAGAAGTTTTAGAAATCAGTCGGGTCGAGTTGAGGAAGTGTTTTCAAGAGCAAAATTTCATGTAATAGAATGGGCTCTTGCTGTGAAGATCATAGATCATTTTCCAGCCGGTTGGGTAGAGTTATAATGGCTCCTTGGGTGGTTGTGTAGTTTTTGTCTCTTTGTATATTTTAGCTTTGGCCTTTCTTGCAATAAAATTTTGTTCTAATCGCTGAAAAATAATAATAATAATAAACTAGAAACATGCAACATGTAGACTACTTAGGCTAACATAATCACACAGGTCCAAAATTTAGACTTCTTCATTGAATTACATAGTATGACCATAATGTGAAATTTATGCTTCATTGAAAGATGAAAGAGATACAAAAGAAATTTGAAAAAAAAAAAAAAAAATTCAGAATACTTTTAGAAATTTCAAGAAAGTAATAAGTAAATTTATTAACACATAGATCTAAGGTGAAAACTATGTTCATAACATAAAATGTTACAAGAAACTTAAAGAGAGAAGCAGAAGAAGAAGAAGCATAGAAAGAGGAAAAAACTTTTTTCTTCGAATTTCTAAACCTTTACAACTAGAAATATTTTATATCATTGATTCATGGATCCATCTCCAAATATATGGATCTATGATTTGGAGAATGATTTGAGGTCAATACAACCACTAAATACTATTAAATATTAAAACATACCTTTCGTGAGAAAAAACCCAAAAGAGGTTTTTGCCACATCAACTTCAGCTCCTGATTATTGAGATTTGGATGCATGTTTCTTCAAAACAAATGTCAAAGTAGGCTCCTACAATTTTCCTGTTCTCTAACCTTTGAAAGAAGGGTAAAAGAAGAAAAAAAACCTGGATGAAAATGGGTATGAAAACCAAGGTATTCCATAATTGTAATGGTGGCCGTAATGTCCACCACCGTTACCTTTACAGTACGTGGTGTAACGGCCTACGGAACTGTAACAGTGTTATGCTCTCCTTTTTTTATTATTATTGAAGAAAAAACCCAAAAACCTGTATCGGCCCTGAAATGAACCATTTTGGGGCTGTTACGACCTTTATGGGTTATTTTTTCCCGTAACGGCCGTTAAGGCATTTATGACCCTATAACGTGTAACGGTTGCCATCGTTACCTTTCATTGCGGCCTTTACGTCTCACCATGATCAAAACACTATCCATGCTACTAATATTGTCAAGCAAGTCACACGGTACATCAAAAAATAAAAATTGGCAAGAGGTAATGTGGTAAGGCTCAGCACCCAATAATTTATCTTATAGAATGCATGGGCATCTCATCCGCTAACATCTTTTTCTTTATTCTTTTTTCTTCTTTTTTTTTTGTAGCATCAAGGGGATAACCAGTGGTACGAATTCGATGACAGCCACGTCTTTCCCCTTACTGAGGACAAGATAAAGACGTCAGCCGCCTATGTTCTTTTCTACAGGAGAATGAGAACCAACAACTCAAATACATGAGTCATACCAACAATGTAGGCTCTAACAGTGGATGCTTTCAAAAGCTGAAGTTATTACCTGTTTTGGAGGAGCGACATTAAATGATCCCAGACCCAAGGGTATGGCTGATGTACTCATGTGTTCAGTTTGTACAGTTGCAACCAATAGTTCAGGCATCCAGACCATTGGCCTGATTGGTCCCCCCCTTGGACGGATTGGATCATGCCTCAAGGGCTCCTCAATAGGAAAATCCGAATTTGTGAATACAAACAGAAAGTTAAAAGTAGAGAATTATAGAATGCTTCCACATTCAATTGAAAAAAGACCCAGGAGTGGTGGCTAGGATCATCCAATCTTGGTTATTTTTGGGTCATGGTCCGTCCATCATGTGACCCAACAGACCAACGGTCTGAATCCTGGGCAGCGCTTGCATAAACTGAAAACCAAGTAGAGTACATATCCTTGGGCTTGGGATTATATAGATCCTCATGGGAGGAAGAGAGAATCACCATGTAAGTTATTGACTGCCATCGTGTATTCATCTAAAGGGAAAAAGAAAAAAAGAAGTCATTTTATTGGTGATTTCTAGATTGGGCAACTTAGTTGAAGAAACCAAGCATCAGAGAGCAAGGCATTGAGCTTAAAGAAAATGGGTCACTTCACTGTAATCTGACACAATCAAAAGGTAAGGTTCTTACCATATGGGCTGTTCTGTCCAACTAATGGGACCCTGCTAATGGGACTGGTGTGAGCTATTCTGTGAAGGAGTCTTGCAGCAGGTGCCAATGCGACACATGCAGAATCATGCCATTTATCATGTGACAACAACCATAACAATGTCCAAGTCGAAATATCAGGCGTTCTACTCTTCAATTGCACTGCACTTGGAAAAAGAAACATAGATGGCTACCATAAAAATAAAAATAAAAACATAGGCCTGTATTCAGCATACACTTGTGGCCCACCAGATAAGTGAATCGGCCTGATTCTGGGGTCAGGGCTGTTCGTGATAGGGCCCACCTGACAGAAGGCCCTGATCCCTCACATGTGCCACATTGGCAATGTGGCAAGGGGCCAGAACACCTCTTCCACGTGTTGCTTGAAGTCTGTTTGAAGCTTCTTTTTGTGCCTTTTCAAGGGATGCTAGTGTTTCCCATCAACTGTATTGCTTGATTATTTAGCTGAATTATTTATAAGGAAAAAAAAAAAACAATGTTATTTAATAAATAAATTGATGGAAGAAAGAAAGTGTATTGTCTAGGAATAAGTGAATGTTATGTGGAATGAGATAACTGTTTATATTAGAAAAGTGACAAAAGATGTTTTAGGAGTATTTAGAAGGAAAAACCAATCATACTAAGAAAGTAAAAAAGTGGAAAAGATGTTTTAGGAGTATTTAGAAAGAAAAAGCAATCATACAAGGAAAGTAGGTGAAGTGGTGATATATAAAAAACTATTCATGAGAAATATTCATGTTTCAAAGACTAATAACAAATTAAAAATGATGAAAATTTTAAATAACATAGAAATGCCTAAAAGATTAATAAAGAAAGTAGTGAGGCTAAACTTAAGGCTCACAATGATCCTTACAATGGATTGGAAACGAGTAGGTGAGATGTTTTCAAACTTGAAAAAAAATAAGAGAAAAAGGATAGGGATCTAGATCATGTTATATGCATTACAAGCAATAATCAAAGAGTACTAGTGAAGGACAATGAAACTAATCAAAGGTGAAAAGGCTATTTGTTAAATGGTAATCATTGGTGATTGATCATGTTGAACGGAAGCACTTTAGAAGTTGATAAATTACAGGCTTGGTTCATAAGAACTCTGAGAACACAAGGATATAAGAACCATAAACTCAAATTACGTTGGAGATCATAGATACTTTTGTAAAGTTAGGATATCTGAAGTGAAAAGGCTTTGAGAAAGATGAAAAGGGGAAAGGGCCACAAACCAGATGGTATGCCAATTTGGGGTTTTGAAGTATATGGGAGATACCGGGTGTTTTGGTTGACAAAGTTGTTAAAAAAGATTTTAAGATCAAAGAAAATGCCAGACAAATGAAATTTGAGATAATCAAAGTTGTAGAAACTATTATGGGATTGAAATTATGAGCCATACTATGAAACTTTGAGGGAGAGTATTGAGCAAAGACTAAGGCATCGGACAAATGTGTTAGAAAATCTATTTGGTTTCATGCCTAAGAGGTCTCCTGTGGAAGTGATTTTCTTAGACAATTGATGAAGAAATATAGGAAGAGTTCCATATGGTCTTTATTAACTTAGAGAAAACATATGATGGGGTTCCTGGAGTGTTACTTTATGAGTGTTGAAAGAAAGGAGTTTTAACAGGAATATTGGCATAATTAAGGATGTGTACAAGGGAGTGGTAACAAATGTAAGGGTCACTAGGAGAGCAATAAGTGAATTTTTAATTATTGTAGGCTTGTATCAAGGGTCAACACTGAGCCCATACCTTTTCACATTCGTTGTGGATGAGTTAACAATGCATTTGTAAGAAGAGATCCCATGGTGTATGTTGCTTGTAGATGACATTGTTTTGATTGACAAAATAAGGGATTGCATAAAGACAACTAGATTTATGGATAGGATGCTTTAGAATTTATAAGGGTTTAAAATTACTCGAACTAAAACAAAGTATATGGAGTGCAATTTTAATAACCAGAGGAGTGAAAATGAGGAATTACTTTAAGATTGTTGACTAAGAAGTTACCCAAAATGATCATTTTTGTTGCTTGGGGTCAATAATTAATGTGAGTAGAGAGTTTGCAAAGTATTTTTCCCTAGAATTCAAGCCAGAAGAAATAAAGATGTGCTTCTCGAGTTTTTGGTGATTATTGGGTACCAATAAGAGGGAAATTTTATAGGTGGTTATAAGACCAGCTATGCTTAGGACAAAATGTTGGGTAACTAAGAAACACCATGTTCATAAGATGAGTGTTGTTGAAATAAGGATGTTGAGATGGATAAATAGCAAAGCGAGGAAGGGTAGAATTAGAAATGAATGCATTCAAGAGAACTTAGGACCAGCCCTAATAGGTAATAAGATCAAGGACTCTTAGATGCTTTGGTTAACCACACCCATTAGGAGTGAGCTGGTACAAGTTAAAGGCTCTAAAAGGGCAAGGGCAAGGGCAAGATCAAGGACTCTTAGATGCTTCGGTTAACCACAACGATTAGGAGTGAGTTGGTACAAGTTAAAGGCTCTAAAAGGGCAAGGGCAAGGTCCAAGAGGATAATAAGAATGGACTTGATAACCTATGATCTAGCTGAAGGTATGGCCCTTGAAACAGTGGAGTGGCTGATCAGGTCCAATTAATTGGGATAAGGCTTTGATGTTGGTGATTTAGTTGAATTTGCGTTTGATGAATTTTACAGAATTTAAGGGGCAACTTCATGTTATGCACATCATGTAATATTTGTTTCAGACAGGAAATTTATGATCCGTGGCCAGAAGATGTGGTATCCTCAGGCACTCTTGGATCATATAAGTGGGGCCCACATTTCAGCGATCCTGAACTGAGAAATTTCCCAGATTGGAAGATGCCAATCAACCAAGTTTTGGCCTTTTTCTTCCACTGAATCTGCTGTGTTTTCTTCCCACCCAGCTATTTGCAGCCCATCGACTGACTGCTAGGATTGTCCCTTTTGGGGATAATTTTGGAGCAAGGTCCATCCATGAATGGGCCTATCAATGGGCTGGATTGCCGAATTGTGGGTCCCACTTGCACCTTAGTGAAAAAATCGTATCATTCTTCTCATCTTCCTTTGATCTTTCTTGAGTTGGTTCCCCACCCAACCGATGAACAGATAAGACCCTTCACACCTGTGCAGGTGTGGGGACTGAGAAGTGAGGTCGGCATTAGGTGAGGATTGCGGGTTTCATCGCTGGATTCCATCTCCCACTCGTGAATAGATTGATGGAGAATATCACAAGGAGTCGGGCCTACCATGGTGTAAGGCATTCCACCCATCTGATAAGCAATCGTGACAGGTCCCATAAAAATCGATGTATCTGATTGATTATTGGAATGCCCCAGTTGGTGTGATGTTTTAGTGGTCGCCCATGAAATGTGTCACATTTAAACGAGCATTGGACTGTCCAAGGTGAAATCTCTAGCAAGTTCGAATGTTTGGTGTGGTTTCAAAGTGGGCCTTCCATTGTGTGGCCCACTAGATGGACGACCCACTAAACCCAATCCCCATGGAAGCCAATATGCAATTTTAATGCCCGTGAGACTTGTTTCTTTGCCTCTTTATTGCATGGCAATAGTCCACTGGAGCCAAAAGAAAAATAATTGGCAATTTTTTTTTGGATCTCAGGGCTTTTTGGATGAGAGTAAATTGAGGCGAATGGCATTTGAGGTATATTTGAATGTAGTAAATGCATAGAAATGAAATGAAATGAAATGAGAATAAATATATCTATAAATGATTTGGAAGTAAATGGGGTGAAATGCCTTTTTGAGCTCCTTTGGAGAGTCACACCAGTAAATAAAGGTGCCGCTGTGCACATGTCTGTCATACACATGGCACACTGATCATACTCTGAAACAATCCAATTAAAAAATCACACCAATAGAATGATCCAAACGTTCAAAGGTTGGCCATCTAAATGGACGGTTAAAAAACATCGGCAAGATGCTTGTTTGTGATCCTTATGTTTGTGGCCCAAGCAACGGTTGAAATTTCCTCATTTTTAGCAAAAGTATATATTTCAATGGGTTGAGTACAATCATTCTAGTTGGATATCACATATGTACATTAATTTGGGATATAAAAGCTTATTTGGAATATCATATGTTCTTGTGAATATATTGAAAAAATCAAATGCTACTCAAATTTCTCCCATTTACCCCTATCCAAACAGAATTATTTGGATTTCAAATGCATTCATTTACTCCAATCCAAACATAATTGAGTTAGCCATTTACTCCCAATTCATTTACTGAACCTAAGACCTGCTGTTGAAACACATAAGCATCTTCTAGCTGGGCTAGCAGACGAGACACACTAACCCCACTGGTGGGTGGGTGGGAGCATTCGTGTGACTAACTGTGTGTGCATGTTGCCCAACTAATAGGGTGGGTGCGTTGCATGGCTAAAAAAAAAAAATCCATTTCCCATTTACTCAATTTTAGAAAATGACAAGTCTAGGTCATGGATGCAATTGTTTTTTCTTCAATAAAACAAAAGATCTTACTTGTTGCTATTAAACATAAAAGCTCCAAAACGTCCATGCTAAGGGCGGCAATAGGCTGGGGCCCCACCGGGTACGACACTCATCTTTCGATCTGGCATGGACCTATTAGCTTGGCCCGTGACCTGGGCCACACCCCAGCATATGGGACGATTAATTTTTGGGCTGGGCTTGGGCTCAAGTCATTTGAACTAGACCCTGATTTCTTACGAACGTGTTATATACCATTTTATATACTGTAAATATTCCATTAAAATCCTCAGATTGGCAACCCTTGCGTCTTGAATGCGGTAGAGCCTACTTGATCAATGAATGGATTAGGAACATTGAGTGGGAAATAGGGATTTTACCAATTTTCAGGCCGAGAAATCAGTATGTTATCAATTTTCGGGCCAGGCTGAATCAGGTGATTAGGACCATGTCCAACCCATTTTTTAAGCTCAGCCTCATGACAGAACTGGGCTGGGCCTTCACCACCCCAAATGGTGACCCACAAGAAGATGATACTTAAGAACCCTTTCAACGTTTTATGTGGAATTTTAGTATTGTACACCAACCAAAATTATTAATGGTCAATATTGAATAGATTGAAAAAGACATCGATGTCCATGGATATCTGCTTCTCCAATGTTTAAGATTAAAAAAAAAAATTGTAAGGAAAATGATTTCCATTGTCAAGGTTTTACTTAGAAATGTGGATATTGATTTCTTCCAGGAAAAATAAGTTGACATATGCTGCAAGAGATGGGTCGTCTCTTAGCATTTGAACATTGGCCTTTTACACTTCCATAACCCAAACAATGGAAGCACTATTGGACTCATTAGTTTTCCATCTCCAGAGCATTCAATGGGGATTTCCATGCCTACGTTTGGATTCTCTCCATCCAAACAGACCTAGCAGACTTGAAACTTGTAGCATTTTCAATTACAAGTTTACAATTAATACATTCTTTACTTGATGCACATACATTTTATTTTGTGCACATTGAATCATTTACAAATTATTAAATACTGTAAACTCCAAAAACAAAGTAAATAAAGCCACTGCAGAATTATTACATACCAAAAGCTGGACAGATACATGCTCTAAAACGTTCTGAATTATTACATACTAAAAGCTGGATAGATATATGCTCTAATACGTTTTGAACATACAATGAATATAACAAACGCCATTTCAAGTTCTTTTTTTCATCTGATATTTTTTATTTTTTTCAGTTTATTTAACTCTATAAAAGTTCACACCAATATGGCCTAGTTTGTTGTGCCCCAAACTTGGTGAACGGGCTCTCTAACTTCCTGATTTCCATTCCACTATAATTTTATTTTTATTTTTTTTTGAATGGCACCCAAGCATGACATTGGTAATAATTAAAGTACATGAAACCCATATATATAAATGTCCACTACAAAGTATTGTTCCTGGATTTTCCATAGCAAGATCTTCAATGTTCATAACACCATGGCCTCCAATTCCACCTATGGGAGTTGTGGCCAACCACTATAGGAGTTGCTATAAGCCGAGATCACATACATTTCTTCCATGGTTTCCTGAATCCATTTCTTGGTCTGATAACTATGGTAAATTGTCTAACCTCATCATCTGGTGGAGCATGAGGGCAGGAGAATACCACCGCCACATTTATCTAAGAAATAGCCACCAGTGGCATTCCTTATGTGTCACGCTCCGAAATTCGAACCCAGAGTGTGCACCCTTCAGTTCAATTTACGGGGTATAATTGGTGCACTAAATGCATTTATAATGTTAAACCACTTTAAAAGGCATAAAATAATGAAAAATCTAAATTACCATTTATTCATGAAATATTCAACTATAAACTAAGTCTACCCATTCGGAACTTTATTAGATGTCTACTAATTATTGAAAATAACAAAATAAAACAAAAATAGTCTAAACGTCTTGGTTTAGGGCCGTCACTTCTTCATCGGTTAAATTAGGCTAATAATCTTGCGGTTCCTCTAGGGGTCCCATTTCATTATCAAGGACATTCTTTGAAGGTTCAACGTCCACATCATCTGTATATTTTTAATTCACATCGTCAGCTGAAAGCCCAGTGAGTAACCCAATACAGTTCACATGCATTTCAACTATGCAGGATAAACACATGCCATCAAATACGTGTAATACATAATTAATGTAAGAATGAGTTTAATATGAAATGATGCATCAAGTGAGCATATATTCATTCTTCCACTTGCTTCGATTGGATCCCATCAATCGGCTTCCCCTTCCTTGTAGGGCCGACTTCCACATGTTAGTAGGCTTCCGGGATGGTCCCTAGGTAACCGGGTACTTAAGTACCTACCAGTCTTCCAGGGTCGAACTCCAGGCACAATAACTCATGAATGCATGCAATAATTTATATCCCTATAATAATCCATATCCATACATTCCATCTCTCCTTTTGAGAGGTAATATTTCATGACATTTATTATAAATAGCAATTATTTGAATAATATTTAAACGAGCATCAATCAACATCACATATTATGTTCATCACACAACCTACTTATTTAAAATGATAAGGAAACGTGTTGGATGTACTCACATGTTGATAGTGGCGATTACTCTGTTAATTCTGTCACGACCTAAGTAGAATCGATCCTGAATATACAATCAATGTAATTTATACTTATTCATTATCAATATCACCTTAATATATTTATTTTCAAATTGAATTACACTTTATTAAGGTTTGGTTCCCTAATGGACGGTCCAGATTCAATTATTATGACCCACTTTTCCAAAAGGAATAGCCCTTTTACTATTTTTCTGATGGTAAGGCCCACTTGACTGGTGGATCGTCATATTATTGGTCACAAGTTCTCCAATGGTACACTACCAAAGATGGTTAAGATCATGTTGTGAGATATCCTAAAATGATCCATTTATGAGAATCCATACCGTACATCCCCACTATTTCACTTGGCATGGCCCGCCTGGAACTCTGATTGGACTGATTTTTTGTCACAAAACTAATAACCCATTACTCAAGAGATTGGGTGGATCAGATTTTCCAAAGACTACACAGTGGGGCCCACAAGTTCCCAACCAGTGGACAAGTGTTGTCCCCACTGTGTCTTGGTATGGCCCACTGGAATATCCTATACAAACCATTTTTTGTCCTCAACTAGAAATTGTTTATTAATATATTGGACAGATTAGATTTCTCAAAATGTCTCCAAATGGATCCCAAAAGTGGACAGCAATTCAAAATCGAACTACCTCAACCATGTGTGTTGTTATCATTACTGTTTTAAGTGGTGTGGGCCACCTAAGATTCAGATTTACCTGATCTTTGGACCCAAGCTGTAAAATATCATGATACAACATATTTACCTGATTTTTTTACCTAAGCTTGGATCTACTGATTTCATCACAATGGGGTCCACGAGTGGACCGCTGTCCACACCCAAAATTTCTATCTTTTTGTTTTTATTTTTATTTTATAATTTTTTCACCATTAATTTGTTCAAGGTGGTGTGGCCCACTCGGACCTCGGTTTGGGTCTAAATTTAAACATCAGTCCTAAAATGAGTTGGAGAAATAAATGAATGGAGTGGATATACTAAATCCATCAAGGTGGGTCCCATGAGTCCCCCCATTTCTTTTATTATTATTATTATTATTATTATTATTTTATTAAGAGTTATATGTGGGGTCTACGAGAGATCTGGTCCGACCATTGGGTCGGCCACCTCATTCATTCGTCCGTTCATTGTACGGATCTGGCCTACTTAAATGAAATGGGAGGAAAGGAACACCTGTGGTTGGTTGAGACTTGATCCCTAGTCTTCCCTCTCGCTTAAAAGAGCTTTAACCCATCAATTCATGCTTTTCTTTTGTTTATTATCTTAATTTATTTACTTAAATCTATTATTATTTCTAAAAAAAAAAATTTCCTATACGAATGAAAGGAAGAACAAAGAGATTGAGATCTGCTGTGCATATTATAGATATATTGCCTTTTCGTTTCTTTCTGTATTACACCAACAAAATCAGTACACAAACTCTAACACCATAAACCAAAACTGCAATGATGTCGCCCACAAGGCAGGCCAGAACAGATGGTAAGAAAGAAAAGCAAAAGCAAGCGAAGCAGGCGACGGAATCTGGCGCCAAATAGACCAGTTCATCGATCGGTGCCCAAAAGGCAGCTAGACAGCATAACGCTCATCTTAGAATCGCTAGCCACCACACACGTTGTCAGACCTTGGGTCAGCCCAATGCATGCAGGAATGCTAACTGTAGACACCTATCTACAAACACCAAACAAGCTCCGCAAGCACAAACACGGCATGCGCATGTGAGCTTGGAGCCCCTGTTCATCAGGTGGGCCCGTGGTAAATATCCTTTCACAAAATCATGCAGGTTTGGTCTTTGGATCGGGCTTGTCTGATGAACTTCCCAAGTCTTGCATAAGTGTGCCACGTACGCACATGTAGGGCACCCGTGCTCAGAATATGCAGATGGGTGTTTGCAAATAGCCATTCCTCTGCAACAGAGGCTCACATCATCTCACAATTAGGACATGTGGTTCCTACTTTTTCTCGGAGCTTTATCTCTTTTTACTCTCACGATTCTACAGTTTTGACTTGTCGACACTCCTAGTGCCTAACGAGAAACCTCCACCTGACAACTCTAAACTACTAGTTGCTGGAAATAGAAAAGGATGCTGCGGAGTTGCTGGACTCTGATGACTGCCGAAGTAGAAGGCTAGTAACCCACTTGATGGAGTGGCAGAACTGAAACTAAAATTAACTGATGAGGCTGAATGAGCCGGTTGGTTGAATGAAGGGGGCCATGGGCGTAGATGCTTGCTTCTCTCTTCTTACTCTCATGATTCTACGGCTTGACTTGTCGACGCTCCCAACACCCAAGGAGAAACCTCCACCTGGCAACTCTAAACTACCAGTTGCTGGAAATGGAGAAGGATGCTCCGGAGTTGCTTGACTCTGATGACTGCCGAAGTGGAAGGCTAGTGAACCACTTGATGGAGTGGCAGAACTGAAACTAAAATTAATCGGTGAGGCTGAATGAGCCGGTTGGTTGAATGAAGGGGCCACGGGCGTAGATACTTGCTTCTCTCTTCTTACTCTCACGATTCTACAGTTTGACTTGTCGACACTCCTAGTGCCTAACGAGAAACCTCCACCTGACAACTCTAAACTACTAGTTGCTGGAAATAGAAAAGGATGCTGCGGAGTTGCTGGACTCTGATGACTGCCGAAGTGGAAGGCTAGTAACCCACTTGATGGAGTGGCAGAACTGAAATTAAAATTAACCGGTGAGGCTGAATGAGCCGGTTGGTTGAATGAAGGGGCCACGGGCGTAGATGCTTGCTTCTCTCTTCTTACTCTCATGATTCTACGGTTTGACTTGTCGACGCTCCCAGCACCCAACAAGAAACCTCCACTTGGCAACTCTAAACTACCAGTTGCTGGAAATGGAGAAGGATGCTGCGGAGTTGCTGGACTTTGATGACTGCCGAAGTGGAAGGCTGGTGACCCACCTGATGGAGTGGCAGAACTGAAACTAAAATTAACCGGTGAGGCTGAATGAGCCGGTTGGTTGAATGAAGGGGCCACGGTCGTAGATGCTTGCTTCTCTCTTCTACGGTTTGACTTGTCGACGCTCCCAGCATCCAACGAGAAACCTCCACCTGGCAACTCTAAACTACCATTTGCTGGAAATGGAGAAGGATGCTGCGGAGTTGTTGGACTCTGATGACTGCCGAAGTGGAAGGCTAGTGACCCACCTGATGGAGTGGCAGAACTGAAATTAAAATTAACCGGTGAGGCTGAATGAGCCGGTTGGTTGAATGAAGGGGCCACGGGCGTAGATGCTTGCTTCTCTCTTCTTACTCTCATGATTCTACGGTTTGACTTGTCGATACTCCCAGCACCCAACGAGAAACCTCCACCTGGCAACTCTAAACTACCCGTTGCTAGAAATGGAAAAGGATGCTGCGGAGTTGCTGGATTCTGATGACTACCAAAGTGGAAGGCTGGTGACCCACCTGATGGAGTGGCAGAACTGAAACTGGAATTAAACAGTGAGGCTGATTGAGCTGGTTGGTTGAATGAAGGGGCCATGGGCGTAGATGCTTGCTTCTCTCTCCTTACTCTCATGATTCTGTAGTTTAACTTGTCGACGCTCCCTGTGCCCAACGAGAAACTTCCACCTAGCAACTCTAAACTACCAGTTGCTGGAAATGGAGAAGTACGCTGTGGAGTTGCTGGATTCTGATGACTGCCAAAGTGGAAGGTTGGTGACCCACCTGATGGAGTGGCAGAACTGAAACTGAAATTAAACGGCAAGGCTGATTGAGCTAGCTGGTTGAATGAAGGGGCCACGGGAGTAGATGTTTGCTTCTCTCTCCTTACTCTCACAATTCTGTGGTTTGACTTGTCAACGCTCCCTGCGCCCAACGTGAAACTTCCACTTGGCAACTCTAAGCTACCAGTTGTTGGAAATGGAGAAGTACGCTGCGGAGTTGCGGGATTCTGATGACTGCCAAAGTGGAAGGCTGGTGACCCACCTAATGGAGTGGCAGAATTGAAACTGGAATTAAACGGTGAGGCTGATTGAACCAGTTGGTTGAATGAAGGGGCCACGGGCATAAATGCTTGCTTCTCTCTCTTTACGCTCACGATTCTGTGGTTTGACTTGTCGACACTCCCTACGCCCAACTAGAAACTTCCACTTGGCAACTTTAAACTACCAGTTGCAGGAATGGTGGACTCTGATGACTGCCAAAATGGAAAGCTGATAACCCACATGATGGAGTGACAGAACTGAAATTGAAATTAAACGGTGAGGCTGATTGGGCGTAAGATGCTTGGACTGTGTCCCCATCCATGCTGTCCTCAATATTCATCTAGTCATTTATTAGTGATGCTGATTCAAACCCAACAACCAGAATCGATGTCCCAAAAATGGGCCGCACTGGGGAGAGCAAGCTCGGAGTAGGAGCAGCAGTTGATGAAGTAAAGGAGAACGAAGAGCTACTCGAAGCACTGCCAGATGAACCAAATTTCAGTGGTGCACTGCCAGCAGCAGCAGCAGAAGCACCAAAAGAGAACCCTGTTGGAGGGAATGATGATGATGGTTATAGGGGCTATTTGGAGGGAAAGGAATGCACGCAGATTCCATGATACAAGCGAACTGTAAGGGGAAGTATTCAAAAGTGCAAAAATGAAAGTAATTAGGTGGATTTCTTGTTTAAAGGATTTTGACCCAAATGATGAATCGATCCTAAAAGGACCGTAAATTTTGTAAATTTGAGCCCCAGCAGCTCCTTGCAAATAAAGAAATTGTCATTTCTCAAAAAAAAAAAAAAAAAAAAAGAGTACTAAAAATAATAATAAACTGGAAGCTTTGCAACATGTAGACAACTTAGGCTAACATAACTACGCAAGTCCAAAATTTAGACTTCTTCTTTGATTTTTTTTTTTTTTTTTTTTTTTTTTTTTTTTTTTTTTGGGTTAGTTCACACACCCCATTGTTAGTACACCCACCCATCCCTTTTAGTAACATCACAATGTTAGCCACCCCCACTATGGGAATGGACACCATGAATTCTTCATTGAATTACATAGTATGACCATAATGTAAAATTTATGCTTAATTGCAAGATAAATGCAAAAGAAATTTAATAAAAAAAACAATTTTCAGAATATTTTTTGAAATTTCAAGAAATAATAAATAAATTTATTAACACATAGATTTAACGTGAAAAGTATATTCATAACATAAAATGTTACAAGAAACTAAAAGGCAAGAAAAAAAAAATAGGAAAAACTTTTTTCTTGGAAATTTTGAACTTAAGGACTAAAAATATTTTGTCATTGATTCATGGATCTTTCTCCAAACATACTGATCTATGATTTGAGCTCAATACAACCGCTAGCTAAATACTATTAAATATCAAAACATACCTTACATGACCCCAAAAGAGATTTTTGCCACGTCAAGTTGGGCTCGTGAATCTTGAGATTTGGATGCATGTTTCTTCAAAACAGATGTCAAAGAGGAAAAAACCAGGATGAAAATGGGTTTCAAGCGAGTCGTATTATACATCAAAAAAATAAAAATGGGGAAGAGGTACATGTGCTGAGGCAGAATGCATGAATGGGCATCTTTTTTTCTTTTCTTTTTCTTTTTCTTTTGTAGCATAAAGGCTATAACCAGTGGTACGAATTCGTCTTTCTTCTCTCAGAGGACAAGATAAAGACATCAGCCGCTTATGTTCTTTTCTACGAGAGATAATCAAGCAACTCAAATGCATGAGTCATACTGTTACGATCCCAAGGGTTTAGCCTGACTTTAGACGTTCCATCAACCACCAGTTTTCTCCAAGTCACGGAAGGGCAACCTATGAAGGGCTACTTGGAAAAAGAGGCCAAACCGCGTACGAAATGTTATGATCGCAAGGGTTTAGTAGCCTAACTTTACACATTTCATCCTAATGCAGGCCTGAATTATAGAAGGCTTCCATATTCCATTGAAAAAAGACCCAAGATTGGTGGCTAGGATCTTCCAATTTTGGTTTTTTTTGCCATAGTCGGTCCATCATGTGGCCCAAAAAGATTATGTTTCTGATGCAGGTGCATCTCTACTCTGGGGTGGGATGGGCTGGGGTCTAGGAGATGCAGAACGGCCATGGAGCAGGACCTGTGAGATGCAGGGTGGCCCATCAGAAGGTCTCAGCCGCTTTGTCTAGGAGGGCTTGGATAAAGGGATATTTCAGTGTTTCTCCAACAGCTTTGGAACTTTTGGTGCATTGTCCGATACTCCCTATATCAAGTGGTATCAAAGTGAGAGACCAATGCTCTTTTTAAGATCTCTTTGTAGAATTTTAGAAAATGACCACTTTTGGTCATGGATGCAATTGTTTTTTCCTCAATCCAACAAAAGATCTAATTTGTTGCTATTAAACATAAAAGCTCCAAAGCTTCCATATGAAGAACGGCAATGGGCTGGGGGCCCACCGGGTACAACACCCAACTTTTGATCTGACGTGGACCTCCAGCTTGTGGCCCAATCAATTTTTGGCTGGGTTTGTGCTCAAGTCATTTTAGCATGCATGTTATATACCATGTTATATACTATAAATATGCCATTAAAATCCTCAGCTTGGCAACCCATTCATCTTTAATGCAGAACATTGGTTTTGTTCCCCTAATGTCTATTTGTATAGCCTACTTGGTTGACGAATGGATTAAGAACATTGAGTGGGAAATAAGGATTTTACCAATTTTCAGGCCAAGAAATCACTATGTCATACAATTTTGGGCCAAGCTGAATCAGGTCAGGCCCATGGCCCATGCCACCCCTGGGTTGAGCCTTCCCACCAACAAGAAGATGATATTTAAGAACCCTTTCAATGTTTCATGTGGAATTTACTATCTTGGACTAGTATAGTACACCAACCAAATTATTAGCTTGAAAAAGACAGCCATGTTCATGGATATATACTTTTCCAATGTTTAAGATTTAAAAATAAATAAAAATGTATGGAAAGTGATTTCCGTTGTCAAGGTTCTACTTAGAAAAAAATAATAATAATAATAACAGTCGTAATAACTATCATATGCTACAAGAGATGCCTTGCTCAGCATTTGACCGTTCGACCTTTGAACCAAACAATGGAAGCACCATTGGACTCTACAATTTTCCATTTCCACATCATTCCGTAGGGATTTCCATGCCCACGTTTGGATTCTCTCTATCTAAACAGACCTAGTAGACTTACAACTAGTGCATTCTTTACTTTCATGCACATACATTATATTTTGAGCATATTAAATCATTTACAAATTACTAGAAACTCTAAAAACAAAATAAATAAAGCCACTGCAGAATTAGTACATACCAAAAGCTGGATAGATAAATGCTCTAAAACGTTCTGAAGACAATATGACAACCGCCATTTCAAGTTCTTTTTTTTTCCTCAGTTTGTTTTACTCAATAGAAGTTCACAATACAGTCACTGATACAGCCGAAGCGCACTGATATGTAAGATGGATCCAGATTTTTAACATTGGCCAATTTTAAACTCAAGTCTGCATGGATGATTTGATTTCCCACAGTAAGAAAGAACTTCAATGTTCATAACACCGTGGTTTCTGGGCATCCAATTCCCCCTATGGTGCTTGTTACCAACCACTATGGGAGTAGCTCTAAAGCAGAGATTGCATGCATTTCTCGCATGGTTAACTGAATCTATTTCTGGTCTAAGTAACTGAGGGCCGTTTGGATGGGAGTAAATGGAGGTAAATGGTGTTGGAAGTTACAAACCAAACCAGCAGCTGTAGCTGTTTGCTACAATTGAGATTCTGTAACAGATGACTTTTTGGCTTCTCGAAGGGTCATATTAAAGAATCTATAACAGCCATTTTAATGGTGATTTATGGGAGAATGAAGAGCCTTGTAACAGATGACCTTGGAGAAAATGGAAAGGCTTGTAACAGCAAAGGGGTTATGTCCATCTAGAATCTATAAATAGATGTTCTATGGATTCATTTTGAATCACTCATAAGAAATTCAGCAATAGAGTACTTTGTTTTCTTCCTTTCTTGTGTAGTTATTCAGAAATTTTTCTCCAAGCTTTGTAAAGCCAACAAATGGGTGGAATTAAGAGTAAATGGAGGTAAATGGTATTTGGGATGTGATCGGATGGAAGTAAATGCATGTAAATGAAATGGAAATAAATGTGCATGCCATGAACCATTCATGATACGACCATTCATGATACGAGCGCAAAAGACATCGAACGCCGATCGATATTGGAGAGGATATTGGGCTGCGTGGATAGAACGGGAGGATACCGTCCAACGCAACGTTCAGAACAATCTGCATCCTTCCAGAGGTAGGTGGTGTTCATAGGATCAAAAGCTTAGCAGATCCTTTTAATCCACGTAGCACCAAGAGAGTTAATCAATTCTGTCTTTATATGTATCTGGTGTAAGATTTCATACAAGAGGCATATGATAGATCTTTAATCTTAGATAGTATGGAGTTCTTCCGTTCTATCATATTCATTGGTATTGGTCATTGATACAGGAAAAATCGTCTCATTTTTGTTGATTAGATTGGGAAACAACAATGGGTTCCCAAAGCTCGCCCATGCTTACCTTGCCTTGATGAACCGAGGGAACTCTTTAATGCTAGGGCTTCTATCAAGGGAGACTTTAAAGTCAATAAGTCCAGTACTCCCCTTCTCTCTTGAAGACTTGCTCGTATAAATAAAGGTGACATTATTCACATGTCCGTCATACAAATGTCACGCCAATAATACTCCCCAACAATCTAAATATCAGCTACATCACTAAAATCACACCAAAAGAATGATCAAAATCATCCAAAGGATGGCCATCTAAATAAACAGTTAAAAAACATTCGCAAGTTACTTGTTTGCAATCCTTACGTTGCTTGTTTGCAATCCTTATATTTGGCTCAAAATTTCCTCATTTTTTGCTAAATATCATATATCGCAAATAATCATATATGTACGTTTAAGTTGGGATATTAAAGCTGATTTGGGATATAACATTATTCATGTGAATATATTGAAAATTCAAATGCATTCCAATTCCTCCCATTTACTCCCATCCAAACACAATATTTTGATTTCAAATGCATTTCATTTACTCTCATCCAAATACAACTGTGTAAGCCATTCACTCCCAATTCATTTACCTCCAAATCCATTTCCCATTTACTTCCATTTACAAGCTCCCAAACGAGCCCGAGGGGCCGGAGAATACAACTGCCACAGTTATCAAAGAAATAGTCACCAGTGGCATTCCAAATGGAAGAAAATAAAAACAAGGAGATTGAGATCTGCTGCAGATTATAGATATATTGCCCTTTAGTTACTTTCTATAATACACCAACAAAAGAAGTACACAACTCTAAAACAGTAGTGCTCATCCACTAACCAAACTAACAAAAGATGCATGAATTCTCTGATGCTCGCTACAACTACAAACCAAAACTGCAATGATGTCACCCACAAGGGAGGCCAGAACAGATTGTAAGAAAGAAAAGCTAAAGAAAGCTAAGCAGGGGACGGAATCTGGCACCGGATAGACCAGCTCATCGGTGACCAAAAGGCAGCTAGGCAGCATAACTCTCATCTTAGAATGGCTAGCCACCACACACGTTGTCAGACCTTGAGCCAGCCCAATGCATGCAGGAATGCTAACTGCAGACGCCTATCTACAAACACAAAACACGCGCCGCAAGCACAAACGTGGCACATACATGTGAACTTGGAGCCCTGTTCATCAGATGGGCCCATGGTGAATGTCCAGCCCCAAAATCATGCAGGTTTGGTCTTTGGGCGGGGCCACACATAAATGGAGAAATCCAATTTTGGGGCTAAGGCCCATGCATGGTAGGGTCTTGTCTGATGAACTTCCCAAGTCTTGCTTAAGTGTGCCACGTAGGCACATGTAGGGCACCCGTGCTCAGAATCTGCAGACGGGTGTCTGCAAATAGCCATTCCTCTGCAACAGAGGCTCACATCATCTCACCATTAGGACACGTGGTTCCTACTTTTTCTGGAGTTTCTCTCTTCTTACTCTCACGATTCTGCGGTTTGACTTGTCGACACTCCCAGTGCCCAACGAGAAACCTCCACCTGGCAACTCTAAACTACCAGTTGCTGGAAATGGAGATGGATTCTGCGGAGTTGCGGGATTCTGATGACTGCCAAACTGGAAGGCTGGCAGCCCACCTGATGGAGTGGCAGAACTGAAACTGAAATTAAATGGTGAGGCTGATTGAGCCGGTTGGTTGCATGCAGGGGCCACAGGCATAGATGCTTGGACTGTGTCCTCAGCCATGCTGTCCTCAACGTTCATCTGGTCAGTTCCTGCAGATGCCGATCCGAAGCCAACAACTGGAATCGAAGTCCTAAAAACAGGCTGTGCTGGGGAGAGCAAGCTGGGCGTAGGAGCAGCAGCTGCTGAAGTGAAAGAGAATGGAGAGCTACTTGAAGCACTACCAGATGAACCGAATGTCAGTGGTGCACTGCCAGCAGCAGCAGCAGATGCACCAAAAGAAAACCCCGTTGCTGGAGAAGAAGATGCAGGCGTACTACCGGCAGCAGTAGCAGATGCTCCAGAAGAAAACCATGTTGCTGGAGGAGAAGATGCAGGCAAACTACCGGCAGTAGCGGTGGATGATCCAGAAAAAAACCCTGCTGTCGAAGGAGAAGATGCAGATGTACTACCAGCAGCAGTGGATGCTCCAAAAGAAAAACCTGTGGCCAGAGGAGAGGAAGCAGGCATGCTACTAGCAGCAGCAGTAGATGCTCCAAAAGAAAATCCTGCTGCCAAAGAAGATGCAGGCATACTACTAGCAGCAGCAGTGGATGCTCCAAAAGACAACCCTGTTGCAGGAGAAGATGCAGACTTACTACCAGCAGCAGCAGCAGATGCTCCAAAAGATAACCCTGTTGCTGGAGGAAAAGAAGCAGACGTACTTCCAGCAGTAGGAAATGCTCCCAACGAAAATCCTGTTGCCAGAGAAGAAGATGCAGTGCCACTGGTTGGCTGACTTCCCGAACTGAATAAACTAGAACCACTGCTGCCGAAACTAAAAGAACCGGCGCCAGCAGAAAAAGGTGCTGAAGAACTCAAGCCATGGCCAGAACCAGAGCCGAATGTTTGACTGCTGGGGGCCAATGATGCAAATGAGGAACTGCTGGAACCGAACGAGGAAGACCCACTTAGTCCAAATGTCGGAGAAGAAGCAGATGACCCAAATGGAGAACTGCCAGCGACATGTTGACTAGGTTTACTCTGTGTAAATGGGTTAGTGCTGCCAAACAATGATCCAGCAGTGCCGCTGAAGGAAGTCAAGTTCTGAGACTGGTTATTGGCAGATGATGATGAGTTTGTAGTACTAGATGGGGTTGAAGCACTCAACCTGAAAATATTACTGCTTCCTGCACTTGTGAATGCAGAAGGTGATGCTGCTGGAACCACAGTACTGATTGTACTACTGAATGGTGACGCTTGCTTGGTTTCTGCAAGTGTCGGCTCCAAGCCAGAAGTTGAAGGTAGTGAAACTGAATTCGAACAAGCTACAGCTGCTGAAGTGGTGCCAAGCTTGAATACGGACGCTGCATGAAAGGTAGGTGCTGCTGCAGTTGAAGTAGATGGACTGCTGCAGCTAGCAATTGTAGCAGTGCTGCTGGAGGAAATCAAGTGGCTTGAACTACCAGAGACATGAACTGCTGGCGTGGTGGAAACTGAGGATGCAGAAGTTGGAGTTGGGAAACCATTGCTTGGACTGGAATTGGTAGAAGCACCAAACGCAAAGAATTTTGGGGTGGTCGATGTTGATACAGCTGAGGCGACGACCTTTTCTAATGATATGTTTACATCTCTGGCCTTCCGATTTTTATCACCTTTACCTGATGATGTGGCTTCTGGTATATTTATTGACGGAATTACAGTAGCAGTGACATTGCTGCAGAGCATACCCAAAAGATGTAAGTTCCGAAGAAACTTTAACAATGCAACCCAAAACATGCAAAACTTTCAAACCATAAGTATCACCCATGGAAAACTTCCGACTGTTCCTCCTTTCTTTCTATTGTCTATATTTTAGCTGGGAAGCTGATGAATACTACGAAGTAATCCAACTTATTTCCATAACTCAAGATACAGATCTTACTAACATATGAAATGCCTTAACAAGAGACACAGAGGAAGTGTGTTCGCGTGAGGGGGAGAGAGGCTGGCTGCAACTGAAAATCCGTTGTTTTCTGCGGTAAAAAAGATTGTCATACAAAGCTAGTCGCCTGTTTGCTAAACGCCTAAAAATGCGTTGATCTCATCTTAATTAATCATGATTATGTATTAGAGATTTGATCTCTAGTAAAAAATACTGCATTAGAGATCAAAAACTCTAATACATAATTAGAATGCATTAAAATGAGATGTGCTCATTTTATGTGCCTACCAAACAGGTCCTTAGAGGTCTCTTTTTTTCTCCTTTTTTCTGTTGTTGGATTACATAATTGGCTCTGGCAGACCGAACCAAGAACATCAGCAGCAGCCAAACCTGAACCTCCCCTTTAGAAGGGGCCACGCTTTAAACAACTGAACTAATGCGTGGTAGGCAGCCTAGAGTTTTCTCATTATTGAGGATGTAATTTTGTTGATGGATCAAGAAAATAAATACGGGATCAATATGGTTAAGAAACCTAATAGGAAAGTGCATGCTAAAACCAAGATCATATCAAATCAGTACACTTTCTAATTGCAGAAAGTTCAGAATTTTTGTTAATGAACCTCAGCCTCTTTTATTTTGGTAAGGTAAGCTAGGCTCACAAGATTAATGTTGAAGGAAACATTGCCTCCCATGGGGCTATGGGCCTGAATGCAAACGTTATCTATGGCCAGTGTATCAAGGGTAATAATTGCTTTTAAGTGGCTTTAAATGGAACAGGTAGACACTTATGGCATGTTTGGATACATGGATTCCGGAGGAAAAGAAAGGGGAAATAATTATTATAAAATGATAATTTCCATGAGAACTATTGAAAGTGGAATCTCATATTCCTCTCACAATACTCACCTAATTTCTTGTACCAAGAATTTAAATTATGGAAATGTTTTAAGGATTGCTTGCTGGAATCCACCCTTTTCTTTGCTATCCAAACAACACAAATTGTCACATCAAAGGAAGACACTTTTCCTTTTCCATTGTTTTCCATGGTTTCCAAACATGCCTTAAAGAAAATTTTTTAAAAAAAAAAAAAGAAGGTTGTAAGGAATAAATATGTTTCTGTTAGTTTCTGTTAATGTTCACAAAAAAAAAAAAAAAAAAAAAATGTTTCCGTTGCATAAGTGGATCCCACAACTCAGTGATCCAGACTGTTGATCTGAAGGGCCACATCATGGATGGGACTGACAAAGAAATCCTCTTGATCAGAAGATCTTAACCATTCAATGCTTAGATTTTTCCCAGACTGCTGTTGTACTTCTCTCAACCACTTATATGCAGGCTGCATATCCAAAGAGTCGGATCTTCCAATCTGGGTGAGTTTGGGGGCATCTCCCGTCCATGGTGGGGCAGATTTGATCAGTAAAGTAGATTGTAAACCACGCGCATCACACGTGGATTGAGAGGGTAAAAATACTACGTATCTTCAATCTTGATGATCAGGACATGATAATTTCCTCATTTTGTAATGCCATTTTTCCAATTGCTAATGCAAAAGATTTGTTTTAGTAAGAAACCCCAGATTCTTCGCTTTTTTTTTTTTTTGGGGGGGGGGGGGGGGGGGGGAGGGGAAGAATATTCGAAAACATTTCTTTTCCGCCTAAAGGGGAAAAAAAGTGTGAAAACAGAAAAGAAAATATTAAGGCAGCCAACCCCAATCAGTTGGGACAGGGCTTAGATGATGATGATGATCGGCCCATGAGATCTCCCAGGAGTGACTAAATAACAGATGCTGTCATCCAATGAAACGCCTTGAAACCTTGGGGGAGCCGAGAGTGAGATACTATATGTTCCAACACCATTTTTCTCCTATTCATGGTTAAACTGAAACTTTATTAGCAGCCAACCCCGTATAGTTGGGACAAGGCTATGATGATGATAATGATGATGACAACAACGACAATGATGAAGATTTTGATAATGATGGTCTCTCAAGATTAAAGACAAACCTGCTCAATAACTCCTTGGAATCAAATTTCAGGCCCGAAGTGCTGCTAGAACTGGTGGCAACTGAAGAAAATGTAACAGCAGGACCCTTTTCAGCACTTTTAGAGTCAAAACTGAAAATAGCACCGGTTTGTTCCTTCAGAAAGACCGATGAATTAAACAGTGAGGATGACTGAACAGTGGGCATTGGAAGTGGACTTGGAGAAGTAGGAGAGGTAAAGGTAGCAGTTTTTTCAGCAACAATATGCCCATCAGAAGCTTTCATAGTTGTGTCAGCACCTTTGTTGAATGTCAAAGATGCAGCTGGCTTACTTCCAGAGGAGGAAAGAAGAGGCTTCTCTGCTTTTACTGCTTCAGCAACAACAGTTGCTGAAGCAGAATCTGCAGGCCTCTTACCAGACAAGGTATCTTTAACAGAAAAAACTGCCTTTTCCACACCAGAAGCTTCAGAAACTTTAACTGCTGCATGAGTAGTTGCCATAGGACCGTTCACTTCACCTTTATCTTGATTATGAGAAATAGCATTTCCAGGACTAACTTCGTTCCGAGTCCGACTCAGCTCATTCGAGGTACTGCCACCCTGTGCATTCTGAAACTTTGGGGTTTGCATATCCTCCATGATTTTGAGAGGCTGCCCATTTAACATATTACGCATTGATATAGCGGGTGACTTCTCCTTGGATGTAGTTGCTTTCAACTCGGATGATCTCTCTTTGGGAGAAGGCGCTAACTTATCAAGCTGTTGCAGTATTTTCTGGGCCACCTCACTTGACTGAGGAAGACGAGTGAAATTTGTAGTGGAAGTTCTATTATCTCTGTTTTCTGCAACATGTAGATTTGAGGCATTGTACTTAGTTTCATCCATCATATGCGGCTCTTGCACAGACGACATGGGGCCTTGAACAGCATTAGAATTGAACTGAGAGAAGGAAACTGGAGGACTTCTATGAGTTGACAAGTTCACATCTTTTAGAGGAGAAATCAGATTAGATTTCTGACGAACCCTACGTATAGGACCAACAGATCCGAACTCAATGACGGAACTCCTCCGCTTCAATACCTGCATATGAATATCCAAAAAACCAGGTATCGCATCATGAAGGTGAAATCCAATAAATCTATTAACTGGTTAGAGAACTTATTTATTATTGCATATAAATTTTAAAGCTTCCATCTGAATGTGACAGCACAGGTGTACCAACAGCTCTTGTTTCTCCTATTCTTTATTTTAAGTTCTGGAATTAATGGCATGCTAAAAGCATGGGAATTTTTATATGATTTGCAAACAGAATTGAGAAATTAAAAGTGCTTAAAGAAATCTGCTTAGAACAAGTATATGCAGAATAACTTCAAAACGGGCAATCTTCTGAAGTGAACACATGCAATATATTCTGTCAAAGGTGCAGTTAAAAAGTCGACATAACTTTCTTTACCAATTCTTTCATTTGGCCAAGAGAAAAATCTCTACTCTTCATTGATAGTATTTACTATAAGTCTTTTCTTCCTATTTGTGTGGAAATATTCAAAAATCACAATGGGTTGGGTTGGGTCAAGGGGGCTCCCAGACCCAACCGATTTAACAATTGGGTCCGTAATTTGGCCCCAGACCCAACCTGTTAAAATCTGGGTCGGGTCTTGGTCTGGCCCAAATGACCCATTTGTTTAATGGATTGGGTCTGGGAATAGAAGAATCTAGATCTGACCCATGAGATCCATGGGTCAAATTTGGATAGAGTCCAGGCTAAGCTGGGTCAGATCAAGGCATTCCCACAGCAGTTCCTACATAACGGACAGCCCAGATCTTGTATTACTGTGCGTTGGTCGCATCTGTATCGTGCAAGTCCCCGTTCTTCCTTCCTTTTTTCGTTTTGTCCATTTGGTAAATAGATGAGAAATGATCAATAAAGCAGTTGTATGTGAACTTCCACTTTCATCCATTTCTTTCCCGCCAACATATCACATGCAAAAACATCCAATCTTGCCAACTTTGAAAGTTGGCAAGATTGGATGTTTTTGCATGTGATATGTTGGCGGGAAATATATATATATATATATATATATATATAGAGAGAGAGAGAGAGAGAGAGAGAGACTCTCCAGTCCAACTGGTTGGACCACAGGTTATGGTCCACCCAGTGGATAACTTCCAACCAATTAAAAGCATGTGACATCCAACCCCTCTAATGGGTTGGACCATCAATGATGATCAAATAACAGCTCCATCTGCTCGTGGCCCACTTGTAAAGTGGATGTGGCTGAATTTTTCCGAAGAACATCCTCATGATAGGTTCAACCCATTAGACGGGTTGGATGTTGGACACAAATCACATGTTGGAAGTTATCTACCGGGTGGAACGTAATTTATAGTCCAAGATGTTGGACACAAATCACATGTTGGGTGGAACGTAATCTATAGTCATACATATAGGGAAAAGGTACTATGCGCTCGACCTCATGGGAAGTTCCCATGAGGTCGAGCTGTGTGGGCCCCACTGTGATGTGTGATGAGCATCCACACCATCAATCAGATGCACCATTTCGTGGTGGGCCATGGGCCTAAAACTAAGGCCAATCCATAAATTGGGTGGACCACACCATAGACAACCGTTAAGAGTGGACATCCACCCATTGAAACCTTTATGATCGTTTATAGGATCGACTGAGATGTGATTGAGAAATCCAGCCCATCCATTGTGCAGTGTACCACTTAAACAAGAGGTCACCCGAAGTTTCACACACACACACACACACACACACACACACACACATATAAGAGAGAGTGAGAGAGAGGTACCAAAATTTATTTAAGAAGCTCAGAAAACCAGCAAATTACAACAAAACCCAATCCATTGTGCGTGTACCACTTAAACAAGAGGTCACCCCAAGTTTCAACCGAATAGAAAACTCAGGTGGGCCCTAACAAGTGCTTTTAGATGTTGTAGACATGATTTTACACTCTTTCAGTTGGTATGGCCCACTTGAGTTCCGGATACAGCTGATTTTTGGGATATCCCATAACCAATAGGGGACCCACCAAATGCATGGTGTGGATGCCCATCACACATCACAGTGGGGCCCACTACAGCTCAACCTCATGGGAACTTCCCATGAGGTCGAGCACATAGTACCTTTTCCTATATATATATATATATATATATATATAAGAGAGAGAGAGAGAGAGAGAGAGAGAGAGAGAGAGGTACCAAAAATTTATTTAAGAAGCTCAGAAAACCAGCAAATTAAAACAAAACCCAATCCACCGAAGGAAGATAACAACCAGCTAAAGATACAATACATGAAGCCCACCCCATAACATTCAACTTAGCCTTCTAAACACATCCACCAAATGCATGGTGTGGATGCCCATCACACATCACAGTGGGGCCCACATAGAGGTCGAGCACATAGTACCTTTTCCCATAACATTCAACTTAGCCCTTCTAAAAGAGAGAGAGAGAGAGAGAGAGAGAGAGAGAGAGAGAGAGAGGTACCAAAAATTTATTTAAGAAGCTCAGAAAACCAGCAAATTACAACAAAACCCAATCCACCAAAGGAAGATAACAACCAGCTAAAGATACAATACATGAAGCCCACCCCATAACATTCAACTTAGCCTTCTAAACACATCCACCACCGACCCACATTGATTTTAAAAAAAAAAAAGAAGAAGAAGATATTCCTTTCTTCCCATAAAGCCCAAATACCCGCTAAAAGAAGGAGCGTCCAAATCACCTTCCCTTTCTTCCCTGCACCTCCCCCATGCCACACTAAGAATATGCCTTCAATCGATACCAACATCACCTAATCCATGTTAAAGATTTCTAAGAATCTCTCCCACATTTCTCTTGCAAAGGGGAAATGAGTAAAGAGGTGATCCATTGAATACGCACTCTGCATAGACATAACACATGTTGGGGATGATCATTCTCCTTTTTCCAAGGTTATCGATCGTGAGAACCCTAATCCTTCCCACCAACCATGCAAAGGCCGCAACCTTAGGAGGAGTATTGTAATGCCAAACCAAGTAAGGATGACCACCATGCACCCCAATGAAGAACCAAGCAACAACCTATAGAACGAACGAATAGAAAACCTACCAGAGCGCTCTTTCTTCCACACCAAGAAATCTCTCTCCTCGATAGACGTTTGATGGATGTGGAGACAATCCAAAAGCCCAACAAACTCATCTGCCTCCTCATCTGACAAACAATTGATCCAAAAGCCTAACAAACTCATCCGCCTCTTTCTTCCCCACTAAGCAATTCTCTCCTCGATAGACGGTTGATGAATGTTCCAAACCAAGTAAGGATAACCACCATGCACCCCAATGAAGAACCAAGCAACAACCTATAGAACGAACGAACAGAAAACCTACCTGAGTGGTCATTCTTCCACACCAAGAAATCTCTCTCCTCGATAGAAGGTTAATGGATGTGAAGACAATCCAAAAGCCTAACAAACTCATCCGCCTCTTTCTTACACACCAAGCAATCCTCTCCTCGAAAGACCGTTGATGGCCATGGAGACAAGCTGAAAGCTTACTAAACTCATTTGCCTCCTCATCCGACAGGTTCCTTCTATGTGTGGGTGGGGTGGGAGGCAAACCACAACACCACCAGACATATAAAAATACCAAGCTACAAGAACATTTGTTGCGGAGCTAGCCTAGCTAACCTCAAATCTCGTCTCTGAGTGTCATTTCCCCTAGCCATAGATCTTCCCAAAAGCCTATCCTCTTCCCCATCCCCCAACGAGAACCCAATGCCTTCCTTCAATTTAGAACTCATCCCTGCAATCGCCTTCCAAAGAGCAGTGGCGCTGCATAATGAAGAACCTTTTTCCCAGCACCCGCCAACCCAGAGCCTATACCTGCTCACAACCACTTGCCTTAAAAAACAATCCCCTTCTGTTCCGAGGCACCACAACCACTTACCCAACAATGTCGAGTTCATAAGCTCTAACTTCTAAACCCCCACTCCACCATCCTCATAAGACAAGCACACCTCCTCCCACTTTAATAAATGAAATTTCTTCGTCTCTTCTGTACCTTGCCACAAAAATCCCTCTTCAAGCTTTCCAACCATTCTAGAACCACCTTAGGGAACCTAAACAAGGACATGAAGAAGAGAGGCAAATTTAACAAAGCTGCTTTAATTAAAGTTAATCTCCCTCCCAAAGACAAGCGCCTACCTTTCCTTCTCAAAAGCTTCCTTTCGACTTTTCAATTGTTGTGTCTAAAAAATGAATCTTACCAACGCACAAGGGAATCCCGAATACAAGGGAATCTTGCCAACACACAAGGGAATCCCGAATACATCAAAGGAAATGATCCCGCACTACACCCAAACACTTCAGCCAGCCACTCCACCTCCTCCCTAAACATCCTCACTCCCAACAGCTCACTTTCATATGTCAACCCTCAACCTCGACTCGACCTCAAAATATCTCACTATTCTTCTCAAATTATCCACTGCTTCCGCTTTGGCATCCCAAAACAAAATGATATCATCTACAAATTAGAGATGCAAAAACTAAAACCCATCATTTTCTACCCCGAAACCACTGATTAGGCCTAAAAACGCCTTTGTTGTCTAGCATTCTAATTTGAAGCCTCTACCACCACCACAAACAGAAAAGGAAAGAGCAAATCGACTTGACGAAGACCCGTTAAAGATCAACAGAAACCCTAAGAAGATTCATTGACTAATACAGAGAACCTAGCCGAACGGATGCACTACTGAATCCATCTCTTCCATTTCTACCCACAGCCCACACGAACCAACATATAATCAAGGAAGTCTTAGTCTACGTGATCGTAAGCTTTCCCCCATTTTTCCTAATTAGACTTAGTAACTATAAACAATGTTGTCAAAATCGTTATCGTATCACAAATTGTAGTAGGGGTTGAATCGTATCGAATCACAAATCGTAAGATTTTTTTTTTAATCTTAAAATTTTAGGAAAAAATGAAAAATATAAATAACTTTTTTTTTAAGGGCCTGTTTGATTTTCCATGATACACGTAAATATGTGTGGTGAATGGTAAATATGTGGTGAAACACCTTGTTTGGAAATGGGTGAGTAATTCCACCTCGAAAATCAGTCCAAAAGTGTTGACTCAAACCTGTGGGCCCCACCATAATGTATATGATATATCAGCGCCGTTCATATGTTTTATTAGCACATTTTGGGGCATGAGCAAAAAAAATGAGGCAAATCTAACACTCAAATGGCCCGTACGAAAGGAAACAGTAGTCTTACTTCGTCCACCGTTGAAAGTAATTTCTTTCGTTGGGCCCGCATTGAGGTTTATTCATCATCTAACCGGTTCATATGGTCACACAGACATGGATAAAGGGAAAACATAAATTTCAGCTTGATCCAAATCTTTTAGGCCCCCAAGAAGTTTTTAATGGTACGCGCTCGATTCCCACTGTTTCTTTTGGTGTGGTCCACTTGAGCTTTGGATCTGCCTCGTTTTTTGGTCCACGTCCTAAATTCAACTGGCATAACGAATGGGCGGTGTGGATAAGCCACATACATCATAGTGGGCCCCACATTTATTGTACAAATTTATCGATTTTAATGTTAGGAAAAGTAACCGTCACTGTCTTCATGGGGAATGATGCGGTAATTACCTAGGTAAATAATCATTACCCATTTACACGGTAATTACAGTTGAGGCGAAAAATCAAACAGGCCCTAAAACTCATCAATCTTCCTTTTGCCATCAATGTGCACCAAGTAATACCATATCATGATAGTGTTAAAGGATTCTTATTCCTTTATTTTTATTTTTTGTCTTTCACGAAATTTTCCTTAAAAAAATATAAGGGTCCTTCAATAATTTATGTTCTTGTTACGTTTCTTGAATGTATAATCATGGTGGAAAAGTAGCCTTTAATACTATAGACCGAAAAAATAAAAAAGATATTTTGATTTCCAAACATCATTCTAAGTCAGCAATATGATTGTAACCTTCCATAAAAAACATTACAAGCAAGTCATACATCAATTTGGTATTTCGTCCAATTAAGAAGTAAGAAATCACAAAAAAAGCTACATGAAGAGAATATATATCATTTAATCTCTTATAAAGAACAAATAAAATAATTTACTCTTTCTAAATGATTCTTAAAGGCTCCACCAATTTAAAAAACATAAAATGAAAGCCAAGTGAAGCTTAAAATAGAAGAGAACAACTATAATTTCAATTGTAAATTGGGATTTGAATCGTAAATCGTAGGATTCAAATTATAGAATCGTAAGATTCATATAAAAAGGGATTCAAGGTTGGGATTCAAATCGTTTTCATTACGATTCGACTAAAATCGTATATCGTAAATCGTAAGATTTTGACAACACTGATTATAAACAGTTCCTAATTCCCACTTCCCTGGACTTGTACTAATTAACTACTTTTCTGGGTTTGGGTTAGGTCTGGGCCCAACTTAGGACGGCTTAGGATGGCCAAATTGGACACATCGGCTTGGGTTGATTTTGGGAGGTCCTAGACCCAATCCATTTAGTAATAGGGACAAAAATTCAACCTAGGCCCGTTCCAACGAGGTCCAAATTTTGGACACATAACCGTTTATTTACAGATTGGGCCCAATGAACCATCAAGTTGACCTGACCCATTTGAACCCCTAATCTCAGCAGCTAGTTGCTAACCAGTGGGTGATAGAATAGCAAACTACTCAGTCATAAACGTTTGTAAACTCAAGCAAGCTTCCCTGCATAAGGTTCTCTGATAACAATTAAAACAAGTTTTCCTCTAGGGTAGCCATGGTACTAAAAAGGATTATTAACCAAACTTGAACAAAGAAACAAGAAAAGAACATGTACACATATGTAGAGAGAGAGAGAGAGAGAGAGAGAGAGAGAAGACATCCCTCCATAACAGATTATAAATGTACATACTTTACAAGTCCTTTTTTTTCTTTTTCAAGGGTATATAACTATATATACTTTACTAGTTTGTCAATATAATAATAAGGCGTCAGAAAGATCATAAGCATGACAATGAATATGAACTTTAACAGAGTAACTTCCTTATTATTGCATAAGCCAATTAATAGGGCAACAGAGTACAGATTCCTCCCTTTCAAGTAATGCTAGACATGCCTAGAATAAGAAATTCTAGATCGCTGACCATGCAAACAACCTCAACGTTTTCTTTAACAGTACAAATGCATGGAAAAAAAAAACTATGAAAGCATCTTCCCTTCTTTCTTTCTTTTTTTCTTTTTTTCCTTTTTTTTCCTAAACAATAAGTAGGAACTAGGAAGGCATCTTCCACCAACTTAGAAATAAAGGCCTACCTGGTTACCATTGGAAAGCATGTTGTTCGCCCGTGACCATTGAGATGATGTTGAGGGGCCAACATGACCATCATCAATAGGCTCAGCGCCCTGGAACAAAGCAAACAAAGAAGTTACACAGGTAAAGAATCAATGCAGTCAAGGAAATACAAAAAGTAGAACTACATTATTTCCGAACCATATACCTTGAGAGAAGCTATGGAATGAAGTCTAGAATACGGAGAATGAGTCATGATAGACATAGAAGATCTGCCTCGTGGTCTTGGGGTCTGATAGCCATTTTCAGAAAGTGCAGGAACGCCAGAAAAACGGCCAACAGATTTTGCTCCAAGTGACACATTGGGTGACTTTTGTGCAAATTGGAAAATATTTGGGGAACTTGGATCATCCCTAAATATACGATTCCGCAAACCTAACTTCGGGGGAGATAGTTTTGAAGATCGACTGCCCATGTAGGCTTTTGCAAGTTCTGCAGGTGAACTAATTTGTTCTTCAGGAACCTGTAGAATGTTATCAGAAATAACTGAATATAAAAGGGAGTCAAAAGGAAATTAAATAAGTATTAATTGTTCAACCTTCTACTGAGTTAAAAAAAGAAGCACATGACCACCTGCTTAGTTGGTCGAAGACGGGCAAACTTCAAAAAGGATTGCGCTGGCTGATATTGGCACATCCACCTATAGGGGTGTCAACTGTCAATGGGTTGGGTAGGCCTGTGGGAGTACCCGACATAGACCAGGTGTTGATGCAGATGGATGGATTTGGTTGCAGATTTGGGTATTGTATTTTAGCCTATTAATGATCAGGCTGTGTGTGGGTATACCCCTGCCTATACCCCAAACCTGGTTTTATATGCATGCATGCCCACATAATTACATATGTGTGTATCAAATCGACGCTATTTCTTATGCGCGTGTAACTATATATCTGTGTGTGTGTGTGTACCCTGAACCTGGTTTTATATGAATGCATGCATATGTGTGTATCTAATTGATGCTATTTCTTATATGTGTAACTATATGAATGCATGCATATGTGTGTATCCAATCGATGCTATTTCTCATATGTGAGTGTAACTATATATCTGTGTTGACCCTGAACCAGGTTTTATATGCATGCATGCATGCATATGTGTATCTAATCGATGCTATTTCTTATGTGTATTAACTACATATACCTGCGTGCACACATATTGAAGCTATTTTCTTAAGTTGATAGTTAAGTTCAAGCTATTTTCTCCACATGGTCTTTACTGACTTAGAAGAAGTATATGATAGGATCGAGATTATCCAGTGGGTGTTGGGAAAGGAGTCTCCAGCAGATATATCAACATAATTAAGGATGTGCTCAAGGAAGTGGTAACAAAGTGAAGACCACTGGTGGAGAGACAAGTGAGTTTCAAATTAAAGTAGGCCTACACTAGGGGTCATCATCGAGTCTATATCTTTTTGCATTTGCTATGAACAAGTTAAAAATCCATTTACAGGAAGAGGTACCATGGTTCGTGTTGTTTATAGATGACCTAATTTTGATTAATGAGACAGGATGGATGCAAAGTTGGAAGTACAGAGAACTAGTCCACAGGTTTTGAAATTTTTCCTAACAAAATCACAGTTTACGAAATGTTTTAGCAACAATGAGAGTGAAAACAAGGAACTAGTTAAGATTGAATGGCCATGAAGTGTACCCAAAATGATCATTTCTGATATCCTAGATCAATAATCATGAGATAAGAGAGATTGATGAGGATGTTGCTCATAAAATTCAAGCTAGGTGGATGAAGTGAAAATGTGCCTCAGGAGTTTCATGTGATCGCCAGATACCAAATCAAACTAAAGGAGAGATTCTAACATATATGTGAGGCCCACCTAATGATTGGATGGCCTGATTATAGTGCCTGGTCATCTTCGTAGTAGGACCCAAATTTTGCATAGCTCTGGTGTCCTAGACAGTTGGCAGGTTGTCACATGTGATGGATTGCAGTTAAGATAACATAAAACCGGGATCATTCCTCGGAGCAAAATTACACATTAATAGATTTAGAAATTCATTCCTGTGCAAAAACAGAAGGGCCATATTTATTTTATGATGTTGTCTGTGCTTGTCTTCACCATTTTATTAAGACTACAAAACATTTGCTTTTTTCCAAAAGAGAACAATGCACACCATCAAGTACGCAACTGTCAAAACTGCAAAAGGAAGAAAGAGAGAATGTTTACACTTAAATCAATGGCTGGGGTCGAGATGCTTCCAAATAATCTTGAGCTCCCTCCATTTTCCTTTGTTGAAATTGTTGCCTTTTCCTGTCCCGCAAGAGGGGCCACCATTTGTGACGTACTTGGTTCAATTTTTTTATCTTCATCATCTGCGGATGCATCAACAGTTCTCGAACGCAGTAGTTCTGTCAAGCGATCAATTTCAACTCTGGACAGCAAAAGAACCACCTCAGAAACAACAAACTGAAATTGGTGTGAATACAGAAGAACATCTGAAGCAGAATAAAAGTACATAATGCATTGAACAGCAGGAAAAGTTCAAAGTTCAAACAATTAGAAAAAGGAGGGCAAATTAATAGCTATGATGAACAAATAAGAAATAGATACTTGAGTTAGCAAAAAGGAAAATCCATGTGAAGCTTCTCATCACTGTAACAAATGGACACATATAGAGCTCATCAATTGCCTCTAGAGACACGGCAAATTTGTGCCTCTAGCTCATGGATCATCAATGTGTGAGCTTTTCTTACGTATTGCAGAAAGAAGTTTGATATCAATAAAGTTAATTATCCCTCTCTACTCAACTATTCTTGTGAGTGTACTCGTGTCCATTTCTTTGCCATTCAGGTGTCAAGATCTCATCGACTAGATAACCGGGTTGCACCATTTTGGTGTCAGAGTAGGTCATCTTTGGGGATTTTCAACTCTACATCTTCTCCTAATGGCTTCAAAGGGAATGACATGGGAAGAGTTTGTGCAGCCTAATTGATCCAAGCACTCACACAGCGAGTAGATCAACTCACGCATACGATAGGCAATCTCACTAATCAAGTGGGAGAGCTCCAACGTCGAGGGAATCCAAAAACCAAAATTGGGGCACGTGGACACATAAGGAGCTCTAGCGTTCCTATCCGCAACTTATGCACGTGACCTCTATCAAAGATGTCACAATCTACGTCAAGGAAACACATCAGTAAATAAATACACTGAGGAGTTCCATACATTGACATCATAGGCAGGATTATGTGAGTATGAAGACCAAAAGATTTCATGATAACTTAATGGTCTTCATCTAAACATAAATAAATAAATTGGCTTCCAAAGATGTATTTAAGATGTCCAATGCATACGCAATTGCATTAAAAGCCGATATAATTAATTGGAGGTTTGGGAGACGATTCGATGCCCCACGAGGATTGTCATCAACATTGGGGCAGTATGCTAACTTCCCATATAGGGTAACCAGAGTTGTCAAAATCGTTATCGTATCGCAAATCATAATAGCGGTTGAATCGTATCAAATCGCAAATCGTATTGTAAATCGTAAGATTTTTTATGATTTTCTTAAAAAATGAAAATATAAATAAATCAGAAAAAAAAAAAATTTAACTTCAATGCTATCATGACATGGTATTACTTAAAAATTAAACGATTCTTGCCTTTCCTTTTTTTTCGTCTTTCAAAAAATTTTCCTTAAAAAACATTCAAGGATACTATAGAAATTTATGTTCTTGTTACCTTTCGTAAATGTAGAATTGCATTGGAAAAGCAGCATTTGATTCCATAGACCAACAGAAAAAGATATTTTGATTTCTACCCATCATTCCACAATATAAATTAGTCGACATGATGATAACATCCATAAAACATTCCAGACAAGTCAAACATCAATTGGTGTTTTGACCAGTTAAGACGAAAGAAATGATATAAAAAATAAAAAATAAAAAATAAAAGCTCTACAATTTAACATTGAAGAGAATATATATCATTTAATATCTAATAAAGAACAAGATAAAATAATTTACCTCTTTTAAATGATTCTTTTTTTGAAGGTTTTTTTCTAAATGATTCTTAAAGCCCCCACCAATTTAAAAACATAAGATGAAAGCCAAGTGAAGCTTAAAATAAAAGAAAACAAGTATAATTTGAATCGTAAATTGGGATTTGAATCATAAATCGTATGATTCAAATCATAAAATCATAGGATTCATGTAAAAAGGAATTCAAAGGTGGGATTCAAATCATTTTGTTTAAGATTCAACTCAAATCGTAAATCGTAGGATTTTGACAACAGTGAAGGTAACCATAGTGCCTCCCATAAGTCGAGGGATGATGACCAACATCCGCTAAAGCCAAACCCCAACCCGGGAGGGGGTGGTTATGGAGGAAGGGCTACTACACCCAAGAATGGACAATAAAACACTCCTTTCACGTGCTTTAAGTATGGGCAACCGAGACATCACTCTTTTCACTATCCTGAACATCAATCCACGGTCAAAGTGAATTTAGCTGAGGAAGGAGAATATGTTGAAGACACTCCCGACCACATACAAATGGAAGTTGAAGATGACACAAAATATGACGAAAATGCATATGAGGATGAGGTGCATGTAAAGAAAGATGTACTAGATGTATACAATGATAGAGGAAAGCCATTGGTTATCCAACGGACTAAGCTATCGACGTCTCAAGTGATTGATGAGGGGCAATGGTTGCAGCACAATATCTTCCATATGACTTGCACTTTTGTTGGGAAGATATTTGCAATTTTTGTAAATGGGGAGAGCTACAAGTCTCAAAAGAAACTATGGATAAATTAAAACTCAAAGAAAACAAGCATCCACACAGACCACACCCATATCAGATTTATTGTTTCAAAAAAGGAGTAGAAGCTTTTGTTAACTTCAGGTACTAGTTTCATTCTCTATTGGATCTAAATACAAGGATGAGGAGTGGTGTGACGTGATCCCCATGGATGTATACCACATTTTATTAGGGAGAGTAGTTGTGGGATTGAGATATGGTGCATTTGACTCGAGCTAACATGTGCATTTGACTCGGGCTAACAACTATTTCTATGTCGAGGATGGTGTTAATATCACATTACACCCAATAAAACATCTTCCAGCACAAAAATCTGACAAAGACGAGGGTAAGAAATCACTCACTGTAGAAAAAAAGAAAAAGAAATCACTCGCTGTAGAAAAGTTTGAAGAAAAAAGCAGAGAGACTGGCATCATTTATGTCTTGGTTGCTAAAGAAGAAACAAAATAGTTAGATGTCTTGCCTCCTATACGAGAGCTTCTTCATGAATATGAAAGACATGGTTTTCGAAGATCTCCCTGTTAGACTTCCTCCTATGATGAACATTTAGTGCTACATTGATTTAATGCCAACTTGGAGTCTACCGAATCTTGTACACTACCAAATAAGTCCAACCGAACATGTCAAGCTCCACAGATAGGTTGTTGAGTTGCTACAGAAGGGTTTAATTCGAGAATGCACGTCACCATGTGTTGTTCTTACATCATTAGCCATAAGAAAGATGGATCTTAAAGGATGTGTGGACATATGTGCGATTGACCAAATTACTATAAAGTACCAGTTTCCTATTTCTCGCTTGAACAATATGCTGGACATGCTACATGGAGCAAAGGTATTTTCTAAGATCGACCTGAGGAGCAAATATCATCATATATGTAGCCGTCCCGAGGGTGAGTGGAAAACTACATTTAAGACTCGAGATGAGTTGTACAAGTGGCTCGTTACACCATTCGGCCTTTCGAATGCATCGAGTACTTTCACGAGGCTGATGATACAAGTACTCTACCCCTTTATGGAAAAGTTCTTAGTTATTTATTTCAATGAATATTCTTGTTTTTAGTCCTAATTTATCTCTTCACATTTATCGCTTGGGGCAAATATATGAAATTACGGAGGGAATCACTATTTGTTAACTTGAAAAGTGTTCGTTCATTATCAATAGTTTTGTGTTTTTTAAGGATAATGTGTCTATAGAAGGAATCACATTGAAGCTGCTAGCATTATTTCTATCATTTTTGTTCCGTCTACTGCTCAACTTATAGGTATCTTCACCAAGGCTCTTACCATTAAAGTTGCACCACATATTCTTGGCAAGCTAGGCATATATATATATATATATATATATATATATATATATATATATATATATATATATATATATATATATATATATTAAAAGGGAATATAGACATGTATATTTCTAGACCACAGGCCCTCACTTTCTGGATTGTGGGCTCTCTCTCTAGACCATGGGCCGTCTTTTATTATCCTTTTATTTCTTTTATTATTTTCCTTTTTGTTTTTCCTCATATTCTTAGTTCCGAGGGTGTTTTATGAAGTTTGGGACATCACTTTAATATAAATAAGAAAGGGGTTGGACATCCGGCCCTAGTTAGAGTTTTTTCTCTATTAAAGGCTGTTTCCTGTCTAACAGGTTGGATGGCATATAAACACCATATGAGCCCTACTTTCGCTCGACTCCACAACCTATTGTAGAGTTGACTCCTTGCAATATTACCTCATGAATATGTTTGTGTAGAGAGTCTCATACGCAATTGGTTCAACGATAAGTTGCCGTCCAATCAACATATAACTTCCAACTTTTCATGCGTTTGTGAAATCCAACCAGTCCAAAAGGTTGTCTTCATCAAGAGGATCAGCCAATCCACTCATCAAGTGGGCCACAACATATAAAACAATAGATAGCACTAAATATGATTCAAAGTGCATGTGCTGCCCACGTGTTGAGCAGATCGGGCTGATTTTTGCACAAGGTGATCCTCATGGTCGGGCCTACGTTTTGAACGGGTTATCTTAGATATGGTAAGGATAAATATCTTACATGATCAAGAAGCAATTCAAAGTTAACTAGCACTATAAACATCAGTCGAGCATCATTTATGACAACAAATCACAAAGTAATGAAATGTTATGCGACAGAAAATGCTTGCCTTGTAAAGGTCTTCTGCTTTAGCAGTTGCTCAAGTTCATTAATTCCATGGTTGTCAGAACCATTGTTTGGTTTTCCTCTTTCATTGCTTCCTTGTGCTTGTGCTCCAGAAGAAGGATTCTGCTTGTGAAAGTTAAAAATCAAATATCATAAAAGAGTCGGCTTCACCACTTTTAAGGACAGTTGTGTCATTGCATGATGATATGAGATATTCCAAAGAAGAAAACGGATGACTAGAAATGCTAGAATTAATGGGCAAAAAGCAGTGAGGTTTCACAAGCAGGTAAAACAACAATAATATAAACATGTCATGTCCATCTCACATGACCTAGAACCAGCGTTTTAAATAGCTTACACTACGTAGCATGTAGCTTACGCTACATAGAATAGCTTAGCCTTAACACGCTACATAGCTCATGAAAATAGTTTAAGTTGCATGTAGCATTCACTACATGATAATTTACATTCGTTACACGCTACATAGCCTACGCTATATGCTACATAGCTTACGCTACAAGATATTTTTCACTAAAACAAAAATCAATTGATGCTTTCAATGATATGTTACATTTTTCTATTTTTCAATAAAAATTATTTTTTCAATGATTTAGGTAAAATAATATAAATAACAGTATTAAACCAGTTTTGTTGCTTTTTCTTTTATCTTTATAGTAATTCATTGCCATTTTCCTATTATTTTAGGTTGTGTTTGGTTGCACCAAATATCATGAAACTTAATGATAATATTTGGTGGAACCAACCGCAACCTTAATTAAAAATCTAGAAGTAGCATATAGCTTACGCTACACGCTATGTAGCTTACACCTCACGCTTCTAAGGAGTGAACGCTATTCACTATTTAAAACATTGCCTAGAATAACAAAAGCAACAAACCATCTATCAGGATATGCACGACATTACTGAATTTAAAGAGGACAGGGTGTAGCCACAACTGGTTGAAAAAATTTCGAAGCAGCTGCCTTCACATGCTAAAGTATATGATATGGTATGCTGGAAAGATTACCATGGAAAGCGGTGGGAAAAGGCCAAGTGATGTTCCTGTCTTCCTGATAAAATATTTTAAGAAAGAAACCCTCAACCATAGGACCCCTATACTCTAAAACCGCCCTTGCTTTCACTTTGCCGGTCATAGAGAATACATATGACTAGGAATCAACTTGAAAGACAAAATATAGGCCATGAGAACCCATTGTGCATAAGGGGCCGTTTGGATGAGAGTAAATGGAGGTAAATGGTATTTGAGATGTGTTTGGATGGAAGTAAATGCATGTAAATGAAATGAAATGGGAGTAAATGTGCAGGTAAATGAAATCCTCTCTACGATAGAGGATTTCGAAGTAAATGTGATGAAATGCCTTTTTGAGCTCCCTTCAAGAGTCGCATGTGTAAACAAAGGTGCCACTATGCACATGTCCGCCATACACATGTAATACTAATGATACTCCGAAACAATCCAAATATCAGCTACATCACTAAAATCACACCAAAAGAATAATCCAAACCGTCCCAAGGATGGCCATCTAAATGGACGGTTAAAAAGCGTTGGCAAGTTGCTCATTCATGATCCTTATGTTTGTGGCCTACCCGAGGCTCAAAATTTCCTCATTCTTTTGCTATAGTATATATTTCAATGGGCTTATTACAATCATTCTATTAAATATCGCATATGTACATTAAGTTGGGATATTAAAGCTAATTTGGGATATCACATAAATTCCTGTGAATATATTGAAAATTTTAAATATATTCCAATTCCTCGCATTTACTCCCATCCAAACGGAATATTTTGATTTCAAATGGATTTAATTTACTCCCATCCAAACACAACTAGGTAAGCCATTTACTACCAATTCATTTACCTCCAAATCCATGTCCCATTTACTTCCATTGACAAGCTCCCAAACGAGCCCTAAAGTATTTGACTGCCCTAGGTCTAAAAGCAACAAACATTGCCTAGAACATGTAGCTTATACCTCATGCTTCCTCAACACGTGTCGGCTCTTCCTCGCAGTAACCTCCCTCCACCCTAACGAGCTATACGTGTCATCTTCATGTCCCAAGACAGTGCCACAGTCGTCTAACGGGACACGCATCTCCCCTCCGATCCGTTTATCGCCAACTACCCCCTGACCATAATCTTACAACAAATCTTATTGTTTTAGTGGGCTACGAAATTACCCTGTGTGTGCTTCATCTTTGTCCGCCATTCTTTCCAGCATGTTCGTCGCTTCGTCTCTGTGGGAGTAGCCCGAGTGTGCCCTCTCTTCGTCTGCTCGGACTGCTCCTTCCCCGACCAAAAGCTTTCTGAGCTTCTCATTTGGTTTGAGTCTCCAGAACTACTACTTTGTTCTTTTACCACCCTTACTTCCACGTTGAGCTTTCCAATTTTAATGGTTATCTTCTTTGGTGCCAATTTGAGATTCTTTTTTCTGATGCATATATAGGCAAACCCTCAACGTCTAGCATCCTTCCGTGAGTGGATCAATCTAAATCACTTCCCCGATGCACAATCCAATCTCCACTAGAATTTCACGTATCCAAAGTTCGAGTGGTAGCTCCTAAAGCTAGTACCAGCCAGCTTTCTTCCCAACCGAAGACAGACCACTGCTCCCACCGATGGATCTCCCGAACCAGATCATCCATGAATAGGGTGCAGGCCATAGTGAATTTCTCAATGTTTTCTTCAAGACGGAGAGACACCCACATCTCTGATTTGCAGAGGTGTTTGATGACTATGTCTTCCCCTTTGAAACTGCAGTTACCTGAGATCCATGCATCGATCTCCTTCTTGGATGCTCCTAGCCTAACCGAGATAACTAGCCATTGTTGGGATGAGTTCCAATCGCTCTCCACCACGGCAAAGTGAATAAAGACCTCCCGTCTTTCGTGAACCGCATCATTCTAGACCCATTGATCCCGATGCAAGGCGATGTCCTCTTCCTGATTTGTATCCATCACCGAGGGCTTGATTCCATTGCTTGGAATATCGGCTACCACCACATCTTTGAATTATTTTTCTTTTTCCTGTTTCTTGTTAGTTTCTTTTGGTGCGGACACTACTGTAGCCCAAATTTCCATTACTTCTCTTCTTCTCTCATTGTCCTTCTGCAATTTCCTCTTATTGACTTCTTCTAGGCCATATCTGACTCAATTTACCGCTAGTTTCATACCCCTAAAGCTGGCTCCATTCAACGTCAATATTACTGCCTTCTTTTTCTCCAAGTTGGTCATATGGACAATGCCAATTCCTCTGATAATAGTTGAACCTTTCATTCCAGTACTACTTCATTCACATCTCTAAATCTCCTGAACACTCTTCGAAAGTGGAGCTCAAACCACTCTTCCGTAAAATTCACTACAAAGGCCATTGGCAGCACCTGTAGCATCCATTTGGGATTTTCCCCCTCGAGTTTCCTCTTCAAGCCCACCAGAGTTCACTACCCTTGCTTTGTGTCTCCCATTTTAGATTTCTCAATCTGGTCACTGTTGCAGCCTCCTTTTCAACTCGACCGTCATGTGCTCTCGATCGTTGTCCCAATCTCGTCTACTATTGCCATCTCAATCGCAAGCTTCTTCTCAATCACATGTTGCAAGCTATCAAGAGAAGTCATTTACTACCCTATGTTAGCCATGTGCAAGTTTCTTTGACTATTATGTTTCAAAAAAAAATTTGTAATCATCAAATCATACACTACCACTGTTACCAATATAGGAAACCAGTTTCCCTCACATCCATCTGTGTTCCTGCAACAAGATCCGTTAAAATACTGAACACTACAAAAAGGAGACATTTCCTACTTTCCTTGCCATTTCTTTCGTCTACATTTCTCAGGCTAGAAACTATTTTATGTACTGAAAATCTGCTGGAACAAGATATCACCTTCTAATCCATCATCGAAGATGTGGTGAATCGGCTGGAAAGTGACTCCGATGAGAAAGAGATTAAGGAGGCCGTATGCAAGATGAAAGGTGACAAGGCACGAGGCCCAGACATTTAGCCTCTTGCCTTCATTAAATATGTTAAGGAACAATCAAAAACAATCTAATGGTGACCAAGCACTAAGTCACCAATCAGTCACCATCAACTAGAGTTCCAATGTCACCTTCATCGCCCTAAAAAGACTTCATCCCAGATGCGTTTGCAGTCTATAAAACATTGTCTCCAAAACTATCACAAATCAGCTTTTGCAAGTTCATACACTTGGCAATTTTCTCCATTCAAAGCATGCAGTGAAAAAGCGCCAAATCATGGACAATATCCACTCAGACGACAAACGAAGGTATCCACACGAGTGAAATACTCTTTATGTGGAGTATTGTGCAACACTGACAAAGTAAAAGCATTCAACCATGCTGATTTCGATTTCATCAATTGCATGGTAGGCCACGTGTTTTTTTTTTTTTTTTTTTTTGAAAGGTAGGCCACATGGGTTTATGAGGATAGATTCAAAACGTTGGTTTGAGCTGCATTTCTTGGCATCCTTCTCTATCCTACTCATAGGTCCATCTTATTCTTCCATAGTTCGAGAGGCCTCAAAGACAAGGCAATGATCCCCTCTCTCCCACCTTTTATTTTCTGCATTGTGGTGGAAAGGAGGTGGTGAATTTTTTTTTTACGCAGAGGCAAAGGAGCTCGATTTCTAATCTGGTTTTGAAGCTGCCCAGTTAGTGTTTCCCACTTCCGCTATGCAGTTCTTTGTGAGGTTTCAGAGTCTTAGATCATCAACCCTAAACCTACTATAAGAAGGTTTGAAGCTCTCTCAGATCTCTAAATCAACCCTGGTAACAAGCTAGCTTGTTGGGATCACCTCAATACTAAGATCGTGTAGCATTTAGTGCTCTTGTTGGGTCATAGCTTCATTTCATTCTGCTTAGATCTATCTAGGCCTTCTGCTTGGAGCAGAACCTTGTTTAAAGAAGATTCGGGATTTGTAAGTTTTAATGGTTAAATATGTGAGAAGAAGGGAGGAGAAGAGGGAAAAAGATTTTTTACTTTATTTTTTAAGATTAAAGAAAAGGAGGAGATGACACCAAGAACTACTGCCAATTAGGAGTGAGTAGGTTCAAAAGTTGAAGGCTCTAAAATAGAAAGGGGAATGCCCAAAAGGACATGAAGGTCCTAAAAAACGGCAAGGGGTATATGCCCAAAAGGACATGGGTGGAGGTATTAAGAAAATACATGACGACAAATAGTTTAACTGAGGATATGGTCCATGATATAGCGGAATGGAAGGGCAGAACAAGATTCATGTAGGTGACCTTGATTAGTTAGGATAAGGCTTAGATGATCATCACCATCACCACCATCATATCCTTCAAAAAAATCATCATCATCATGATTTCCTTTGGGAGGGTCAAGGAAAAATAAAATGTTGTCGTCTAATTTAAGTGGGCTGGAGTTCAAAATCAAAACAAGGGAATCCAAGGATCCACATGGAGAGAAATAGAACCCTTTTCTCCAAATGGCAATGGGCATTTGGCTCAGAAACAAACTTATTATGGAGGTAAGTTATTTCTCGTAAATATGTCACTAGAAATGGGTTGGAACCCAAGGAATAGTGGCAGCCAATAGGAACCCACACTACCTGGCGATTTGGGGAAACATTTGTAAGATTGGTTACATTACGAAAAAGGACGGCATGGTGTTCAAAGATGGCACCAGATTCATAGTGGGTGATGGTTCTAGGAACTCCTTTTGGGGAATACATAAAATGATTAGCCATGAAATCCAATGGTGTTTGCTAGAGTTATCTGCGCCACTCCAAAGGAATTTGTGAAAGTAATCCTACTTTTTTACGTAACTATTCCAAGCGGTCTCATCCAAGCAAGCCCGGATTGTTAACTCCCGTAAGTTCATTGGGACGAAAATATTTTGGAATATAATTTTTGAAAGAACTTAAAAGGATGGGGAAATTGTTGAATTTAGAAATTCTTCAAGCTTTTTGCTTGTTTCTACATCAGCCCTGTGAAAGAGGTATTTAAAAATGGTTCTGTTTGGTAGGTTATCATTTCTTCAAATCAATCACTAACTCCGGCAGGACTGCTCCACCTTGCACAAATGTTTGGGTAAGCCTGTCACCCCTTGGCTTGCTGTCTTATTGGACAACGGTTGCGAAAAAATTACTCTTGACCATCTCAATAATCGCTAACACCATCTTCCAAATGTTTATTTGATGTGCAAGGCAGCAAAGGAACCAGATGATCATTTATTCTAAAATTGCTTGTTAGCGTACCCCATATGGGGGCATCACATGTTCCTTAACTTCTTTAGGGCCCAATGGTCCTAAACAATTTGGTGGCTAATCATTTCCTAAAGGGGTTTGACAGGCCTTTCACTAACAATGTCAAAACCCTTCAGCAAATCCTTCTTGCCACTCTCCAAGATTTTAGGAAGCGATAGAACAGTCATATCTTTCATAACAAGAAGCATATGCCATCAATCTGTGAAAATTAAAGCCTTCTTTATTAAGCCGTGCTTGTTCTTCCATTTCCTTTAACAATGTGCAGCATCTGTCCCAGATGTTTCTAGCATTTGCATGACTCTCGGTCGCGCCACCTGGTTGTTGCTTTTGAACTCGATTTTGGAAACTTTTTGATAGGGACTCAGATTCCTGGGCTGTGCCCAACAGGGTGATGACGGCATTAGAGATTACAAAGGTTCAACCATCTTTTCTTTTCGCAGCCTGGCTGAGGCTCAGCAGCATAATAAGGAGGATATGAAGGCTATTTGTACCAGGCTTTAGTTAATTCCAGGCTCCTTAATGGCCCTTCAGTCATTGAAGTATGCTCCAGGACCAGTCCATTGAGCTAGCATGGATAATTCAAAAGCATAGGATTCTAGTTTATCTTTGATAAGTATAGGGAGATCTCAGTCAGTTTTAAACATTTTGTTTGCTGTGTCAACACAAACAAAGAGAATTGTTATGTTTCTTGCGAAGGACGGCACGCTGCATTCTTTGATTTTTGTCAGCGATTACTGGCATTGCTGTCTTATTCTTATTTTCTTCAACATATTCTGGCATCCATCAAAATGTATGCATGTACGTAACTCAGATCTCTCTCGCCTTCCTGCAAGCACCCTAACTTACTAATGATGGTCCCATCACATAGACAATTCCAAAGTCATTTCATTGTTGTAACTTTCTTCTTTCCGAGAAACTGCAATTATTTCACAAAGTCAATGACTTTACAACTCAAGTTCTTGCTGGAAGGTAACATAGACTCTCACATCTTCCATATTTTATTTAACTATAACCAAAGACACCAAAAATGAGCACATGTAGACGATTCTGCATCAGGAGTTCTACGGTTTCCCTCTACTGGCAGCTTTAAAGTAAAATAGAATTAACAGGATGTTTTATTGATGCAAAATAAACAAATAAAACAGCATATATGATTCTGCTAAGGAGTACAAGGCTTCCCTCAACTGGCAGCTTTAAAGTAAAATAGAATTAACAGGATGTTTTATTGATGCAAAATAAACAAATAAAACAGCATATATGATTCTGCTAAGGAGTACAAGGTTTCCCATTATTCTATCCATACTTAGAATTGCAACTCATCTCAAAAATGAGTAACCCAAACACATTATTAACATCAGGTAAAATGAAGACAAGGGCAATTGGACAGCCCCACATGCACACACAGCCACACACCTGGACCTACCTCTGCCTAGACACTCACACACAAGCATTGTTGTCATGTGCGACTGCACATGCGCATATCCATATGCAAATCACATATGCGATCATGGCACATATGCGATCGCATATGTGGCATATGCGAAAATATGCAATCACATATGCAATGTATGCACTCGCATACAGAATATGCAATCGCATATTGGCCATCATACATAAAATTTTCTTTTTTTTTATTTTTTGTAAAAAAACAACTTTTTGCCTATAAAAAGGCTTCCAATCCTCCTCCATTTGCAATATTCTCACCCCAAAACTCTCTTACTCTCATCTTCTCTTACATTTCTTAATTCCAAGTGCTCTCTCTCTCTCTCTCTCTCTCTCTCTCTCTCTCTCTCTCTCTCTCTCTCTCTCTCTCTCTCTCATTTCCTACTTCCAAGTGGTCTTAATCTCTCTCCCCTACATTCCCTCTCTCTTGGAAGTTGATTCAAGCACTATCAAGTTTCAAGGAAGATAGCTTGTTGATTTTCTACAAAAATAAATAAAAAGCTTGTTGATTTTGTTGTTACTTCTTACTTGTTAACTATATTATTGAATGTTGATGACTTGATGTTTAAGTCATTGTTTAATTGATTTTATTTATCTCAATTGTATTTTAAATTTGAAAAATTAGTTAATGTTAACTTAGGAAAGTTCTCCTTAGTTTCTTATATTTTTTTTGAATTTTTCACTATTTTTTGTTTTTTTTATTTTTCAAAAAAAAATAAAAAATAAAAATATGCGATCGCATATGTGCATAGGCATATGCAATCGCACATGATCACATATGCGATTCAACAACATTGCACACAAGCATGCACAAACAAACACGAAAGAGAAGAACTCCAGCAATGAAAACAGAAATATCTACGATCTTCCAAAAGCTAGAAATGAATCTTAGAGAGGCATCAAGAATAAGCATATTGAATGGTTGCTGTTTACAATGAATACCTGTCTGGGAAGCTCATGTCCAGGTTCCTGGTTTGCCTCTGTCCACATTATAAACTTGAATAAGACACGATTAAAATAATGGAAAATTCACATTTACATTGTAATATAACGAGATTAGTAGAGTTTCAGTAAAGAAACATCAGTTGAAGTTCACCATTAAATGCAATCTTCAGGTTTGTTCGAAGGGATGTGAGAACACTAAGAACTTGTAAACGGAAGCCCCCCCACCTTTCCCACTCGTTTCTGAGAGAGAGATCGAGATATAAAAGGGAAGGTTTTACCCGCGTGTTGATATGAACCATAAGTTAAACCAAAAGATATTGTTATCGGAAACAATATTACTGTAGAAAACAGGCAAATTAACCATGCGATATAGCCTTGCGTTAAGAGGAGGCCCATTTCACAAACTAAGTCTGTGAAGCACGCCACGTGGAAAGTTTCCCACAATACTGATGAAACACCATGTGCAAAAAATAAGTACCACCAACTTTTTTTAATGGCAACTTCATTTCGTTTTGAATAACAGTATTGAGGGCTGTATTGGCCCCAGCTGAAAATGATAAGATATGGGCGTCGCATATTGGAAATGACCTGAATTGGATCATATCAGCCTATACCGGTCAAAATCTTTTGAAGCCAAAGAATTGAGGAAAAATATCAAAAAAATAATAATAATAACAAGGTAAAAACAAGATATTCAAGAATATATCACTTTTTGTATTTTGGACAGGTAATAACAGTTAATCAAACCATTCTTTCATGAGAATATTCCCTGTCAGCTTAACCTATCAAAATCCAACAAAATGGGTCCTAAATCCTAATTGAACACAAATTAAGCATGACTTGGTAAATTAAGGCCCATTAAATTAAAATACAACAAAGGGAAAATGAAAACATGGGGGAAAAAGTGAAAGTTTATTCTTTTTCCATAACGGTGCATCTCACTTCAATACATTGAATCTTTTTTCCTATTTCTTTTTTTGGGAGAGAAATGACTATATCATTAAACCCAGCGATTAAATCCAGCAAACCAAAAGAGAAACAAGCTCGATACCAGCAGCAGGGGTGGCCTCTCATCATCCTACCCTGCACGAACAAAAAAAGACGACTACAAGGGACCAATGAAAGAAGAAAATACACAAAACTGTCTCAGGGACAAGAAAACCCCACATCAAGAGCCACTAGCCAAATCCCTTATGATTCTCTCAAATGATAATTCTGTGAATTGTAGCTTATCATAGGAGAACTGAGAACCATGAGATAATGCCCCATTTGAGGTAGGCACCAATATGTTGAATCTCCCTGAAATATTTTATTTTAACCACAAAAATAGGCCTAAATATAGTCTAAAAGGACTTTTTAAGCTTCATCAGTAATTGAAATGAAAAATTGAAGAGGAAAAATGAGAGAAAATTTTGAAGGAAAAAAAAATCAAATTTGGACCTTCATGGGCGTATCGTATCAGCCCCACATCAGTACCAATACACACCATAATAGCCAATATAGAGGTATTCCGTAACGGTAACAGTGGCCGTAGTGGCCACCACCGTATCTTTACAACACAGGGTGTAAATAATGTCCATTATGGGGGCCGTAACGGACTGTTACGGCCTCTTTTTTTCTTATTGAAAAAAAAAAAAAATCAAAAAACTCATTTCGCCCGTAATGGATTTTTTTCTTATTGAAAAAAAAAAATTCCGAAAAACCAATTTCGCCCCGTAATGGTCCATTACAGGGGCCGTTACGGGGTCGGCCTCGTAACATGTAACGGTTGCCACCGTTACCTTTACATAACAGCCTTTACAGCCCCATAACGGACTGATTAGGCCCCATATCACACATCATATCAGGCCGAAACAGATACAGTACAAATATTCAAAACTACAAGGATGAGAGATCAACTCACAAATAGGAGAGAACTAGTCTGCCAAGGAGCCTACAAAGAAATGTGATTACAACTGGGGAAAAAAAAAAGCCTTCAAAATCAACCCCAAGATATAGCCCCATTCCTACTTTCCTAGCCCCCTACTGAAGGCATCCTACCAAGATCTAGAAGAATTGCGAAAAGTTCCAGCACCAACTTAGAGGCACGGATACTCATTTTTCAACCTCTAATAATACAAAGACATCACGAAAATCATGTGTATATACACACATATATTAACCTATATGTTTGTGTGTGTGTGTGTAGGCATGCATAAGTGTATATACATATAGACATTTTCTCATGTATAGAAATTTTCTCATGTGTATAGAAACTCCTAAGAAATAATTCTCATGAGAACTAGTGAGAACCCTTTGAGAACTCATCCCACTTGATGTGTGTGTATGAAATCTGGGCCATGCATAATGAAGGGTCAAGCAAAAAATTGTGCTCTTTTGCAACTTATGTAGGGCCCGAATGAAAATCAAGGTGGGCATCCCTCCCACTTTGCTGTGACCCACCTGATTTTTGGTTCGGGCTGATTCCAGGCTCTAGGGATTTCATGAAAGGATGTGATGAATTCTCAAAGAGTTCTCACAGGTTCTCATGGGAATTGGTTCCTAGGATAAATTTTCTCTGTGTATGAGCATACGTGCAGCAGACTGGACCTAAAACTCCCTCCCTCATGCCAAGACCGCAGCAAGAAACTTCATCACACCCTTCCTCCCCTCCCTCCCTCCCTAATACCCGATACCAGCCTGCAGACAAATACTCCCCTGGTGCCAAAATTCTTCATGTGCATGTAGGCAATGTACACTGGCAAAAATCCAGTCATCTACTAAACGGTGGCGAACACGCACCCAATTCCACTGATAGTGATTATAATCATCCCAAATGAAAGAAAACATTAACGAAAACCACAGTACATACAACAACCAGACGCATAAAAAAAAAAACCAAAAAACCCAAATAAGGGGGAAAAGGAAAGAGAAAAGCATTTCATTACTTGCTCTCGGGCAGAAATAAGATTTTCTTTAGCCTACTCCAAACAATATCAAGAAAAAAAAAAAGAAATTATATTTTCCTCACAGATATCAATTACACTATCTAATGCAACAAAATTACAATCTTTGCCCAACCAAATAAACCCTAGAAATTCAAAAGGGAAGGGACTGATCGGACCTGCGACTGCGGGGGGAGCGAGGAGGCGCTTGCGGAACACCGAAGAGAATAGCCTTGTGGCGCTGCTCGTGATGATTCGGGAAGCGGGGTCCACGAGCTTGGAGAGCCAGCCGTTACGGCCGTCATCACCACCGTTAGGGTTTCTGACGGCGATGGGCGGACGGTCGTACGGCGTCGGGGGTCTCCGTAACGGGCGCCTGCGGAACTTCCCGCCGATTCCGCCCTCATACGAACCTGTCGAAGCTGACGCCATGAAAACGCAATTGCAAAGCCGTTGAGAGAGAGAGAGTAGGGTTTATATTCGAAAAAGGAAGCATGCGACGCCCGATTGCGTATTGCAATTGTCGGGTTCTGATAGGATACGGAATCGCATTCAACGCTTGGTTCAGGCAGCGCGGGAAACACACAACCTGTTAGTGGCCCACCATTTTTCATTTATAAAATCTACACCGTCCATCAGGCGATGAATCTTATATTCACCATATGTGCAAAATATCAGCCCTACATGAAATTCATATGGGCCACACCAACGGGCACAATGCAAATTAAGACTAGCTTGTCTGAGTTCAGGCGTTGTGGCCCGCCTGAGTTTTGGATCAGATCGATTTTGTATCTTCCCTTCATCCTGGCCAGTCACATCTGACGATGAACGGTCTTGATGAAATATACGCAACATGGTGGCTTCACACACAAACTTATGGTTGGAGTCCCATTTCTGTTGTTCCTTCTAGTCTGGCCCACCTGAATCTGTAGATCTGGTTTGTTTTTTCGTCCCAGCGCCTAAACTTGAGTATTTCACATGATAGACGGAGTGGATTTTACATGTGCAACATGGTGGACCCAAAGAGCTTGGGTATTTTTCACCCTGCTGTTACTGCCACGATCGAGGGGCCCATTGCCCGGATGCTGACCAGTTAGGCATGAGGCCAGAACCAGAATCCGAAGATGGTGAATCAATGATGCCAATTTAAGCCCAGACAGCCCACATAAGCTTGGACCTTCCGGTTCCTTCAGGTGGACCGAATCCCGCTTGCTCCAGCCCAGCTGTCGGTTCTTGGGCCTGCTCCACGCAACGTCCTTCGGGCCCACAACACCCAATACTCCACCGTCAAGCCCACTTTCCAACCTAGGCCTGCAGCCTTTTATGGGCCTTGCAGTCTGCAGGGCCCATAGGGGTGTGCCCAGCCAAGTGCAACTGAAAAACCCATAGCTTGGAGGAAGCTCTTCAAACCGAGGCTTTCTTTCTGCCCGACTTAGATGACCGGCTTCATGATGAGTTTGCCAATTATCCATCTAGTTGATTGTATTTGGAATGCATTGGATTTTAAAACCCAAATACAAAGGAATCTAATGCATTTGGAATCATCATTATTGTTTGGTATTCTATAATCAAGATTTCATAAATCTAAAATTTCTATTTGGTTACATGTACTTTGAAAATATTGACATACTACAATATATTCACATAAGTCTGAATTTAATTAATTAAATTATTTAAAATATCTTACAATGGTATATATGTATAACTTTATACATAGTTATTATAATAAGTTCATCGATACATGTATTTTGGGTAAAATTGAAGTAATTTTTATTGGGGTTAGGAGGCCCCGCAGCGAAAGCAATCAAAGCAGGTGAAAAACACACCACAATAGCAATCACACGAGCAAATCAACACACACAAGAGGTAATCCAAATTTTACGTGGAAAAACCCCTCACGGGTAAAAAAATCACGGCACAAAGCGACACCAATCCACTATGATCTCAGAAGTTACAAGAGATAGAAGAAACACAACCCGGATCACAACCCACAAGAGAAATCCCAAGCTAACAAAGTTAATTCTCACATGAGAATAACAAACATAGCCATTTTCATCATCCTAGAGAACTCCAAGCTTCCTCCTAGCTTTCTCTTGCCCTAGAACTCTCTCAATCCCTCTAGGAAACCTTGGCCCATTGGCGGTAACCCTAATCCCGCATTACATCCCCTTAAATAGGAGAAAGCCGAGATTAGAAACTCCTTACGCAAAACCGCATAAAAAACCAACTCCAACAAGGAAACCTGTCGACCGGTCGAGGGCCCCTGCCGACCATCAGCCAACCAGTCGACAATGCCCAAAATCTTCATAGAGAGGTTATGTCTTGTCTCTGTCGTGACCGACCGGTCAGGACGACCAGTCAGTGGCCTCTATACATGGAGATTTGAAGTGTCTGATCCCAACAAACTCTACTACTGACTCTAATCTTCATGCAACACCTTGCCATGCACCATCTTCAATCTCTACTATGTCATCATCATAGCTCCACCACTTCTCATGCCTCATCGACTTCATCCTTACACCTTCACCACCCGCTCGCTCATGTGGTCCTTGCTCACACACCACACACAAGTAACTGTGGATCTCATTGTCGATCCCACAGCTCCACCTATGAATAGTGCTCTCGATCATAGTTAATGAACCTGATTGAGATATTGGCATACCAACCCACCTTCTTCAACTCCTCTTCTTTCATAGATACCAATCGCTTTCCAGATTTTTCTTTCATGGAATCCTTCTCTACATCGAATCTTATGCTAGAAGACGTCATTGATGCCTCATCTCATATTCTTTCTGCCTCCTTCCCAACTTTGTCTTTGATACCACTTGTTAGGTTAGGAGGCCCCGCAGCGAAAGCAATCAAAGCAGGCGAGGAACACACCACAATAGCAACCACACTAGCAAATCGACACACACAAGAGGCAATCCAAATTTTACATGGAAAAACCCTTCACAGGTAAAAAACCACAGCACAAAGCGACACCAATCCACTATGATCTCAGAAGTTACAAGAGATAGTAGAAACACAACCCGAATACAGGCCACAAGAGAAATTCCAAGCTAACAAAGCAAATTTTACATGAGAATGACAAACACAGCCATTTTTCTCATCCCAGAGAACTCCAAGCTTCCTCCTAGCTCTTTCTCTTGCCCTAGAACTCTCTCAATCCCTCTAGGAAGGCGGCAACCCTAATCCTGCATTACATCCCTTAAAATAGGAGAAAGCCGAGATTAGAAACTCCTTACGCAAAACTACGCAAGAAACCAACTCTAACAAGGAAACATGTCAACCGGTCGAAGCTCACCATCGACCGGTCGAGGGCCCCTGCCGACTGGTCGACAATGCTCAAAATCTTCACAGAAAGTTATTGTCTTGTCTCCGTTGTGACCAACTAGTCGGACGACCGGTCGGTGGCCTCTATACATGGAGATTTGAGGCATCCGATCCTAACAATTTCAAGTCCTGGGTGAGCCACAAAAGTAGACCCACTAATTTTAAACAAATACATTAAAGCTTACATCGAAGAGATAGTAAAATTAATCGATTCAAATGTATTTGAAATCGATTTCAGTGTATTTGGCGATGATTCAAATTCATACAAATCATTATTGTTCACCAATTATCAAAAGAAATACACATGTAATTATAAGATGATTATTTATTGCAATCATTCCTTGTGATTTGCAAATTAAGTTAGACTTCCTAATTTATTTTCTTCATATTTCATTAATGCCATAAAAACTTGTTAGGCTTCAATTAAAAAACTAAATGATATATATTTATTCCAAATAAATTCGCCCAACTCTTTGTAGCATTTTTTTTAGGATGAATAAGTGCAAGAGTAACAGTGAACAAGTATCGTGTAATATTTGTTATATAGCATTAGATGACATCTGTATAAATTATACATTAAATATAATTTAGAAGGCATTAGAAATATAATAAAAAATATATAAATTTAAATAAAAGCATGCATACTAATAATTATCATGTGTATACATAGCAAATTGTGTAAAATTGATAAAAGCAAATATAAGGGCAATCTAAATCCCCTAGTCTATTGGTTCATGCAAAAAATTCGAAGAAGCAAATATAAAGATAATTTAACACCCTCAATCTCCCATAATATTTATCAAAAAATCATATTTCAATTCAACAATCATTCAAATAAGGAGTTTCGTCAATCCCTTATGTGCTACAAGATATTTTAGTGCTTTACACCTATACCATTCGTCAATGTTTGTCGCACTCAACAGTCTCTTCATTGGGGCTCGTTTGGAATATTGTATTTGGTGCGAATCAAAATTCATTTCATAATTACCATGGAATCCACGGTAATTGAAATCCCAAACCATGTTTGGCAATCTATAATTGAAATTTGTGAGAATAAAAAATTTATATTTGGTGGCTTATAATTAAAATGCAATGAAAATTTGTAGAATATTTACATGAACATAATTTTCATTAAGTAAATTAACTATAATAACTTACATTTGCATACGTACAAAACATTTTGACAAATAATTGTAATAAGCCCATTAATAAATATATTCTGGAGTAAAAAAAAATGTGCAATATTTTTTAGCATTAATTTGCTCAAAAAAGTAGGCCCACAAAATCTGTAATGTTGAATCAATATAAAAAAGAGATTAGAAAATTTTTAAATAAGAAAATTCACAACGTCCAAGTGAATGATGCAAAAGATAATATATTTGTTCATAGCTATACATTTCAATAATTTAAAAATAATAAAAATCTACAAAAGTAAATAAAACAATACTGATTCCATCCTCAATCTTGTAAAATATTTAGAAGAAAGACACATCTCAATTTAATCGGTATATAAAAGAAGAGTTTCATCATTTATTTATTTACATCAAGACATTTAAATACTTTCCACCTAAGTAACTCAGTAATGTTTATCACATTCATCATGCAATGCATTAAATATGGCTTAAATGTATTTTTCTCATAGGTAAAGTTATTTTACATCTGCACGTGGTTATTTATGGCTTCCTGGATGCATTTCATTGTATCATTGCAATCATTCAAGCACAAAGACACATCATCCATCTATCTTCTCTATCAATTCTCGTATGCCTAAACCCTTGTTTTTCTTCTTTTATGGTTTGGATGAGAACAATTTAGCCCACATACTCTTAAACATTAGACTGGTAGACGATAAACCTGACAATGATACAAGTAATGCATCCAATGCAGAAAAGTCGGACCCAACTCCTGCATATTGGGTATATTCATGTGGGTCCTATTCGAATGCATCTGAAGTGGGAATCGTAAGGTTCTCGGCCAATCCAGAAGGTGTCTGTGATTAGAGATTGTAACATGGTTGTAACAAAATACTTTCCAAACTTTCAAAACGAGAAGATAACTTATTTCGTAGATCTTTCACCCCACTATAATTTTGTGACTATTTAAATAGAAAAACTATACTAATTATTTTATATTTGCAAGCAATAAATATAAATTATATCAATATGAAAGTCAAATTCAATAAATTTAGAAGTATACTTCAATGCATGCATCTCAATCTGTCAATTTCGTAGTAACACACTTTCGGATGTTGTCCCATCAAAATCCACTTTGCTTAAGTAATATCTTTATATTATAGTAAGCTTTTCTCAAAATATGAATTCAATTTAAGCAATGGTTGGTATTCAACTCGAGTTTTATTTTTTAATGAATCGAACTAATTATTACATTATATGTTGTAGGTTTAAATGTATTATTGTCACAACAATAACTAAGAGAGGTGTGCTCCATCAATATATTAATCATACAGCTATTTATAGCATTATTCCATTTTATTACTTTTTCATAACCACATACATCATTGTATGATGATTTCCTGACAAGTTGTAATTGAAAATGTAATATAAAGTGCATTAAAACAAATATATTATTCATCACTTGTTATAGTACAATTACATAACAGTTGTAAATGTATATCAAATATCTATTTATCCTTTAACATTAAGATTGTATTTCTTGTACATAGCCGATGCGACCTCTCCCACTTTTGTTTGTTTCTTCAATCTGCAATTCATCATTTAACATGTCATTGTTGCTTTCATCGATTCCAATTGTTTCATAGTTACCTTTGTTAGTGGATGGATGGTCCTCTTCATCTGAATTCACATCGTCGCTTCGATTTTCATCGTCAATAAGAAGTGCACAATTTCACTGATTCAAGATACGATTATATATGATATAACAGACTATTACAACCTTCACATTTGTATATATTAAATATGATGGGGTGCACTAGTGTATCTATTAAATGTGATGTTAAGGAGACACACTGACCCCACCCACCGGTGGGTGAATCGTTTGACTAACCGTGTGGGTGCATTACCCAGCTAACAAGGTGGGTGTGTTGCATGACTAACAAAAAAAAAATGATGGGCATACTTCAAAATTGAAGGCTACGATTTTAAAACTCCAAATATCATCTCAATGACATTTCTTAATGATAAAGATTGATCAACTTATTTTTTATCACTCTGAAAACAACCATATTTCAAATTCTCAAGATGGTAATAGACGACAGAGTGCTAGAAACCCGGGACTATTAAGAAAATCTGCATCGACTAAGTAGTACTTTTTTTTTAGTAAAGGTAATTTCTCATCCTGTATACGTACAGGTGCTAGTATATATGAATTTGATGCAAATCCTTCCCTATTAGTCATCACATACATAAATATTAAATCAAAAAAGCAAATAGCTAGAACATTTTGAGAAATGTATATCTATCCATTACGCTATGATCCATGGTGTTTGAATAAAACTCTTACTAGAATGCGTGTACCATCCATAACTTTAATACTATATTTAAAAAATAAAGAAAAAATATTTGTTATTTTTATCTCTTGAAGGATAATAAGTTCAAGAGTTGTTATAAATATATCATGGAATTTGACAAATGAGTTCAAAACCTTGTTTAAACACTAGCTAATAATTTTTTCAGTATAATTGGATTGGTGGGCAAGCTATAATTTTTTATGTTGTAACTAATAGTATATAATAACGTTATTTACTATTATTTCACTGTAATTTTGAGTGTGTTGGATAATAAACTTTGTTTTATAATAATATTTCGTAAACGAAAGAAGCATTCCTTGTTCATTCTAATATGGTCAAAGCATGTTACACCAGGTCCCTTAATAATGCATTAGTAGACTGGAAGCCTATTCAATTATGATTGTCTTGAGATTCTACTTTTTTTCTCTTGTCGTACAATATGTACCAAGTACAACTCCCATTATAGTTGCACTCTCGAAAATGAATGCTATTACGAATGCAAAGAAAGTTGTTGCCTTTGATATAAAAGAAATCTTACCCATAATTAAATTCGGAATCTAAGCCTGAATTGCCCAAAGTTAACATTATCGCATTGATGAATGGACAACTATTGGATATAAATGTCCCATTAAGTGGTTCAACCCTAAAATGTTAATGGCGTTTCCCACTTAATAAATGGGTCTAATCTTAAACACATTTCTTATGCATATGATTCAAGAATTAACACATTTGGTTGGTTCAGATTACATGCATCCATTCCATGTATACATGCATTTCTAAACATCCATTTTTTTATTAGGATTATGTCCTAAAATGAACAACAGAAACTGATGGGCAATGTGAATATACAAACATATACATCAAGTTGGGCTTCACGATTAGGGAAATACTTGCTATAATACATTGTGTAACACCTAAGCCACTCGTTGATGCGAACACGACTAATTTTAAGACACTAGATTAAAAAAAGTAGGTGGGTACAAAACTCAGGTGGGCCAAAAGAGAGGAAACAATGGGGATTGAACAACCGCCATTGAAACATTCATCTTGCCACAAAAGTTTTTGTGTCAGGCTGATTTTTTTCAGTTCATCCTAATGAGGATTACTTATAAACGGTTTGAATGGCATATAAACATCAAGGTGGACCCTGGAAGGTTTCAACGATAGTCATTTCTTTCCCTACTTTTCTCTCTTATGTGGCCTTCATAAGTTTTGGATCTACTTAATTTTTTGTCCCATGTTTTAAAATGAATTGTCAAAACAGACTACAGGGTGGATTTATCATGAACATCATGGAGGGCCCCACCTAGCATCCCAACACAAGAAATTCCTGTGAAAGCCTTTCGCAAGCAATCTGCAACAAACATGATTTGCATACTGATTAATCTTGTGCATTTCACCAGTGGACGTTGCCATGTGGTCACCACCATGATGTATGTGTTATATCCACATGGTCCATCCATTTTACCATATTATTTTATGGCAAGAGCCCAAAAATGAGGCAAATTCAAATATCAGGTGGACCACATCATAGGAGGCAATGATAATTAACGACTACCATTAAAAACTTATTAGAAACCATAAAATTTTAGATCAAGTTAATATTTGCATTATCACTCCATCCAGGCCTGTGTGGCTTGATTAACATATTTAATGGCAAATAAACATTACGGTGGGGCCCTGGAAGTTTTTAATGATGGTCGTCTGGTGTGGTCCACCTAAGATTTGGATTTGCCTAATTTAAGGCCACATGCCTGAAATAAGCTGGTAAAATGGATGAACGACGTGAATATAATACATACGACATGGTGAAGCCCATGGAATGCGAGTGTATAAAATCCGTCAAACCTTACATCTGAATGTAGTTTCCGTCAGGAGGGAATATGCATCACTACTGTACACGATAGTCATGAGTTATTAAAAAGAATGAGGTGGCTCGCCTTTACGTATATTTGAAACCCACCAAAGCCACCACTTACTCACCCCATGTTAGGCACAGGACCAAAATTTCTAACCATTTCGTGATTCTAGTGGACCACATGGTTGAAAACGGTATAGGGTAATTTTTATGCTCGAAACTCTTTACATTATTGTGGCCCATCTAAATCATAATTGAGTCTGATTTTTTATACCTTGACAACTTTTCGTGAGCCATATAATGAATACATTAGATTTTATATAATAATCATGATGGGTGTAGAAACCTGACCCCAGGCCAATAAGCTTATTAGAATTGGACGGTTAGGATGCATAGTGATTCGTACCCTGATCCATACCCTTAACCCTAACTCAAACCCTTATTCAAGCCCAAAAACCCAAAAACCTAAACCCTAGGAGTCACTCTTAGAAAAAACCTTGCAAAACATGCTAACAAGTCATTTTGCCGAGTCAACTCACTTGGACCGCCTAGCTTGTCCTCCCAGTCAACTCACCCGGTTAGAGACCAAGAGTTAAGCCCAAGCCCAACCGAGGCCCACAGTCTAGACAAAGAGTAAACTCTGCAGCAGCCAAGGGATCCCCACATTTGTGGGAGATTCCCCACCAAAGCGGGAGAAAAGCGATGCATTGGGCGGCAGTCAACGCACGAATTCCCTCCAACTTTCGACAACTTGCACCTCCATATGATAGTTGTCATTTCACAAACTTTGGACACATGTAGTTGCGAAAATACCCCTATGTCCCTCTTTGTGGCCTAATTTCACCATTTTACCAACCAAACCAAGCTAATCCAAGCTTAACTCCAATTCCAAACCTAGGAAAAGAATCATAAGCTTAGAGTGTACTTCTCACTAAGAATTCTAAGCCATAAATACCCCACCTCATTCACTCATTTCAACAACAATGAGGATCAATCCATCCCTTCTCCACCAAACTCATAAGCCTTAGCTCCCTTTAGCCATCCTAGCCATCTATCCCTCTACCAAGGGGGTGAGAGTGAGGAAAGGGGTCTAGTCCTGGTCCTTGAGCCAACCAAGTCCAAATCAAAACCGCTTAATTTAATCCTTACGATAAAATTATCTACCCAACTGTCCAATCTCTAAATAGCTATAGACACCTCATCTCGGGGGGGGGGGGGGGGTTCATAATAGCTTCATCCAACATGCAACATCTATTCCCTTCTCAACCTCCTGCCACTTTCATCCATAACATCCTATACATAGCATTCATTTTCACATAACCAACTTAAGTGTTGGGGTTAGGAGCCCCGCAGCGGAAGCAATCAAAGCAGGCGAGGAACACACCACAATGGCAATCAACAAGCAAATCATCACACACAAGAAGGCAATCCGATTTTTACGTGGAAAACCCACTAAAGGATAAAAAACCACGGCACAAAGCGACACCAATCCACTATGAATCAGAAGTTATAAGAGATTACAGAAGAAATACCCTGGATCACAGCCCACAAGAGAAATCCCAAGCTACCCGAAGTTAATTCTCACATGAGGAGGACAAACACATCCCTTTCCCTCAACCCAGAGAACTCCAAGCTTCTTCCCTAGCTCTTTCTCTCACCCTAGAACCCTCTCAATCCCTTGGCCCATTGGCGGCAACCCTAATCTCGGATTACATCTCCTTAAATAGGAGAAAACCGGAATTAGAAACTCCTTGCGCAAAACCGCGTAAGAAACCAAGTCCAAAAAGGAAACTGCCCGGCCGGTCGGACCCCCCCACCGGCCGGTCGGCTGACCGGTCGGATGGCCCAAAAAGTTCCAGATGTTGTTGTTTTCATCTCCAACGTGACCGACCGGCCGGCTGGCCGGTCGGTGGTCTTCATGCTTGAAGGTTTGAGGCGTCCAATCCCAACATTAAGTGCATGCTATGAGGCTTGTCGATTTTATTGGATCCTCTACCCATAAAAAACTTGAGTCAACTAGTTACTCCGCTCGACAAGTTAGTGAGTCAGGGTAGGTTCGCTGGACCCAAGACACTGCTTAACAACGATGATGCATTAAACACAACATTCAACACACACGAAATTCATTAAAACACAAGAACCATAACATATCCTTGGAGTTAGTTTAATCTTGTAAAGTAAAGACCGTACATCTGTACTGGCAGAGTGGGTGCTAACACCTTCCCTCTCTGTAAATGTGGTCCTTACCTCAAATCTCAGGCTGCTGATTAAGGAGTTATCTTAGGGCCAAGGATTTTCATATTCTATACCTTAAGCATCTATACAATGTTTAGCTGACTGTAGATTTGAAATAATTGGTTAATGGTGACTCGAATATTTTATAAACCCTTTTCTAAACACCCTACAAGTACAAAGCCCTCGAAAGAGGCAAACCTACATAGAAGCCCCCTGATCCCTTGAAACCCCACGAGGATCAAACTGTTCACATAAAAGTTAAGGATGAACTGTTTTCTTTTAACTTATTTCAAATTTATACGACCCTACCTAAATCAGCAATGATATTCATTTTTTCTTCCAGTTTATTTGAAATTGTACTACTATTGGTTGGAGTGTATTTTACATAAAAATCAAGGTGTGGACCACTCGAGCGTAGCCCCCATTATTAGCATCCGATTCTTGAGAAAAAAAATTAAAGTGTGAGTCAATAACACCTACCTTTTACTGCAGTTGCAAGGGAGTCTGAGAGAGAGAGGCGCAACACGACAATAGTCGGAGAAAGAGGGATAGTGCAATGGTCACCGGTGATCGCCTTTAACATCTCCTAATATCGATGATCATCATCGACAGTTGAAGTGAAGCTGTGGTGAGAAAGAGATGGAGGAGCAGAGAGAGATGAGAGTGAGTAGAACGTTTACTTTTTAAGCAAAAGTCCAACCATTGGAGAACTTCATATTAATAGATATTAAAATCATCTCTTTTTTAAGATTTTAATTCGTGTGAATTGTGGTAAATGGAATTCATTTACCACTATCGTTCATGCTTCTAAACACACTTTATTTTACATTCCTCACTAATTACTACCGAATGCCACCATTTTTATCGTGCTAAACGACACCTTATGTATTGCTCGAACTCACTTTTCTCATTCACAACTTGTGCATTTGTACAAAATTATCAAGGGTGTCTTAAATTCGATTCATTATCTTTATGTGGTCTCTCACAATCAATGCTAAATCTTTCATCTCTCCTACCACCTTATCAGAGACTTTGACATTCTTTTTATTCTTTTCTGGCTTAAATGAGAATGTCTTAACTAGTGGAATGTTAGTTGTTTTAAATACAAGCGATGTAGTTAGAAATTATTTAAGTTGTATATCTACTTCAGAGAAATTAGATAAAGCTATTCGATAAGGGGTATTTTCATTTGATTCCAAGTTAAATGCTTCCAAAGCAAGATGTTCAGTGAATGTTTAGTAACTCAAAATGCACTTATGATCTAAAACCTAGAACACTATTGATCCCAATTATTTTTATTATATTGTCATAATAAGAAAATTGGTTATACCAAAAGTCTCTTATTCAAAATGCTTTTATAAATATTGGAACAGAAAAAAATATTATACACTTTGCATTTGCAAGCTATATTTATTAAGAGAAAATAGTTATTTAGAGGTAGTTGCCTGTGTTTTGCTATAACGTTAAGGTCGTACACCCAAGTGTAGGTAACGAAATAGTAAAGTACATGATAAAACTAAAGTTGATCCATAGTGACTAGTATATAGGTTTAAGAGCACACTATAACTAAAATTTGAAATCTGAGTTTTTTAATCCAACGACTTGAGTTTATGTAGAAACAATAATAAACAAGAACTAAAGCGTCAAGAATCTACTTTTAATAGATCTATAACGATTAGTCTACTGATTCAATGTGATAACTCACCTAGAATTGAATAATGATTGCTTCCAGTCGGAAGAAAAAATAGTTAAATTCATATTACAATTCTCAACAAAAGTCATAAATTTTAATCAATCAATTCTGTCATGAAGATCTAAGTAGTTGATTGTAGGGAATTTTAAGTATATATTGTACTTGAAGTTAACAATAGATTAAAAGATTTTACATATCAAAACTTTCACTAGTACTAAGAATTCAAACCAATTAATAATAATTCATCATTCAAACCATAAATAAATGAATCAAATAAACTAAATCATCATAAACTCATTAAAAAGTTCACCTCTTAACCTTAGTAAGAGATTAGTCAAGTATAACTAAAGAATTAATCTAAAAAAGAAAGAAAAATATGAAAATGACTAAGTTAGAATTAAAAAAGAGAAGAAAAAATCGAAGTTGAACTCTGCCCTCTCTCTCTCTCTCTCTCTCTCTCTCTCTCTCTCATTACTTGATGTACCCTAATTCAAGTTTAGAACCCCTTAAATCAAGCTTTAAATTAACTTTGCAACGACTTTAGAAATAAATCACGCAACTTTATAGAAATTGCCTTTGTTGATAGGAGTTTCGATCAAATCAAGTCCCATCAAAGTCTTGTCAATATGATTGAATTCCACCTTCGATCGAATCGAAGTTGGCAAAAAGTATCTAGCGAGTATCAACAGAGATTTTCAAATTTTCACGATCAGACTTTCGATCATATCAATACCCATCAAAGGATTGTCGATCGAATCGAAGCTTCCATCGATTGAATAAAAAAGTGTGAAAACTATCTAGCAAGCAAACTTGATAAATAGTGAATTTTTCGATCGAATCAAACCCTTGTTTGATTGAATTAAAAATTCTAACTTTTACACTACTTTTTCATTGGTCTTCAACGCTTAATTTCTTCAAATCTTCAACATTTTTTATCACCATCTCCTTTGGGCTTATGAGCCAAAAGAATAAGGTAGATCTCAAATGCAAGTAGGCACTATGAAGGTTTCAACAATGGACAATCTTAAAAATGTCAAATAGACTTACCTAGTGTGGTCCATTGGAGCATTGATTTTTTCTCATTTTCAGGGTCATACCCTCAAATGTTATGGAAAAATGGATGGATAGTGTGGAGTTTTCACAAACACCACGGTGAGCCTCACCTAGATTACTGCCCAAGGATGTTGAGTGGAGCAGATGCGACCTTGGCATGAGCCAGCACAGTGTGGATATACAATAAATACATTAAGGTGGACCCCACGATCAAGGCAGCACCGTGTACGGTGAGATTGGGGTCGCACCTAATCCACTCCCTCCCGTGGGGACGTAGATTGCCTACCGACACTGTTAGTAGCGAGGTGGCTACTTGATGGTGTTTTATGGCCCGACTTTGACGTTTGACTTTTATTCATACCATCCATCCATTTTAGATAATTATTTTAGGGCATGAGTTAAAAAATGAGGTAGATCCAAGTCTCAAGTGGACCACATCATAAGAAAACAGTAGTAATTGAACGTTACCATTGAAAACATCTTAGGGCCCACTTTAAGATTTGCCATTAATCAATTGATTAGGTCACAAAGACTAGGATTAATGAAAAACATAAATACTAGCTTGATCCAAAACTCACATGGCCCCTAAGAACTTTTTAACGATGAACACTAAATCACCACCATTTCATGTGGTGTGGTTCAACTAAGATTTGGATCAGCCTTAGTTTTGGGATAATGCCTTAAAATGAGCTAAAAATATGAATAGACAGTGTGGATATACAATTGGTATATTTAGGTATGCCCCACGTTCAGGGCAATACCACATTGGATGAGATATGAACTGCACCTAACCCATTCCCCTCTCTCTTTGCAAGAGCTGTCATTTGGTTGATTTGACACTTAAATACGTATCTGATGCCATTACACCTATGGCCCATCGTGATGCTTAAGAGAAATCCACTATGTCCATTCATTTTGGCAAATCATGTTAAAACATGATACCAAACATCAAGTATATTTGAAAACTCAAGTGGGACAACAACTATAAGTAGTGGAAATTGGCTACCTATTGGTTAAAACTTTATGGGCTTGATTATGATGTTAATATGCAATCCAAACCATTCATAAAGTGGCTCAACTATTCATAAGATCATTACCATTGGGATGAATCGAAAGAATAAAAATATTACCCTGATCTAAAGCTTTTGCAGCCCCACAAATGTTTCAACTATGGGCATACAATCTTCACTATTTTTTGTTCTTTGACCCACTTGAGCTTTGGATCTACCTCATTATTGAGCTCATGCCATAAAATGATGTGGTAAAACATTTGAATCGAGTGTATTTCTCGCAAACACCATAGGTAGGGCCCTGCTTAGCTTAAGATTCTGAACATTAACCATCCCTCTATCTGCTATGTTACATGTTTTAAATGAATGGCATTTTAATCTTTTATAAAATGCAGTTTTAGAATTGTATGTAATCATAACGGCATATGATGCCAAGCGATTAAATCGTTAATGAAGCAAAAGTCTAGGCTGATTACTTAAAATATTTTAGAAGTGTTTTTTCGTAAATATGTCAAAACTAGAAACAATTTTTTGTAAATGGCTTTAAAAAATTACATAAAAATCAATTTGAACAATTTACCTTATTATAAGCATCTCGTATTTCTGGTTCTGTATTAGCGCATTGATAATCGTCATCCTATCTAATTCCACTCATATTGTGTAGAATTTTCGTAATGTATCAATTCTTTTTTAATATTTTAATTTGATTTTTGAAGTGTTTGTCGGTTAGCTCAATGTGCAGTTTATCATGGATCAAACTTATTATAGTATATGTTGGTTTAAATTTTCCATTATCACAACAATAGCCTGAGTCGATATGTTCAAATAATACTTCAATCATTATGTTATTCATCGTTACATTTTAGTTAATTATTCTCCCACGAGTTGAAGCAAATTATTTTTGTGTCAACATTTCTAATCGAATGTAATTGATCATGCAAATAGTAAGACATAAGAAAGAAATATATAATTCTTCAAATACCAAAATATAATTATCAATAAACATTTAGCAGTTCAAAATATTTTCTCTAATAATATAATTAAAATTTTATATATAGTTTTCTAAAAGTCTTTTGTGAAACTAGTTCCAAGCATCTCTCTCCCTTCTACTTGCTTCATTTGACCCAAAGTCATATCTTTTCTCAATTCTAACGGCTCGATTATCAGTAGGGCTGCACATTTGCCCGGTTAACTTGCCCGACCCGACCCGATAGAAACCCAATCCATCCCGACCCGGGTGGATGCGGCTGTACCATTTTTAATTTAGGTACGGTTTAGGGTACATGCCAAACATGCTTGACCTGTGTATACCCGACCCATTTCACTCGACCCCAACTTGCCCCATTTATACTAGTTTATTACTTTTAGAAATATCTATATAGCATTATTAATAGGTTGAATGGTCAATGAATATTAGGGTGGACTCTAGAATCTTTTAATGGTGGGAGTTCAATGACCACTGATTTTTGTGGTGTGGTCTACCTAAAGCTTTTATCTGCTTCCTTTTTGGGACCATGTCCTGTAATAATTTGGAAACATAGATGGACGACATGGATTTATAATATATATATCGAGGTGAGCCTCATGGTCAGGGTCTCACCCACATGGTTAGTTCCGGGTCTCATCAACTCTCACCCAAGCTGCGCTCATCTCACACTCATAGGGAGCGGATTAGGTGACATCCGGGATCCACCAAGGTGGGTGGCCCTTGACTATGTGTCTTAAATCCACACCGTCCAACTATTTTGAAAGATCATTTTAGGATATGATACAAAAAATGAAGCTGACTCAAATCTTAGGTAGACCACACCATAGAAACATAGTCCTAACCCGACTCAACCCGACCCAATTTAGCATATAGGGTAGGGTAGGGTTAGGGTTGACCCTTTTACAAGTAGGGTAGGGTTAGGGTTGGGTCAGCCCAACCCGATCACGACCTGGACCGAAACCCGAACCTTTAAATATATTTAGGTTCGGTCTAGGGTTTGGCCCAACCCGACTCATGTGCAAGCCTAATTATCAGTTTAATTAGCGTGTGAAAGGTATTTGTTGTTTGAACTTCCATCATCACCTATATTGGTGGCTTTACTACGAAACACATAATTTCTCTCGTTAACGATATAATTATGAATGGTAAAATAGGTTATCACAATCTTTACTTGTGTCTCAATCAAATAGGATGAGATGAACTTAAATATTGAAACCCTTAATTTCAATATTTTCAATGCTCGTTCTATGGCATTTCTTTACATTGAATGACAAAGATTGAACAACTCTTTTTTCTCTCAGCATATAACCTTGCTTAAATTTCTTAATATGATAACGATGCCTCTATAAGGTGCTAAGAAACTAAGGGTGTTAAGAAAATATACATTAGCTAATAGTTTTTTTCCTTAGGTAGAGGTAATTTCTCCTCCTATGTCACGTAGATGTTAACTCACATGAATTCACTACAAATCATTCCCATCCAGCAATGATATACACAATTTTTAAATCAAATGAATAAGATGCTATAATATTTTGGGATATATACCAATTTCTATTGCGCCAGGAACCTTGCTCTTTTAGTGGAACTTTTGCTGAGACATGAGTACTAATTATAGCTTCGATGTAATATTTAAAATATGAAGAAAAAAAATATTTATTATTTTATATTTTTAAAGAGTTGTCGACACGAGCAGTGTTATTAATAAGTATTAGAGTCTGACAATCACATTTAATGCTTTATTAAAGAATCGACTAATAGTTTCACCTGAACAATTGAATTGGTGTTAAAGAATGCGATTTTTTGTACATTGTGTCTAATAGTACATGAGAAGATTATTAATTGTTCTTCTAGACTAACTTCAGGCATTTCGTATAATTGACCATTCTCATTCAGTACATTCCCGTAAATGAATGAAGCATTTCTTGTTCGTTCGAATATAGTTGAAACAAGGTGTATTGGGTCCATTGAGAATTGTAATTGTAGATTGGAAACATGTCCAATTGTGGGTAATTTGATGATATTCTTCCTTTTCAATTATCATATAATTTGCATGCTTATTGCACTCACTGAGTGTTGGAAACGGACGCCTCAAATCTCCATGCACAGAGGCCACCTACCGGTCGACCGATTGGCCAAGATGGAGGTTAAGACAGCAAGCTGTTGGACTATTTTTGGCATTGTTCAAGTTTCTTGTGCGGTTTTGCTCAAAGAATTTCTAATCTCGATTTTCTCTTATTTAAGAGTGTATTACGGGATTAGAGGTATCCTAGATTGGAAAGGGGATTGAGAGAGGTTCTAGGTGAGAGAAAGAGCTTAAGAAGAGGGTCTTCTTCTTGGTGAAGCTTGAATTTCTCTTGTGGGCTTGTGATCTTGGGGTTTTGGGTTCCATCTATTATAACTTCTGATGTTATAGTGGATTTGTGTCCCTTTGTTCTGTGGTTTTTTACTCGTGAGGGGTTTTTCCACTGTTAAATTCGGATTGTCTATGTGTGGTTGGTTGTATGCATTGTGATTGCATTGTGTTGCTTGTTTGATTCAGTTTATTGCTGTGAGTTCGGCTTTGCTTCCATTTCCGACCTTTTATCCCAACACTAAGGTTGCAACACTACATATCACTGTTGTTGCGGATGCAACTTATCTATTGTGAATATAATAATTGCTCACTTGGTGTCATTATCAAACTCTGAATCTAAATGTCTTGCCATTTAGCTCATTTAACAGACAATGACATATATAGAAAGTGACTCAATGTTAAGCAACACTTACTAAAAACACCTGACATTATATATGGGGAATTCGAATAATATAAAAGATCCAATCATGAGTCATAGAAAATGCCTTACCCCTTCAATTAACAATGGCTATACCAGCTTGACAGGCCATGCTATTAACCTAATGGGCCCATTATGTGTGTAGACTACGCCCATGAATTATCGGTTACAACGAAGTCCATCTAGGTTTTTTACTTTTCACACACTCTGAATTGGATAATGCATGTATGTGCCAAGTTAGCTTATGTGCACCTGAACGTAAGATTTTTGGCACACGTTTGTGTGCTTAGCAGAAAGCCTCCTAAAATAGGAGGTAGATAAAGTGAGGCAGGGCAACAACTCAGTGGGTGAGACCTGACCATGGGCTCACCTTGAGGGCCACAAAAGTTTTGCATCAAGCTACTATTTCTATTTTCACTTCATGCATGTGTGCATGGCCTTATCAACAGGTTGGCTAGCTAATAAACATTTCAATAGGCTTTATGACGTTTTATGGTGATTTTATTCACCATTGTTTTCCCATGGTGTGTTCCACCTGACCCGAGACTTAGATCTGCCTCATTTTTTAGATCATGACCTAAAATAAGCCAACAAAATGGATAGATGATGTGGATATACAACAAATATATCAAGGTAGGCCCCATGTCAAGGCCTTGCCCAGGTAAACCGATAAGGACGCAAATGGGGTATTACCCCCGCCCTCTCTAGTTAGGAATGGACAGGGGCTCTGAGGGGCCACCATAACATATCTATTTTATCCACACCATCCATCCATTTTTTCAAATCATTTTAGGGTATGAGATAAAAAAAAAAAATCAGGCAGATCCAAGGCTTAAGTGGACAACACCACATGAAACAACAGGGTGACCGTTAAAACCTTCATAGTGCCTAGCATGATGGTTAGTTGCCATTCAACTTGTTCATAAGGAGAGAAACTGTAAATATCACTGATGAAGTTTTTCATAGTTGATGTTTACCCACTGTGTGGTCCACTCAAGCCTTCAATATGCATCATTTTTTTTTTTTGTTTATATGCTAAAATGATATGGTAAAATGTATGGACCATGTGGATAAAACTCATACATCACGTAGCTTCTCGGAGCCCCTATCCATTCCTAGTTAGAGACAGACAAGGGTAGTACCCAATCCTTGTATGACTAGAGATCACCCATGTGGAACAAATTGCATGCCTACCGAGTCAAATTTATGGGGCCCATTATGGATGCATGTGTCTTATCTACACTGTCCATCGATTTTATTCGCTCATTTTAAGGCACTAACAAAAATAAAAGCATATCCAAAGCTCAAGTGAACCACATCATAGGAAATAATGTTAATTAAATGTCGGTTGCCACAAGTTTTGGATCAAGTTGATATTTGTGTTTTCCCTTCATCTAGGTTTGTGTGATCTTATGAACAAGTTAGATGACAAATAAACATCACTATATGTAATAACATAAATTTTTTCTACACACGAGTGGTCTCTTGCGTGTGTAATTTTGGTAAATATAAATTTTTTAAATACTTAGATGAACACACATAAACACACCCTTAGACCCACGTGCATGTTATGATAAACTTCGGATCCTCATATATTCTAAAATACTCAATCATTCATCCAACCAACCATCCAAATAAATATTCACCACAATATTAGATGAACACACATACACACACCCTTAGACCCACGTACATGTTATGATAAACTTCCGATTCTCGTATATTTTAAAATACTCAATCATTCATCCAACCAACCATCCAAATAAATATTCACCACAATATAAAGACATATAATCGTCTACTTCACTTTTGGACTACCTGATCGTAATAAACCAATTATGAGATCTTCATATCCGATCATATACACGTGTACAAGTTATTTAAGTTTGACGATGTATAAGCCTTACCAAGGGATTACTTTAAAACCCACCTTGTATTTGTTTGTTTATGAAAGTGACCATACAACGATTCATATACATGACTAAGATCCCAATCATCCAATTACTTTGATCATGACTTGTTATCGAACCATCTATCACATTCGGATCTGCCAATTAAGCCACCCAAATGCCAAAGTAAATCATTCGTTATGAAATTAGTAGGGTATACGTTAAAACTACCAATTAGTTTTCACATTAGATACGTACATGTGTTATTATAGACCACGGTTTAGCATACAACTATTAAAACACATCTTTCTTAGTATGAAGATATTAATGTCCATATAAAGCTCATTGGAAAAATGACATAAAAGTTAGATCCCATCGTTGAGTTTGTTAGTGCACTTTTCTGTAGAATACTAGTACACCTTATTTGTCAATCATGTGCATCCATGTGCTGTAATGTCGGTTGAGCCTTAGTAAGCTAAAGACCGAAGATTCAAGTGGACAAGAAGCACAAAGGAAAAAGAAACAGGTAAATGAGATGCATTGGTGACCCTAACCCTTATAACTAAAATAACCTGAACCTCTAAATGACTTGGACCGATGCGAACTTTTAGTAATCTTAGAATAGCCTTAGGAGTCGTAAAAGACCACCATTTGATAAGCCTTAGAGGTTTATGAGTTTCTATAAATATACACCCCAAACAGCAGAACTCATGGTGTTGTCAACTGATCGATCAACCGATCGACAACATGGTCAACCGGTCGACAGAAACAGTTGACAGGTTGATAAGGGAAAAAATTGGACATCAAAAGAACACATGTCTAGAAAAAAAGACCAGTCGACAGGATAATTTGACCGGTTGATAGGCCTTGTTGACCGATCGATGGAACTGATCGATGGGTTGATCAGTGTCTGAAATCAGACAGCAAGCCACTGAGGATATTCGATTGGTCGACATTCAAATTCAACCAACTAATAGCCCTTGGTCGACCGATCTACAGGTAGCCATTATGCTCGATTTCTATCTGTTGGAGTTCAAACTCTATATATATAAAGCTCCATTTTTTTACATGAGGAGAGGGAATTTGGTGCATTAGAAGCCACGGATATTGCAAACACCATTAGGCTCTAATCCTAACCCAATCAAGTCATCTTTCTTATGAGTAATCACATATTGGAGCATTCAAGGCTCAAATGAAGATGAACTTGTTCCCTCTTGATCTTTAGAAGTTTAAACACCAGTTATATAGGTAAAACCTTACTCTAAACATCTCTTAGAGATCCTTGAGTAAATTCCTTTAGGTAACAACCTTCCCATTAGTTGTAGAGAATTCAATCAACCTCCCATGACATTGGTCATATCAGAGAATATCATATACAAGGCGATTGATCGTTGGAAATGAAGCATTGGCAAAGCATCAACATCAAAGATCGATAGAATATAAGAGGAGCTGATTCGAGCATGGGAGAGAGAGAAGTAACAACCCAAAAAGGCGCTACAAAAGGGCCTCAATTCAACAATTTGTCTATTGTAAGAGTTCAGTTGCACTCATTTTTTTATAGGATTGAGTGTGAGAGTTTGTGAACCAAACTCGACCAAGTCTCTAAGGAGAACCACTGCCACGGGTGTGTTCATGGTCCACCGACATGGGTGCATACGTGTAGGTTATTGGTTAGCTTGAGAAACCATTATAGGTTCCTAGATTGTAATTAAAGAATTTGGAGGAACCTATGAAACTCCTAGGTTAGGTAGAACCTGACAAACGCTTGGGTTGAGAGGTGAACCTGTAAAACCTCCATTCAAGTTGAGAGGTGAATTAGTGTAAAACCTCCGATAAAGGTTGAGAGGTGAACCTAATTTAAAACCTTTGTTTAGTGAAATCTTGTGTACTCATGGGTTGAGTATGTAACTGAAGTGGAGTAAGGAAATTGAACCACTATACACGCTTGTGTTTGTAATTATCATTTCAGTGCATTGTTATTCATGTATTGTAGTTTAATTGTTAATTATATGAATGCTTGAATAGAATGTATGCCATGCACATGATAGGTAGATTCGCACACAAGATGTATTTTCACTAAGTAGACTACTTGCTTGATAGTTATATCATTTGTAGTGTATATTATTCACATAGACTAGTTGCTCTATAAGACATCATTTATAATATATGTGTTTAAAATAGTTTTTAATTACTTAATCATTTGTAGTCTATGTGACTGGACCCACTTAAGCTTGGAAGTTAAGTGTTACTTGCTTAATTTAGTTTAATTATTGAATTAGTTTCAATTAGGTAAGAGTTTTCAAAAGGTCATAATCACCTTGTAGGACTTAGCCATAGTTCTAGTAGCTCCGTTCTAGCCTCCACGCATAGCGTGTCAGTGCCATATTAGAGTACCCGTGCATTTTCTGAATTTGCACCATATCATTGTATAAGTGAAATCCACTCATATCAATAAATGGATAATCAAACTTTACACTTAAGGTAAAAAAATCATATTGGACTGTGATTCAGGTGGGCCATAAAAAAAATACTTTAGAGTAAAACTTCCACCATTGATTTTTACAAGGCCCATTGTGATGATTATAGAAATCTACTCCAACCATTAGATACTATAAAAAATAGTCCTAGGTTTAAAACATAAAGTCCATCCATGGTTAAGATGAACCACAACAAGAAAAAAGCAATGAAGGGTTCATATTGCTTTTCACCATTTTCAATCATTTGGTTCATTTAAATTATGTGCAAGGCTTATTTTTTGCCTTAATCCTAACAAGGTGAGAAGCACCTATTAGACAGAGTAGATGTCACATTAAACATCATGGTGGGACCCACCTATTTGACAAATTGGCAATAGATGATGCCCATTATGTCCTGAGTAACTAGCGTACTGAGTAAACTCCATGCGGTCCACAATAATGTATGTGTTTTATCCATGCTATTCGTATGTTTTTTCCGGATAATTTTAGGACATGATTTCAAAACTGAAGCATATCCAAAGCTATGGACCACATCATAGGAATGTTGGGAATTGTCCTACTACCTTAAAAAAAAATCAGGCCACAAAAGGTTTGAATCAAGCTAATATTAGTTTTTTTTCCTTCACTAGGTTTGTATAAACTTATTAACAGGTTGGATGACAAATAAATATCTCTAAGAAAGTTTCAACGATGGACGTCATAATACACATTATTTTTATGTGTAGTCCATTTGAGCTTTGGATGTGCTTCAATTTTAGGCTCATGGCTTAAAACGATTTAGGGAAATAGATGGATTGTGGATAACACACACATACATTATAATGGGCCCTATAGATTTTACTCATTATAGTATATCATTGATCGATATGCGGTCCTCATCTGTTACACAGAAACCTATGTATTTTTAAAGCTTCTTCCTCATCTCTAGTCATATGCCATGGACTTAAAGACCCATTCACCACGATGCACCGAGTGGACCCATCAATCGACCCCATTATCACCAATATAAAGAAGGAAAGAAGAGAGCAACGTACCCAGGTGTTGGAGAGAGAAACAACGACTATAACATAGAGAGGTCGTGTAGGTGAAAGATCACTGAAAAAAGCCCGTCTACTATCAGAATCCAGAGACGAGAGAGATGACCAATCAAGTCGTAGTGGAGGAGAGATAAAAAGAGAGTGAGAGAGCAAATGAACACAGGGTGCGATTCCATTCCTCTTTTAAAAAATATCTCCAATGGTCGGAAAAGATCCATTAAATCATCTCAAATCATAACAGTTGCCTACAATTTTAAATTCTTTATTTAAGGAGATTTGAAATGCGCTTGATTTTAAATTTCATGTCATTTTTTCCTTCAAATGCAAAAAGTGTGAAAAAGAATTTTGAATACACCAAAATCTTCTCGATTCACCACTACTAAATAGGGTGTAAGGAAACAACAAAAAGCTGTATCAAAATTTGAGAGAACTCATTGGTTGAAAAACAGTCATATTTCTTAATAATGAAGAATGTGCTTGAGCGTGCATGGAAAGTCCCAAGAGAGATTAAGTTTCGCTGCCTTGAAGATAGTGAAATTACGTCGGGTAGTCTAACACGACACCCTACGCCTATGCTTGCAGAAGCTTAAGGAGCAACTAGAATTATGGCTAAGTCCTAAAGGGGAGTGATTATGACCTTTTAAAAAAAAAAATTGCCTACTTAATAGTTTTAACAAATTAAACTGAGTAAGCAAGAACACTTCGGCTTCCAAGCCTAAGTGGTCCAATCATTAGGCTAGCATATAATTAACAATTAAACCACTTAGCCTAAGCATGCATAGATAATCAAATGATTAAACAAATCAAGCTCCTAATCTATGCAACCTATATAGACTTATGAGAATTGATCAATGAGCTCAAGTCTACACAACTTAGTGAAAGTACATCTTATGTGTAGATGTGCATATCTAAAGCCTAACATACATTTCTATCAAGCATTCATAATTAAACAATTAAACATACAATGCTAAGATAACAATGTGCTCAAATCAATCACAAACACAAGCATGTAAAGTGGTTTAACTTCGGGTCTACTCTACTCCCGGTTCAAGTACTCAACCCCTTTGAGCACACCAGCATTCATTAGGGAGTTTAAATCTGGTTCCTCTCAACCAAGGTGTTTTAACTCAGATCCACCAAATCAGGGAGTTTATAAGTTCCTCCCAACCTATACATACACACCCGTGTTGGTGGCTCCTCTTGGAGACTTGTTTAGGCTCTACAACCAAGTCAAGGTCTTACAACCAAGTCAAGGTCCTACAACTGAACATTAATTTAAACCCCACTCATGAGTCAAGGTTCTACAACCAAACCTCAAAGGTTTTAAGCTCTACAATCGAGCCAAGGTTCTACGACCAAACCTAGTGTTTACTTCCGTCGGAGGCTCCCCCTTGAAAACTCAATTTAACCCTATAACCGGGTCTAAGTCCTACAACTAAACCTATTGAGTTTGAAGACAAGCTCTACACTCAATTTTCCACGAAAATAGAGTGAAAACGGACTCTTACAATTAACAACTTGTCGAATTGAGCACCTTTGTTGCGCCGCTTCAGGTTGCTTCTTCTTGCTCTCCCATGCTCGAATCAGCTCCCATTGTGCTCCGCCAATCTCTGATGCCTATACTTTGCTAAGGCTTCAGCTCTAAGATCAGCTCCCTTGTATGTGATGCTCTATTGAAGATGCCCAATGTGCTAGGAAATTGTGTAACTCTATAAATGGTAGGAAATGAGTTCCTATAGGGATACACCTATTTGGACTCCTAGGTGGTGTTTAGATAAGGGATTTAACTATGATCAAGGTGTTTAAACTCCTATGAATCAAGAGGGAACAAGTCAATTCTCATTTTAACATTGAATACCCCAAGCTTGTGATGAATCACAAGGAAAATGACTTGTTATGGGTTTGGAATAGAGCCTCCAATGGTCTTTAACAATGGTGGCTTATATCTCCTCAAAATTCCCTCTCTTATATCCAACAATGAATCCCCCACTTTTAAATATTTTCTCCCAACGGTCAAATAATGGGCAGATTTGTAGCATGGTGGGGCGTCCGAAATCCAGTCTAGATTTAAGTTTTAGTCACTGGAGATTTTTTAAGCTGGTCGGGCACCCAGTGGACACATGGTCGGGTGCCCGAAATTCAATCCAGAAATAGTCTAAGTCACTGGACAGTTTTTGCACTGGTCGGGCGCTTGGTGGACACATGGTCGGGCGCCCGATGACCATTTGAATTTCAGGCCAACTCTCTGGACAAATTTCTCATCTGTCAGGCGCCTGGTGGATACATGGTCGGGCGCCCGGTCAGGTATGTTTTTCTGCTGTTTTGTTGGTTGTGTTTTGCAGCAGAACATGCAATCTCTTTAGCCATTCTATTGGTAATCTTTTGGGACACCTAAGGCCAATCTAAGATGACTAAAGGTATACCTAATGCTCATGGTCATCTAGAGGTTATGGTTTTGGTTAGGTACAGGATAAGGCTCACCAAGGCATCTCTTTTACCTGTTTCTTCTTCCTTGATGCATTAGGTCCGTCTTGAGTCTTCAATCTTTGGTCTTCGTCTTCATTAAGCTCAACCAACACTAGACTCACTGACCTAAGTAATTGACAAACAAGGTGCACTAGTATACCATAAAAAAGTGCACTAACAGATAGGTTCTACCTATTTAAATTCAATAACTACAATGAGAGTCAAGACATATTAGAGTATGGATCATGGTTTGTTAACGAACACCTTTTTATCCTTAAGAGGTAGTCCCCTTCACGTTCACTCCAAAAAGAGGAGTTAGATTCTATCTTAATTTGGCAAAATTTTAAAATTTATCTCTAGATCTAAGGAGAGACTTATTAGGCTCATGAGCTTGATTGGTGAACCTCTTCATGAAAAACTCCATGCTAAATAGAAATAGAGTTGCCTTTGTAAGGGTATGTGTGAAAATAAATATTCATTAAATCCTTCTTTATAAGGTTGGCATCACATATTAGGAGCATAAATTTAAGTAGATCAAATAATCTTAGAAGTTACAAACATGCAAGTGATGCCGCACCTTCAACCATTCGATTCAAATTGCCCCTCATCCAATCCTAAACAACAATCTAGCTCCCAGGCCTAGGCTCAAATTATGAAGAAATTAGTGGGCGATGACGAAGGTCATCCGATGCCGAACTTAAGAAGGTGTGGATCAAGAAGGGTGAAAGTGGGGTTCCTTTTGTTTTAGCCAACCATAAGATGAAATGAACCCTTATACTTCAAGAGTGGTAGTTTCCCAATCTCAAGTCTTAAGCTAAAGGGAAAGTCGTGCAAACCTCAATGTTTTAGAGGAAATCAAGCTAGAGTAGTCGTGTTGCTTGCAATAACAAGTTTTGAGTGCTCTCAAATCTTTGATGGGAATACAAATATTGTTGACCTCCTAACAGATGAGTAAACAAATTTTGTTGGTAACTATGCCAAAAAAATGTCCCCTCCTCATCTAATCGTTCCTCTTACCCCCCACAATAGGTCTTCAATCCAACAAGGTAAATTACTCCACTCCTAATGAAGGCCTTAGTATGAAATATTAGAGAGCTAAATCATACTCCTATGTAAAAGGAACTTCAGGACTCCATAGTTATTGGGCAACTCAAGATTTCTTTGTGTTATAATAGTGGGAAACTCCACTCTATAATCAAATTTCATTAGTTCTACATGATGTTCTTTATGTTTTAAATTTTATTTTAATCCATTATTTATTGGTTAACTCACTAAAATTTTAAATTGTGTTGTCAATTTTGTTCCGACTTTTTTGTATTTTTTAGTACCTGTCATTGAGAAAATTAATTAAGTAGATGAAGACAGACTTTACCACTGCCTTCCACCTCCGATCATCGCGCTTATTAGGCATGCCTGCTACTTAGACTACAAGCTCCAACCTTTTGGCATATGCATTTTAGTCACCCTCTACCTCTCGTTAATCTCATATACTTTTACTTCAAGTACGACTCCTTATGATGTTTGTCAAAGGGTTAAGCAGACTCTCGTCTGTTTTCATTAAGTTACAATCTGTGGATGCTGGATCGGCTGGCTTCCATGATGCTTTACCTTTTTTCGAGGGCTTTTCGGTGTGGGTATGGGTTGATTAGACTAGAGTTGCCACTAACTAATTACTTCACCTCTACAGTTGGATAAACCCTATAGAAATGTTAGAGAAGAGATTTCGAGGATTTTCGACTTTAAAATGATTCCCTGATATGCGATCAGAGATTTGAGGTAAGGGACCACGGTTATAGAGAGGAAAGGTGTTAGGCATCCACTCTGCCCTCACAGATGTATGGTCTTTACTTCACCCAATCTAACTGATTTAAGAAGGTTAGGTCAGTTCTCGTGTATTCTCAATAAAATGATGTAATGCGACAAAATGATATGTGATGGTGGATCTAATCAGTCAGAGTTTATGATGGGCAGGATTCAATTAAATTGGCAAGCCACAAAGCATATGCTCGAACTGATCGGGTGCTAGGAGTGGTTTAATGCTATGCTAATGGATGCAATGAGCGGGGGGATTGGGAAAATAAAGAGTGTTGCACTATGCTAATGCATAAACTAGGTAAAGATGGTATTTGAACGATTGTGTTGCGTTGGCTAGCTCGAGTGACTTGGATTGAAACTTGAATGGCTCGAGGGCTTAGATCTTAGTTAGACCAGGCTAGATTAAGGCTAAACTCTTCTCACTCACTCTCACTCTCCTAGGTGAAGGAATTGGCTAAGATAGAAATGAGGTGGGTCGCTACTCGAGAAGGAGAGCTTTGGATTTTTTGATGATCTGAAATGAAGGAGTGGGGGTATTTATAACCACCCCAAGTGGCAACTTGCGAAATTAAGGATGGGCAACACCTAGGGTGTTGCCCATCCATAGCTGGAGTTCCAACTTTGGGTAGCTATACTCCGAGCATGTGGGCTTCCCCTTTCCAGGTTTGTAGTCCTTTGTTGTCCAGCTCATCTCCGAGGCTAAGGCCTGGACCTAGGCTTGAATTTATGTTTGGTTTAAGTGTTTGACTAGGTGAGTTAACTGGGTAAATGAGTTGAGTCGACCTGGTGAGTTGACTCATTGGGTTGACCCATTGTGAAGTTTTAGCTTAATTTTTTCTAAGGATGGTTTTCAGGGTTTATAAAATAGGTCAAGTTTTTGGTTGGGTGAGTTAACTGGGTTTTAAATAGAGTTTTGGGTACGGATCAGGGTTTTGAATTAGAGCTTGTGACATGGATTAGGGTTTGAATATGGATCAGGGTTTTAAATTAGGGTTTAGGACATGGACTAGGGTTTGGATATGGATCAAGGTTTGGATTGGGGGTACGGATCACTATTCATCCTAATCGTTCAATCTTAATCATCCTTTCGCCTTGGGATGGGGTGTCTATAATCAAAGCACAAATCATTTTAATTTGATTCACCTTAACATTTGGGTGATTATTCTATATCATCCCACACAGGTGGACATTATTTCTTCACTATTATTGATGGTTATTTACATTACAGTTGAGTCGTCTTGTGTGCTTTAAATCTGAAACATATTTTCTCTTTAAAAACTTATATGCAATGGTTCATACTCAATTCAAATGCCAAGTTCGTAAAGTTCACATTAACAATAAGATAAAATTCATTTCAAACTCTATGTAAACTTTTCTCCGTAAACATGGCATCCTTCATCAACACACTTGTGTTGAGACTCCACAACAAAATGGAGTGGTTGAGTGCAAACATTAACTCCTACTCGAGGTTGCTCGCGCTTTATGATTTCAGGCTAATTTACCATTATCTTATTGGGTGATGTATTTTGACTACCACTTTCCTCGTCAATCACATACCTATGCCTATTTTCAATGGTAAAACCTCATATGAAATGTTGTTTAGACAACCACTATTATATAATCATCTTTGCATTTTTGGTTGCTTGTGTTATGCTCATGCCGATCACGGTCACTGACATGAATTTGCCCTTGTGAACAGTGGATGTTGGGATCACGCTCATTAAGGCTTTTTTAATCTTTCTGCTTGTGCGATTATGCAATTTGACTTGGGATATGAAATATTAGGCATAGAGTTGTCACTAGCCAATAAGCTCATATTTTTATAGTCAGCTAGATCCTGTAAAACCTTTAAAAATTAACAAATCCAGAGATTTCCTGCTTTATAATAACTCCTGATCTACGACTTAGGATTCTAAGTAATAGACCACGGTGATAAAGAAGGAATGTGTTAGGCGCCTTCTCTCCCTGCACGAATGTGCAGTCTCTGCTCTGCGGAACTCAGTAAACTTTAATAGATTTGATTATCCCAGCATTAGACGATGTAATATATGAATGATATACAATAGAATGATGTAATATCCAACTCAGGAGACAGATTAAAGGATCGAAACACAAGCGATCTGCCAGAACCCATTTACCTGAAAGAGATGATAAATAAGTGAAAAGTGTTTTAGTCGGTTTGAGTTTTCAATGTGGTGGATCTAAAGAATTGACAGGCCATAAAATATGTACTCGAATTGATTAAAGTAGCAAGGAGGTTAAGAAGGGATACGTTGATGCTTGAAATGCAAGAATGATATGAATGAAAGGAACGCAATATCTAACTTAGAAGTGGGAGCGATGAATCAAAACACAGGCGATCTGCCCAAATCGTTTACCTGATAGAGACAATAAAGAAAAGAAAAAGACCCCAGTCAATTTGAGTTTTTAATGTGTTAGATCCGGTACTCCAATGAGTTTCGGTGCATGCACTCAAATAGACTAAAGAGGCAAGGGAGTTGGAAAGAGAATGAATGTTGCGACTAATTATAGACAAAGTAAAGGAAAGTAATAAATATATCACGCGAGGTGACTGACAAAATGAAGACGTGTGAGACAGAAGAAGAGACCCAACACTTTTGTATAAGAGATTGTCAGATATTCTTAACTCCAACCTTACTTCACAAGATTTGGACCGTTGAGATGACTTATGTTAGTTATATGATGGCTTTGAACATATTGGATTGGCTCGATGTGATTTAGACTTTGAATGAGCGACTTTGATATACTAGATTAGGTTGGAGGGTTTAAATGGTTTGAATGAGTTATATGGGCTGAGTTGGTTAGGTAAAATAGAATAGGTTAAGTGGGTAGGATAAGTAAGATGGGATTAGTTGATTGAGAATAATAGGTTAGCTTCGGGCTAGTCATTAAGCTTGAAAAAAAGTGGTTAGGTTGGATGAGAGTTATTTTCCTCATTTTCTCTTGGTGTGTTGGTGTATAAAAATGAGAGTGCGAAGGATATTTATGAGCAAGGGAGTAGCAATGGTGTTGCTTGGATGGTAAAATTGACAAGTGGGGGCCCTTGATTGGTTGAGAGAGCTTTGGTGTCAAATGGTACCTCACATTGGAAGATAGGGTGGTAAAGGTTGTAATTAACAAAACAGCCAAGCCATTTTGGGGGAAAGTTGACTTTTGGACGAGCTCTCCCCCAATTACACCTCCCTTAAAAGCTTCTCTCGTTCCATAGACAACACCTCGAGTTGCGAAATAATCCATGTGGCAGGCAGCTCAGCCTCATGGATTGCTCCAAATTTTTCACAAAAAATGCACGTCAAATTGTTCCTTTTGCCAAGATGCTCATATTTCCCTTGTTATAACTCTATTTTTGGTGTTCATGTGCTCATTGGAAATGTAATTTGATGAGATTTTCAATGGCACTAAAATCACCTCATTTGGAGTATATTCAAGCCTTGAAAAGTGGGGTTAAAGGCACTTGATGGTTTAACCTTTACTGCTTGTAAATTTCAGTGATGTCACTTAAATTGGATATATCTCTCTTGATATTCATCGAATTTGAATGATCTTAGGTTTATTAGAAAGATAATTTGATATGCTTTCCAATGGGACTAGAATCACCTTTGTCCGAGGCCATTTGATCTACCATGCCACATTGAGAAGATTGAGTGGCAAATAGGGTAACCTGTATATGGTTTTGGGTTTAGGTTGAATAGGCTCATATGGGGTTGTCCTATGGTCTATGGGCTTGGTTTTAAGCTTGCCTTTGAGTTTGAATGCATTAAATTTAAGCTTGATTTTAAGAAAAAATTACAAGTCACATATAGTTTTGATCTTGCTGCACTTGGTCACTTATATAGAGTTGGGTGTCTATAGCTTCTCATGCTTTTAAATACATCTTTGTTAGTTATACATGTGGTCAGTGTAACTATTGAGTTTGTGACCTAAAGCACAAACATATCTTCACTTCTTGGGATGTTACTTTTGTTGAAACCATATTCCTCTTTCAGGACACTAATACCATGCCTGATACATCATCTTTCATTTTTTTTATGCTGATCACTGACCAAATTAAGATGATCACTTGTCTATTCTTCACATTGGTAGTCTATAATTAATCTCATGGTCCTCCATGTTCATTAGCCCTAAGTAAAGGCCGCGATGTAGTAATAACTTGGTGAGACTGAGGTCAATTGATGGGAATGATATATAAGTTCAAACACTCAAAGGCTATTTAAGATTTAGAACTAAACTAACTAAACTAAACTACAATTAGTTTAAAGGTAGATGAATCAATTATAAAAGAGAAAATCAATAAAACTAAACATTAGAGCATCAATGATCCACTTCTAGTCATTAACAATGTATAATTCAATTGATTCGATTATATGACACAATTGGAATTAAAGTCATGTCGCTATCCAACCGGATAATGGAGCGGTTAAATCATAATTCATCAATCTGACATAGGTAGAACATCCATTGATATAGTTTCCTCATTAAAAAACCAAGTTACTGATCACAGGGAATCCAATTCTCTGAATTATATAGATCGATCATTTGCAAAACTTGTAAGATCTAGGCTTTGGCTTTCCTTAAGACCCTATCACTATATCAAGGTAGAACCATAACTAGGACTTCAATCAAACTTGATCAACGAATACTTATTTCTAATTCATATTCAAACAAAAGATATATGAACTTCATCAATTAGTTTTAATAGAAATCCATTACATTAAGTTATGGAAAACTCGAAGCATTCACTGTATTCGAAAATCCAGATTCGACAACTCAAAATCCTGTAAACCAATTTGATCAATCTAAAAAATTCAAAAGCATCCCATATACATGGCACAAGAGATATCAAAATTCTCTAAAATTATCAACTTTATTCAAACTAATTAACTACTCATTTTAAAAATCAAAATTTGAAATCAAGAACTAGAACATCACTAATAAACTAGAAGTATTACCTATAAGCTCTAACTGAGAATTAGCTAAGAAAAACATAAAAACAAGAGAATTATAACTAGAAAGAAAGAAAAACTAGAAGTAGAGAGGCTTGAAGCCTCCTAGCTCTTGAACTCCTTGCTTCCCATGTCCCTGGATGCTCTTAATGCTTTGGAAAGAGTCTTTAAATAAGAAAAATCAGCAACCGTCTTAATTTGCATAAGAAATTTCACACTTATGTTAGTTTGCGATCTATCTCAGCTCAATCAGTGACTGATCGCAACTGGCTTGCAACCTGTCTCAATTGCAACTTCCCAGTCCAACAAGCAATGCTAAAAAATTACATATTTTAGGGGATTTGTGACCAGTCGCAACTGGTTTACCATCGGTCTCTAGCCTTCTAGCGACCCTTCAGTACCTGTCTCAAATTTCAGGAGACCTATCTCAAATTATCGTTTCTTCTAAAATTTCATTCTTTATGTTTCTTCTTTAGAGGTTTGATTCTTCCAATCTTTGGATCATTTAAACTTTATCTTCTAAACATCATAAGCTCTTCTAATTAGCAATCAAATCATGACATCTCTCTCCACTTCTTGCAAACACAAAAACATACATAAGTCTATAACTTTAACAATTAAAACCATGTAATTGTGCTGTGAAATTGAGAATTATAATGCACAATTCAAAGCTCAACACTTCTCCCTGTTCTCATCGCTTCAAACGTATCATAATTCAGCCTACTCACCTCAATGAATATGTCTATCCCACCCTTCCACCCTCATCCTCTCCTACTTCACCTCATTTACAATCCTCTACATCACTTTTTAGTATTTGTATGATTTTCTTTTATATGGTCATTTTACTCCTATCTATCTTTTCTCTTTGTCAATCTTCTTATGATGAGCCAACATCTTTTTTTCAAGCTATCAAATTCCCTCATTGGCGTGAAGTAACGGTTGTGGAAATCCAAGCTTTGAAACATAACAATACTTGGACCCTGCAACATTTTACCTCCATGAAATAAACCCGTTAGATGTAAATGGGTGTACAAGGTCAAACATCGCATTAGCAGTAGCGTTGAACGCATTAAGACACGCCTGGTGATAAAAGGCTATAGTCAAATCAAATGTTTAGATTATCATGAGACATTCACACATGTTGTTAATTTTGTCACTATCCGTTACCTCTTTGCTTTGGTTGCCATTCGTTATTGGACCCTTCACCAACTCAATGCCAACAACACCTTTTTTCATGGAGATCTATATGAAAAAAATTATTGGAAAATTCATTTTGATTTCTAAAAACAGAAGGAGCAACATGTTCGTCATCTCCATAAGTCACTTTATGGCTTTAACCAAGCTTCACATAAATGGCGTGAGAATTTTTCCTCTGCACTCAAAGAAGTCGGATATTCCCAATCACTCATAGATTATTCTCTTTTCACACGCTCAATCGGAATTGACTTCATCGCAGTGTTTGTTTATGTCGATGATATTATTGTTGGAGAGCCTTCGAACATGTGCACAGTTTGGGTGCTCAGACCGGTAGGGCGACCAGTCTGGCCGTTTGGCCTAGATGCACGTGAAGGCTGGACAGGATTTGTGTGCCTAGACCGAGCGGCCGACCGGTCTGCAGAGGACTCCGACCGGTCGAGTGATTGGTCTGCAGAGGGCTCCTACCGGTCGGCTACGAGGTAGCGTGTGAATGTTTCTCCCTGGATTGTTACTGTGAAATGTGCGACCGATCGGCTATGTGCGCAAGTTTCTTGTGCAGCTCACAGTACTGCGCAAGGTGTTTCTAATTTCAGATTTTTGCTTATTTAAGGAGTTGTAATCCGACTTAGATTAGTATCCTAAGGTGTCTAAGGTTTTCTAATCGTATTAGGAAGAGGGGAGAGATGTGTGTGAGAGAGAACTTGGGGTTTTCTCTATTTTTCTTTGCTAGTGGGCTGTCAATCTTTGTAATCTTCTGATATTCATAGTGGATCATTTTGTGCCGTGGTTTTTTTACCTGTTGAGGGATTTTTTCACGTAAATTCGGAGCCTCTTGTGATGAATGCTTGTGTGTGATTTTTTTCATCTTGTTTACTCGTTTGATTTCGCATTGCTTCACATGTTTCTGCGTTCCCCTTCCGCTGCCGGCTTTCCCAACAAGTGGTATCAGAGCTAAATTTAGGGTGGAGTATATTCGAATCTGAGACGAGAAGATGGGATCGAGCGTAAGGTTCGAGTTAGAAAAGTTCTCTGGGAAAAATAACTTTGAGCTATGGAAGGTGAAGGTTGAATCCTTCCTGGTTCAACAAGGGCTTGATGGAGCTCTTGGAAAGCGACCCAAGGCTATAAAAGACGATGAGCGGACGAGGCTCGACAAGAAGGCTAGAACCTCAATCCTTTTAAACCTTACAGATGATGTTCTCTATTATGTTATGAAGGAGAAGATTGCGGCTGAAACGATGGCGAAGCTAGAGAAGGTTTATGCCAAGAAATCTCTAGAGAATCGCATGTACGTGTTGATACAGTTGTTCACATTGAGGATGATTGAGAGAACTGAGGTGGAGGACCATATGAGCACGTTCAATAGGCTGGTTTGCAAGTTGGTGGAGATCGATGAATCGATGAAGGATGAGTATCAAGCATGCATCCTGTTGAATTCTCTTCTAAATTCATATGAGTCGTTCAGTGACTCTGTGTGTGCAGGGAGGGAAACCATAAACGTCGAGACCATTATCTCAACCCTCCAGTCGAAGGTGATGAGAAAGAAAAGCGATGACATGGCTTCCCGTAATTCCTCAGAAGCCCAGGCTATGGTGGGAAGAAGTTATGAGCATGGATGATACTTGAAATTGGGATCTAGGGCCAAGGGCAAAGGTAAGGCTAAGGTGAAGTGCTGGAATTGTGGCCAGGAGGGCCACGTGAGAGGGGATTGTCAGAATCTCAGGTTGAAGCAAGAGAGGTATGGAAATTCTTCTGGAGAGGGAGCCAATACTGTAGAAGACGGTGGCGATTTTTGTGAAGTTCTAACTTTATCTGGCAAGGGATCTCACTATAGTGAGTGGATCCTTGATTCAGGGGCTTCATGTCACGTTTGTCCTGACCGAAGTTCATTCACGACATACAGGGAGTATGGTGGAGAATCGGAGTTTGTGGGCGATGGAGTCGCTCATAAGGTTGTGGTTGTTGGTATTGCGTGCATTAGGATGTTCGATGGGGGCGAACGAGTCCTGAAAGATGTGAAACACGTTCCCAAGATGAAGATGAATGTGATTTCTCTTGGTGCATTCGAGGCGGAAGGTTGCGTGTTTATCGGTTGCGATCGTTTTTGTAAAGTGATGAAGGGGGCACTTGTGTGTTTGAAGGCACGGAGGTGTGGCCATCTTTACATGTTGATCGGGAGCACATTCACGGTGGAGTCGCGGGAAAGGCAACGAGATCCACGTTTGCTCGTATATGGCAAGTGCCCAAGGGCCACATGAGAAGATTAGTAAAGGGCGTGAATTTGCAAGGTTAGGGTCGATGGTGGCACGAGAAGTGGTGGAGCTATGATTGAAGATGAGATGACGTTTCGAGGATGTGTTGATTCGACGTTTGAATCGTCGGCGGAGATTGTTGGAGAGCCTTCGAACATGCGCATGGTTTGGGTGCTCAGACCGGTCGGGCGATTGGTCTGGCCATTTGGCCCAGATGCACGTGAAGGCTGTAGATGATTTTTGTGCCTAGACCGGTAGGCCGACCGGTCTGCAAAGGGCTCCGACCGGTCGATTATGAGGCAGTGTGTGAATGTTTCTCCCTGGACTATTACTGTGCAATGTGCGACCGGTCAGCTGTGCGACTGGTCAGCTATGCGACCGGGTTTCTTGCGCAGCTTACAGTATTGCGCAAGGTGTTTCTAATTTTGAATTTTTGCTTATTTAAGGAGTTGTAATCCGACTTAGATTAGTATCCTAAGGTGTCTAAGGTTTCCTAATCGTATTAGGAAGAGGGGAGAGGTGTGTGTGAGAGAGAACTTGGGGTTTTCTCTGTTTTTCCTTGCTAGTAGGCTGTCAATCTTTGTAATCTTCTGATATTCATAGTGGATTGTTTTGTGTCGTGGTTTTTTTACCCGTTGAGGGGTTTTTCCACGTAAATTCAGAGTCTCTTGTAGTGAATGCTTGTATGTAAGTGTTTTCATCGTATTTACTCGTTTGATTTCGCATTGCTTCACGTGTTTCGGCATTCCGCTTCCACGGCCGGCTTTCCCAACAATTATTCTGACAAGGAATGATCATTTTGTCATTTTTACCTTAAAAGTCTTTCTTCATACTAAGTTCCACATGAAAGATTTTGGTCGTTTAAAATACTTTCTAGGCATTAAGGTAACTAGCTTACTTAAGGAATTTTCTAAAGTTAACGCAAGTATGCTCTTGACATCCTCAAAGATAGTGGTCACCTTGGAGCTCGACCTACCTCATTTTCCATAATGTTTAATGCTTCATGGACGTAGGCAATATTGTTGAATCACATAAATTCTCTATGCCTCTCATTTATTGGTTCTTTATTTGCTCATTTCTTTCATAGTTTTGTTCTATTTGCATTGACTATGCGAGATTTTTTCAAACAATTGAGCATAACCTAAGTTGAGAAGCTTTCTTTTTTATTGAAGATCAATGTTGGTACTCATTTGAAAGTTGTTTTGAACAATTGGACTAAGTTTGACCATATTTGTGGTGTCGGAGTCTAATAGATCCAATCATACATTGTGCGGTGTTGGTAAATGAAGGTTGTATAATTATAGTTGAACTGAAAAAGAAAAAAAGAAAAAAGAAAAAAATTGAGATGAAATATATACTTGTAAAGAGAAAAAAAACTAATCAGTCTTGGAAGATCTTTTTTTTTTTTTTTTTTTTTTTTTTGCATTAGTGTTCAATGTTATTCAATGTATCGGATAAACCCATTGCGAAAGATTTGTTGGATGAGTCATGCGACTTGTATGTAGGAGGAAAAGTCTACCCTGAATAATTTTTTTTGAAGACACCTTTACAAATTCAAAATGAATAACTTTCTCTACAAAAACATTTAAATGAATTTAATACCATAATCAAACATAAGAACATGGTTTTTTTTTTTTTTGCCTTGCTAGGCACTAGACTCATAAGATGGTTCTATCATGAATCTTAACGATGGCCCAAATTTTAACATGAAACCATTAATATCCCATGTTACCTACTAGGGAATTACATTAAAAATATGATTAAAACATCTTTTGATAATTTAATTATGACCAAAGAAATCAAACCTGAAGGAGGTATAAGTCCGGGTCCTTACTCATGAGACCCAAATTGCGTCCTGCCTAGGTAGAGGCTCTGGGGGCCCGCTGTGATGTATTTGTTTATCCATGTCGTCTATCCCTTTTCTCTTATCATTTTAGGGTATGATCCCACAAATGAGGCGGATATAAGGCTCAAGTAGACCACACCAAAAAGTAAGCTTGGGTTGCATTAAATGCAAGAGTCATCTATGGTGTGGTCCACTTATGCTGGGTAGGATGCAATCTGCGTCCCTGTGGTAGACCTATCGGCTTCAACATTGAGGTCATGGGAACCCATGTGGTGTGTGTGTGGGTGCAAGCGTGTGTGCGCAAAATAGGAAAAGAAAATGAAAAGATTGATAGCATACCTACTGTTATACTCTAATTCTGCCGATATGGGTAAAGAGCTAATCAAAAGGAGACACGTAAGTAAGTAGCCGTGAGATGCATGCAGCCATGACGGAGTTCCTAGTGATACAGTTGGCATTGGTCTGAAATGCCACGACATTAAGTGGAGCGAACGAACGTGGCCAGATCAAATAGCGGTTATCGTAAAAGAGTAAGAAAATGAGAAATTTAGAAGATGAATAGTGGGCGAGTGGTTAGTAGTAGAAGTATCTGGATGGGCGATTGAAGTTATAAAAGTAGAAGAAGAAGAACAGAGTAAAGGGTCCAGCACCAACCAAATCAATCTATCTTTCCAATTTATCAAAATCCTTTACATTTCATAGTGTAATCGATCCATTTTACATTCCAAGTACTTTGTAATTTTTAGAGTAAACGCTCCAGTATCTATCAAGTAAATATTACATTACCATTTCCAAGCTTATCCAGGTTATTTGTCTTGTTATTTACGTTTCTTAGCGTATTCAATTTCCTTTATTCTCTTTAGCCTTAATCGCACTGTTCAATTTCCATAGCATAATCTTTGAAATTGCATTCCATAGCAGTAAGTTTTACAATCAGTAAAATTTCATTAAAAAATTTTTTATTAGTGAAGAAAAAGCAAAGATCGCCCACACGGTCGATTGTAAATTCTTCTCTTTACTCCTTTAAATTTACGTTGAGAGAAATTCTTTCGCTCGAAATGTAAAGTTGCAACCCACTTTTTGGAGGACGAATCTCACCCTCCAAGCATTGCCTGATCACTTTTTATTAAGTAACTGAGCGAGTGGCTAGTTGGGCAACCGATCTTTATAAATCTCGATCATATATAGTCGATCACGATGCATCTGCCTTCCTTGGCACTCGGGATCATCGTTGTTCGGTTGGAATCAAGTCGCGAAAATTGGTTCTGGCACACCCGCACACACATCACATGCGCGGCCGACGAATAGCTTGGCAACACCTACTACCACATATTTCTGAGATCTGGACCATTCAACTCGTGGAGATCACTGTCAACCCGTGGTACCACAAGTAGAGAGCCAAGACCACACAAATAGAATCCTACCATGGGGCTACCTTGATGTTGTATATCCATGCTGTCCATCCACTTTTCTAGCTCACTTTAGGGCCCACCGTAATGTTTATTTGCCATCCAACCTGTTTATATGATCACCACAAACCTGGATTAAGAGAAAACATAGATATCAGCTCGATTCAAAAGCTTTTGTGGCCCACAAAAAGCTTTTAATGGTAAATTACCTCTGTTTCCTCTGGTGTGAGCCACCAGAGATTTGGATCTGCTTTATTTTGAGCTTTGCTCCTAAAAATGAACTAAAAAAACAGATGGACAATATGGATGTATAGCAGAAACATCAAGGTAGCCCCTATGGTCAGGGCCTCACCTACCAACCTATTACTCTGACCTCACCAAATCCGCAATGCTCGTCAAGTGCCCACATGCGTTGGAGAAAACGGAATGCGCCGGAAACGGATTGTATGGGATCCCCACTTCGATCAAGCAAGGTACGACAGATTGCGGTCCCACCATGATGTTTATGTTTATCTACGTCGTCAATCCTTTCTCTTAGATCATATTAAGATGTGGGCCAAAAAAGAGGCAGATACCATACCAGCGGAAAATCTTGCATCTATGGGATGTGGTTTGTGTCCTCCAGTCAAAAGTGTCCATACTGATATGTGGAGGGGCCCACCGTGATGTATTTGCTTATCCATGCCATCCATCCCTTTTGTAAGATCATTTTAAGGTATGAGACTAAAAATGAGGCAGATCCAACGCTGGAGTGTACTACACCAAAATAATCTCGCATTTAATGCAACCCAACAAAGAGATACAGTGTGCTCCTCCCCACATAAGCAAGGACCGTCGCAAACTTTTAACGCTACTTGCATTTTACCCAACTCAAGCTTATTATTTGGTGTGGTCTAATTAACTTGGATTTGCCTATTTATGGGACATACCTTAATATGATTGACAAAAGGATTGAACGTATGGCCCACAAAGATCTAGTGAGACCTTGCCAGGTATGAGCAGGGTCGGAGTTCGGACGCAATCCGCTACTGAAGGCTTTTGAGTTCATAGCGGGTCCCACCAGGTGAATGGTCTAGATTGTGCACACTCTTACACTGCAATGAAGGGAACACCTGTTACGTCAATCATCGCAGATGTGGTTTGGCCCACCGCGACGTCGACCGGTCGAAACCTAAGCAATGCTCGGTCAATAAGTGGGCCGCGCTAGGACGTTGAGTATTGATCATCGGTCATCTATTTTCCTAACTCTACATTTCTTATAACGACCATGAGGTCCGCCTTATGTTGGACCTCCCTGATCCGACACACGTGTGCACAGTCGCTTCTTCAATCGCGCGCGAATTGTCCAGTTCGTAGTTCGGACCACAGCTTCCCTCCATTTCCCTTCCATCTCTGTAGAAACCTGCAAAAACCCTAACAAAAAATGTCGAAGAATCGAAATCTCCTTATTTCTACCCTTAGATCTATCTACATAAGAAAATCACCTCCAAACCATCTTTCCTCTTTTGGTTCCCATCCAAAACCCCAGATTTCTAGGGCTTTATCGCTCCCTTCCCATCCTTCCACTGAACCTAGGGGTGTGGATCTCGTCTCGTCGGATTCTAGATTTTCCAGCAGGAAATTCTGCTCGAAATCGGTTAAGGAAGATGTAGACAGATGCTGGAATTGCGGCAAGGCACCGCCTGCTGCATTAGTGCCGTTCCTCTCCTGCGGGTTGTGTGGAAGCGTTCAGCCGGCTGATCGATCCGTGGACTATTTCCAGATCTTTGGGCTGTGAGTTCTCTTAAAATATTCGATGGATTTGTTTGCTATTTTGCATTTTCGGACTAGGAATCGTGTGGCGATGGGAGTAAATGCACTAGGGCGTGAATGGTGTTGAGAAGTGGGTCCCTGGCTCAAGGATCCAACCGTTTATCTGATGGGACCTTCAGGGGACCAGGGATTCCCCAAAAATCTTCCAGATTGCAAGATTACAGCCTTTCAACCTTTTCTGGACTGTCACTGTTATCTTTTTCTGGAACCGCCTATTTGCAGTCCACTGATCAAAAGGACATGGTCATCCAATCTGGGAGAGATTTGGTGCATACTCCATCCTCGATGGGGCCATTTGATAAACGGTCTTGACTATGGAATTGTGGACCTCAGCAAACTGCATGCCTCTCCGTGGCCCAGGAACCAAATTCCCCCTTCCAAATTTTTATGGTGGATGATAAGGTTTGCAGAAATATTTCAATGTTCTGATTTATTGTAATACGCATTATAGGAGGAGGAGAGAGGAGGGAGGTCAGTGTACAAATGCAACTGAATATAGTACAATACAATTTGATCATGAGATCCATCCCAAGAATCCCCATTTGCAATAACATAAAGGGTGGATATCATACCTGCACGCGATGTGCACAAAAAGGATGTCTGTGATGCCAATCTTCTAAACCAAGGAGTCTCTCCTTGATCTATCCTAGTACCGGAGAATCGAGATAGCCCAACGTCTAAGCCTTTGATAGGTGTTGAGGAAGACGTATACCATCCACACAAGTGGACCACACGCGAGGACAATCAAAGGGGATTGAGTGGATCTCTACTCTCTCACAGGCTTTCTCTTTTTCCTCATACTCATACATTGTGATGTCCAAGGGCTAGCTCTCCTTCTCCTCTAGGATAGGATAATATAAATAAAGAGGGGGTTACGGTCTCTGGGGTGCACCTAGTATGGTGCTCCGCCACCCTATGGACTTCGGTGTAACCTACTGTGAAGGAAGCCCATCATTTCGCCTCATCTATGCATGTACTCATGATGTCCCATGCCAATTAAAAGTGAACCATCAGATTTGGGCCATCGGGTTATCATCAAGTGCGTTTAAAACAATTTTAACGGTTAAAACAAAACTTTAACTGTTAAAAACTTTTGAAAATCTGATTAAAACAACCAGAGTGCTAGGACTAGCGGAAAAACCACTTGATGAGTCCCTGATTTATCCAGTCAAAGCTATAAACATTTTCCTAGGCAAACCAATGGATTCCTTGTTGGCTCTTGTAAGATTCAACGACTCTTGATGGAAGTATCCAGCTACGTCCACTTTATTGGCCCCTGCATGGACCTCGTAGGAAGAGCTAAAGCCGACCAATCATGATCAGTGACCCTTACACGTCCTTCGATATAAGGATCAAACCATCTTTCATGCATCATCAAGTCCCGATCTCACGATCACAGTTCAAGCTAGTACGCCCCTAGATTGTTGAGTTGATCTCGATCCACCAATGTGAGTGGCCAAAGGTCCGAATCTAGATAATTTATTCATGGCACACTCACACTTTTGTACAGGGTAAGGGCAATGCATAAACCGACACAGAGTTGGCTCCCGATGGTGGAGACCATCCATCCTAATCCAAGTCAGTCCCCTTATACAAGATAATCGTACATCTCATGAACTGATGTCCGCAGGTGTGTCCCAAGCACATGTGACAGTTATGGTCTAACAAGGTACTGAGATCTATGGACCACGACTCTCCAAAGTCAATGAGCGTCATGTTGAATCTCAAGTTCAAGGACTACCAGAGGAATCACTCCTCAACAAACCCACCCAATGAATGAGAGCAACACTAAATTTGTCTAAGGCATATCACTTGTCCAATCTAGGACCCATGGTCACCATAATCAACGGCTGAGATCCGCTCAATTACAACCACGTGGCTAGTGGATAAGGGCGCATATGGTTTTCTAGGGCACTAACTCCAACAAGAGGGAGGGAGGCAAATGATGTACAATGCTAGACTAAACCAAGCATTACTTTGACAATAGTCCTGGCAACAGGTGGGCTTGAGGGTTGGTTCAAGCCCTGGTTTTGAACTAGTCAGGCTAGTCTTATTCAAAATGTGATTTTGCTTGGCCTAATGGGTCAACCCTAATTTAATGTCACACAAACTATTCTATTTGCAACAACAGAAATGACCATGGTAGTGGAAACAAGCAAGAAAAGAAAAAAGGTTGCTAATTTTTATTAGAAGAAAAGGAAATAAAAAACCTAAGCACAGGAGGAAGAGAGACGACACTTCCCAAACTACAAATATGTACTTAATCTCAGACCTTAAAGATGCTAAAAACAAAAAAAAACATAAGACCAACCATGATTGCCCATAGTAATATAAATATTTTCTCTATATAGTTTTTCTGTTTAACACCCACACCCTCACACCCACACACACCACATGGGTAGTTAAACCCATGAACTCAGTGTTGAAACCCATAGGGTCTACCACTGAGCCATGAGTAGGGACCCTTGAAGGATATGGAAAAAGGAAGTAGCCTCCTAAAGGATATGGGAAAAGGAGACGTATGAGTTTGCACATAAATCATGAAATTCCTCAATGTAGTTTGCAACCTTCCAAGCAAATGGATGTTGCTCAATCGCCCAATAATTTGTCATTTTTTCGTGGGTTTGGAATTCCAAGATAGGCACTGCCTCTGATCCGTGAAAAACTGAAAATCCCCTGATTTCGGCCGATTTGGGATTTCCAAGCAAACCACCATCCATCGGACTCCTAGCTTAGATTCTCTCCACCCACGATTGGACACTGCTAGCCAATCCTACCCAACCATTTGCTTAGACATGCCTCTGATTTTTTTTTATTCGCCATGCATCAATCTATGATAAACTCACAATCCTTTTCAATTAATTCCAACGTGCTGCATTACTTTCCCCAAAAGTTTTTTTTTAAATTTTTTTTATCTAATTTCTTTCTAATCATAGGGATAAAAAGCATTCCCTTACCATTGACAAAAATCGAGGTGCCACCCACAGTTTTCAAGATTCCATTGGCCTTGATAGACCGTACCCTTGAGCTCTTCAAGCCATCGAAACACACGTGAGAATAATATAGAAGTAGGGAAATATGGAACAAAAGACAAGCTTTAGAGATAAAAAGGTATAGTAGAAAAAGACTCATGCTTGTTGCATTTCTCCACAAGGAGACGAATTAGTAGTCTCACCGCCCCCCCCCCCCCCCCCCCCCCCCCCCCCCCCCCCCCCCCCCTCTCTCTCTCTCAATTGTAGAGTCCGCCTGTATTTTTCCCCCCTTTTTTTAAGGGCCACTTTGATGCATGGAATGATCTAACCTAATACGATGCCATGAATTTAAAAGACAGAGTAACTAGAGCAATGGAACGACAAAATAAAGCTAATTTCCCATAAATTCAGAAATTTTAGATTCATGACATGTCCAAATTCAAGCCTACGACAGTCCCGCAATTTGAATCTCATAAATTACTAATTAACTGGGACCTATGGGAGATAAAACCCTTATCTCAGCATAGGGTTAAATCTGAATTCAATGGAAATCATGCGTCTTACAAGAGTTTTGACGTGGTTGTTTAAAGGCTAGGGAATGTGAGAAAAGTGTTTAGGGTATCTAGGCTTAGAGGAATTAGGGTTTTGAACAATAGGGTTAAGATTTTGGGAGGTTTTGAGTTAAGATTTCAGATTTTGGGTTTAAGAGATTTATGATTTAGGGTTTCTAGAATTAGGAATATGGGTTTCAGGTTATGAGAATTAGAGATCTATGATTTAGCCAAGGGATTTTTAGATTTTGGAGATTTGGGTTTGAAAAAGTTATGGATTTTGGAATTTGAGAATTTTAGGGTTAGGGTTTTGATAATCAAGGGGTGGAGAATTAGGATTTTGAAAATTAGAGTTTGTGTATTAGGGTTTAGTTGGGTAGGGATTTGGATGGGTTAAGGTTTGATTGAATGTGGGTTCTAGGGAGACAAAAGAAAATTCAAAGAAGAGAGATTGGGGAAAGTAGAGAGAGAAAACAGAAGAGAAAGAAGATAATGCCTTGATGAGAAGAGAGAAAAGTAGAAAAGATAACTAGGGAATTGCTCATCATGGCTTCGTACAACCAATCTAATCACAAGATGAAATTTTACTTAATCTCAAAGCAAAATGAGAGAAATCTCTTTTATCTTTAAAAAAAAGAGAGAGAAATCTCTTTCATTCATAACATGCATAATGGTTAGGGTGGGGATGTCCAAACCCTTTATAGTATAAAAAAAGACCGTTTACAAAAATGTGCTCTCAGATAAGATTCTCAACATAAAAAGCATTTAATGAATTAAAAATTGTTCCTAACTCCTTAATCTCAACACAAATATGAGCTATACAGAAAATAACGAAACATGTAAACAAACTAAACAACTAAACTATTTTGTGGCCCATGGGGGTCCACGATCAAGATGTCCAATGATGATGATCCAATGGTCCGATCATCATGCCCTCTCGATCTAACGGTCCGATGTGTCTATCAAGCTCCTATACGCAGCTCACATGAATCTTCCTAGTGTGGGGTCTTCAAAGATGGACGAACATGCACATGGGGTCTTCAACATGGCTAGGAATGTGAATTGGGCCAAGTGGGCCTCATGTAATGGTTGTCTAGCCATAAGGAGACTGGCTCAACCCTCATTTGGTATGTTGCTCGGATGTCCTCATCACACTTCTAGGGACTTTTTTTTTTCCAACCTCGAGACAACCTCTTTTGTGTTAGTTAAATACCATGTAGTTTTGTTTCATATGCTTGGTTTAGCTATAGACCTATCAACTAGATAAAAAAATAGTCCAGGTCCAAATAGGATTGTTACTCAATAGAGGAAATAACTCGAATCATGCTGCTTTCTCCCATATTAAATAAAGAAAGATAATTAAAAAGACTGTTCAAGGCTTCAAGCATATGAACTTTTGGGAACATACTATTTGGACTAGACTTTGTTCCACATATGGGGCCCACCAGATCTAAACCATACTCTGACCTTCTGATTGGGACTATGGGTCTCAAAAGGTGGTCAGAATTGCCGATCGACAAATTTGAAAATTTATTTCTTAGTGATGTAGGCCTTGGGCCATTCTGACCCTATTATGATGTCAGATTTGTTCTTGTGTTAGTCCGACTTTGTGATTTGCGTGGATTAGAACTGACTGCCAAATGGGAGGAGTTGGCAAACTAGGCCATTTGAAGACTACCAAATGGGACGTCAAAAAGACATAGGGATAGTTGTACGTACAATACAACTCCGTCCCTTCCGCATTTCTATCAAGTGTGTCAATAAGGGATCGGGGAATTGGGATTGGGAATCTCAATTTCCACTTGAGGTGTGATTATTGTGTTTGGGGCTGCTGGACATTGGAATATGGATTGGATATTCAAATGCCTAACATTGCAATACCCAAAATTAGGAAAGCACAATGCCCCATGATGGTTAGGATCATCCAATCGAAATGATTCTTTTGAGATGAGATGGGCAAGCAAGGGGTGGTACTACATGGAGTGTCTAAATCAATGATGAAATCTTTGGTAGTGTGGCAAATATGGGCAGTCCATGTACTTGCCCGCTGAGAGGGATGTGCAATCAAAGATGGGGCCTAGTGATTGGACTGATTTTAGAATATTGATTGTCCATTTCCCTAGGTATTGATTTGATACTTAGGATCATCAAACCAAGATGTTATAGATCGATGATTGGACCATTTGTAGTACTATCAATATGGGCTGTCCATTTCTATAGGCACTGATTGGAAGATTAGGGTCCAATCAAATAGATCTTTTGAGAGGGATGGGGAAATTGGAATTGGGAATCCTCTCAATTTCAGGTGTGACTTTTCGCATTTAGGGCTGCTAGATGTTGGAATACCTGGATATTCAAATGCTTGATGAACGTTATATACCCCAATATTAGGGAATGACAATGCCAAAAAAAAAAAAAAAAAACCTGATTTCCTACTAGGTCGCCCTTGAGATGGTGAGCAATCAAAGGTGGGAAACATGTGATGGTTAGGATCATCCACCTGAAATGATTTTTATTTATTTATTTTATAGGAATGGGCAAGCAAGGACTGGACCAACACGATGAAGTGTCTAAATCAATGATGAAATCTTTTATAGTATGGTAAATATGGGCCGTCCATTTACTTACCCACTGAGTGGGATGGACAATCAAAGATGCGGCCCACATGATGTATGGTCTAGATCACTGATTGGATTGATTGTAATATATAATAAAATGGACTGTTCATTTCCTTAGGCATTGATTGGACTGGTTAGGATCATCTAACCAAAGTCATCTTAAAAAGGGGTGGGCAATCAATGGTGGAAACCACATAAAGGATGGTATAGATCAATGATTTGACCATTTGTAAATTTTAGTACTATCAATATGGGTTGCCCATTTTGCTAGTCACTGATTGGAAGATTACGGTCCTCCGACCAAAGTGATCTCTTGAGAGGGATGGGAAATCAAGGATGGTCTAGATCAATGATTCGACCATTTGTAACTTTGTAGGATAATCAATATGGACTACCCATTTTCTTAGGCATTGAATGGATGGTTAGGACCATTAAGGAAAATTCATTTTTTCCTAGGGATGGGCAATCAAGGATGGGACCCACATCATGGATGGTCTAGCTCAATGAGCAGACCATTTGCAGTATGATCAATATGATGATCCATTTTCCTTAACTATTGATGGTTAAGCTCATCTGATAAAAGTGGTCTTATGATAGTGATGAACAAGGGTAGGACCACATGATGGATGGTATGGATCAATGATCAAACCTTTTGGAGTATGATCAAGGCGGACCATGCATTTCCCAAACCATTGAATGAATTATTAGGATTCTTCGATAGAAGTAATTTTCTTTCTTTTGTAATAATGGGCAATTAAGGGTGGGATTGATTGTCTAGATTAATGGTTGGACCTTCTGAAAGGGTGGGCAATTAAGGGGGATCACCCAACAATAGTTATTTTTTAAGATGGATGGGCAATAAGGGTGGACACACACGATGATTGGTCTAGATCAACAATTGGATCATTCTATAGTATGATCAATACTACAAGTGGTTTTCCTACTTACAATTGAACCAAATGCAGGGAGTACAAGTTTTGGGAATCACAATCACCTACTCCAAGTTGGTATCCTAAGTTCTTAACACAGTGATGATAGTTCCCAGCAGTTACAATAATTGGGCTTTGCAATACCTGGTTGTTGAAATATCTAGGTCATCCATTTGCCCCCAGTCCAAACTGGGTCCAAGGTAATTGATCTCAACTAGAAATTGATGCCAAATGGAAGTCACTGTTATAGTCAATGAACCTATTGCTTGTCAATCCATAGAGATATGTGGTGGTACAATGGCACCAATATTGTGCTTTTACTTAAGATAACGACAATCTACCTATATCTTTCAAAAAAGAAAAAAGAAAAAAAGACAGTCTACCTTTATGTGTTTTGTCATTTGTGCACTTGTGAAAATAGGTTTTAGGAGTCCTAATTGAACAGAACTTGGATAAAAAAATTGCACTAACATTATTGTGCAAAATGCATGGTGGAAGTGCAAATGTGGGAACCAAGAATTATAGTAGCTAGTGATCAAATGCTGGTTGTCAATAGAACTTACCCAAGTGCTAACATAAGTCATTGGTAGGGCCAGATGCCATAAAGTAATTATTGAAGAATGGAATTAAGATCTGATAATTTGATGAAGTGCCTTCTTACAAGGCATTGGTAATAGTGTGTACTATTAGTACTATGAACCAGATACATCTAGTCCTGTGATATTTGTTCAAATAAATGCTAGTATATTCTGTTTGTAGGGAGTATGATCCGGTGCCCTGCCTCTCATCCAAGCATTGTATTTCACATGTACCTGAAGCATCCTTCTTTTAGTCTTTCCTGGATGGGAATATTTCTGTGCCATACTAGTATAATCAGTAGAGGACTAGTCTATCATGACTGACTCCTCTTTTTTTTTTTATTTTTTCTTTTTTTTAACATACATTGATTTTGTTTTGTATTCGAATATGACAGGGAAAGGAGATATGTTGCATCAGATGAGGACCTTGAGAGCAAGTACAAAAATTGGCAAAAGAAACTACACCCTGATTTAGTTCATTCAAAGTCTGAGGTTTGAGCATGTACACTTCCAATCTTGAAAAATTTTGTACTTTTATTTTTGTTTTTTTGGTCTATTGAACCAATATATTTCTGCTTTGTATTTTTTTTTCTTGCCTATTGTTTAGGAAGAAAGGACATATGCTGCTGAACAATCTGCTCGGGTGATTGATGCATACCGCACACTCAGCAAACCATTATCAAGGGCATTGTATCTGGTAAGGCCCCTCTCTAGAGGCATTATACAATACTTGCACCAAAGGGTTGTAAAGTCCTTGGTTCTTCAGTTTGTACAAGTTGAGCCATGGTTGATTGATCTAAAATTGTTGATATGATAGCATTATCGTGGATAGCTCATGCACCAGAAATCCCCCAGACTGGAAGATTCTAGCTGTGTAATATGTGACCTTTTTCTTGGTTGATTGTGAATTGTTGCTTCTTTTTCTCTTTTAGACATCTGTTCATTGGCCACCTATTGAAGGGTTATAGGATTCTGCTAATCTAAGGGACTTTTGGTGCATGCACCATCCACACTTCACAGAGGGGCCCATAATATCAACTTTTTGGATTCATAATTCATTGAACCATGGGCATTTTATATCCACACTTGTTCAAACTGAAAACCGGATGGTACTATATAGCCTTTCAGCCTTGGCATTTTGTAATACCTCATTTTATTTATGGATTTCTAGTTGGCCTGAGCATTGTAGAGCACCCACTTATTGTTATGGTGTGGCGACCTAGGAGGTCTGACAACAGTGAAGGAAGGTTTGGGAATCATTTTCTTCCGGGGACATTGCAACGGTCCACCCCTGCGAAGAATGGTGTGGTGGAGGAGAGTTCGGAGAGGGCGGATTCTGCAGGGGGTGAAGAGGGTGGTGACTGGGAGATTTTTTTCTTTTGGGAAGGGAAGGGATAAGGGAAGAAGATGGGAAGGGAATAAGAGAAGATGGGTAGGAAAGAAAACTTGTCGGAGTTCCCGACTTTGTATGTTATTGGTTTCCCGGAGGGATGATTGCCAATTAATTTTTCAAGGTTTTTTAGAGAGTGGGTGTGGTCTTGCCTAGAGACAGATTCACGGCCATGTATCGGGGTTTTGCCTTTGTCTGCATGAGCTCCGAGGAGGAACTAGCTTGAGTGGTTATGATGCTTCATGGAGAAAGCTTCGGGGGGAAGAAGCTTTTGGTTCAGAGGGCGTGTTTTGGTCCTGGAGCTCAAAAACAGAGTGGGAGGATCGAACTAGTTTGAAATCAATCCAGGGACGAAAGGCAATGGGGAAGTTCAGTGAGGATTTAGGAGCAACAAAAGTGCATAGGTCTGTTGCTAAAGACATGGGAGGTAGTCCTTAATTGTATAGAGACATCGTTATAGGGAATCATGGAATGTCGACCATTGTGGAGGAGGACGCGAAGGTGGGTAGATGGGTTTTAATAGAAGCTTCTAATGGGGAGATGGTGGTTTGATTGAAAGAGGAGGTTATTGCTTAGTCCTGGGAATCCCTACTCCCATCGGTGGTTTCTTTATGTAAGGATGGTGCTATGATTACTCAAATTAGAACTTGGTTGGACGAGTGTTGCCGCTTCTCGCCAGAGATGTGCTCGATTAAGCCCATTGGCTACAAGGAGGTGTGGGCATGTTTCTGGCTAGAGGTACGTATGGATCTTCTGTCCATGGCAGAGGCAGTGCACAGGGATGGATTGGTGGTTTGTTTTTATAGATGAGAGAGTTTTCCCTCTTTCGGAAAGAGGTGGCTTGGTATCTGACCTGAGGGGGTGCTGCTGGAATTTGGTTCGTGATTTCTTTTTTTGTGAACGCCTCTTGCTTGGGAGAAGTTGTCGGCATCAACCCATCGATGTAAGCCGATGGAGAACTGGGGGTGGTGAGAGTTTGCGTCCGGTGAAAGGGGTTGGAAGAACTTGCCTCAGTCGTTGCGCTGGTTGGGGAGAGGAGTAACTATGAATGTCCAAAGGGTGATAGTAGGCGGATCTCCGCTCAGATGGGGATATGTTTGGAGCTCACGAGAAGTTGATGGGCCGTCGGGGAGCCATGGATGCCGATTGCGAGGTACTAACGGAGCATGGGTTGGGTCCTCTTCTGGAGTTTCGATCGATGAGAGGGACTCATGCAAGAGGGGGATTATAGGAGAGGTAGGTGAGGTCGTAGTGCCTCCAGGTGTGACGCGTGGCTCCTAGTGTTCCGAGGGAGCACAGTTTGGGTCGTGTGCTTCTTCGACCCTTGTAAAGGTGGTAGGTTCAAGCTCCGATCCAGGCTCGAGCCTTCCACGTGTGGAGAATGTCTCCTTGGCTCGAGACATGTGTTCGCTGGAGAGCGACTCTGCTATGTCGCCTTGTTCGCATGCTTTCGATTTTGAATTGAGCGGTCCTAATGGTGACATGTGGCATAATAATGATCTGTCTTATGAGGATGATTGTTCCTCCCTCGACACGTGTGGAAAGTGATTGGCCTCCCTTGCCTTTAATCGTTTCGTCCGGCACGTGTGTAGTCTAACTTATCCCTCTCATGCGCTGAGCAATTCGTCACATGCGATGTTTTTGAAGGCTTTAAATCTCGATTTCCGCCCCCTTTCTGCCATTTGAAAAGAGACTATTTAGGGGTCTTTATACGTTCTAAAGACCTACTTGAGGAGTCTTCTCTTGCGATTGTTGTTTAGGACAACGCCACAGTTCACTCAACTCTGGGTAGATCCGTAAAGGAGAGGAGGAGAGATCATAGTTGTCGTTGTTGAGGAAGCTTAGGAGTTGGAGGAAGGGGAATTGTTGCTAACTGATGAGGTTGCTGAAGGGGATATGCTTGAGGAAGCTCTCGTGGTCAACACCCTCTGCACTGAGAAGATGCATGCCGATGCAACCCTTGATGTGGTCTTGGAGAAGGTTACACTAGACTCAGAGCCAAACATGAAGTGTAGATCTATATTAGAAGAACATTTTCATTGGGCTTAGGATGTTCTAGAAAAAGTGGGGGGTATGGTGGGGATACCCTATGGTACTCGAGATGAAGATGTTCACGAGTTCTTCGAATTTGTCCAAGCCAAGGCCTCTCATCGTCAGAAGGATCTTCAAGCTTTTAAGCTAAAGAAATCTCCTAAGGGAATGAGGGAATTCTTAAGTTTGGAATGCTTCATTAATTATCATCTATGGACTACGGATAAAGAAATTGGAGGAAGGAGGGCGAGGTTGGGAAAAGGTGGTGATTCATGATAATATTGTCTTGGAACGTGCAGGGTCTAGGTTGCAGTGTGAAGAGGGCCCAAGTCCGTAAAGTCTACAATAAGTCAGAGTGCGATATCATCGCTGTTCAAGAATCCAAACTTCAATCAGTTAACAAAGGTACGCTTGACTTTATTTGGGGGATAAGAAACAAAGATTGGGTTGCTCTTGAGGCTGTGGGGGCAGCAGGAGGTATTATTATTGCTTGGAACTGATATCTAGCGAAAAGTTGATTCTTTTACTGGTCGGTTTTCTGTCTCTGTTCTGTTTCGTGATACGTCTTTTGGTTTCCAGTGGATATTCTTGTTTATTTATGGCCCTTGCTAGTGTGGTTTGCATGATTAGTTCTACGAAGAGCTTGACTTTGTTAGATTGAAGTGGGAGGCTTCCTGGTGTGTTGGTGGGGACTTTAATGTAGTTTGTTTCTCTTTCCAGAAGTCTAAAGGGGGAGGGTGACTCACAATATGGCGTGCTTCTCTGATTGGGTGGGCCGTCATGGGTTTGTGGATCTTTCAATAGGTGGGGCCATGTTTATGTGGACTAATGGTTAAGAAAACACAATCATGTCTCGGCTTGATAGGTTTCTGATGTTCGCGGAGTGGCTCGAAAACTTTTCCCTTTTTAATCGACATGGTCTTCCCAGAATTATGTCAGACCATTGGCCCATTGTGCTTGAGGTTAGTGAAGAGAATTGAGGCCTAAGTTTTTTTAGGTTTGAGAAGGCCTTGTTGGAGCTGGAAGGTTTTGACCAGTTGGTTGCAGACTAGTGGGCTTACTTTTCAATTGAGGGCTATGCTGGATTCAAATTGTGCAGAAAATTAAATATGCTGAAAAATAATCTTAAGTTTGCAGAGAAAGGAGGTTCTTGGTGCGAGGCAGGGAGATTTCTCAAGATGGCGGAAGCAATTCATGAAATTGATATGTTAGAAGAAGGGGGTGGTATTTTGGTTGAAGATAGAGATAAAATGGCTGATCTCTCTTTCAAATATGCTAGTCAGGTCAAGGAGGAGTGATGCAGGACAGCCCTAATTTGATGCATGCTCTTGAACACAATTATTCAGCGGAAATAAAAGCAATAATAATAATAAAATCTAGCATTAATCATCATAAACTAAGAAAATCATAAAGGAAACATGCAATGGAACGGGCCATCATCACAACCATGGAGTATGGAATTCAATTAATGCATAGGTTGGATCCGGCGAGGGATGGAACCTCCCGATCTTGCATGGTCTTAACCCAATCAATTAAGAGGAATCTCTAATCCAGGAAATCAGGAGATTTTGGATTAGGGATTTGAAATTCTGAAAACTTAGGGTTTTAGGATCAAAATCAGAATTTGGGGATTGAGGTTATCGAAACAAATAAATTAGAAAAGATAGAATTACCTGGAAGAAGGGTTAGAGGGGCACAAGAAGCAAACAGAAGAAAGAGGGATCAAGGAAGAGGAAGAATCATCACCATGAGAGAGAGAAGAGGAAGGAGGCAACCAAAGGGTTTGCTTTTCATTAATAATCAACTAATCAAAAAGGTTTAGGGCAACACCCTTATAAAATTCGGAATTAGCATAATTACCAAAATACCCCTACTAACAAAATTTCAAAAAAAAAAAAGACATTTGCATGAAAAAACGTGCGCATACTAACCCAAAACTCAAATAAGTAAAAAATGCATAAAATAAACTCAAATCTAGGATGTCCAATGGGCTCCAATGATGGTGTGATGAAAGTGGGCCACGACGAACCAACGGTCCGATCACATCATCATCATGATCCAATGGTCCGATCATCTCCTCCAAGCAACTCATACATGTCTTCCCAAGGTGGGGTCTTTTCTAATGTCTCGGACTACATGTGTAAGGTCTTCAATGCTCCTCAAGTCGTCACGAACGATCCAGGCCCTCCATCATCGAGCCATAAAGATACAAGTGCCACTCGCCTCCTACGCTGATAAACCCTAAAGGGCTTGATGTCCGCATCAAGGAGGAACTTAAATGGCACCAGAGATCCAGGGTAGTGTGGCTTAAAGAAGGGGATAAAAACACTCGGTTATTTCATAGTATTGCTAGTGCTCAGGCTTGTGTGAACATAATTTCTAGCTTGATTATTGACGGTTCTCATACTTTGGATAGAACAAGCTTTGCGACTCAATAGTCTTTTTCTATGAAAAGTTGTCGTCTGCTGACAAATGGGGGAGGCTGAAATTTGATAACCTTGATTTTCTTAAGATTTTCACTGATGAAGCTTCTTTGCTTGACCGTTTGATTTTGGAGGATGAGGTGAAAGTCGTAGTAGACTTCATGTGTGGGGACAAGGCCCTGGGCCCGGACGAGTTCCCTTTATTATTTTATCAGAGGTTTTGACATATTGTTAGAAAGGATGTCATGGATTTTATTGTTGAATTTTTTTGGCGGAGTTGCCTTTCTAGAGAGCTTGTTCTTCTTTTATAGCTCTTATTCCAAAGGTGGAAGGGGCGGAAGAGTTGAAAGATTTTTGGCCGATTAGCCTCATTGGAGGTCCTTAGAAGATTTTGGCCAAGATTCTAGCCTCACGATTGAAGGTTGTTTTCTTAAAAGTTATTTCGGATAATCAAGGTGCTTCTGTGGTGGGTAAACAGATTTTGGATAGTGCCATGGTGGCTCATGAATGCATTGATTCCAGGTATAGGAAAGAAAAAGCAGTCTTGTTTGTAAATTGGACATCGAAAAGGCCTACGATTACGTCAAATGGGATTTCTTAGACTACATGCTTTTCAGATTGAGTTGCGGACCGAAGTGGAGGGATTATTTGCAATTTGCGTATTTCACCATCTCGGTTAACAGGTCGCCTAAAGGGTACTTCAGGACCTCTAGAGGTCTCAAGCAGGGAGACCCACCACCCCCATACTTGTTTGTCGTTGTAGGCGATGCCTTAAGCATGATGCTTCAAAACGGTGTGGAGAATGGGTTGTTTAGTGCTTTTTTTGGTTTCAGATTCTGGTTCACAAATTAGTCACATTCAGTATGTAGACGACACCTTTTTTTTTGTGACACGGAGGTAAGTTTGGTTGATAATCTCAAGAAAATTACGGTGTGTTTTGAAGCTGTATCGGGTTTGAAGATAAATGTGGCCAAATTTGAAATGCTGAGATTGCATGTCTAGGTTGAGGATCTCATCCGTTATGCGAGTATTTTTGGTTGCAAGTTTGGATCTTTCTTGTCGACGTATCTTGGATTGTTGCTTTGCATTGAGAAGCCGGCCAAGCATCTTTGGGATAGGTGATAGAGCAGATCAAGAGAAAGTTATCCTCTTGGAAATGCCGATGCCTGTCCTTGGGAGGCTGCGTAACTTGTATTAAGACGGCCTTCTCTAACATGCCTGTGTACTTCATATCCTTATTCAAATGTTGTAAAGCAGTGTTGGAAAGATTAGAAAAGTTGAGAACAGAGTCAAGAGACTTTTTATGGAAGGGTGCTAGTGAAGGGAAGAAGTTCCATCTTCTAAGGTGGGATGAGGTGTGCATGCTGATAAAGGAGGGGGGAGCTGGCCTCAAGCTTTCAAGCAATATGAACACAACTCTTCTTGGGAAGTGGATTTGGAGGTTTGTTATTGAAGAGGGTGGAATGTGTAGGGATCTGGTTGCTTCTAAATATGGCGTTCAGGAAGGGGGATGGTTTTTTAAAGGCTCATCCATTTATAGAGCTTCTGTGGTTTGGAAAGCAGTTGCGGCGATTGAACATCTCGTTTGAAGGGGGATCTCCTTTGCACTTGGTAATGGGTGTCACATCAGATTTTGGGTTGATGTTTGATGTGGTGTTTGTGCGCTCCAAGTCTTATTTCCGAGAAATTGCGTGTCTTGCCCTAGATCGTTTCGTTCGGGTGGCGAATTGCTTCTCGTTTGATGGGAATTCAACAATTTGGATCCCTCCTTCCAGTTGAAATTTGTCTGACTTGGAGATCGTGGAGTTCGTGGAGTTCGTTGGTCTTCTGGACTTCTTGAAGAATGTCGAGCCTTTGATTCAAGGTGAGGATTCAATATTATGGTCGAGTCATAGTTCTGGGAAGTTCTCGGTCAAGTCGTTCTTCAATTTAATTATGGAGACGCAGTTTACTTGCTGACCGCCTCACCCTTTCGGTCAGTGGTTTTATGCTCGAACCCCCCTCGAGTGGTGGTTTTTGTTTGGCTGGTGGGTTGGAAGAGAATCCTCACAATTGATAATCTCCAAAGACTCTTCTTAGTGCTCTCCAATATCTTCGTGATGTGTATGGAGGATGGGGAATTGATCGATCACCTGTTCATTCATTGCAGTTTTGCTCGTAGAGTTTGGCATCATTTCCTCTTGTTGCTACATACCGATTTGGTGATGTGAAAGTCAGTGGAGGATCTTCTGTGGGCTTGGGCTGCAGGGTTGAGTTGGTAGATCTGGGAGAGCTATTTGGAGATTGGTTATTATGGCGGTTCTTTGGGCTATTTGGGGAGCTAGAAATGGGCGGTGCTTTAGGAATGTAAGCATGGAGTTGATGAGGAGAGGTCATTAGGAATTCCAAAGGTCTCATTGTGGATTGGGCTGCTTATGGCCGGCTATCTCTTTTTAGTCCTCTTTTGTTCGGGTTGTATTCTTTTCTCGCATTTTTTGAGCTTTTTAATAAAATGTTGTTATCTCTTTAAAAAAAAATGTAGACCACCTCCTTTCTATGCGATTAAAGATGCAACTTTCAACTGGATTTCCATATATGTCAGCCGTTTGTCCTCGTTGCACTGTGTTATAGAATAGCATATGGTTGATACTTAAAAAATGAGTCCAAATGGCATTGTATGGTTGGTATAAATGACATTTAATACTGTACACGAGCTGTATGACCTTGCATACAACCACGTGACTATGGCTTGCTGCATGGTTTGATATGTTAGTCTGGAAGTAGCAATCAGCTTATGGAAAGTGACCTTTGGCATCATCTAACTGAATGAATGGGCTCCAGCAGTCATAATCATGTTTCATTTAATATGGAAACTGTCAAATGTGTGGTCCATTTTGACAATCCATGTGGCATTTTGGCTGATGCATCATCGCTTGGATGGTTCAAAATCTGCATATCAGTGTAGCAAGAGCATGGTGTTTTCACACTATTCATGGTTTTGAGGTTTTATTATCTGTAGCCATTTGATAGAATAAATACAGGATTGCTGCTTTGTTTTTTTTTTTTTTTTTTTTTTTATAATAATTTCATATTGTTTATTTATTTTGCTCTGCTAAGAAAGAAAATGGTGAATGACACATCCCTTGTACAATTGGAAGTTGCCTACTGCATTGCTTGTTTCTTACCTTATAGCTTGTGGCAGTTGAAACTTGAAGGAGTACATGTGGATGAAGAAAAAACAGTTTCAGATCCTGAACTACTTGCTGAGGTAATTGGTAGAAGAATTCCTTGGATCTACTCTTCGTACTTTAGTTTATTTTGGTAACAGGCTAGCTTGTTAATCCTCTCAAGTCAGTCATTTTCAATATAACTTACATGTGTTTGGTTTAAGATAGACATGAGGTTGGGGGCACATAAGCCTCTGAAAACCCAAAAACCAGAGAGGTACATTACTACACCCTACTGGACTACTGGTAGGCAATTAAGCAAGACCTCTGCTTTTCTGGTTCTGTTCAACTACCTGCTGGTACTAGAATTATGTGGTTTTATCAGAAGATTTTGTTTTATAGTTATTAGTTAGTAGTAAATTATCGGAAAATGGGTTGCACCCATAGCTCTGCGGATAGTGCCTATTAAGTGTAACCTTGTCTAAGGTTAAATCGCAACTTCCCTACATTCCAATAGAGAAATAAATTAAAGCAATATAAGTATGATCGAAAAACTGCAGGAATGGTTGTCCAGCATCTGCAGTAAACAACTCAATTTTCTCAGAAAAATGGATTGACCCTGATGCAGGACAGCCCTAAATATGATGCATGCTCATGATCACAATTATCCAGCGGAAGTAAAAGCAGGAATAATAATGAAATCTAGCATTAATCATCATAAACTAAGAAAACCAGAAAGAAAACACGCAATGGAACGGGCCATCATCACAACTATGGAGTATAGGATTCAATTAGTGCCTAGGTTGGATCCGGCAAGGGATGGAACCTCCCGATCTTGCATGGCGTTACCCGATCGATCAATGATGATCACTAGTTCGAAGAACCAGGAGGTTTCTCGGATTAGGGATTTGAGAATTTGGGGGTTTAGGGTTTGGATCGATTCTCAAGGTTTAGATCGTGGGAATAGCAAAACAGAAGTTTAGAAGGATAACAATAGGAGATAAAATACCTGGAAGAATTTGGAGGGGCACCAGAAGAAATCAGAAGAAGAAGATCAAGGAGAGAGAAGAAGCACCATGAGAGAGAGAGAAGAGAGAAGCCACCAAAGAGGTTTGTCTTTTCATTCATAATCAACTAATCACGTTATTAGGGCTTAACCCACTTAAATAAGCAAGAAGAAAACATAAAAGTACCAAAATACCCCTAAAACATCTCTTAAAAAAAACAACTAAAAAAGCAGTTCGTACGTTGGTGGGGCGCCCCGTGACTAATTTGGCGGGGCCCCCGGCTAAGACAGAAACTGTCCAGCAAGGAAAACTGAAAATTTGCTGAATTTCGGGCGCCCGGTGCCAAATTTGGCCGGGCGCCCGACCACCTTCAGAAAAGCCTTTTTCTATTCTTTCAGTCGGGTCTTCTTCCATCCTACACACGTGTCTTCTATGTGCCAAATCACGTGCGTAGGGTCTTCAATGCTCCTCAATCATCGCCTAACCACAAGGATGGTACTTATGGGTGGCGCTTTCTTCGTTGGTACACTTGAAATGGTCTTGTGTCCTCATCAACTCCCCTTGGGTGAGAAAAACTCGACTCCGACGAGTTAAAACTCTTGTAGAGCTCTAGTAAGTCTGGATCAACACACTGCACTTCCGCTTCAGTCAACCACGTAGATTCAGAAGGTGGTTTGTTCCTCCATTTGACAAGATACCTCTGGAAACCTCCATCTCGCATGGAAACTATCTCATCATCCAAGATCTCTTCAATTTCTTCTTTATGGACAATAGGTGGAGGGAGGGGTGGAAGGGGTTGTGAAGCAAAATCAAAGTAGGGCCATGAATGAAATGATGGATCAATGGTAGGGTCAGGGGAACGGACTAGATCTTCTACATTGAAAGTCGGGTTAATGCCCATTTCAGGTGGAAGGTCAATCCGATACGCATTGGACCCAATTTTCTGCACTATCTTGAATGGCCCAGCATTTCGTGCTTGTAATTTCTTAGCGGATCCCTGTGAGAACCGCTCTGGCCTTACTCGCACCATTACATAGTCTCCTTCTTGAAAATCTTGCAGTTTACGATGAGAGTCAGTTGAAATTTTATAATTATCATTACTCTTACTTATCCGCTGTCTAATATGTGTATGCAATTCATGGATATGTCGTGCAAATGCATCGACTGACTCAGAAGACCTTTGGGTGACAGACATGGGTAAGAGATCTATTGGCATTCTAGGTTTATACCCACTAACAACCTCAAATGGACTCATTCCTGTAGATCGATTGACTGACCTATTATAAGCAAATTCAGCAGTTGGTAAAATTAGGTCCCAAGTCTTAACATGATCACCCATTAGACAACGTAGAAGATTTCCAAGACTACGGTTTACCACTTCAATTTGACTGTCTGTTTGTGGGTGGTAAGCAGTAGAGAATTGCAAACGAGTTCCCATAATGTGCCACAGTGTCTTCCAAAAATAGCTAGTGAATCGAACATCCCGATCAGACACTATGGTTTTAGGTAACCCATGGAGACGTACCGCACCATAAAAAAAGATACGAGCAACATGAGACGCATCTGACGTTTTCAAACATGGGAGGAAATGTGCCATTTTAGAGAAACGGTCCACCACGACAAAAATGGAATCGTGCTTTTTGATTGTCTTGGGAAGCCCAAGCACGAAGTCCATACTAATGTCCTGCCACGGAGCATGGGGCACTGGCAATGGCGTATACAGCCCGGTACTTTGCTTTCTCTGCTTTGCCAGTTGACATGTACGACACTGCCCTAAAACTTTGGCTACATCTCGCTTGAGACTTGGCCAATAAAAACGATCTTCCACAAGGGCAATGGTCTTATCACGACCAAAATGGCCAGCTATCCCTCCTGAATGAAGCTCTCATATGAGGAATTCACGAAGGGACATACGGGGAATGCAAAGTCTGTCTCCCTTGAAAAGGAAGCCATTTTTAAGAACATATTCGCCCATAATGCGCTGGTCACTAGAGAGCGACGCGTAAGTACCCCCAAAATCAGGACATGTGAGGTATTCATCTTTCAGTTGCTCAAACCCGACTACCTCTAAACTCAAGGAGTTGAGCAACGCCACTCTTCTACTAAGGGCATCCGCTGGTTTGTTTTCAACCCCGGCCTTATGTTTCAACACAAACGAATATTCCTGAAGAAACGCTACCCACTTGGCATGCTTTGGGTTGAGTTTCTTCTGAGAATGCAAATATCTCAAAGCCTCATGGTCAGAAAACAAAACGAATTCCTGCGGTAGGAGATAATGTCGCCAATGTCTCAGGGATTGCACTACCGCATAAAATTCTTTGTCGTATGTGGAGTATTTTTGTTTTGCCTCATTCAGCTTCTCACTGAAATAGGCCACTGGGTGTCCTTCTTGACTCAACACTCCACCTATACCGACACTAGACGCATCACACGCTACTTCAAAGACTTTAGAAAAGTCAGGTAGGCGCATGACAGGAGCTTCTACCATTTTGCTCTTAATCTCTTTAAAAGCCTTGACTGCGGCTTTAGACCACACAAATTCTCCCTTTTTCATGCATTCTATAATGGGAGCCATGTTCGTGCTAAAACTCATAATGAATCGACGATAGAAGCTTGCTAGGCCGTGAAAGCTTCGCACCTCATGAATGTTCCTCGGTTCTGGCCACTCAACTGTGGCCCTGACCTTTTCAGGATCTGCACGCATCCCTTCAGATGACACTATGAATCCTAAGAACACAACTTGGCTAGACATGAATGCGCATTTCTTAAGATTAACGTACAACTTTTCTTTGCTAAGGACGCTACAAACCTTCTTTAAATGTTCAAGGTGTGAGTTCGTAGTGGTACTGTAAATAAGGATGTCATCAAAGTACACCACTAGGAACTTTTCCATGAACGGCCTCAAAGCTTGTGTCATCACCCGCATGAATGTACTGGGTGCATTAGTCAAGCTGAAGGGCATGACCAACCACTCATACAACCCATCTTTTGTTTTAAACGCAGTTTTCCATTCATCCCCTGGGCATATACGGATTTGGTGATATCCACTCTTGAGGTCTATCTTAGAGAATATAGTGGACCTCGCCATCATGTCAAGCATATCATCAAGTCTAGGTATGGGAAACCTATACTTGACAGTAATTTTGTTTATGGCACGGCTGTCCACACACATGCGCCACGTGCCATCTTTCTTTGGCGTCAATAATGCAGGCACGGCACACGGGCTCATACTCTCTTGGATGAAACCCTTTTGCAGAAGCTCATCAACTTGCCTCTTCAATTCTGCATGTTCTGCAGGGTTCATCCTGTAGTGAGGAAGGTTCGGTAGAGTAGACCCTGGGACAAGATCAATGGCATGTTGTATGTCCCTCATAGGTGGCAACTCATTCGGTAAATCTTCAGGAAATACATCACTGTATTCCTTCAGGACCGAAGTCACCTCACGGGGTAACTCTAATGGAACCTCAGGTGTAATCTCTCTAGCCACAAGGGCATACACCATAGAATCCTCCTTAGTCTCCTTTTCAAACTCTCTTGCATTGATTATATGTAGAGACTTAGGCTTGGATTTCCCCCCTCCTTTAGGCTCACTTGCCTTCTCATCCTTTTTGTTCCCTAGTGTGCTCTCAGGTGGCATGGGGTTAAGTTTGATTTTTTTACCGTTATGCATGAAGGTACACGCATTGGAACGGCCAAAGATCGTGACATCATTATCGAATAGCCACGGTTTACCTAGGATAACATGTCCCACATCCATAGGTAAGACATCACACCACAGGGACTCCTTGTATGACCCAAACTCGATGGGGACTAGACATTGATGGGTGACAGGTAGGGATGTCTTGTCAACCCAAGAGACTTTATATGGGTCTGGATGAGGCGTGGGTTTCAGTTTCAATCGCTCTAAGGTGTTAGTGGAAATCACATTCTGACAACTTCCACTGTCCACTATCACCTTACAATTCTTTTCACCACACTTGGCAATAGTGTAGAAGATAGTGCTTCGACGCCAGTCAGCACTACTCCTAGACTGCGATAGCACACGCCTGACTACTGCAAGCGTTGCTTCCCCATCTAACTCTTCATCATCAGTAAGTCCTCCTTCAGGGTGATACTCTTCAACTTCATAATCACCCTGGTCATCTCCACTCTCTTGGGACTCGCTTATAACTAAGGCTTTCCCACGGCTCTTTGTAGGACACTGATTAGATATGTGGCCCAGATTGCCACACTCGTAGCATCTCACTTGGCTACCTCCACTAGGACCTGCACCAAGAACCCCTTTGCCCTTGTCCTCCCTAGGCCTAGGCGGAATGGTCGCCTGTGCCCTAGGTTGACTGCCAACAGTAGGTCTAGTCCCCTGGGAACTAGATCTAGCACTGGAGTCTCGGGACTCAAAACGACGGACGACAGGAGTCTTTAGATACTGCTTTAACTCCTGCACGACTTGATATGCTTCATCCAAGTCCGTTAAGGGTCGAGTCATAAGCTCGCACCGAAGATCTGCACGAAGGCCCGTCTTGAAACGCGAGAGCGTTACTAGCGGGTCTTCTTGGATATCACATCGCATCACATATTCTTCAAATTTAGCGATGTAGTCAGCGGCAGACATTGATCCTTGGCGTAGAGATTGCCATTGGTCAAGGAGCTTCTGACGATATGAGAGAGGAAGGTACTTCTCCTTCAACTTCTCTTTCATCTCATACCAATGCGTGATAGGGGCTCTACCAACTCTTTCTATCCTACTCTCAGTGTTGGTTCAAAAGAGCTTGGCTTGACCCACAAGCTTCATCTTAGCAAACCGCATTTGACGGTTTTCTGACATGCCATACCACTCAAAGTAGTGGTCCATGTCAGCAACCCAGTCAAGGAATGCCTTGGGGTCTAAGCTCCCATCAAAACTCGGGGCCTCGACTCTAACACTCTTCATCGCACGCTCATCTGGATCATAGCAGTCTTGATGATCATATGTGGCTCGTGCCTCTCGTACAACACCACGACCGTTATCACGATCTCTATCTTCATTGCCCCCATGTGTGGCAGCGCGTTCCTCTACGATTCCTCCCACTTGGGAGTGCGCATCATCCCCAACAGTGGGGTTTTCCCTTTGGGACGCCTCTAGTTGCTCGACCTTGGTCCTGGTAGTGGTGATCTGGTTCTCAAGGCGGGCAAAATCACGCTTGTGACTTGCCTCTAGAGCGGTTATCTTTTGAATCAATTGAGCAAGTTGCTCAGATAACTGCTCGTTACTCATGGTAGGCTGAAGTCCGAAACCGCTACCTCTCCTAGTGGGTATACAAATAAGACTTGAATCAAAACTCTACCCAACTAGACACTAGGTGTTTTGACTCACAAGATGAATGCGATGAATGCAAAATTAATATGAACTGACACAATTAAACTAAAACAGAAAACGACTCAAATCTAGAAAATTTCCAAATTAGGAAACTTTCTAAAATTGGAAAGTTTCTAAAATCGGAAACTTTCTAAATCTGGAACTTTCCTAAAACAAACCTAAAAATCAAAACCCTAATTTGATAATTCGATCTAGACACAAACCATGCAAGCCTATTCTCTGATACCAAATTTGATGCAGGACAACCCTAAATATGATGCATGCTCATGATCACAGTTATCCAGCGGAAGTAAAAGCAATAATAATAATGAAATCAAGCATTAGTCATCATAAACTAAGAAAACCAGAAAGAAAACATGCAATGGAACGGGCCATCATCACAACCATGGAGTATAGGATTCAATTAGTGCCTAGGTTGGATCCGGCGAGGGATGGAACCTCCCGATCTTGCATGGCGTTACCCAATCGATCAATGATGATCACTAGTCCGAAGAACCAGGAGGTTTCTCGGATTAGGGATTTGAGAATTTGGGGGTTTAGGGTTTGGATCGATTCTCAAGGTTTAGATCGTAGGGAATAGCAAAACAGAAGTTTAGAAGGATAACAATAGGAGATAAAATACCTGGAAGAATTTGGAGGGGCACCAGAAGAAATCAGAAGAAGAAGATCAAGGAGAGAGAAGAAGCACCATGAGAGAGAGAGAAGAGAGAAGCCACCAAAGAGGTTTGTCTTTTCATTCATAATCAACTAATCACGTTATTAGGGCTTAACCCACTTAAATAAGCAAGAAGAAAACATAAAAGTACCAAAATACCCCTAAAACATCTCTAAAAAAAAAACAACTAAAAAAGCAGTTCGTACGTTGGTGGGGCGCCCCGTGACTAATTTGGCGGGGCCCCCGGCTAAGACAGAAACTGTCCAGCAAGGAAAACTGAAAATTTGTTGAATTTCGGGCGCTCGGTGCCAAATTTGGCCGGGCGACCGACCACCTTCAGAAAAGCCTTTTTCTATTCTTTCAGTCGGGTCTTCTTCCATCCTACACACGTGTCTTCTATGTGCCAAATCACGTGCGTAGGGTCTTCAATGCTCCTCAATCATCGCCTAACCACAAGGATGGTACTTGTGGGCGGCGCTTTCTTCGTTGGTACACTTGAAATGGTCTTGTGTCCTCATCAGACCCCTTTTGGAGTAATTCTAAATGTGGCTTTTGTTTTTTGGACAGATTATGGAGATCAGAGAAGCTGTGGAAGATGCTAATGACTCTGAGTCACTGAAACAGATCCAGTCTCAGGTAAGCAGACTATCAATCTGTGTATTTTCTCTTTTTTTTGCGATTCAGGCTATTGCTTTTAATTACCTTGTTCGCACTTGGCATCTGTGAAGATAGACGGGAACTGGGACATCCAGTCTAAAGCATTGCATCTAACCATCATGTGTTTGGTTTTAATCTTAGATACAATTGAAGCTGGTAAACTGGTCTGATTCCTTTGGGACCGCCTTCAAGAACCGGGAATTCGATCATGCCGTGACAGTAATCCAGAGAATGACATATTATGAGCGTGCACTCGAAGAGATTGTGAAGAAGATCTGATGTAGGTTTTTATTTATTTATTTATTTATTTATTTTTTTTGAGAGAGGTATTTATTTTAATGAACTCTGTTACTAACTATTTTACTCTCTGATGTAGGTATTTATTTTAATGAACTCTGTTACTAACTATTTTACTAGGTATGGAAGTCCACCTAATTACTTGCTACCAGATAAATAAATAAATAAATTTCTGATAATTTCATTGAATAAAAAAAATCCTTTTCTGTAATGTTAGTGACCCTTGATCATCTTACAGAACGATGGCATTTTCATATAAATCTGGAAGTTTTTAATGTGCAAAATTCTGCTGCTGCTTGGCATATATGAGATGCAAGATATTGTACTACAATTACTGAAAGCTGCTCTTCTATTAGGGAGCTAACCTGTTTTGAAATTCCCATCAGTTTTGGGTCCACCTGTGCAGAACCTGTCCAGCAGTGGCCTTTGACATCAGTGGCAGATGGCTCCAAGATTCAGGTAAAAGATGACCAGAAAATATGAGTTGTTTGACTATAGTTGATTTCCAAGTTCTTGGGATTTGCATACTTTAAAAACCGGACAGCTGGATAAGGTCTGAGTTTGAGTTGACTCAATGCACACTCAAGTACTTGAATTTTAGAAGCTAACAGTACAATCTGATCTTTTGACTTGTGAAGTGCCCAATGTGTTTATGAGTAACTGGTCTGGTTAATTTGGGTTTCAGAAGAAAACAATTGTGCATTTACCTTGTCCTGATGTTTGATTGATGCAGCTCGATGAGCCTTTGATACACTTGATCTGGTTTGTAAACACTAATCACTGCTAGTTTTGGTTTACATCATGGAGGATCACTAAATCTGTAAATCACCAGATGTGCCAATTTGTCACACGTGTCACATCCAAGTGATGCATCTAGCAGGTCATGCCATTTAGGTGCTGCAGTCTAAGAATTCGGTCAGTCCAATCAGAGGGCCAGACACCCATGTTGAAACATAGACGGGTTTTGGGAGTTCATTTTTAACTGTCATTTTCTCATACGTGGCTGGTCCACTCGATAATTGGACCTGCCTGATCTTTTAGGCCTTGGGTTCTACACGGTGTGTCCCACTTGCCGGGATGTTTCAAGCATGTGCCACATCAGCACATATGGCTGCATGTCGGTGGCATGCAAAGCTAGTAATGTCATAATCATTTAGGTCCTAAATGCATTAGATGCTTTCATCATCTGTAGAGATGCTACATCTATTGTGAAATGACGCTGAAGGTTGTAGCTGAATACTTGTTTCTTGGCTGATGATAGTTTCATGGAGCAGAGAGTGTGCTTCTTTTCTTAGCTGACATAAAATGAAAACCAAGGACAATCAATGGGTGGTGGCAAGGAAGATGTACGTGAAGGTCAAATTCCTACAGGAATGTCTGCTGAAGCTTTTCTGATGAAAGCTGGTCTGTTAATGTTGTTTCAACACAAAGAATGTGGAAATGTGACTACTGCTAGTATTATTACTATTCTTAATAAAGAACATAGTACAAATGGCATTTGATAGAGAGGCCCAGTTCAGGCAGTCTGCAGAAATTATAGTGTGAGTGGACTAGAGCCCCCTGTTGACTGCTAAAATACGAACACTGCACTGAGCGCTGGGCCCCATCACTTTTCAAGTGGGGTCTATATGCCTGCCTCCAATAAGAATATGCAAACTACCTCCCAGAAGACTTCAAGCTCTATTATTAATTTTTTCTTTCTTTGTTTTTGTTTTCTATTTCTTTCCGTAGGTTAATAAGGATGTTTTGAGTCACTGGCATCAATTCTATTTTGGAAGTGATGATGGTATGCATGATACATTGTAAGTCTGTGAATTTATTAATATCATTTATTTTTTTTTTTGTTGCTTTTGCAGCTGTTTTTTTTAATTGATGATTTTATTCCTTTAAAAACAAACAGCACAACGTGTATAACAATTCTAACACAAGTGGCCCTCTTGTCACTTCAATAAACCGGGGGGGGGGGGGGGGCAGTAATAAATTGAAGCTACCACCATCCAACCACGAGCATCCCTAATTCCATAAGAAGTCCACCTCAGAGTAACCTTAGAATGTGGTACAACCCAATTATCGAATCAATGTGATGTTGATACTTGAATTGTACAGAAATGAATAAGAATACGCACATAAGAATGTTTTTAGTAGAGAGGGAGAAATAACTTCATCCACATTCAAATTTCTTCTCTTAGAAATACTTAAGAGAACTTACAAATTTAGAAAATGTGGAGTGCTCTTACACCGATCCCCAACTCCCCTTATAAACCTTAAAAGACAATCACTGTGAATCTTTAATGAAGATCCAGTAAATATTAGATAGACTTCAAATCAACCTTAATTGATTTCAAATCGATATATAATTTATTTAAGATGATAACAATTCCATAAATAAAGATTTGATCTAAAATCGCAAAAACAAATCTACTAAATACTTCTAAAATCTTCAGTCATGTCTTCCACATCAGCAACCCATCTTCCACAAATGGTAAATGTGATCTCTAATGTTTAGGCCCCAAATCTTGCAGCAAACAGCTCAAAATCAGCATATATTGGGCCGTAAAATGGTTGTGGGCTCACATTATTCCCATCGGTTTGAAAGAACTCGACCCTGGCTAGTTGGATGCTTCATACAAGTAATAGTGTTGGGATCCAATCTTTTCAATTCTTTGCCCATGATCCATGTTCATTCAGAATAGGGCTTGTTCTTTCACTTTATCGAGTTCTGCTTGTATTAGCCTTGTCAAGTTTCAGTTACCTTCACATGCAATACTTCTTCAACTTTTTCTTTGGGAGTTGTTTATTGATACTGACAAGGACTTTATCTTCACGGTAGATGCCTTGTCATAATAATCTATTGCTTTGAAAGTTGGTGAGATATCTAAGTCATGTGGCAATTTGATCTCATAGGCATTGCCATTCAACTTCTTGACTCAGTATGGAGAGCTTGTTAGTTTCTTACGGAAACATTTCTTTGCGGATATAAACCATAACCAAGACATGTTCTTTATATATTTTCTATCGTTAATGTCATTCATAGCTTCTTAGTATCTAGTGTTGCTCTCTTCAATCATCTTTTTTTGTATTAGTTTACCAATCTTGAATGTGCTTGACGAAAGCATTAGCATCTTTATTTGCATGATATTGTACTGGTAATAGTACTGAGTCAAGTACAAAATGTGAACTTCTCCCCTTCACGATCTCAAATGGGGATTTTCTTGTGATACAATTTACTAAGTTGTAAGAAAACTCATCTAGGGCTAAGGCCAAGTCCTAGTGAGTTATGTTGTTGTCTACGATATTCCTTAAGAGGTTACCAAGGCTCATGTTGACTATATCGGTTTAACCATCTGTTTAAGGATGATATACACTAGGGAATTGAAGCGTAGTCCCCAAACGCTTTTATAAGTGTGTCAACAGTGCCCCGTAAACTTCAAATCATAGTCTAAAGTTTTATTCTTTTCGGGTACCTTGTGAAGTTGCACAAATCTTCGTGAAGAATATGTTGGGGATATGCGTAGCGCCATTGTTATTTTGCATGGATTGAGGATGGGCCATTTGGAAAAATGGTCTACCACAACAAAGATCAAATCTACTCCCCTTTTGAGTCCTAGGTAGATCCAGAATGAAGTCCATTAAAATATCCACCAACGATGTGGCTAGAATGGGAAGTGGTATTAAAAAAAAAAAACACTTTGCACATGACCTTTGGAGACTTGGCTGGCAACATCATGCTATAAAACGTTCGTCATCAAGGGGCCAATGTTCTCCATGGCCTTTTTTTTTTTTGTGGGATGTCCACCCAATCCTCTATATACCTCAGATAAGATCCTTTCTCGTAACAATCTTTTGGGACTACATAAGCGATAACACTTGAATAAATGTCGATCATGGGCTGTGAATTCACATTTTGGATCTCGCCATCTACACATTGTTGAGCACCTTGCCAAAAATGGTGTCCTTGTATTGTTCTTTTAATGTGTTGAATTCTATGAACTTTATAGCGAGTGTTCTTAATAGAACCACCCTCTTACTTGGAGCATCTACTGTTTTGTTATGATTTCCAGCTTTACGATGCAAAAGGGAAGTATATTCTTTGTAGAAAAGTCATACACTTTGCATGACAAGCACTTAGTTTCTCCTGGGAGTTGATATATTTCAGTACCTCATGGTCTGAGTATGAGTTCTCGATGAATTAGTTAATGCCACTAAAATTGTAGCATATGGACCACCGTATAGAACTCAATCAATACATGGAATAGTTCTTCTGTGCACCATTAAGCTTTTTGCTTAACGAAAGCAACCGGCTTGCATTGTGTTTTACTTTAAAGATTTTGTTGAGGTCCATGAGTGCAAGAACTAGAGGCTCTGCTATCTTCTTTTAATGTTACTGAAGCTTTGATCCATCGCTTTATTCCATTCGAACTTTCCTCTACGTATGCAATTAGCATCATGTGCAATAATATTCTTCTGTAAAATATTGGATAAATTTTCTGTAAAAATATTGCCTAGTTGTGGAAAGAACCGACCTCCAAAATGGTTTGTGAGGTGGGCCACTGTGAAATGATTTTCTCTTGGTTAACCTTGATCGCTTCTGGAGACATAATATACCCCATAAATATAACACTATCAATACAAGGATTAAGCTTTTTTTTGTTTTTGTTTTTCGAGTTAACATATAGTGACTCCATCCATAATATATTAAATATTTGTCGTAAGTGATTAACTTAAGCAGATGAATCATAATTAAATACAAGAATATCATTAAAATAAATAAATAAGAACTATCTCATGTAGCGGTTGATTACCTCGTTGTCACTAGCCTCATGAAAGTATTCGACGCATTTGAAAGGCCCAATTGCATCACAAGCCACTCATATGAACCATATCGAGTCTTTTTTTTTTGAAAGATAAGAAATTTTATTGAAGGGGAGGGCCGAAACCACTGGAGCACTACAACCTAAGACTAGAACTAATAAACAAAAGATAGAAAAAAGGGAAAAAGAGAGAGAAGGAAGTAGAGAAGAGAAAAGAGGAAGTGGGGTCCGAAGAAAGCACCTCGCTTCACAGAAACTTGACACTGAGAAATCAAGGAGCCCAATCTCTGAACAAAACCAGCACTTTAGAGAAAACTGCAACTGGAGAGCTTTTTTGATCCCTGAAAACTCCGTTGTTCTCTCTCCGCCCAAATCACCCACATCACAACAAGCAGGAGACATAACCGTTTCTTTTTTCCTAGCAAACTTCCATCTTCAAGCGTGCCAAGAGCAATAAAGGGGACTTTTGCCAACCGCAACACTTTCCACCATATTTCCATTGTGAAAGGGCAATGAATGAAAAGATGATTCACAGTCTCTTCATTGCTAAGGCATGAGAAGGTATGCATTTGGAAGGATCATTCCTCTTTTGTGCAAATTGTCAATTGTGAGGATTCTATTTCTTTCAGCTAGCCAGCCAAACGCTTGCAACTTTTGGAGGAGTGCCATAGGCCCACAAGGCTCTTGTGTGACAGCAAACAAAAGAGCCCACTGTCGTCGAAAGAATAGACAGAGAACCACCCCGATTTCGAGTACTTACAGCTAACAGAGTCCTCTGAGAGAGGGTTAGGACGTTTACCCTGTAGAAAAGAAAGAAGCCTAGTGAATTTGGCTATCTCCTTGTCGTTGAAGTTTCTTATAAAAAGAGGGATCCAAACCCCTTCTTGCCCATTTTGAAAGAAGTAGTGCTTAATTGGGCAGTTTTGGTTAGAACTTAAAGAAAAAAGAGACGGAAACTCCTCGGCCAGCGTGGAATTCCCATACTAGTTGTCAAGCCAGAATCTAACTTTATTACCATCTCCCATAATGAAAGAGGAATTGTCCTGAACATATTTGGACATCTTAACTATGTTCTTTCAAATGAACGAGACCCTCCGGAGGATGTCTTCACAGGCCACCATCCCAGATCAACCGAGCCATATTTAGCTGTAATCATTTGACTCTGAAGACTATTACTTTCTCTCTCGAATTGCCACACCCATTTGCCAAGGAGGGCTTTGTTCATGAGTTCTAGATTTTTGATATTAGCGCCTCCCTTTTCAAACGGAATGCACACCTTTTTCCAGTTCAGTAATTTGAACTTGTAAGAGTCCCCATTGTCTTTCCACAAAAACTTTCTATGAATCCTGTCCATTCTGAAAATGATAGACTTCGGGCATTGATATAACAATAAAGCAAAAATAGGCTTGCTAAAGAGAGAGGCATTAGTTAGATTAATTCTTCCACCTAGGGAAATAAAGTTGCCCATTTAGGAGGCCATTTTTCCCCCCATTCTTTCAAGAATAGCATCCCACAAACCAACTGGGGGCTTACCTATGCATAGGGGAAGACCGAGATAGAGCATGGGAAGGGTGTCTACCTTGTAACCAAATGCATATGCGAAGGAATCACAAACCTCCGCGGGCAGATTTATCTCGATCAAAGAAGTCTTGGCCATGTTGACTTTAAGACCCAATTGCTCACAACCAAGTGCAGGGTCGCGATGTAGTAATAATCTCGGTGAGACCGAGGTTAATCCTATGAGAAATGAATTTAGGTTTAAACACTCAAAGGCAACTAGGATATAGAACTAAACTAACTAATCTAAACTGAAATTGGTTTAAGTAGATAAGTTCAGATTTAAAAGGAAAACAATGGAAATAAGCACTAGAGCATCAATGATCCACTTCTAGTTATTAACAATAACTAATTGAATTGATTTGATTAGCTATTCAACTAGAATCGAAGTTCTATCATATCTAGTCCGAATATGGAGTGGTTAAATCATAACACCAATCTGAGATAAATAGAACATTCATCAACATAGTTCTCTCTTATGGTGGCTTAGGTAATGAGCGTGGGGAATTCAATTCTTTGAATTATACATGCTAATCCTCTCTCAAATCATGTAAAATCATAATCATGGTCTTCCTTAAATCCTGTTGCTAGATTAAAGGTAGAACCTAATCTGAACTTTAATCAAACTATAATTAACAAATAATTCCATCTATCTCAGAATTTCACAAAAGATATGAACTTTAATATTGAAACAGTTCTCACATTAAGAACCATGCTTTAGAGCACAGAGAATTCAAAGCATCTACCATGCCCGGAGTCCTATGATTGATCAATGAACTATATAGGTCTAAACAATACGAAACATGTAAGTTAATTAGATTTAGAACCTCTAAGCATCTAATGAGCCTGGCGTCATCAAAAGATCAAAGAAGAATTATAACTAGAACTTTATTCAAACTAGAATAAAATAATGTTCAACATTAAAGCCAAAAAATTCAAAATCAAAAGAACTATAACATCATTCATAATCTAGAAACATCACCTCTCAGCTATAGCTGAAGGTTTGCATAGGAAAACATGAAAATCTAGAACTAGAAAGGGAAGAAAAACTAGAAGTTATGAGTCTTGGAGCCTCCTTTCTCTTATTCTTCTTACTCATCACGTCCTTTGATGCCTAGAAGAGAGGAGGGTTCCCATATTTATAGTGTAGACAGGAAGACAATAATGGAGCTGATTTTATTTTCGCTTCATACAGGATAATAAACGGTCGGATTTCTTTTAAATTTGAATTGTAGATTCCCTGAAATCTGTACTTCACATGGGTAGTTTAGATATCTCAAATTATCCCTTGAGTGGGCCTATGAATAGAATAGTGACCGCCTTTCCAATTCGTGCAATTCAGACACACGCAAAACCACTCATCTTGTAATTGACGGTATGGAGTGTACAGGGGTTGGATTAGTCTCAAATTTGGAACTTTGGTAGAAAACTTCCTCCTCTACATGATCGATGATTTAAATTGTCCAAAATTATTTCAGAATGTGATGCAAAAAATCAAAGCATTTATGACTTTTCTAAAATCTGCGTAGTTGGAATCTTTCAGGATTATTTATCTTCCATCAACTGGTATGATCAATACATACATACGATTAACATGAAACTGGTTTTACAAATATCGATGTTCTTTACAAGATGTTCGGCTTAGATTTTTCATATCATTAGTGGTGGGCCATCTAGATTGCCTCCAAGTTAAGTAAGCGGAAATCAGGAACATTCCACACAATTCATATTGTTTCGGCTACCACTGGTCAATCTGTAGCTTGGATCGATGTGAAATTTGTCGGGTATTTTCGGAGTCAAGCCATTCTTCAACTTGGGCGGAATGAATTTTCAAAAGTCATCAATGTGGGCCCCACGAATGGGTCCTTAATTGGGACATCGTGCCTTTTCTGTTTGAAATCTCTAAAACGGAAACTTGCTGTTTCTATTTTGATAACCAAAACAAAAACTCTTTTGTTTCCTTTTCTCTTTGAAACTCCCTTAAAGTGAAAACTCAACAACTCTCTCTCTTTTTATTTTCTCTTTCTTTATTTGAATTGTTTCATCGCACGTGTGTAGTGGACAACTAATGGATGAACGACTAGGAGATGAAAACCTCTAGCTGTTGGACGATTAAGATCTCTCCAATTTGCTTGGCCTGCTGGCCTTGTTGTCTATGTGTTCCTTATTGAGCTCCTTTTATTCACATCTTTCCTTTACTTCTGTAATCACAAAAACAGCATTAAAGTCAATCTTCTAAGCGTATTGTTTTATGTAATTAAAGTGTAGGAATTGAGGATAAATATGCATAATTCAAGGCTTAACACTGACACTACCTAGAACCAACAAGTAGACATGCTTAAAAAAGAAATCATGTTTTCATCTGCATCACAGAATAGTAAGGTGTCATCCGCAAATTACAAATGGTTAATACGAAAAGGAAGGTTTCTGATAGAAAAACTGTGCAACAGATCCAGCTCCTAGCCTCTAGACAACATTCTGCTAATTGCTTTCGTGACAAGCACAAAGAGAAAGTGGAGAAGGGGTCCCACTGGCGAATTCCTTGGGAGGGCTTAAAGAAGCCAAAGGGGGCCCCCATTAATTAAGACCAAGAATTTAGGGGAATAGACACCAATTCTCATCAAGGCTCTCCAGGAGAACCCAAACCCCATTCTATCAAGCATATAAACAAAAAACAACCAATTAACATGATCGTAGGCCTTCTAAAGATCAAGCTTGTAAAGGATAGCACTTTTATTCTCCCTCACACACGAATCCAAACAATCGTTAACAATTAACACAGAATCCAAAATCTGTCTCCCTTTGATGAAGGCAAACTGGAAAGGGGAGACCCCCCCCCCCCCCCCCCCCCCCCAAGGCTGATGGGGCGAAAGTCTTTGATTTCCTGAACTCCTTCCACTTTTAGAATCAAGGTAAGGAAAGTATTACCCAACTCAGTGGAAAGCCTTCTTTTAAGAAAAAAAATCTAGAACGAAAGTAAACAAATTTTTCCTAAAAAGATCTCATAAGACTTTAAAGAAAGCAATAGGAAAGCCATTTGGGCCTGGGGCCTTCTCTGAACCCAACTCCTTGATCGCAAGTTGGACTTCTTCTATCTCAACTGGTCTCTCTAGAGAATCGGCTTCTTCCTCCAAAATTTGTTGAAAAGGAAGGTGGTCAATCCTAGGTCTCTGCACATTCTCCGCAGTCAGTAAGGAAGACTAAAAATGCACTATGGAATTGCAAATTTTCACTGTATCAGAAACTGATATCGTTATCAATCTGAAGAGAGGAGATAAAATTGAAAAGGGATCGAGCAGCAGCAAATTCATGGAAACATTTAGTGTTTCTATCCCGCTCTTTCAGCCATAGTGCTCTCGAGCACTGTCTCCACTTTATTTCCTCTCTTCAATCGATTACAATAATTAGCAGAGAGATTACTTCTTGAAATTCTTTCTTCCTCTGAGAGGAGACTGATTTCTTCCTTGACATCCAAGCTCTTGAATAGCAGACAATAAGGCTGACATCTAACCTTCCCTCAGAGAAAGACTTGCTCATGCCATATCGAGTCTTAAAAGCGGACTTGCACTCATTCTTGAGTTGGATACGATTCTGATGACAGTTGCTTCTAGTGTTTGAAGTATTCGTATCGCTACAAGTTTTGGTAGCTGGGGATACAGAAACAATATCAATGTCGCCACTAATATCGCCGTTAACTGGAAATGTGGGGAAACATTGGAGAAACATGGGGGAAATGGTGGAAATTTTAAGTGAAACTTCAAGAGATGCTAAAATACACATATTTGCATATTTAGAAATAAAAAATTGCAAAAAGACTGCATACATAATAAGTTTTCATTTAATGAGGGGCTTAAAAGCATGTATTGTTGTAAGAAATCAATCCAACCATCCCATAAATTCCAGTCTGTCTATCCAACCATACCACCTTCCATCCAAACATCCATCGATATTTCAGAATATCGACAACGCATGATATTTCGCCGAGAAATCATCGACAAATGAAAAGGAGATGAAATAATTTGGTCTCGATATTGCCCATGTTGTGTTATTGATAATATTGTCGACAATTTGATCGCTTCATACAACCATGCGCCCATAAAAAAATGAAATTGAATTTTTTTCAAGAAACTGATGTTTTAGCGATATCGATACATTGGTGATATTATCGAAATATCGCCAATACACTAGCGATACAAGTGACATTTGGGATTTACACAATCGAAAATATTGGCGAACACATTGGAGATATTGATTGGTGATACAAGCGACATCTGGAATTTACATGGTAAAAAATATTGATGATACATTGGCCATATCAATACATTAGCTATACATCGTCGATATGATTTCTGATACCACCGGTGTTATCGGTATCACCATCGCTACCAATGTTATCATTATCGTTAAGCTGAAGATAGAGATAATATTTAAGATGCTTCGAACAATGGTTGCTCCTAAGGTCTATCTATGGAAAGATAAACACTCCATACAACATGTCCATCCTATCATGCAATCATGGAATAGAACCTGTACTTCATACTAATACAATTGATCGCACAATCATCATCCTTCAAGATACATCTTTCTTAAGAGTGAATAATGCAAGAACAACACATGATAACATGCTTTCATAAATTTAACCCTTATGTAGTAACTCGGTAACCTATTGGTGGAGCTTGGCATGTTCAGATGGATTTTTTGGATAATGTGCAAGATTCGATGGGCTTGAGCTTGACATTAAATCAATGCGGTAATAAATGTTCCTCATAAGAAGTCGAAGGATCTACTCGCTTTGTGTATGCGTCGATTAATTTGCTTACTTGCACAAACTCTTCTTGCATCACTCTTTTCGAAGCCAATAGGAGATGCAAAGTTGAATATCTTCTAATGAGCACCTGTTCTGATACTAAAATGGTGCAACTCGGTTATCAAATCAATGAGACATTGATACTTGATTCAAAGAAATGGACACAAGTAGTACACACACAAGAATGTTTGAGTAGAGAGGGAGAAATAACTTCTTTAATATTTAAATTTCTCTTGTAAGTACTTAAACTCACAAACTAGGAGCTCCTTTATAAAACCTAAAGACGATCCTCATGAATCTTTTACGAAGATCCCCCAACTATTTGATTGATTTCAAATCAAGTTTAATTGATTTTCAAATCAATCTATGATTTTATTTAAGATATTAACAATTCCATTGACACTAATTTGGTCTAAAATGGTAAAAACAAATCTAATAAATACCCACCAACACAAATTTAGCCTAAAATAGTATATAAAAAAATCTACTAAATACCTCCAAAATTTTCAATCACATATTCTACATTAGTGCCTTAATGTCCACAAATGGTACTTGTGATCTCTAAGATTTAGGCCCCAAATCTTGCAACAAATACCCCAAAATTAGTACATGTGGGTACTATAGTGGGTCATGGCCTATATCGAAATGATTGCTCTGAGAGTGCCCAATTGATAATCATGTGGAGAATCTTTCTTCTAATAGCTTTACTCAATAAGATCTTGTTCTCAAAAAATTTTAGAACTTCTCACTTCGCACAACTCCCATCATCATCACCATCCAAGCTTTGTGCCAATTAATTGCGGTTAGCTACATGAATCCCGGTCCACCATTCCACTATACCAAGGGCTATATCTTTAGTCAAACCAAATGTTATCAAGTCTTTTTTTGCTGCCTCGATCTATATCCTTGTAGGACTTCCCCTAGCCCTTCTAGAGCATTCAACTTGTACCAATTCAATCCTAACAAGCGTGCTTCTGGGTCTCCATTACACATGACCAAACCATTAAGTCAAATTTCCCTCATCTTATTACCCATTGATGCCAGTCCTAAGTTCCCTTGAATTTATTCATTTCTAATTATATCCTTGTCTTGCCACTTATTCATCTTAACATCCTCATTTCAACTAAATAGCCTATGAACATGTTGTTCCTTAGCTACTCCATACCACGAAGCATGTATGCTATAAAACTTTCCTTTTGTTTTGAGTGGTATACAATGATTGTTAGTGCACTTTTCTGTGGCATACTAGTGCACCTTATTTGTCAATCATGTGTGTCCATATGTTGTAATGTTGGTTGAGCCTTGGCAGGCTGAAGACCAAAGATTCAAGTGGACCAGAAGCATCAAGGAAGAAAAACAGGTAAATGAGATGTATTGGTGATCTTAATCCTTTGAACCAAAGCACCCAAATCCTTTTAGATGACTTGGACCAACTAGGAAAACCCTTAGTCATCTCATCATAAAGAAAAACATGATAAATTAGGTTAATTAAAGAGGTGGAAGTTGTATTTATTCAGACCCAAACAACAGTTTTCTATTGCACTTTGATGCCATTGAAATACTTTTCGATTGGTCTTCGATGCTATCGAAACGAGTTTTCGAGCCATCGAACAAGTCCTAGCAAAATGTACACTCTTTGAAAAGTTTTTGACCCCATCGAAAATCCTTTCGAGCCATCGAAGTGGATTTTTCGATGCCATCGAAACTAGATGTCCAGTAACTTCAGAAACTCTCTAGATATATTTCGATCCCATCGACAGTGGGTTTTGACCCTATCGAAGCCATCGAAAAAGGTTTCGATGCCATCGAAGATGTCGTTATCTGCCCGTTGGATATTTTTCTATAAAAGTGGGAGAGACATTTTTTGGGCAGAAGGTGAGATATTTTGAGGAGTTTGAAGCCACCATTAGAGGATACCATTAGATGCTCAAATCCTAACCTTAGCAAGTTATCTTCCTTGTGATTTATTACAAGAATGGAGCATTCCAAGCTTCATGATGAAGATGCACTTATCCCTCTTTGATCTCTAGAGTTTTGATCGATCTAGATAGTCATATTCCTATCCAAACTCTATGATGAGATCGTTGTATGTGAGATTCTCTACGAAATCCACTCCCATTAGTTGTAGACATCTCAAACCTACCTCCTAGTACCTTGGGCATCTCCGTCAGAGCATCATATGCAAGGTGACTGATCGTGGAGCTGGAGCATTGGCGATGCAATGACATCAGCGATCGGAGGAAGCACAAGGGGAGCTGATTCAAGCACAGGGAGAGCGAGAAGAAGCAAGCTGAAGCGGCGCATCAACAAGGCTCAAATTTGACAAGTGAGTTGTCAACTGTGTTTAGTCAATCTACTCTATTCCCAGTGGGAATTGAGTGTAGAGTTTGTTTGTCAAACTTGATCTAGGGTTGTTTGTCGATCCTTGGCTCGTTTGTTGAACTTAAATTTCAAGTTCGTTTGGCGATCCTTGACACGTTTGTTAGGCCTAAAACAAGTCGTTATGGGGAGCCACCAACACGGGTGTAAACGTTTAGGCTAGGAGGAACTTGTAAACTCTTCGGTTGGGTGGATCCGAGTTAAAACACCTAGGTTGGGAGGAACCTAATTTAACCTTCTAGTGAATGCCGGTGTGCTCAAGGGGTTAGTTCTTGAACTGAGAGTGGAGTAAACCCATAATCGAACCACTATAATCATTGTGTTTGTGATTGTATTTGAGCACATTTCTTATTATGCATTGTGTCTTAATTGTTTAATTATGAATGCTTAATTAGAATGCATGCTAGGCATCTAGATAGACACATTCACACACAAGAAATATGTTCACTAATTAGAGTAGACTTGAGCTTATATGATCAATTCTCATATAGTCTACTTAGGTTATATAGATTAGGTGTTTGATTAGTATAATTATATATTAATCTATACTTGCTTAGACTAGGTTGCTTATTACTTAATCATATGCTAGTCTTGTGATTGGACCCATATTCGCTTGGAAGCCGAAGTGTTCTTGCTTACTTAGTATTAATTGTTAATCATCATAAGTAGGCGAAAAGAATTTTAAAAAGGTCCTAATCACCCCCCTCTAGGACTTAGCAATAGTTCTAATTACTCTGCTCTTAAGCTTCCAGCACGCATACACGTCCACAAGTGTAATCAAAGTAACGCAATTGTAATGATCACATAAAACTCTAAAGGCACATCTTCATTACCTCCACCCAGCTTGAATTCTATGGGTAACATCCTTCTTGATCTCTCCCCTTATGACTTACTTGACCAAGGTATCGAAAATGGTCATTTTGGGAACTTTCTAGTCAACAATCTTAACTAATTTTTCATTTCACTCCTATTGTTATTAAAATTGCACTCCATATGCTCTATTTTAGCTCGACTAATATTTAAATCCTTTAAATTCTAAAGCACTGCCTCCACAAATTTAGGTTTGTATTTAATCCCTCTTTTGTGTTGTCAATCAAAGCAATTTCATATGCAAACCACATACACAATGGGATCTGTTCTTGCAATGCCTCATTAACTTGTCAATGACGAAGGCAAAAAGGTATGGATCCAATGCCAGCCCCTTGGTGTAAGCCTACAGTAATTAGGAACTCACTTATTTCTCTAGTAGCGGTCCTCACATTTGTTACCGCTCCCTCATACACATCCTTAGTCACATCAATAAGTCCTCTTAAAACTCGTATCTTTCCTAACAACTACTAGATTAACTTTCTAGGGATTCTATCATATGCTTTCTATAAGTTAATAAAAAATGTGTAGAGATCCTTCTCTTCCTATATATATCTCAATCAATTTTTCTAAATAGGAAAATAGCTTTAGTGGTAGACCTCCTAGACATGAAAGCAAATTGATGTTTTTATACATTCGTCTCATGCCTTAGTATGCTTAATCACTCTCTCCCAAAGTTGCATAGTTTGGCTCATAAGTTTAATCTTACGATCATTTATGCAACTTATGTCTCTTTTATTCTTATAAATAGGTACCACGATACTTTTCAACCATTTATTTAGCATTTTCTTCAATTTTACAATCTTGTTGAATAACTTTGTCCACCAAAATAACCCGATATCTTCCATACACTTCCATACCTTTATTGGTATACCATTGGTCCGAGAGCCTTTTCTGTTTTCATCTTTCTTAAAGCTTCTCTCATTTCAGATATCCTAATCCTATGAAAATATCTATGGTCCTCGAGTTGTTTAAGTTTATGGTTCCTTCCAATGTTGTCAAATCGCATATGCCATTGTATGCGACTGGCATATGCTATGCCATCGCATACTCGCATATGCCATCGCATATTTGCACTGGCTTTTTTTTTTATATTTTAATTTTGTAAAAAAAGGAGAAAAAATAAAAAAAATAGGAAAAACTATGCCTAATTACTACAAGTGATTGGATTGAGTTCTTTTACCTATTTCATTGTAGTTTAAGACTATTAAACCATCTATAAAAGAAGTTATATGTTTAAGAGGTTAATTATTAAAAACTTCAAACATATTTTTTTATTGATAAATGATAACTTGATAACTTGAACAACTTATAAGTTACAAGTTACAACTTAATTTAAAAATACAATTTACATTTTACAAAAAAAAACACAATTTGAAAAGTATGCCATCGCATACTCGAATATGCCATCGCATTCTTATTGCACACAAAAGTATGCCATCGCATACTCGAACATGCCATTGCATTCTTATTGCACACAAAAGTATGCCATCGCATACTATCCCGGATCGCATATGCCATCAATCTAAAAAAAATGGCATATGCAACACATGACAACAATGGTTCCTTCTATCCCTATGCTCACAGAGTAGATATAAGCTAACAAGTTATGAAAATAGCTTCTCCTACCTTTCATTGATTTTGTCTTTTACTAGTTCCATCTAGTTATTGCTCTTAATGCATCTAAAATGATCAAGGTCCCCATCCTTTCTTTGTCTATGTTTGCAAGTTTGAAACATCTTATCACCTTCTCTTGTTCCTAATCTATTGTAAAGGTCATCATGAGCCTTAAGTTTCGCCTTGCCGCTTTCTTATCAATCTTTTTAGCATTTTTTGTATTGTTCAAAATTTTCATTGTTTCTAGTCCCTTCCAAGACTTTGAAACACAAATGATTCTCGTGAATTACTTTTTGTACGTCGTCATTCCACCAAGTTTTCTTATGTGATTGGTTTTTTCCTCTAAATACTTTGAAAACATCTTTTGCCACATTCTTAATGCACTCATTATCTCATTCCACATAACATCTACTTCTTCCTTGACATTCCACTTTCTTCTTCGATCAATTTATTTCTGAATAATATTGCTTTCTCTCATTTTAAATTCCACCACCTAGTTTTTCGACACATACTAATTTTACTCATGTTTTTCCATCTCTTAATGTGAACATTCATAACCATTAACTTATGTCCAAACTCTCTCCTAGCATAACCTAGCAATCCTTGCATATTGATCATTATGTTTTCCCTACGTAGAAAGAAATGTATTTGGCTTAAACATAATCCACTTTTGAAAGCTATTTCATCTCTCTTTTTAGAGTTTGTGTTCGCTAAAGCTAAATTGTATGCTATAATGAAAGCAAGATAGCATCCCCTATTTCATTTCTTCTCCCAAAACCATATCCTCAAACATATGCTCTCATATCCTCTACTTCTTTTTCTACATGACCATTTAAGTCTCCTCCCACAGATATCGTCTCGTCGTTCGAAATTCCTTGCAATAGTCCATTTATATCCTTCTAGTAGTCTCTTTAATCCTACTTGCAGGTCCACATTCCTCATTATCTTCTTTCTTACCACAAGTTCTATTAAGAAAATTCTACACTTATTCTCTTAACATCTACAACTATATCCTTTAAATGTCTATCTATGTCACGCCCTAAAATTTGGTACCTGAGTTGGCTAGACCCTGACTCCGAATTCCAGGTCATGATTTAATTTTCAAACATTCACAACCAATATTCAATCAAATACAATGTTTAATTTTAACAAACTTAACTCACTTTTAAGTTTTCACTATACTTTTTTTTCGTACAAATAAGGAGATAACTAAATTGATGGCTAGATCTTTGCTTCTCTTCGTCCTTAACTAAACTTTGATGCCCTGAAACACTGTTAATACGAGTGTGAGCATAACAACTCGTGGGATCATATCCAACCCAAATATGAAAATTTCTAGGTTATTAAAACATGATCAATAGAAATATTTTGATTAAAATTCAAAATACAAATTAAAATATTAAATTGTAAGATGACATGAATGCAATGCTGGAATTATAAAGATGTTGCGAATACTTTCCACAAATTCTCACCAACGATAAAATGAATAACATCATTTCTTACAATACCGTACACAAGTAGATGGCCACGTTGCATTAATGCTCACGCACCAGTACCTTGTGGTGAGGAATTCATTCATACGTTAACTAGTCAGACTACTGCTCCAGTTGTACCCTTGCCGTATGTCCGCGCACACAATTGTACTCATACCCCGTACACAAAGGAGACTCCAAAGGATCCAACAAGTTCTAGGGTCTTTTACCCAAGGGACACGATTGCCCTACTTGCTAGTTTTAAGGTCTTCCACCCAAGGGACACAATTGCCCTACTTGCTGAAACCTTTATCTCATTTTTTTTCCTTTTCTTTTCCATCATTCGATAATCAATAGAAATGCATGTGTATTATGAATGATTCAAAATCAATGATAAAAAAAATTCATAAATCAAATTTTTATGTTATAATGTAGGTTCTAGTTTAAAGATGTAAAAATTTAACTGCTATTAAAACTTAGTCCTTAAAATTTCTATAAGGTGGAATTGTTTTCCATAACAGTTTAGGATTTTTTTTTTTAAATCCCTTGAAAATACTAAAAATTCAATATATGTCTGAAAATCTCTTTTTGTATAAAATTTATTTAAATATGAATATATCTAACTTTTTATATAAATTTTCAGTTCTCTTTTATAAAGTATAGAGATTATTATTCTAAACATATTAATTAAAATTATCTGAGTTATTTTTTTATTTTAAACTAATAGATTTTAATTCAATATTGAATTTTATTAAAATGTTAACTTAATTAAATTATACGACCACATGCAACAATTTTTTTTCCAATTCAAAGAGATCTAAAATTTAATTTACTAATCTTAATTTTTAAAATTTGAAAAACCATCTTGAACTAAGTTTATTAAAATTTATAATTTGCTTGGGGTTTTAACTTAACCTAACCAACTAACATATATCCACAAATTCCTAAAGCTACATTTAGTTTTTAAATCTACGGATTTTAATCTAAAATAAATTATTTAATTTTTAACCATCTAAAAATTTGATTTAAATTTGACAAATTATTATAAGTTGAACAATTTAATATTTTAGGATGTAAGTCTGATTAAATAGTTAAATTATCATCAACATTTACTAATTTAATTTTCACAATTCTAAAAATAAATCTATTTAATTAAATTATTCTGTATTTAATAATTTCACCGGTAAGAGTTGATTATATAAGAAATTAAATTACCTTTATCCTTAATATATACCCATTATTAAGTCTGACTAACAAATTATTACGAAACAAATGATGTCATCATTTAGATTCAAGTCAACTTTAAATTTAAATTTAGCAATCTAAGTAAATTTAATTTATTCTAAAATTTTAGGATTTAAATTAGATCAAATTTTTTATCTTTTTTTAATTAAATAAATAAATTCACCTATAAATCGAAATTTGTCTTAATGGATTTAAAGTAATTTTATTCTATTTTATCTAAATTTAATTAATTATTAGAAACCAATTAATCCCATATACTAAATCACTTTTTTTAAACTAAATCAAATTTATTAAGATTTCATAAATTTGGTTTTGCTTACACTAAATTTAATTTAACCAAATAAAATTTAGATTTAATTTAAATATACATATATTTTTAAATTTTTTTTTTCTAAGTCATTAATTTCCAAAATTTTCGATATTACAACAGATTTGAATTCTAACATTTAAAATTAAATATGATAATTTGGAATTTAACCTAAATTATAATTCTGTTAAGTTGTAGAACTACATCAAATCTGTTTTTTTTTTTTAACAAATAAGAAATAACTCAACCTATTTCAAGGAAAATAAATACTCAAAATTCTAGTGATGAATATGAAATCAGAATTTCAAACTATTGTGTAGGATCAATTACTACAGTATTATTTTCTAGCAAATCATATATTCAATACTTCTAAAACTATGAAATAATAATTTGAAAATTTCAGATCAGGTACAGATCACCCACCTGGTTGAGAATTTTTGAACTAGATCATATGCAACACAAACTTGTCACCCGAGCTCAACATTCACCATGACTACTCGGCATAACTCCTCTTCTCTCACTCACTCTTTCTCTGCGTCAAAATCTCCCTCTAGAAGAACCAGTAAGCACACTAGATTTTTTTTATTTTTTTTTATTTTTTTTATTTTTTTTTTTACACTAGCCGATGTTGCTAAATGGTTTAGACAATTAATGGTGGGATAAGTTGAATGATCTTGATGATGGACAATTGAATTTAAAGATGGATGGACTCGTTTAATGTCTTAAACAAATGACTGACAGTTTGAGTTTGTGAGCCACATCCTTTCCACGTAACGTTTTTCTTTAAGAAAGCATTGAAATAAAATAAAGAAGTAACAGACGTATAATGGTATGCCCAAGTTTCTTTGAAATAGAGGCAATGTGGTTTTGGCATGCCCACACGGGTGAGAGGTTGGTGTTTAAGTGGATGTACACCACACATCGAGTGCATTATGAGACGATTTAACTAATGCATGGTTTAGGATTAATTTGTGGCTTGGTCAAGAGGATTGTTTTGAAATAAGCGACTTTAAATTCTCATACTCTTCTTAAAAGAAGAAAGAGAAAAAAAAAAAACAACAATTAAGTGATGGTCTTTAACTCAGACGTTTGTGTATTCAACACTTTCTTAAAAGTAAGTAATGTTTTTACTTACGTCATTACAAGCATTGTGCTTGAAGCCATAGTACATGTGTGATGCATTGTAATTTGTATGCATAAAATGACAATGGATGAATGGCTTGGATGAACAAGTTTAATGGTTGGGAACCAAAGTTTTGGGCGGTTCAGATTCGTGACCTATAGGACTCCAAACGTTCGATGTGGGTTATAGTTTTCCTACCAAATTTAAGTGGTTTTAGTTTCTCTGATGCACAAACTTCTTTCTTTTCTTAATTAGGTTGGTGGGGTTAGACTGATGGATGCTCCAAATTTAAGAAGGTAGGTTTGTGGGCCCCATACATCACGTTGCATGTCCCTGGATAGACATCTCATTGGTAAATCATGTCACGGACCTTAGTCCTCTCATACTCACTTTCTCATGTGCTTTTTAAAATACACGATACACTAACACAGACCATTTGATAAGAATGAAACTTGATGTCCCACCTCAGCTTGGCATGCTTTATCTAATGAGCCTAATATTGACCCATGATCATTGATGGTGGCCAAAATGAAGTTTCAATAGTTCCCACTCTTCCATGATCTCACATGACGAGTATGTGTGTCTCATATGAAAATTAACCATTAGATTTAAAGTATACTCCATGAGCTACAAAGTTTACGGTTTATTTTGTATTTGGGTGACTTGGTTAATGGATACAAGTATGATGTACGGTTGGACAATGAGGTACGAGTAAGATAATCGGACTATTAAGCATCTAATTCTCTATATAGGTTAATGTGTAGTTACTTTCATGCCTAAGTAGATGCAAGATTAGTTTTTTTTTTGTTGAATTAGATAGATAGATCGTGGACTAAATGGCTTAGATTAATACACATTCCATGTATGAGTGAGTGAACGGGTTAGTTTAGTGTATGCCTCATGATTAAATTTGATCTAGTTAACGGATGAACAAGTGGTCTTAAGTTTATAAGTAAAGAAAGTGCACATATGCATACACACCCACACACACCAAAATCAAACAATTATATCAATGGTCACATCTTGTATAAATTTATAGATGCATGTGTGCATGGATGCATAAATGGATACATGTATACTAAGATGAATGCAAGTGTACTCACATACACGAGAATGCATGCGTACCAAAATACTAGGTCATTAGATTCTACCACCCTTACAAGAATTTCGTCCTCGAAATTCAAATGCACCCTACATGTGGATAGGTCAGGGTGTCCCTCTATCGTGTGTCTCTGTGTCATAGAGTTTATGTGTGTGCAGGTGTGTGTAAATTATTACACGAATTAGGGTTATTACAATCTACCACTATCCCCACTCCATTTCTATCATTGTCTATTCTTATGTAATAAAGATCATATCCATCAAATTTTTTTTTTTAGTTTTGGCCCCTTTTCACTTGGTTTTCTAAATGAAAACTATTTTAACTACCCTTCATATATTCCATGTGGCAAGATGAGTCGTACTCTCTTGGACTAGCTTCTTTACCTCTGTGCATCTAGAATGGTGTGGGAACCCTTGCCAACTTCTCACAATAATAATGTGTTGCTTTCATGGGATGCCTTAGCCAATCCATTCCCATTTTTCACTAACTTGATCTTCGTTGTAATGCGCTACATGTATAGAATGCCCTAGCATGAGTTTAGAATGTCATATTGTTCAGATTCATGATGAAAGTTATGCCATAAATTTGAAGCCAACCACCAACCTGATGCGATACTCTTTTATCTAGGTTGGGGACTTGTAATGAGAGTACAAAACTTTTACAGGCATAATGTAGCAGGACTATCACATATGTTGATTACAATCAAGCACTATCTAATAGCCTATTACATAGCTTGATTACAATCAACAAGTTTAAAACCAATACATTATCAGGACTAGTTCCTAATATCTACCCTCTAATACAGGTGCACACTAATTAACTCATCTAACTAGCCCCCATAAAAAATAACACATCTTCCAAAGGGAATCCTTCCAGCCTTTGAACAACCCACCAAGCTACTCCACCACTGCATCTTCTATTGAGGTGTTGAATAACAATTACGCCCCCAAAAGAGAAAGAAAGACCAAACCTTCCTACCGAATGAAGAATGGCAGAATAGATGTTTGATCAACTATTATTTATTCCTATGCATGATGTTCGTACTGGGAAAGCCATCTTCGGCTTCTTTAGATTATCTTAAGGTTTAGGATCTTGTTCATTGTAGCAACCCAGGTAATAGCTTAGACCCTTGGGGAAACTGGGACTTTCCATACTTTGCATATGGGAGAGATGCAAGGCTTCTTGCCATCAACACTAAGAGGAAAGATTTAGCTGAATATTCTCCTTTAGACAACTGCACGCTTTCTTTGTGCAACTGATAAATCATCATTTGGTTTCCTTAGAAGGTTAGCAGAAAGCCCTGATTCCGCACAAGATAGATTTCTTTCTTCTCCTTTTCTTTATGGAAAGACCACACCAAATTTTATTATTCTGAGAATTAACAGATCGTTATATTGAAAGGGCGTTGAAAAGGTGCAAAGAATTACAACCTTAGCAAAAAAAGAAAAATTACAGTCTTGTATAGAGATTATATAAGAAGCCCATTCAACAACAAAATTCTTGACTTTGAGGATAACTTCCCTCATCCTGGAAACATCAACTGTTCCTTTCCTCCAAAATAGCCCAAAGAACGGCTAGCAAAGCTAACTGCCAAAGATCCTGAATTTTCCTCTTAGAGCGAGCGCCATGCCACGTTAGGAGGAGCTCCTTAAGGTTTTCTGGCATAGTCCAAGAGATGCCGAATAGACCAAGGATAGAACACTAAATCCGACTAGCATACTGACAATGAATAAAGAGAAGATTAATTGACTCCGCATTTGCCTTGCACATCAAACATACATTCAAGAGAAACATGTCCCTCTTTTAAAGGTTGTTAGTGGTGAGGACCTTTCCTCCTCCAATGAGCTAACCAAAAGCCATTACTTTTAGGGAGCACCATAGTGCCATACAAAAATCATGTGCCCACAAGAGCCTTCTCTTTCATTACACCTAAGTGTTGGGGTTCAAAATATCACCAATGATAAAAGAAGAAGTGACGACTCGAATACATCAGTCAAAGTCAGCAACAGATTTAGAAGCAATTAGAAAAGCAATAGAGCGACGATGCGGTCCTAGCTTGAGTAGTTGATGCAATCACACCCAGAACGAAAATCTGTCATTCCGGAGCCGATCTGGACATGTGTATTACCGCCAAATGATTCAAAATGCCCAAAATCCATAACCTTCGAATTTGGATGTCATGTGATGCATATTTCCACCTACACACCCCGAAGTATGTTCCCCCCCCCCCGGAGCCGACTGAAGGATCCGAATTGGGAAGGAACTACCAAAATTAATAGCATTTGACCATTCGTCAATCGACCCGTTCATTCAGCAACATGATTAAATGCTAAAAGTGCTTCGGCTTCAGTGACTTTGATCCCCGAAAAGGTACCTATCCATTGGAGTGAACAGTCGGAGCCTGAATCCTGAATTTTTCTAAGTATGAGAATAGATATCATTGAAGAGCTTACTTCCAATCAGAGGATAACTGTACAAGCAATATACATTCAAAGAAAATGATACGTCATGGGAATTCATACCAAGATCATCTAATTCCGAGTTCTAACAAAGGAGATATGTGTCGTTCACTGAAGACCGTATATTATTAATGACATTGATCACTTGTGGCCCACTTTTGAAGATAAAAGAAGATTCTAAATGTGATCATTATAGTTCCATTGCGTAGATCGCCGAAATAGCTTTCGACGAGCATAAGAGCGTCAAGAACAGATCTTAACGAAGGAGTTATGACCATTTTCGTAAAGGCACGCAAGTGCAGAAAAAACATTCACTCAGCCTGAAATGCTGAAAAATGCCAAGTCTGAAAGATGCCCAAAGGGACATGCGCTCGGAACTCCATCCACTCAATTCATATTGGATCCTTACCCGAGATTCTTGGCTATAAATACCTCAACACCTGATGACCTCAAGGTGTGGACTGGAGAGAGAGAGAGAGAGAGAGAGAGAGAGAGAGAGAGAGAGAGAGCATTTGGGGACACATGCGCCCACACCCTCTCACCAAGGGACACATGCGCCCACTTCCAACATGCACCCATACTCCTACATGCGCCCACTCCCTCACATGCGCCCACTCCTTCCCAATCCCACATGCGCCCATTGCTACATGCGCCCACGTCCACATGCGCCTGCCTCCCCTCTACATGCGCCTGACGTAACTTTGTCTGCACTGCATACCTGCACCTGCACCTGCACCTGCCCTACACACTGCATACCTTATTTATATAAAACGTTTAAGTAAATGTCCTTTTACTTTAAGTTATATATGTAAATAAAGAAGTACCTTCCATCTGGATTTAATAAAAAATACTAAAAAATTAAATTTCCAACAATGAAGATTTTGATTTTCCATCCGAAGTACAAATCGTAACTTTTTGACACTCTTCAAAAAGTTCACCTTTTGAATGGAGTGATTTTCTTCGAATCTAAACCGTCCAAAATATCTAAAATACCCTAATTATGCTAAAACACTAAAGAGCGGTAAAATATTCATGATATTTAATGGTCGATATGGGGATATATTAAAAATTCAGATTTTACTTAGAATTTTCAGGCAGCGAAATGACCAGAATATCGTTTTAGTGCAAATTTGTACAGAAATGGAGCTGTGATTAGATAATATTGTTTGCTTCGTGCATTAACATTCATCTTGCTTAATCTAGCACTCATTTTGGCTTAATATAATATTCATCTATCCTTAATTCAGCATTCATCTTACTTAAACTTGGCATTTACTTAACTCGACATGTATTCAACCTCACATGGCATACATACTATTGTATTCTCATATACATTCATTCTCATGTGACATATCTTCTATTGTATCAATCACATACAATCAATCTCATATGATATACATTCAATTGCATTCATCATGCATTAAAGATCCCTTGTCTCGTTACAATGTCCCTGCACATTTATGCATGCGTGAACAGGTTCTCTTCTTATCTTTCATTGTGTATTAGCTATCAACAAAGGTGCGGGACCGGAATCACTTCTGAAGATGAGTCAATAGACTCCAGCCTGATTCAACAACTAATTATAGGAACTTTATATCGATTATGTTCATTGCACAACTAGGGTTTAGCCCAGATTGAGGCTCAAGACTAACCAAAACACTCAAAACATTTGTTATGAACTGCCATTACAAAAGCTAGCCAATGCCCTACCCGTCTGAATCGGGATCCATAAGTTGAGCCGATTAGGTAGTTGCGATGTGCCTTCTTGCGGTCATCGGTGCAAAAAGAATGCAGGTGGTGACTCTGAGTTGCATCATCCAACAGTCGTAGTTCGTGTACTCCAGTGATAACCCGTTATAAAAATACAGGAAGACGGCTCAGCGATGCACGGCTCGATTAAAAACCCTGACGATCTCTCGACCAGGACCAACCCAAAGGGCACAGGACATAGACATTCGGCTTGTCTAAAATGATGGCTCAATCCATAATAAAACTACACTGGTCTCTACGACCATAAACTCAAAGACTATAGTCCCCAATGACTTGGTCATCTGCTTGATTTATCCGGGTCTTTTCTCGAATATTCCATCTATTGTATAAACATTATTCATAGTAAAGTTTTATCGCTTTGTGTTGTGGTTTTCTCACGCAAAGGTTTCCATGTAAAAATCTCTATGTTCTCTATGACGTGCATGATTTACATTGATACTTCCTCATTTGCTTTATTTAATTTATCTAAGACGCTTGCATACATTTACTTTTGCCTTTTAATCAAGGGTGGTCATCCATTGATGTAATTAAAGGCTTGTGCCAGACCATGACCTTAAATGTACAAAAATTCAGAATCTCTATAATAAAATTCATCTTGCGATACCTCATCTTGCGTACTTTGTGATTGCTTATGATTGTTTATGAATGTCTCTATACTCAGAAACTCCACAGAATAACGAAACACAAGAAAACTGCCTTACGCATTTTCTAGTTCTAACATTAAGAAAATTGTAAAAGGATTGAATTGAGAAATGTCTCATCTTATCTTTCGACCACATCAATCTATCTCTTTCTATCCCTTTCTTCTAATTAGCACATGATCTTGAAGGCACCTGAGAGGTCTTGCAAACTCTTCAACTTCTTATCAAGCATATTGTTATGGCATGGAGGGTTCCACACCACTTGAGACCTGATGACGTTGTAACACTTGGCAACCATGATGTTCTTGTTCAAAGTTAGGTGTCCCCACCATCAAAAAGGCAATTTTGAGAGAGCTCTCCCCAACCCACAAGTCTTCCCAAAATCTCATCCTATACCCCTTACCAACTGCACTAAGATATTCCTTCCTTGAATCTCTGAGTAATGTGAGGTATGCCTTAATTGAAGAAGCTTTGTGAAGAGAGGAGGCCTTGGTTGCCCAATTGCCTTTTTCGCTTTTGTATTTAACTCACAATTACCTCATGCCAAAGAGCACCATCTTCAGTCCCATATCTCCACAACCACTATCCTAAGAGAGTCAAGTTCATCAACTCGAAGTCTCTAATACTAGCCCACCTTTTCACATATGGCCAGCACACCTCTCCAAGCCACAAAAAAAAAAAAAAAAAAAAAAAAAGATGAACTTTTTCTTCTGCACCAAACCTTGCCACAAAAAATTCCTTTATAGCTTTTCTAGCTTGGCTATGACTGACATCGAGCATTGGAATAAAGACAGAGTAAAGTGGGAGATTTGATTAGATTGCTTTGGATGAGAGTGATTTGTCCCCCAATAGAGAGATACCTCCTTGTCCATTTGCCTAATTTTCTTTTAAATCTTTCCACTACTACTTCCCATAGGTGATTAGCCGGTTTCCTATACAATGAGAAGACCTAAATAGGTCAAGGGAAAGTACCACGCATGGCAACAAAATATCCTCTCTAATATCTTTAAATCAACATGAGAGATGTGCACCCCAAGCATCTCATATTTGGCAATATTGACCTTGAGCCTCGACACCACTTCGAAGCATAGAATCACAATCGATAACCTATCAACCATATCATCATCTGCATTGCAAAATAAAATAGTATCATCTGCAAACTGTAAGTGCAAGATAGGAGTTTCCTTGCTTTCTTGAAATTCTCTAATTAATGCCCCACCTCTTGGCCTTTAGTAGTCATTCTGCTTAGCGCTTCCGCAATCACAATGAATAGACAGGGGATAAAGAATCTCCTTGTCGAACCCCCCTCGATGGTTTGAAGTAACCTTTGGGTGCCCCATTTACTATCACTGAAAAACTAGTGATCGACCACATTCCCCCATCCATCTAATCCAGTTCAATTCACATTCAACTCTCCATCAGCCCTTCCCCCGATGTGCCTCAACTCAACCCATTTTGGGTCTGCCCGACTCAAAACTCAGCCGTTCAGCTCTCTCTCTCTCTCTCTCTCTCTCTCTCTCTCTCTCTCTCTCTCATTGGCATTTGGTCCATTTCTTAACCCGTCAACCATCAGCCCGACATGACCAATCAACTCAGCTCGACCTATTTTGGGTTTGCCTGACTTGGAACTCATCCTCCTTTATCTCTAACTCATTAGGTATATTTCTAATCCATCTATTGCTAATTTCTTTTTCAATTTGTATAATTGTTTGAAAATAGGAAAACACTGAATTCCAAAATTGAGATTTGGGATTTTGATTTGCAAATTATTTAGGTTTTGTTTTTATAAATTAATGAATTGGGGTTTTTTCAAAATGAAAAAATAAAAATAAAAATGGCAAAGCTTGGCTCAACACAGCTCGCTCGAACCATCAAGCCAAGTTGAACTAGAGTTTTGAGCTTGAAGCTCGAGCCAAGCCAAGCTCGAGCTGAGGTGGGGATGGGAATGAGCCGAGCCTGAGCGAAGCAGGGCAGAGCTCAGCTCAATGTACAACTCTAATTAAAATGGATAGGAACTTTGCATGCCAGTTACCAAAAATACTCCAGAAATGGCTTATGATCAGTAGCTTAGAGTGGCCCTGAATGGTGTGGCCCACCTGCCCAAACCATGACATCAACAAGATCCCAATTCCCAAGGGCCGTTAGGACAGTCGACCTAAACAAAGTTCTGATGTAGTGCGTTTGGATGCACTTTGCATACCTCCGTCTCACCTTCTGCACGATGATGAAAAAAAAACGACTTAGCAAAGACTGATCAGGTGGATTTTTCCAACGCCACCGAAGATTAAAACCCCCTTCTTCGTAAACTCCCCTTTGAGGAAGTGCATCCAAAACAGGCCCTAAATGGGACACCTCATCTCCATCACCAGTCCTCAACAAGAAGATCAACTAATGGGATTTGATCATATGGAAACACAACTACAGTGAACATGCAAGCAAAAGATCAAACTAATTCCCATGGTCCACTGGACCGACGGCTCTCAAAATTGTACACCTGGCATATAGGTAACTTAAACCATTAAAAAAACCTTGGTTTCCAATTTACATAGCTCATGAACAGAAAATTAGACTGGTTTGATTCCCTAACTTACTGATTGGTGGACATTAAATGGGTGGGACTTTATCATACGTCAGTGGGTCTAATTTCAACAAACAAATGCACATTCATTGATCAACGGTTAGTATGGTTTCATGGGTCCTGAAATTTATACTGTTTAATTTGAGTTAATGCATGCCATGTGTGCAGTCTCTGGGAAGGTTTGCTAGAATACATCCTGACATAATACAATATGATACATCAGTTGGATTTGGATTCCTTTCAATGTCCCAAACCACTTCGGCTCCTCTCTGAGGATGCCTGGAAAAACTCTCGGATTGAATATTTCAACAACCTTTGATCATACAAAGGTCATGTTGACCGTGCATATTCAAAGAAGAAGGGACCAATTTATCAAAGACTGAAATAATTCAATTTAAGAGCTTCTATCTGTTGTCAATCCATCATAAAAAAGTGAGACCCATCATATAAACAGTACTGTAATAAGTTGAGATGTATTCAAGCAAACCTCTCTCCGAACATATGTGCATCAAGTGTCAAATAACTCATCCAAAATTGGAAATTCTCCCACATCTCCCTGGAAGATAATCGGGTGGCAGATTATCTTTCCAACAATGGCACGGATTTGGAATCTCTAGCATCAATTTTCTTCTTGAAGCCATGTTGGCTTCAAGCCTTCAACACAGATCTTCAAGATAATTTCTTCTTGCCACTGCAGCCTTCTCTGATGGACCTGCAATTTAGTTAGCCTAGGCATTCTTACCTCCAATTATGTCTACTGTATGGTAGGAATGCATATGTTCCAATCTGCTCATCAAGCGAGCCCGATTGTGTATTGTTCCATGCTCTGGAGATCAGACCAGTCAGTTCGCCTGTATGAAGAAAATGGATGGCTGAAAAATGACTGACCAAAAGTCCAAACATGGTGGGGCCCCACCTGAAGAATGGCTCCAATCTTGCATACATGTACTCTTCACAGCTGTCAATTTCTATTCTGTCTGAGGGGTGAGTGGTGCCTTAGTCAATTTAGTCCAGCTTGGTCAATGCTGCATACAATTTCTATGCTTCTGATTGCATGGGAGGACAGACCAAGAAGGTCACACGCGTGCGTGTTGAAGGGTAATGCATTTTATTAAAAAAGCTGATTGAAATAACAACCAGCAAGTAATAAAGCAGAAAGGAGTCAAAATTACATCCCCAATACAGATTTTGCCACATTAATGCCTACTAGGCATGCACTGGCAGCCCAATCTAGAACATCTCTTTGCTTTCCATAAGAGTTTCTTCCCAATGCCTACACTTGTTGCGGAAACATCTTGTGTTACACTCCCACCATAAGTTCCATAGGACGGCTAGCAAGCATAATTGCAGGAGAACCCGGCTGGATTTGGCTTGGAGAACAGCGTGCCACATCTGAAATAATTGATCAATAGAGGATGGCATCACCCAGTCGGAGCCAAAGATGTTGAGGAGATGGGACCACACACTACGGATGAAGCAGCAATGAATAAATACGTGGTCAACCGACTCAGTGTCTTCCATCCAGAGGAGACGTGTTGGGAAGAGTCATAGCTCTCTTCTGCAGAATGTCTATGGTAAGGATGTGGTTTCTCCCCACCAACCAGGCGAAAGTAGACAGCCACCTTAGGAGGGGGCACCATCGAACCAAAAAGCATGAAAGGTTCCTTCACCACTAACAATTGCCGGTTACCAAATTTTCGAATAAAAAGATTTTGCAGAAAAAATTCCTGAAGGGGATGCAATCCAAACAATGCTATCCAAGGAGTCTGGGGAAGGATGTATATTATGAAGGTGCGCCAAAAGCCTTGCAAGGTCCTCCATCATCTGACAAAGGCCTGTGACACAGGGGACACCAAGGCCCACTCCCTATGTCGGAGAAGAAGCAAATAGCCACAGAAATGTTCGGCGAAGGAGACAAAAGAGCTAAGGATGGGAAATCCATCTCCAAAGGCCTGATTCTGCACCACAGGTCCTCCCAAAACCTGATCCGATCATCATTGCCAAGAGCAAAAGACATGTTGGATTTGACCAAAGGGGCCACGGACATTATGGCCTTCCAAATGCCTGATGCACGATAGTGGGATGATCTTTTGATCCCCCCCTTCCAAGTCGTATTTTGTTGCGACAGCTTCCCTCCAAAGACTTCCCATTTCCGTGCCAAATCTCCAATGCCACTTGCCAAGACGAGCCACATTCATCAATGCAAGATTTCTAATGCCCGTGCCTCCATTAGATATCTTGCAGACTTCTTCCCACTTGACAAGATGAAATTTACATTTTTCTTCAACGCCTTGTCAAAGGAGATCCCTCTGTAATTTGTCTAATCTCTCCAAGACCAATTAAGGACATTTGTACAAGGACATGAAGTATAGTGGCAAATTAGAAAGGGATGCCTTGATGAGAGTAATGCACCCAACTAGGGAGAAGTGTCTTCCCTTCCATTTTGACAATTTCCACTCAAAACTCTCGATAACCTTGGACCATAAGTGCTTAGGTGGTTTGCCCAAGCATAAGGGGAGGCCCAAATAGAAAGATGGGAAGGACTTGGCTCCGCATCCCGACAAGCTTGCCAAATGAGAAGTCTCATCGATTGATATCCCGATGCAAAGCATCTCACTCTTCCGAACATTGATCTTAAGGCCTGAAACTTCTTCAAAGCACCCCATTATCTTCCTTAGGTTATCTACCTTGGTTTCGTTCGCATCGCAAAATAACAAGGTGTCACTTGCAAATTGTAGATGAGTGATCTTGATCCCATCTCTTGCCCTAGCAAAACCTAAGATGAGACCCGCCTAATGCAGGATGCCCTAATTATGATGCATGCTCATGAACTCATATAATCTAGCGGAAATAAAAGACAATAATAATATAAAATCTAGCATCAATCATCATGAACTAAGAAAATCACAAGGAAACATGCAATGGAGCGGGCCATTCTATGGTTGGATCCGACAAGGGATGGAACCTCCCGATCTTGCATGGTCTTAACCTAATCGATCAATGGGGATCACTAGTTCGAGGAATCAAAAATGTTTCTTGGGTTAGAGATTTGAAAACTTGAGAATTTAGGATTTTGATTCGATTATCAAATTTAGGATTTCAAGGATTGGGGATAATAGAGAGAGAGAGAGAGAGAGAGAGAGAGAGAGAGAGAGAAGAAGAAGAAGAAGATCTTACCTTAGAAGAATATTGAAAGGGCACAAGAAGAAAAGAGAAGAAGAAGATTGGAGAAGAAGATAAAGTTTCATGAAAGAGAGAGAGGAGGGAGGCAACCAAAGAGGTTTTCATTCAATAATAATCAACTAATCTCGTTTTTAGGGCAAAGCCCTCTTAAATAATCAACAAGAAAACATGAAAATACCAAAATACCCTTAAAAATTAAGCAAAAACGGAACTTAAAACAAATTGCGCAAAAGTTTGTGCGCTCGGGCGCTCGAAGACGTCCAAAAACCTCCTACACACGTGTCCTCCCAATGTGAGGTATTCAATATGTCAAATCACGTGTGTAGGGTCTTCAATGCTCCTCAATAGTCACCTAGCCACAAGGAAGATGCTTGTGGTGGGCGCTTTCTTCGTCGATAGACTTTGAAAGCTAGATGTCCGCATCATCGCCTCTTGCCCTTTGCTTATCATGTGACTAAAGGCTTCAACCACCACTATAAATAGAAAAGGGGATAGTGGGTCCCTTGCCTTAAACCCCTTAAGCCTTTAAAGAAACATTTTGGTGATTCAGTTAACCAATATAGAGTAGGAAGCTAATGACATGCATTCATGCATCCAGCTGATCCATTTACTACCATAGCCCATTCTTCTTAGCATATATGCCAGGAAAACCCATTCAACCTGATCGTGCGCCTTTTCAATGTCCAATTGAACACCACACCCTTAGTTCCTTCCTTTTGTCTAGAGTCAATGCATTCATGAGCAAGTAACGCACTATCTAGACTATTTGCGACAAATGTTCCCTGATTTTCTGCTATAACCAAAGGGAGCACCGATCTAAATCTGTTAGCCAATACTTTTGCCAGGATCATGTAGGGCTACCAATGAGACTTATGGGCCGAAAGTTTGTAAGTGACTTTGCTCCCTCTTTCTTTGGGATTAAGGCAACAAAAGAAGCCCCCAAACCTTTTGCGAGCTTATCTCTATCGCTGAATTCTTTAACAAAGTCCACCATGTCTTGTTTAATCGTGTCCCAAAAGACTTGATAGAAAGCTATAGGAAAGCTTTAATCTGGCCCCAGGGCCTTTTCCCTTCCTAATGAATTGATGGCACACTGGATTTCTTCTTCGAAGATAAGTTTCTCCAATGAACCCACTTCCTCCATTGAGATCCTTGGTAAGGGTAGATGATCCAATAGCGGTCTCTTCCACCCTAGGCTCGAGAGAAGATTGGAGTAAAAGGCTACAACTGTTGAGCAAATTTGGTCTTTCTCATCTACTCCTTGCCCCTCCACTAGAATGTTACTGATGTGATTAGTTCTTGCCCGAGCACTTGCGATTCCATGGAAGGAGGTATTCTTATCACCTTCCCTAGCTAGGTGGCTCTAAATCTCTACCTCCACCTAATTTCGAGCAATTTGGAGTACTCTGCTGAAAGGTGAAGTCTTTTGTTCCACTCATCATTCAAGAGACCAACCCCTCCTCTTTGATGTCCAATTCGTTGATTTCACAAGTAATGCCTTCAACCTTTTCGGATCTTTTGCCGCATGCGGACAGTTTGGCTTTGAGAAACTTCAATTTCTGGGCCAGCTTAAAACCAGTCGTACTTGAGAAAGACAGCCACCGGCCTTTTACCATCTCCGCGAAGTTTTCCACATCTAATGATGCGGACACAAAAGCATTCAAGGTGTACCAACGAAGAAAGCGCCAACCACAACTACCGTCCTTGTGGATAGGCGATTATTGAGGAGCTGAAGACCCTACACACTTGAGTTAACACATAGAGGGCCCCACATTGGGAGGACACGTGTGTAGGAGGAAGAAGACCCGCTGACAGAATTCACTGTCTTCGGGCGCCTGAACTTGGCCTCTCTGGCGCCCGAAACTCTCTGGATGTTTTAGATGTCTTCGGGCGCCCGACCGAGCACCTGAACATTTGCGCAATTGTTTTCTTTTTCTTTTTTTTACTTAAACTTTGAGGGTAATTTAATCTTTTACTTGTTTTAGGGTTTATTTAAGAGGGCTAAGCCCTAAACTCGAAATTAGTTATTGATTATTGATTAATGAAAAGCCTCTTGGTGATTCTCTCTTTCTCCCTCTCTCTCATGGTGATGTTTCTTCTTCCTTGATCCCTATTTCTTCTACTTGCTTCTTATGCCCCTCCAATCCTTCTTCCAGGTGATTCTATCTTTCCCTAACCTATTTGTTTCGCTAACCTCAATCCCAAAATCTGATTTTTGATCCTAAACCCTAAGTTTTCAGATTTTAAAATCCCTAATCCAAAATCCCTTGATTTCCTAGATTAGATATTCCTCTTAATTGATTGGGTTATAGCCATGCAAGATCGGGAGGTTCCATCCCTCGCCGGATCCACCCCTAGTGATAATTGAATCTCATACTTCGTGGTTGTGATGAATGACCCATTCCATTGCATGCTTCCTTGTGATTTTCTTAGTTCATGATGGTTCCTGCTAGATTTTATATTATTGTTGCCTTTTATTTCCGCTTGATTATATGAGTTCTTGAGCATGCATCATAATTAGGGCATCCTACATCATCTAACCATGCTAGTTTAAAGTGAAATGGTTTGGGGCCACAACTATCCCACCTCCACTTCCAACAAAATGGACCGATGATTAGAGCATGTTCTCAATAAACCCCAAGATTTTACCAAAGGATATTTTTCCATCCAATCAGCTGACAATAAGAATCTATCCAGCCGAGACAAGACTGCCCCCCCCCCCCCCCCCCCCCCCCCCCTTTCTGAATATCCACAATTTCCTTTTGACTGACCCAATCTTCAAAACCTATAATGCTATTGGTGACTCTCCCTCTGTTAGACTTCTCATGGATGAACCTTATGAAGTTGAAATACCCCCTACACACCAGGGCAAGTTCAAAACAACTCTCACCTGCTTCAGTTTTGACCATAAAAGATTCCTACGAGTCAGAATGCACGGTTCGTATACAGCAGTGAACAACCATTTGAACTGTAAAGAAATCTTCCTGAGACCAACTAACACTAAGAAGGAACCTATATAAGAGCCTTCCGAGAACCAAAGATCTTTGTTCCACACCACAATGAACCCCCCCCCCCCCCCCCCCCCCCCCCCCCCTGCTGATCCTTCAGCATTCAAGGATAGCCAACCCTTGTTCTTGATGTCCCGGATAGAGTCCAGATCTCGATTATTGAAAGCTTCCAATTTGTTCTCCTGCAAAGCCAAGATTTGAATTTTATATTTTATATTTGTCTCAATTTCCCAACCCGCTGACATTCCAAGTTAGGACCTTCATTGGTAACCAATTCTCAAACCCCTGCCTAATTTGTCATTGCAACAATTGTTGGCATCGTAATTCATTGAGCTCTCCAGGCTCAACAGCTCTCTCCAACCCCTGGGAAACTTCAGCATACATTTCTACATCCGAGCTGCTTCAGACTTTCGACTGCTTCTTTCCTGGACGAAATTTATGAAGGCTTGCACGTCATCATCCTTTGCACCGAAGGACACCCCTACTGACTTGCCAATGCACTCCAGCATATATCTATACCAGCAGCTCCACTTCCGATATTGATCGAATGCCCCGATAGTGAGAGGGAAGATCTTGAAGAGAGGTAGGCGGGATGACACTGCTGCTCCCAAGGAGCTCCCTCGTAGCTTACAATGGAGTGATGTTGAGCGCATCGTCGAAGAAATCCCCACTCATCGCATATTCAACGGGGCAGAAAGAATCATCTACCTCAAAGAAGTGTCTCGAGCCTCCACCAGGTCATGAGACTCATGACTACCCTCGACCATCCTCCCATCTCCGGATAGGTGAGAGGTGATCTCGAAGAAGATAGAGCCCCGGAGGAGCTGTCGCCCAATTATCAAAGGAAGAGGATTGACTGGTGGGACTAGAAGGGCGAACGTGCGAGGAGGACACACTAGAGGGTCGCCTAATAAAATCCCCACATCTGGCATACCCGAGTAAAAGGCGACTCGTTTGACCGGGCATGTGATAATAGTTGGTGGGAGGGGGATCGATCCTAGCCATGTGTCAACAAAGAGAGATGCAAAGACGCACCGATAATTGGATTCAAGCCTGCTAAAAGAGATAGATCGAGAGAGGGTGTTGTCACGTTTCGACATATGGGAGACCGAACCTGACCTTTGAATCGAAGCTCGCTCTGAACTTGACCTCCGAAACAGGCAAGACCATGTGAGGGCTCTTGCAGTAGCCAACCCTCAACTCGAACCTCCGTTAGTGCCCGAGACTAAGCTTGAGAGAGAAGGGTCTCTTGCCACCACCTCTTTGGCATTGAACGGTCCTCCTCGAGCGACATCATCTAACAGCAGACGATTGCCATCCCCATGCAACTCGTGCCCTTCATGAGGGGAAATTTGAATCTTCGTGTGCCATGTGCCCCTACCCCAAAATTCCTCCCCATCCCGAGTTCTGCGAGAGCATGGAGCTGGAACTCCTTCATCGAACCCATTGCCGCGGCCACCAACCCCGTCCTAATCTATGCCCCTGCGCTTCCACTCGTTGGCCCATTTGTATGGAGACCCCCCACTAGGCTCCCTGGCCACCCCTACCACCACATTTTCTTTTCTGATCTAAAGATCAATCGATTGGGGGCCCTTCCAATAGCATATTGAGATGCAAACCCTTGCATCGGCTGATCTCATTACCATAAGTAGCATATTGAGATTCTTAAAAACAATTTAAGTTTCCATTTGTGTCATAAAAGAGAGAGTGACAAATTGGGGATTTTACAACAATTGAAAATTTTAGGTTACAAGATTCCACCCAAGATTGGAAGTATAAAGTGCCGCCAAAGATTGTTGCTTTCAGATGGCTGGTCGGGAAGAAGAAGGTGCTCACAGTGGATAACCTGTGTTAAAGGGGTATGTGTATTCCGAACATCTGTCTTTGTTGCATGAGAGATGAGACAATGGACCATATTTTTGTCCATTGTACTTTCCTCAACTGGATTTAGTCAGACATCTTGTCACATTTCCAAATCACGTGAACCTTTACCCCTACTGTTGGCGATCTTCTGAAGGGCTAGCATGGAATGAGTCCGGGAAAGCAAACGACAAGACTTTGGAGAATGTCCCTCATGGCTATCTGGTGCTGCGTGTGGGAAGAAAGGAATAGCAGATGTTTCCATGGGGAAAGCAAGGCGGCAGAGGTTGTCTCTCTAAGAATCAGACCGTCTATCATTGAGTGGTCAGCCAATGATGATCTTTTGAAGGGTTGTAATCTTCTGTTTCTTGGCAGCTTAGTTGGATCGCCACCTCGGCAGTCTGGCGAGCTTCTTTGTTGTTGTTGTTTTTTTTTTTTTTTTTTTCGTTTTTTTAATAAATTTACGTTAGCTTTCAAAAAAATGATTCCATGATGTTCACATTTTGGATTTTGAAGGTTTTGAACATTTTGGCATTTTTTAGCAAAATTTCGTTCTTGGGTTGAGAATTTGAGGGAGTTCGGGCAATTGAGAAACTTACGATTAGGATTTAGGAAACTAGGAACATTATGGCTTAGCATTGAGGAAATTTAGAAAGAAAAAAAAAATGGAGATATGGGGTTTTGAGCTAACTAGAATTGGGAATTTTATGAAATTAACTGTTTATAGGTTTGAAAAATCAGAAAATTTTGAAATTTTAGTTTGTGGATTTGCTGGAATGTGTGGAAGAAAGGAATAGCAATGTAATTTTTTAGAAGTGATGTTGACGCAGGACATCCGACCAACTCACCAAAACCTCCAGAGTTGATGGGGGAGGCATAGAATATCCTTTTATCTCATAGGCCAGGCTAGGCCAGGCCCCGTTCGAGCCCTCCTTCGTGAGCCGCCCCACTTTGCATGGGTCCCACTTCGCACGGGCCGCCACACTCGAGCCCAGTGTGAAAATGCCCCTGCATTAATCACCCTCGGCGAGGAGTCTCGAACAAGAGACATACCGCTCTAATACCAATTTGATGCAGGGCATCTGACCAACTCACAAAAGCTCTAGAGCTAATGGGGGAGGCACAGAATATCCTTTTATCTCATAGCCCACCCTAGGCCAACCGCCGTTCGAGCCTTCCTTCAGTGAGCCGTCTCACTTCGCATGGGTCTCGCTTTGTACGGTGTAGCCACTTTGCACGGTCTGCCCCACCATGAGTATGCTCCCACTTCGCACTGGGCCGCCCCACTCGAACCTGGTGTGAAAATGCCCTTGCATTAGGTGTCTAGCTATCACTCTATTTAAAATACAAAATAACTTTATAATTAGTTTTATTTCATTGACACTATTTAAAATACATAATAACTTTATAATTAGCTTTATTTCTTTCAGTTAATTTATTTTTCAAACTAGAACTACGAAAAAGAAATTAGAATGTTTCCTATATATGATTTAACAATTAATTTCTAATTTTTTTCCTAGGGTCTCCAGGCATGCGCCTAGGTACACCTAGGCATTTTAGCCATTCCAGGGGCAGTTGAACCTGCACCTAACGCCTTTAACTACACTGCACCAAGTGATTGAAAAAGTCATAAATTATGTTAGTTCCCGTGCTAGATCTTCAAAGGAGTTCATGGGTTATGGTAAAGATGATTCCCTTCAAGGATGGGATCTTGCTCTGGTGTACCGTGAGTGTCGGTGTTTGTTTCATTACCTTTTGGGCTCTCGGATGTTAATAAAGTCATTTTAAAGATGAAAAAAAAAAAAACACAGCCTAATAGAACTGAATAGAAATCAGAATAATCAAAAGAGGATTCATGTCAAAGACTTTCTTTTCCTTGCGAGGGCCCACTTTGTTTCTAATACAGTACGCGCTAAATCTTGCTTACCTTCTCTGTTTAGGCCATAGAACACAGTCCTGAAGTTAATACTGCTTGGGAGAATTCCACTATCCAACATTTCATGGACAAGCTGCAATGCTTCTTCCGATCTACCGACTCTACAAAGACAAGTTACAAACATCGAGTAAGTTCTAAAATCAGGGAATGGTCCTTTCAATTTCATCCGGCGGAAGACATTCCAAGCTTCAGAAATCCTCCCCTCCATTGCATACCCACGAATCAATGCGGAGTATGTGATCACGGTTGGTTCACAACTGTCCTCTACCATTCTGTTAAACATTTCCAGAGCTTTTCCAATCTGCTTCTCCTTGAAAAAATGCACTATCAATGATGTGTAAACATGGACGGTTGGAAGAATCCCACCTCGTTTCATTGCATCGATTTTCTCCAAGGCCTCATCCAACCGCCCTCCACGTAGAAGTCCATGAATTAGACTCCCATAAACATATCGATCTACTGTTAATCCTTGGGTGCCTTCTAATGCGAGAGCCTCTTCCAGTTTCCCAGCTCGGCAAAGAGCTTTAACAAGCAATGAATAGCTTGTTTGAATTGCAAACCCGCTCTTGCATAGAGATTCAAAGCATCTTCTAGCATCCGACAATCTCCCCACTTCACATAAACAAGCGAGATAGATCTCACACAGTTCTTTATCCGGTACGTGTCCGACACACATCATCTCTTGGAATATTTTGACTGCTTTATCTACCTTCTGGCCCTTCTTTCCACAGAGAAAAATGATCAAGTACTTGTATGTACTTCCATTTGGTTTACACCCTTCAACCTTCATCTCTTCAAATTTCTTTAGAGCAATCTCAGTCAGGCCAGCCCGGCCGTATTGCGTGATCATGATGGTCCACGTATCTGAAGTTGCCCAGCACTCTTTTCTTCTCATTTCAAGATGGAGTTTCCTCATATGCTTAAAATCTTTCGCGCTGCCGGAGATTTTGATGACCATGTTGTAGGTTTCTGCTGTGTGCTTGTAGCCAGATCGCTGTCCTACCCATGAGAAAAACTGCAAAGCGGCATAACCATGTTTCTGACAATTACGGAGAATCTCCAGGACGAGTTCTGGTGTGAAATGAACTGTGCTCTTCTCCAAGACTTCTTGCATGGCCCACCAATCTTTGGAAGAAGACAAGATTCTGCATACTTCATCAAGATCATGGAAGCTGTAACCTTTTTTTAATGGATCCATTATACTAATATCAGTCCTTGTTGGCTGTACTTGGTTGAAGTCCAGGTCCTGCTTCACCGAGTAATACAGTTTCTCAGGTAGTGTACCGACAACATCATGGGCCCCATTGCAAGAGTAATGATGATCGATGGATAGATCTTCTAGTTCGAAGACTTTATTGTTAAGCTCAAAGGATCTAAACATCTGCTTGACTCGTACTGCTTTCTCCAATTCTCCTTTCTGTTGTAAAGAAGATGAAACCAAATGAAATACCTTGTCACTGGCATTTATTTTCAAATCCCTCATTTCATTCAAAAGGCCGAAAGCGTCATCTGGTTTAGAAGCTTTACAAAGTTCCTTAATAAATACTGAATAAGCTTTCCGAGTTGGCCCAATGCCTTTCTTCTTCATACCATCAAAAGTTTCCCATGCTTCGGAAATGCGGCCGTTCTGCACGTGCCCCGCAACCATGGCCTGTGATCGCCACGGCATCTGGCTCAATTCCATTTCCCAACATCTGCCTATAAATCTCACAAGCTTTTTCATACTGATTTGAACGGAAGAGATGCTGGATCATATCAGTGTAAGTCGACACTGTAGGCAAGAACCCAGATTCTGTCATAGTACTAAACACTTCAAAGGCCTTAGAAAAATTGCCTCTTCTCAAGTACCCATTGACAATGGCCTCATAAACCTTCCCATCTCCAACAGAATTATGACCTGTAACGTTAATGATTTCCAAAGCATCGTCAACTCTACCTGCCCGACAGAACCCTTTCACCAGAACTTTGAGATTTTCGGGATCAGGCATTGAGTTTTTGTCTTTAAGCTCATCAACCAAATGTAGAGCTTCGTTCATCCTCCCCGACATACAAAAGCTCCTCAGTATACAAGTATAAACTTCATGTTCTGGAATCTCAGCAATCTTCATCATATCATCCCCAACTGTACGAACTGCTTCTATATCTCCTGCTCCCGTTAGACAACACATAAGAACTCTACACAACTTCCTGTCTATACTCATGTTCTTCGAAACCATCTCCTTGTAAAATTCCATAGCTAGCTCAGCTTTTCCCACGTTACAAAGGGCATTAATGATCGATTTGTAAGCTGTGTCATCAGGTTCACAACTGGATTTCCTCATCTTCTCAAAGACCGACAATGCATTTCCAATCATTTTCGCCTTCCCATAATGAAAGATTAGAATCGTCCAGGTGTTAATGTTCTTCAGACAGGATTCCATACACATTTCCTCTACCAATTTCTCCATCAAATCAAACTCTCTCGCCTCTCCAGCTATATAAATCATGGTATTGTAAGTCTCTGTCGTGTGGTGAAACCCAGGCTGGAGATTGACCCAATTGAAGAACCGAAGAGCTAAATGTCCTACTTTAAAGCATCTCTTCAGCACTTTCTCTACAATCTCTGAATTGAAATGAAGGCCCAAGTTCTCTAAACATTTCTCCATGGGAATTTGAGGGCTCTCAGCCCGTACAATCTCTGTAATCCTGTGAACAACAGGGCTTATATCTTCTGCCAATTGATTTCCCAAGTGGGTCGTGTCCGATACTGAACTTGCACATACAATTTCTTCAGATGGAGGATTCCTTTCCTGTCCAGCATCATTTCTACAAACAGATGGGATTCCGACACGTTGATTCCCTATCTTATTTTCATATAGTGATGTTTCACGGATAGATCCCTCGAAGAGATGCTTTCTCATGTTTCCAACGTCCTTTTCAGTTCGTGTAGTCTCTTCAACCTTTTTACGTACAGGTGGGGTGCCCACTTGTCGTCTCATTTTCTTCTGATTTCTGAGGTGGGATTTTCTCGATATCGAGATTTCAGAAATAAACCCATCTGATTGACAGTTCTTTTGGTCCCTGAGATCTTTTGCATGCGGGATGCTCTCTTGGGCATTTCCACAAACAGGTAGAGTGCTGCTCACATGTTGGGGCCTTATCTTAGGAATTCTGATGTGGGTTTCTTCCAAGATTGGAATTTCAGACGAATTTCTATCAATGCTGAGATTTTCAGTGCCTACAATCTCTGAAATCGTATGAAAGAGGGAGGCAGTGTCTTTGGTTTCTGTCTCTGGTTTTTTCATGTGGGTTTCTTCAGAGACTGGAATTTCCTTGGATGGATGAGTGGTTGGAGATTTGCGGTGTATTGAAACATGCATCCGTTGCAATTTAAACGGCTGAAGAATCCGATTTTCTGCGTTAGAAATGTAAAGAAATGAATGGAATTTTAGCAAAAATCTCATTTTGTGAGGGTGAGAGAATCCATGAAAGAAAAAAACCAATCCACAAAGCGGAGGTAAAGAATTGCGACGCGAAATCAACGGACCGGAATCGTCCACAACAACTGTGTGTCCCACCATATTTCATATGTAAATCTACTCCGTCCATCGGGTGAGAAATATTATTTTAACCGTAAATACGTGAAATAAGGTGGAAAAGAAACTCTGATGGGACACACCAATGGGAACAATGTAAACCTGCTCCTAAAACCTCTTTTCACAGGCTGTTGCCTTCCTGATATTTGGATCAAGCTGAATTTTTTCCTTTCACTCTATTATGGTGAGTTACGCCAGATTAACGGGTTTGATGAAATATACACACCATGGGGGGTCCACACACGAACCTAGGGTTAGCAACCCGTCCCCATTTTTACCTGTGATGTAGCCCACCTGAGGTGCAGATAAGTATGATTTTTTCTCCAGTTTCTTACAATCGCGTATATAACCTGATGGATGGACTGGATTTTACAAATTCAACATTTTGGGCCCCACAGGGTTTGGATATTTTCCATTGTTCCCTATTGTGTGGTCCATCTGAGTTGGATCTGGCTGATTTTTTCCCCCATGGCCTAGCATCGAGGATAGAACCTGATGGATGGAGTGGATTTTACATATTCAACATGGCGGGCCCCACAGGGCTTGGGTGTTTTACGGGCTGCGGAAAACAGAACTCAACTTGAACTCGACCGTACACCAATCACAGGTCTATCACACGTGGCAGATTGGCCACGTGTTAGGGATACGATCCTCTTATAAGGTGGGCTCCACAGATCGGATGGTTTGTCAGATCGGTTTGGTTCACCAGGTGGACCAGACGTGTACCAACTAAATCGACGGTCAGAAGAAAATGACCAAACGTCCAACTTTACTGTACACGGGCATAGATCCGGCTGATTAGCGGCCCAGATGTTTCACATTTGTGCCACGTGTCTTTGTGCGAGAGGAAGTTCCGTCAATGAGAATGGGACTGTGGCAAAGCGATCAGGTTTTACAAGCGCGATGACGGCTACGCAATCCAAACCAGTGATCCGATGGGACCCACCTTGAGAGAAGATTAAATGGGGGTTCATGTGTGGCACGATGATCATGATCTGACCATTGGTCAGGTGTGGCCCACCATTACATTGCTTGGCTGGAAATTCAAGCTACTCCATTGATCCGGTGTCCAGGTGTTAATGAGAAAAATGGACCGTTAGATCAATGGTCTATATTCACCTTATTAATAGCCCACCTGATGACTGCACCGGCGTGATTTTTGGGCCAGAGCATTTTATCAGTGTGGCCCACTTGATAAGTGTCCCGGCTTGGGGTTTTGGGCTAGAGTATGTTATCAGAGTAGCCCAACTGATGAGTCAACCAGCGTGGGTGCCGTTTGGTAAACTGAAAAACAAAGTTTGAAAAATAATTTTAGTATTGAAAACTTATATTTAAATTTTATTACTTATAAATACTGAAAATTTTGTTTCGTAATTTATATAAAAAAGTTATTGATACCTGAAATTAAGTACTTTTTTCATAAAATTTCGTTTGGTAAACACAAACCATATGTCTGAAAATTGGCAATTTATCATATTTGACCGTAAGGTTTGGATCTGGTTTATGGGTTTGGACTTTGAGCTTTGGTTTCTAGGATTTAGTGGGTCTAAATTGATTCAAATTTGGTAAGTTGATGGATATGATGGATTTCTCAAAATCATGAAATCCATCTGTTTTTACATATCATTTCATGACTTGATCCCAAAAATTCAGAAGGCCCAAATCTTAGGTGGACCATACCACTAGAAATAATAATGAATGACCATTGAAAAAAATTTGTGGGCCACAAAAGTTTTGAATTAAGTAGATCTATGTAGTTCCCCTTCATACAGGTCTTCTTGACATTACCAACAAGTTGGATGGAAAATAAACATTATGGAAACCTTACAGTAGGTCTTTTAGAATTTTTAAGGGTGAAACACTCAAACACCATTGTTTCTCGTGGTGTGGTTTACCTGGGATTTGGATCTACTTACTTTTTAGGATCACTTCCTAACATGGGCAGGAGAAACAAATGTATAGCGTGGATATGCAACAAATCATCAAGGTAGACCCCACAATAAGGGTAACAGCCACTAAGGTGTTACTCAGGTAACAACTGATCCAATCCCCCACGATGCGGTTTGGCTATGGCTAGTGACCGTGCCACTAGCCGGGTGGCTAGTGGTCGATGCTCTATTGGTACCATCATAATGTATGTATTTTATCCATGCCATCCATCCATTTTTCCATATCATTTTAGGGCATGATACCAAAAATGAGGCAGATATAAAGCCACACCACAGGAAAATAGTAGAGATTGAATCTCCACCATTAAAAACATCCTGGCTCACTGTAACGTTTATTTGACATCCAACCTGTTTATTATTAGGTCATACAGACCTGGATGAAGGGAAAAAAACAAATATCAGATTGATCCAAAACTTTTATGGGCCCACGAAGTTTTAATGGTGAGCGTTCAATCACCACTTTTTTCTGTGATGTGGTCCACTTGATATTTGGATCTACCTCATTTTTTGTCTCATACCATAAAATGATATGGAAATATGTATGGACGGCATGGATGAAACACAGGCCCACAGAGCACCGACCATTAGCCAATCGCTAGTGGCAACGGTCACTAGCCAATCCCGCGTCCGGCAGCGGATTAGGTGAGACCCCATATCCGAACGCGGATTTGGCAGGCATCTAGGTGGGGCCCACCGTGTTGTTTTTGAGAAATCTATGCTGTCCAACCGTTTTGTGATATCATTTTAGGCGTTGCAACAAAAAATGAACTCGATAAAAGACTCAAGTGGGCTGCACTAAAGCAAAAGGTGGGTAGGGAAATTTCTACCGTTGAAACCTCTATGGGGACCATGGTGATGTTTATATGCCATCCATACCGTTCATAATGTCATTCCTACTGAGATTAACTAAAAACACAAATATTATCCTGATTCCAAACTTCTGTGGCCCCACGAGTACTTCAACTGTGGAAGTTCAATCGTCACTTTTTCGGCCCACTTGAGTCTTGGATCCCGTTCATTTTTGGTAGCGAAGCCTAAAATGATCTCACAAAATGTTTGGACGGCATAGATTTCTCAAAAACATCACGGTGGGTCCAACCAGATTCCGAGCGCAGGAGATGCCTGCGAAAGGCTTTTCGCAGGCAATCCCATTTTTTGTTTTTGAGTGGACCACCATTTTTTATCAGATCCACCGAGGTGGGTGGGACCGCTGACTGTGGGGCCACTGTGATGTATGTGACTACATCCATGCCGTCCATTCGTATTGAAAGTTCATTTTAGGATATGATAAAAAAAAATGAAGGATTTCCAAATCTCAGATGGGCCATAATACAGAAACAGTGTAGATGGGCCATAATACAAGAAACAGTGTTGATTGACCATTAAAAACTTCATGTCGGTCACAAAAGCCTTGGATCTAGATGATATTTATATGGTCTCTTCATGTAAGTGTTTGTGACCTTATCAAAAGGTTGGATGACAAATAAACATTATTGTAGAATTCTTAAAGTTTTTAATGGTAGAGATTCAATCACGACTGTTTCTGTGGTGTGACCCACCTAAGATTTGAGTCAGCTTAATATTTTGGACCATGGCCTAAAATGACCTTTCAAAATGGTTGGAAGGTGTGGATTTAAGACACATACATCACTGTGAGCCCCACAGTCAAGGATCCCATCCACCTGGGTGGATCCGGGGTCTTACCTAATCCGCTCTCCGGTACCGGCTGTCGCACGAAATCCTGTGGCTCTGCAGACCTCTGTTAATGTGGCAAAGTTCTTGGGCCCACCATGATGTATGTGTTAGATCCACATTGTCCATTCATGTTTTTAGATCATTATAGTTCATGAGACCAAAAATGAGGTAAATCCAAATCTCAAGTGAGACACACCACCGAAAACAATGGGGATTAAGCCTCTACCATTGAAAGCTTCTTAGAGGCCATAGAAGTTTTAGATCAAGCTAATATTTGTGTTTTCCCTTCATCCACGTCAGGGTGACCTTATGAACAGATTTGATGGCAAATAAACATCATGGTGGGCCCTAAGAAGGTTTCAACAGTTGGATCATTATCCCCGTAATTTTTGTGTTGTGGTCGGCTTGAGCTTTGGTATTGCCTCATGTTTTGGATCATGTCCTAAAATGATAGGGCAAATTGGATGGACGTTGTGGATATAATGCATACATCGTAACGAGGGCAAAGAACTACTTTTACACATCAAAACTTGCCAACGGAAGTCATTAAATGAGGGTAAAGGTGTAATTTAAAAAAAGATTTAATTCAAAATCACTCACCGCTTTCAACGTTAAGTTTTAAGTCAAAGGGCGGAAGCTTAAAAAAATTTAGATTTTTTAAGTGAAAATGTGAATTGAGCACTTATTGTTTTGGATTTACCAAACAATCCGAATAAGAGAAAATCACTGAAAATGACAATTTTAGTGATAAGTGTGGAAATTAAGTTTTACCAAACAGGCCCTTAGTTTTTCTACCAGGCCATGCTGTTGATGTGGCCCAACCAATGATGGATGGCTCTAATCCCACATAAGTGTGCGGCTAATCATTGTTGAATCTCTCCTCAACGGAGATGGCCTCCTTTGCTACGTATACCAAAATGGCCTGATGATTGGGATGTCCATCTTTTCAACCTCACCATAGATGGACCACCATAAAAATACTTGGACGAATGGATGGTTTTTTTATTTTTATTTTTCACACACACACCCGTTCAAATGGTTAAAAAGAAGAGTGCAGGAACAATGTGTGTGTGAATGTTGCGGACATCCTTAGAAAATGTGAATTAAGAGTGTGAGTTGGTTCAAGATGTAAGAAGGAAAAGAGAACGGGGCACTATTTTTTTTATTTTGTCGAAAAAGGAGTCAAATGTCATTGATTTCAGTTCTATTCTTTTGACTTGATGGCTTTGTCGACTTAAAAAATTCGTTATTTTAGTTGGGCTGGGTGACAACACTATCAGACTTTTTTTGAACCAGGTGAAAGCTAGAGCAAATTCTAGCACGTGCAACAATCTATTGGCGACCATACATTGATAGTTGAATCACTCTAGCTCCCTCTTTGTCCAACTCTATTCTTTTGACTTGGTGGCTTCGTCGACTTAAAAAATTCGTTATCTTAGTTGGGCGGGGTGATGACACTATTAGACTTTTTCTGAACCAGGTGAAAGCTGGAGCAAATTCTAGCACGTGCAACAATCTATTGGCGACCGTACATTGATTTGAATCACTCTAGCTCGCTCTTTAGTTGAATCACTCTAGCTCCCTCTTTGTCCGGCTCAAACAACACTTTACCTCTATGGTTGCTCTCCAAATGATCTATTGTTATGGGGTTTAAATAGATCTTCCACCAGTAGACCTATAAGCTTCCTTTTTCTTCTTTTTTTTTTCTGTTATTGCAATTTCTTTAGGTTAAGGTAATGGTCCTGCCGGCGGTGGTGCTGCTTTGCACAACCAGTACCTTAGGCACCCATTATGCAATTTTGTCTTTTTTTCTACTTTGTAAACGCTGTGTATGGGGGTTTTAGTGTTTTCAAGGGTATATCTTTTAACAATCTTGGGTATTGTTCAATTGGGTCCTGGGAGGTATTGGGACCCTTTCCACTTGACTTGCGAGGACTTTTGGTACCTTTGGAGTCTAGAAAATGTAGTTTGATTAAAGGTATGCTAATTCACAATTTTTAAGGAGCCCGAACAATTGATTGATATATGATTTAGTTAAGTTGTGGGTCCACTAATCTAACCCATTGATCATCCCTGAATCGTGCCGAGGACCCTTTCTATCCATCCCATTTGAATTTTTAAGGTCTTTTGGACTGGGCGAAGGTGGCTTTTATGGGAATTATGTGTGTTTCAAGCTTTTTGATGGTTCTAGTGATTTGGTCATAATCGGATTGATTGGCCCCTTAATCTGCCAATCTGATCTACTGGCTATTCCTGGGACTTGCTTGAAAACGAATGTTGCTCAACTGGTATAATCGCTTGACGGGTATCAAGCCTTGTGAAGATGTTTTTATCAAAGCCTGGCTGAAGTCGAATATTAGTTTATCTCGTTTTGGGCAGGTTGTCTACGATACTATATTAAGATGGTGGGTGAGCATACGTCTCAAAAGCGGAAGAAGCTCTTAAGGGAATGAGAATAAAGAGTCAATAAAACCTCCTTTAAAACCTAGGATTGTTTCACGCGTGCTACACATTAAGAGAGAAGGAAGAGAGATTGTGGGGAGAGAAAGTAAGCACTAGAGGTGTTTTAAAACGTTGAAATATGCCATTTGATAACACATTTAAAAAACCTCCAAAATACCCTATCTATATTAGCAATCCTGTCTACATCCTTTCTAATCTTAAGATTGGGGACTCTCTTAAACACAGAAGCAGATTACATGCTAAGTACCAGTGTACTGAGTGTTAGTGTTTTACACTTTCTTCTGTTGCTATATTGTTGAGATATTTTGGGGATATGATAATATTATATGAGCTGGACTGTATCTCACATATTTTGTGAGAAAGTTATAAATATGTAATGCTAGATCCGGAGGAAATCATCCAGAGATTTCGTATCTTCTTCTCTATTTCCACATGGTAACAGTAGGGTTTGATTAACATCTTGCTCATTGCCATTGCCATTGCCATTGCCATGGCCGTTGAGCTCCACTCGATCCAAAAGCTATAAGTTTATCTCATCTTCTACATTGGGTTCCCTTCCATCTCTTCAAGCCTTTATTACCAATCCGAGCTCTCTCCTCACGGTGAAGCTCAAATCCAGCAACTATCTTCTCTGAAGAGTGCAGTTTATTATAGCTCTTCATGCTCACAAGCTTCTCGACCTCATCAACGACACGATCTCCACTCCAGCAGAGTTTATTGATGATGACAAAGGTACTCTTCAATTTAATCCCAAATACTCGGATTGGCTACTTGTTCATCAACAACTGCTCAGTTGCACAATAGCAACTGTTTCGGAGCCCATTCTCCCTTATCTTCTAAATATTGAACATACACGTGATGCATGGATGTCCCTCGAGTGCCGATTCAGCTCAATGTCTCGAGTCAATGTTTAGCAACTCAAAACTCAAGTTCATAATATGAAGAAAGGAGATCTAAGCATGAAAGAGTATCTCTACAATTTGAAGAACGTAGCTGACACCTTAGCTGTTGTCTCGGGCCCTCTTGGTGAAGAGGATATGGTTTTGTATACCGTAAATGGGTTACCCTCCAATTCATTTAAAACTATTATCTGAACTCTTCCGCAAGCTATCTCTCTTAAAGAGTTGTAGAATCTTCTAACGATTGCAGAATTCGTAGAGTTAGAAGAGTTGTCAGACACAGGTGTTACAATGCCACAGGATGAGCATGCACAGGAACATGATGAGGCGGAGTCGCAGACACCGGTTGTGAGGAGGTCCACTCGAGCGAGGAGACCCAAGGTCCGATACTCACCCTCCTTACATTATCTATTACTGACAGATAATGGTGAACCAATGTGTTTTGAAGAGACATTATGGTCAGATATGCAGGTTAAGTGGGAGTAGGGCATAGATGATGAGATTGACTCTCTTGAGTCCAATCGTACGTGGGAGCTAGTCACTCTACCTAAAGGTAAGAAAGCTCTTCATAACAAGTAGGTTTACAGACTGAAGGAGGAGCATGATGGTTCGAAGTAATACAATGCCAGACTGGTTGTGAGAGGTTTCTAACAACAGGCAGGTATCGATTTCATTGAAATATTTTCACCAATGGTGAAGATGTCTACGATTCGCATGGTCTTTAGTATAGTGGCTACAGAGGATCTACATCTAGAGCAGCTAGATGTTAAGATAGTCTTTCTTCATGGGGACCTTAAAGAAGAGATATACATGGATCAGCCGATAAGATACGTGGCACCAGGAAAGGAAAATAAGGTGTGTAGACTAAAAAAGAGTATATATGGCCTGAAGCAGGCCCCGAGGCAGTGGTATAAGCAGTTCGACAGTTTCATGTCTAGAAACCACTACCAGAAAAATGACTTTTGCCGACGGCCTTTGCCGACGGCTTTTAGCCGTCGGATGGGCCGTCGGGAAAGGGGGCGTCACAATTGATTTCCGACGGCTATAAGCCGTCGGTCTGCCGTCGGAAGACCATCGAAAATTCCGACGGTGATGGGCCGTCGCAATTTCCAACGGCGATGAGCCCTCGCAAATTCCAACGGTTTTTTACCGTCGGCGTTGCTTTAGCATATAAAAGAAACCATCAGCATTTGAGCATGCCTTTTATAACAGGTCATGACCGTTGTAAAAAACAGGTGTTGCTAGTTATAAATGCTCGTAATGTACATCGGGTTCCACCCCTTGTGAAAAGGGTAAACGTTTACAACTACTATGGCCCATTGCAAAAGAAAGTATTAACAAAAGTGCTGGCCCATTGTAAAATCATTAACTTGTTTAGTAAATGCATTAAATATCATGGTTCATGTGAGATTGTTTTGGTAATTTTGTGATGCTTATATGACTAATGAACACATGGAATAAAAAATTGGGTGGTAGGAGGAAAAAAAGTAGTATTTGCAACGGCTCCGCCACCACCCAAATTTTTTTTATTCCCTATGTTCATTAATCACATAAGCATCACAAAATCACCAAAAGAATCTCACATAAACCATGATATTTAATGCATGCACTTGTCCATTCCATAGCAAGATATCTCACCATTATAAAATGTATAAATCCTAAGAAGCGCACATATAAACGGTAAGATGATACTTATATGATGAGATAGTAATAATAAAATCTTACCCCATCTTCACCATATAAGTAGGATTCTGGCAGTAGGATCCTCAAGTGTGAATATGATCCTATAGAGACCTGTCTCAGGAGTCCTCAGGCTGTTAAGGATATATGGCGACAAAGCACAAGACACACTTCAATTTCTTCCCTATTGAACTGGGTATCCCACCGTTGAATTATTAGGTGAGAGATCGAGCATTTCGAGCTTCTCCATCCTTCCAATGTCGGTAAGATCATAGGAACTGAAATAGCATTGTTCTGCAACAACCTATATAGGGTAATGTATTATAAAATCAATATAAGATTTCAATCTAGAAGTTGGTGACAAAAAACAGCAAATGGGTCCCTTAGATAATCTCATAAAAAAGAAAAAGAAAAAAGAAAAGCATCTTTTAACGGGTACTAGAGATGTCATGCAGACCACTGTTGCTACTTGAAGAAATTTGATAGGTCATACATCATCCTTCTTTTATATGTTGATGATATGTTTATAGCCGGATCAAGCATAAAGGACATCTCAGATCTCAAAAGACAACTATTTAGAGAGTTTGCCATGAAGGATTTAAGAGCTGTAAAACAAATCTTAAGCATAGGGATAAAGCGTAACAGGGAAAACAAGAAGTTAGTTTTGTCACAGGCAGAGTACATAGTCAAAGTACTTGATCGATTCAGTATGGGAGGTGCTAAGCCGGTTAGCACTCCATTAGCCAACTGCTTCAAGTTTTCTAAGGAGCAAGGTACGAAGATGCAGGAGGAACGGGACTACATGGCTAAAGTCCCATACGCACCAACTATAGGGATCCTCATGTATGCTATGGTTAGCATGAGGCCAGATATTGCTCAAACAGTGAGAGTTGTTAGCAAGTTCATAAACAACCCAGGAAAGGAACATTGGGAAGCTGTGAAGTGGATCCTCAGATACCTGGTAGGTATTGTGGATGTAGGGTTGTGTTATGCAGGATCGAAAATCGAGTCACAGGGCTACATCGATTCAGACTTGGTAGGGGATATTGACAGTAGAAGGAGCACTACAGGGTATGTCTTTACTCTAGGTATTGCTGCAGTTAGTTGGGTCTCTCAGTTACAGAAGATAATGTCCATTAGTACAATGGAAGTAGAGTATGTTGCAGTTACAGAAGCGTGCAATGAGATGGTGTGGATACAAAGTTTTATGAAAGAGTTGGGGAAGAAGTAAACAGATTGCAAGTTGTATAGTAATAGTCAGAGTGCAATACATTTGGCTAAGAATTCAGCCTTTCATTCAAGGACCAAGCATATTGACATCAGATATCACTTCATATGTTCGTTACTAGAACATTGATTGATTGCTTTGGAGAAGATCCATACAAGTGAGAACCCTGTGGATATGTTGACCAAGGCAATCACACGGGAGAAGCTGAAGCTCTGTTTAGCTTTGATTGGTCTTCAGGCTTGAAGACGGGGAGGTGGTGCACTCCAGATGTAGAAGACGAAGGACTATGATGATATGTCTCCAAGTGGGAAATTGTTGAGGTGTGGAGCGAGCACACTAGAATGCTGAACAAGAGGTGGTCGAGCGCCCTGACGGTCTTTAACTGGGCGCCCAATATTCAGATAATTGAGGCAACAGTCTCTGGATTGTTTTGTGAACAGTCGGGCGCCCGACGGTCAAGTGGATCGAGTGCCCGACGGTCAAGTGGATCGAGTGCCCGATATTCCAGTGTTTCCTTCTGGAGCTCGCTGGACGTTTTCTGAAGTGGGCGGGTGCCGACCAAGCCTGACCGAGCGCCCGACCAGCCGCGACTTATTGTGCGGGGTCTCCTATTTTGGGTTCTAGGATTAGGCTATGGGATTAGGATTTTATACATCGAATGTGAGAAAGAGGCGAGAGGTTAGCAAAAAGGGTCATCTCTGTGCATGGGAGCATCAAAGAAGGTAAGTGTATTGCTTGTAGCTTTGTCTTCTTCATAGTGGAAGTTTACACCGTGGTTTTTTACCCTTGTTTGGGGTTTTTCCACGTAAAATTTGTTTTGTGGTTTGTTGGTTTGCTTGGATTCTACTTCTAGATTATATTCCTTCTTGTTTGTCGTTTGTGGGTGAGACCAGAGATTGGATCTCGGTGCACCGGCGTTGTTGGCATGTTGCGTAACAACTAAAAGATGGCATATCAAAAAAGAAAACCCCTGCTTGTCTCATCAGCCTTCCATCTTCCTCATCACCTGTTATTGAACCTACCTACTTTATAGAAGCTAATAAGCATCTTGAATGGCGTCAGGCTATGTCCACTGAATTCCAAGCCCTTCAAAAACAAGGGACTTGGTCACTAGTGCCTCCTCCACCCAACCGTACGATTGTCGACTGCAAATGGGTCTGCAAGCTCAAGCGTGCTGTGAATGGTACTATTGCCCGCTACGAAGCCTGGCTTGTCACCAAGGGCTACCATCAACAGGAAGGAGTCGATTTTCATGAAACATTTTCACCAGTTGTTAAACAAGGAACAGTTCAAATTGTTTTGACTTTAGCTCTTCACTACAACCTAGCGATTCGACAATTGGATGTCAACAATGCCTTTTTGCATGGTTCCATTACAGAGGAGATTTATATGTGCCAACCATAGGGGTTTCTTGACCCTAAACATCCAAACTATGTCTGTCGGTTGCACAAGGCTCTCTATGGCCTAAAACAGGCGCCACGGGCCTGGTATGATAAGCTATCTTCCTTTGTTATATCTCGTGGTTTCAAGATGAGCAAATCGAATTCTTCATTATTTGTGTCATAATGCCACCAACATCACGATCATACTTGTGTATGTTGATGATATTTTAGTCATTGTCAGTGACCAAACTTATATTTCTCAACTAATTGGTGATCTGCGCTCCAACGTTGAAATGAAGAACCTCGGCTAGTTGAATTATTTTTTAGGAGTGGAGGTTCCAAAAACTCCCACTGGATTGTTTCTCACTCAGGAAAAATATGCTCACAAATTACTTCATCGTGCCTCCATGGACAGGTACAAGCCTTACGCTTCACCTACCCAATCCAAGTCCAATTCTGTACCCAGTTCAGACACTCTTTTTACTGACGTGACTCTGCGTATGCTGTAAATTCGATGGGTCAACATATGCACACACTCATGGAATCTCATTACAAGGCATTGAAACGAATCCTAAGCTATATTCAGGGCACCATTGATTATGGTATCACCTTTACTTCTAGCCCTCTTCAATCATATGTTTTTTCAGATTGGGTTGGCGATGGCTCTGATCGCCATTCTACAAGCAGATAATGTTTGTTTCTTGGTTTGAACCCCATTATTTGGAGTGCAAAGAAGCAACCCACAACTGCTCGTTCTTCAACAGAGGCGGAATACCGATCTTTAGTTCTAACTGCGGCTGAGATAGCTTGGGTTCGGATGATTCTTGAAGACCTCCTTGTGAATCTACACCAAGTACCAATCATATGGTGTGACAATATCTCTGCTATTTCCTTGGCTTCAAACCCGATGTTTCGTGCTCAGACGAAGCATATTGAAGTGGGCTATCACTTCATTAGGGACGAAGTGCTAAAGAAGTACTTGAAGTTCATCATGTTTCAACCATGGATTAAATCGCGAACATCTTAACTAAGTCTCCATCGTCACAACAATTTTGGTATCTATGTGACAAGCTGCTGGTAGTTGCCCCACCATCACCTTGAGGGGGAGTGTTAGTGTTTTACACTTTCTTCTGTTACTAAATTGTTGAGATATTTTGGGGATATGATAATGTTATATGAGCTGGACTGTATCTCACATATTTTGTGAGAAAGTTATAAATATGTAATGCTAGATCCGGAGGAAATCATCTAGAGATTTCTTATCTTCTTCTCTATTTCCACACTTAAAGTAAACTCTGTGGGGTTCACCGTGATTTATGTATTTTATCCACTCCGTCCATCCATTTTATCGAATAATTTTTGGGCTTAGACCAAAAAATCAGCATATCTAAAGCACAAGTGAACCACACCATGGCAAATAGTGTGAATTGAACGTCTATTATTGAAAATTTCTTGGGGGCCACAGAAGTTTTGGATCAAGCTGATATTTGTGTTTTCCCTTCATTCATGTCTGCGTGATCTTGTGAACAAGTTGGATGACAAATAAACATCACTGTAGGCCCTAAAAAGGTTTCAATGGTGCAAATCATTGTTCCCATTTTTATCATTCATGTGATCCGCTTGAGCTTTGGATATGCCTCAGTTTTGGGATGAATCCCTAAAATGAGCTGTAAAAATGGATGGGCGGCATGGATAAACCACATACATTAACCGTGGGCTCAACAAAGTTTACTTGACATGATTAGAGCTAACTGAGTAACTTAGTACGTAATCCGATTTCCCTACACACCAGTTGTTAAGGCAAAATCATCCAAAACTGCTATCCTTGTATACAAAAAATATGCTACGAAGGTATAAAGTTAAGGCAGTGGTTATAAATGTGGAATGGAAATTTTCCTTTTCACCTTTGCCAATATACCTTATACTCGAACATATTACGTCTGGAATCATTTGATGGAGAGCGGATTAGGTGAGACCCCAGGCTCACTCAAGACGGTGCGGCCCCTACCATGGGGTTACTGTGGGGCCCACCTTGACATATTTATTATGTATCCACGTTGTCCATCTGATTTTCCATATCATTTTAGGGTATTATACAAAAAATGAAACATATCCAACTATTAGGTGGGCCATACCATAATAAACAGTGGTGATTACCATTAATGGGGCCACAAAAGTTTTAGATCAATATGATATTTGTTTATTCCCTTCATCCATGCTTATGTGACCTTATCAACAGATTGGATGGTAAATAAACACCACAGAAACATTAAGATGCGCTCTAAGAAGTTTTTAATGGTAGGACGGTCAATCACTACTGTTTCTTATGGTATGGTCCACCTGATAATTGGATTTCCTTCATTTTTTGTATAACGCCCAAAATGATATGTAAAAATGGATGGACATCGTGGATACATAAAACATAAGTCAATGTGGGCCCCACAACAACTCCTCAATGGGGCCGCACTGTGTTGGGTGAGGATGGGGTCTCACCTAATCCGCTCTCCATTTGATGAGGCGAGTCTTTGGGGCATGGTATTAGATAGATTAGGTGGGATGGAATTGCATTTGGTTCCATGCAAATTCCATGTGATGTTTGCGGAGGATGGGAGGCATGGGATTAGGGGGGATGGAATTAGGGCGGTAAATGGTTGGGTTCGGAGCAGGTTTAGCCAAAACCAGACCCACCCATTTACTAAATGGGTCTGGGTCCAAATTTTAGACCCAGGCCCTTTTACTAAATGGGTGGGTCCGGGTTGGGTCTGAGTCAACCCATCAGACCCAGTTATAAATAGGTCCGGGTCCAAGTCTGGTAGAAGAAGATCCACCCAGACCCATTTATAAATGGGTCGGGTTTAATGGGTCCGAGTCTGGATCAAGTATGCAAGCATTTTTACAAGGCTTAAAACCGGGTCTGGATGGGTCCCTTGAAACATAAGATCAAACCCGCCCACTTACTAAATGAGTTCGGGTTGGGTCGGGTCGGGCCTAATATAAACGAAACTAGACCCATACCCGTTTAGCAACTGGGTCTATTCTTGGACCCAGACGCGTACATTTAACAAATGGGTCGGGTCTAGGTTGGGTCTGGGTCGGGTCTAAATGGGTTGGGTCTGGGTCCGCTAACCCATTTACAGCCCTAGATGGAATTGCAGTTGATCACATGTGGGATTTCCGTGGGATTTCAAAATCCCACACACATGGGCCCCACATTGATGCATGTGTATCATCCATGCCGTCCATCCATACAAGTCCTTTATACATGACATTATGGTTATATACATGTTCAAGTGATAGACATCTTTTGTGAATTTGGACTGTTGATTTTAATTTCATGGTCCACCAAACAGGATTTTGCTTAATCCAATGGTTTTCCCATGCTAAGTATTTGATCCCAAATATGGGATTGGATATAAAAATATCATGGGATTACCAGACCTGTAATCATTGTGCAATAAATGATGTTAATTCCACCTATTACCGTTCCATCCCTTCTAATACCATGCGCCAAACACGCCCTGCTGACTAGGGTAACCTGGAGATGGATCAGGTGTTATCCTGGTGACGCCTTAGTGGGTGTTACCCTTATCGTGGGGCCCACCTTGATGATGTGTTGTATATCCCACGCTGTCCATCCGTTTCTCAAGCTCATTTGAAGATGGGAGTCCCAAAAATGAAGCAGATCCAAATCTCAGGTGGACCATACCACAGGAAAAAGTGGTGATTGAATGCCTCGCCATTAAAAATTCCAAAGGGCCCATGTAAGGATTTCATCATGTTTATTTTCAATCCAACCTGTTGATCTGGATGAAGGGGAAAATACAAAGATCAACTTGATTCAAAGATTTTCTGGCTCACAAAAAGTTTTCAATAATCATTCATCACTGTTTCTAGTGGTATGGTCCACTTGAGATTTGGATCTTCTTCACGTTTGGGACTGCCCATTAAAATGAGATGGAAAAACAGATGAATAGCGTGGATATGTAACAAATACATCAATGTGGGCCCACACGGTTAGGATAACACCTAATCCACCACGTAACCCTGGTAACACGTGAGTGGGTGTTACCTTGACCGGGGGCTCACCTTGATGAATTGGTCATATATGAATGCCATTCATCTGTTTTTTCCTATCATTTTAGGACGCGTACCAAAATTTTAGCAGATTCAAGTATCAGGTGAAACACACCACAGGAAACAGTGGCGATTGAATGCCCACCATTAAAAAAATACCTATGGCCCACCATAATGTTTATTTGCCATCTAAACGGTTGATGAGGTCAAACAGATCTGGATGAAGGGAAAATATAAAGATAATATTGATCCAAAACTTCTACAGGGTACAAGAAGTTTTAAATTGTCGATCACCACATTTTCCAGTGGTGTGGCCCCACAGGCAGGAACTCAGTCTGCTAGCCTCGCCATCCTCCATGTATTGCCACCCATTGGAGCTCCCATTGCTACGATCATCTGAACCGTCTATACTCGTTATTTCCACCACAATTACGCTGCACGGATGACCCATGTGCCGTTAAAAAGGGATACTAGTTGACAAAGTCTTGATATATGACAATGTTATGCGGATAGCCCCTTGTTAGAATCTTTTTTATCTGGTCTCTTAGGCATTGTTGGCATTTTTTCAAGACGAAAATGCCCATCTCCCTAGCCATCCTCTCGTATGGCTGTAGTACAACACGGAGTCAAGAGGGCCTTTTGAGAATGAGGTATGGTCCTACTAAATCAATGATTAGGGTCACCCCTCGATCGATCTAATCTATTCACTTTAATCAAACAGTCTTGAACCTATAGTAAGGTCATTTAAAAAAAATATAAAAATTGAACTTTCTATGGCCCACACCTGCATTAACACTATAGTTAATTCTTAACTGGTTCCTCTGATATGATCCATCCATGATGAGTTTTTTTCCTTAGACTTGGGTAAATGACATGAAATTAAAGCATCATTCATATGGACGGCTTGAATCTGCTTCAAGACTATCCAGTGAACCCCACATAAGACATAGGATGGGTTCAATAGATGAGTCCATTCGTGGGAAATGTCATTTGGCCTTTAGAATCGTTGCTACTTCCGTGGGACCCACTCCGATGAGCTTTCGATATGCATTTGGCGTTATTCCCTACATTCCAACGAGCTTCTAAATGTTTTTTTTTTTTTTTAAAGATTTTCGGCCACAATCTCCGACATAAAAGCTATGAGGGCCGAACGTGGGTTTAGGTCAGGATAATATTAGTTTTTGTTTTTTTTAAATTTTTTTTATGAGTATTAATGATGGGAGTTTGTGAAAGGGAAGAGTGTGTGGTGGTTCTCTTTATATATATATAATTTTGAAATGAAAGAATGCGGTAATGGATAAATGTGATGAATGTTGAAACGGATGAATATTGTAACATATGAATGTTATAGTGGAAGAATGTTAAAATGGATGAATGGACATAACTGTCATAACTTCATATGGGTTGCAAATCCTACGAAGATGGGCTCACTTTTGGGTAGTCAAATGGTGTTCAAATGAGGTGATTCTAAAGTCATTTTAAAGTCTATTAAATTACCTTTTCAACAAGTACAAGATTACCCAAATCAGACATGTAATGAGGAAGTTATAACCAATTTCATCAGATCTGCGAACGACAACGAGTATCGACGAGCGACAATAACTTTGGGCCCACTTTTGGGCAATCACATGGTGTTTAAATGAGATAATTCCAAATACATATGAAATTTCATCAAATTACATCTCCAACAAGTTTAAGATCACCCAAATCAAACATGTTACGAGGGAGTAATGACCGTTTTTGCCAATAGACACTGACCATCACCGATCGCCGATACTCACTAACTGCAATCAATCGCCGATACTTAGTGAGTATCGACGATGGTCAGTGTATATTGGTAAAAAAATCATAACTCCCTCATTACATGTCTGATTTAAGTTATCTTATGCTTGTTAAAAAAGCTAGTTTGATGAACTTTTAGATGACTTTGGAATCACTTCATTTGGACATCATTTGATTTCTCAAAAGTGGACCTAAAGTCACTGTCATTCGTCGATACGCACAGTCATTTGCAGATCTGACGAAAATGGTCATAACTTCCTTGTTACATATTCAATTTGGGTAATCTTATACTTGTTGGAAAAGTAATTTGATGAACTTTCGAATGATTTTGGAATCACCTCATTTGGACACCATTTGATTGCCTAAAAGCGGGCCCATTTTCATAGGATCTGCAACCCACATGGAGTTATGATAGTTATGACTGCTTATCTATTTCAACATTCTTCCACCACAACATTCATCCATTACAACATTCATCACGTTCGTCCATTATAACATTATTTCATTTCAAAATTCATCTATTACAAAATTCTTTCATTACAAAATTCATCCCCTTCATAAGTTCTCACCTTTCACACCCATACTAAATAATAATAAAAAATTATAAAGGGAACCACCACACCCTCCTCCCTTTCACAAACTCACATCATTGATACCCACGAACAAAAATAAAATAAAATAAAAGCCACTATTATTATAACCTAAACCCACCTTTGACCGTCATAGTTTCTACGTTAGATATTGTGGTAAAAAATCTTCAAAAAAAAAAAAAATACTTAGATTGGAATAGAGGGAATGGCATCGAATGCATGCCGAAAGCTTGCCGGATTGAGTCTCATAGAGGTGGCAATGGTCCTAACAGCCAAATGGCTTTTCTCGCACAAGAGACCCATCTATTGAACCCATCCCACATCTTATATGCGGCCCACTGGATAGTCTTAGAGTAGATTCAAGCCATTTATAGGAATGAGATCTTAATTTCATGTCATCTGTCCAAGTTTGAGGGTAAAACTCATCATGGATGGACTACACTGGAGGAAACAGTTCAGAATTAACTCATAACGTTAATGTAAGTGTGGGCCATAAAAAACTCCATTTTTTTTGAAATGATCTTACTGTGGATTTAAGGCTGTCTGATTAAAGTAAACAGATTAGGTCGACTGGGGGGTGACCTCGGTCATTGATTTAGGTGCTGTTTGGTAAAATTTAATTACACCACTTATCACTGAAAATGAGAGAATTTAGACCGTCTGATAAAAACAAAAGTTTAAACACTTAATGTTAAAATCACTTAAAATCAATGGATTTTTTTTTTCAGCCATAGGCTTTTGGCTTATTACTTATCGCTGAATGCAGTAAGTGATTTTGCTTTAAAGTTTTTAAGGATGGCGGACAAAATTATCCCTGTCAATATTTTGAAAACACGTTATTATCCTTTCACCTCCGAAGCGTATTGCAACCTGACAGGGAAAGTTCTATAAGCCCTACCATGATATATGCATTATATCCACACTATTCATCAATTTTTCTATATCACTCTAGGGCATGAGCCGAAGAGGCAGATCCAAAGATCAAGTGGGCCACACTTAAAAATAATGGGGACAATGACACCCACCGTTAAAACCTTCTTAGGGCCCACCGTGATGTTTATCTTACATCCAACTTCTTCATAAGGTCACATGGACCTAGAAAAAGGAAAAACATAAATATCAGTTTGATCCAAAACTTTTGTGGGCTCAAGAAGTTTTAAATGGTAGATGCTCCATTGCCACTGTTTTTTTGTGGTGTGGACCATTTGAGCTTTGGATCTGCATCATTTTTAGTTTCATACCCTAAAATGACCTTACAAAATGGATGGATGATGCAGATATCACACATACATCATGGTGGGGCACATAGAATTCTGCTAAGTGAAGTAGGTACGATGGATGTGCCATGTTTTACGTAACATAATCCTAGTAAAAGGGAGCGATTAATCCTAGTAAAAGAGAGCGATGAGGCATTACTTGGCTAGACGTTAGTTGGTGTTGCCCCCAACTATGGGAGCCCACTTAGATGTATGTGATATATATTCAACCCGTCCATTAGTTTTTCTGGATCATTCTAAGACATGATCTAAAAAATGAAGCAGATCCAAATCTCAAGTGGACCACACCATAGGAAACAATAGTGATTAACCGTCCACCATCAAAAACTTGTTAAGGGCCATAAAAGTTTTCGAAGAAGTTAATATTTATGTTTTCTGTTCACCCAGGTCCATGTGACCTAATCAACAAGTTGGATGACAAATAAACATTACATAGGACCCTAAGAAGATTTTAATGGTGGGTATTCAATCACCACTGTTTCTTGTGGTGTGGTCCACTTGAGATTTGAAGGTACCTCATTTTTGGATTCATGCCCTAAAATGGCCTAAAAAAATGGATGGACGGCATAGATATGGTAAATACATCATGGTTAGCCCACAAAACTTTGCCCTGTCAACATGATACCAATTAGGTACTGTGTGCATTCCGAGTAAAAAGGGAGTAGCCGTAGTTACAAGTAACATGTTAGTGGGGGTTGCCCTCACCGTAGGCCCACCTTGATATATCTATTGCATGTCTAAGTCGTCCATCAATTTTTTTGAATCATTATAGGGTATGGTCCTAAAATGAACTTAGATCCAAATTTTAGGTGGACCATACCATATGATCTAGTAGTGATTGAATGCCCACCATTAAAAACTTTTTTAGGGCCACAAAAGTTTGGATGAAGCAAATATTTGTGTTTTCTCTTTGCCTAGGTTTATGTGACCTAATCAATAGGTTGCATGGAAAATAAACACTATAGAGGGTCCTAAGAAGTTTTTAATGGTGGCCTTCCATCAACACTATTTCCTGTGGTATGGTCCACATGAGATTTGGGTATGCCTCATTTTTGAGCTCATACCCTAATATTAGTTCGAAAAATGGATGGACGGACTAGATAAAACACGTGCATCAAGGTGGGTCCCACATATCTTTTCTTGCACGACTAAGTACCAAAGTGGGTGCAGGCTGTCACTACGAATATGAGCCTGTCTATGTCTATAACACAGCACACATGTATGTAGTGTTGACGTAGCAAGTTTTGAGGAATGATAATAATAGATTACCATTCATGTTCAATAAAAAGTAGGAATTAAGGCAACATGGGTAAATATGACAAATTCCCAATTTTCAAACGCTTGTGATTAACTTTTACCAAACAAGTTTTTGCAAAAAAAATACTTATTTTCAGACATTAAATCTTTTTTTACATAAATTACCAAACAGATTTTTTTAATACTTATAATTACTAAATTAACTACTTTTAAGCTTTCTGCACTTAAATTAATTTTCAGAACTTATTTTTAGTTTACCAAACGGCACCTTAGTGAGCCCCACACCCCCATTTTCAAAAGACCCTCTCGACTTCTGCATTATGCTATGTCAGCCATCCCATACTGCTGATATAAGGGCATTTTTGTCTCGAATAAAGGCCAACTGTGCCCAAAGGCTAGATAAAAATAACTTCTTACAAAGGGGCTAATGTTGTAATGACATCATAAATCAGGGCTTTATCAACTGATATCCTCGCTAAAAGTCATTTTTCATTGCTTTCAACTTGTCTACAACTAGTGATGGTCACAACTATTTTTTCAGAATAATTTTATCACAATGGCATATGTAGCATAGACTCTTCAACATGGACGGTTCCGATCATAGGATCACTAGCATGTGGACCCATGCGGGGCGGTGACAGACGCAGGGTTGTGAGTCGCGACAGAGGCAAAATAAAATGAACTTTTCTAAAACCGCCTTAGAAGCAGCGGATGTGGATTGCGCGCAAAGGAAAGGAGAGGAGAGCAGAGAGAGAGAGAGAGAGAGATGGGTTGGAAATGGAGTGATGACGGATCGGGCGATTCATCTGAAACGAGTTCTTCTCATCATCCTCTCGGGTTTGGAGGAATTCACGATCTCAGAAACCCTAACCCTAGATTGGACGACGGAGCAGATCGATGCTCCACACAGAGGATCGTGAAATCGCAGTGCAAGATCGATGAGGTCGAGCCAGGGAAGTTCGTCCGGAGGTGCGAGAAGACCGAGCAGCTCCTCAGGGATTGCGTCGGAAGGTATTTCTTCATCTGATCTTCTATTCCTATCGATCCTTTGGATTTCGATGTGGGCAGCTTCTTTTCTTATTGAGCTAAATATTCGTATTGATTTTCTGCTGTTTCCATTGTTTGGTTGTTAGTTTTTTTATTGAATTGGGTTGGAGAATATGATTTTTTTTTCATTTTGGTTTTCATGATTGATTTAGGTTGTTTGGTTTTCCGTTGTAATTAACTGTTTGATTTTTGCTTGTTTGGTTTATTTGGTTAACGGACTTGGTCCGCTTTCATCCTTCTTTTTTTATTCCCTCTTATTGGTTTGGGTTGAGAAATGAATTTGGTTTCTCTTAATTTGCTATTTGTTTGCTTTTTCTTTACCACTGTTTCCAAGGATTTTGTTGTAGGATATGAGGATTTGCAAATGATATTGATTTTCTGCTGTTGTGTACTTGTTCCTTGCTTATTCTATTGACTGGGTTAAGGAAATGAGTACAGTATTTGCTGATTGGTTTCACTTGTGTTAATATCTTGATTGATTTTGGTTAAAAATGAGCTGCATTTCTCTTAACACACTGTTCGTCTTGTTGTTTATTCATTTTTTTCCCCTAATATCATTGGATTTCTTTGCAAGTGAAGAGATTTGAGCTGTTTTTGATATTTTCAGAACTTTTTGTTTGTTTGTTTGTTTGTTTTTTTTTTTCCAGTTGTGGAGACTGGTTATAAAAAAGGCACAGCTTCGTTACGGGTTAGGTCCAAGCACAATTTTAAAGCTAAATCTTGTTTTTTGTGCTCATGAAGAAGTTCTGAATCAAACTGTAGAATCATGAGTTAGCTCTTTTTTTTCTTTTTTTTTCTTTTTCCTTTTTTGATCGGTAATGAAAATTTCATTTCTTAAAAGGAAAAAGAAAAAGGAGGGACCTATCCATTAAGACAATGGATAGGACAGCAGAAATGATAGGTCACACCTGTTTGAACATGACTTGGCGTGCCTAGGCACCTGCTTGCACATGACCAGTCATAGCATCCTTTACAATACAACCTTCCACCACAATAGTGAAAAGAATGGCAAAGAGGATCTCATTTCCTCAGGCCCCTGGAATTATCGAATAAATACTTAAAAGTGCCATTGACCAAAATTGTAAATGAGCCCATGAATGCAACCTTTAATACATTTTCTCTTCTCACCAAAAACCCATTCGAGCTAGCATGTGAAGGAGAAGTGACTAATCCATGTGACTGTATGCCTTCTCCATATCCAATTTTCAAAGATTACATGGGCTGCCATTTCTTTCAGTTGGATCCCATAATACAATCATTGTCTGGAAAGGACTATATCGAATTTGCCGCCCATTAATGAATTCTCCTTCAAATGGGGGATAACATAGCTCCTGATTTTTCCCTAATTGATAACATAGCCCATGATCTTACTTCTCCTATTAGCAGTGACTGCGGCCGCAATTTTACAAAAGCTGCCGCCCTCCCCCCTAAAATAATGAAAACAAATCTGCTTGTTAGATGAGCTTGGTAGAGACAGTGTAGTGTGTGTGAGTGATCCAGGGTTCAATTCCTGGTACTGCTACCTTTCAAAATAAAAAGTAAAAAAAATCTGCTATATACACCCAAAATCTTCAATCATATCTTTCACATTGGTTCCCCTATCTTCCACAAAGTGGCAAATGTGATCTATGACATTTAGGCTCCAAATTTTGCAACAAACAGCCGAACATTAGCACATGCTGGCTCCAATTTGCATTACGATTAAAAATCTCTCCTCCAGTTTGCCAAATAACTCCAGCAACTCCTCAATGTTTCTTGAAAGTGAGATCTACATTTGTTTTCTGGTATCTAACATGTTCTTTGTTGTATTGCCCGCAACTTCCGTTTTAGCCTAGGATCAATCAAGGAATTTCCAGAGCTCTCATCCATAGGTTTATTGAGATGACGTCTAGCCTCAATAGAGTCCTATTTAATGTATCAGAACTTCCAGCCTCAATAGAGTCCTTTTGAATGTATTGGAATGCCATATTGCCAATTGGGAGGAAGATGAAGAGTATTAAGTTGAGATGTCGATTGTCTACCTTGCTATTAACTGGGTTATTCATCTTATTGCTCTCCCACCAGTGGCTCTTATTATTTCAACATCCTCTATAGGGTGAACTAGAGATGAAATCTGGCACTTGCAGTTACCTCCTGTCCACCATGTTGCTCAGCAAACTGGATTAGCTCCTCATTGAGGTTAAACAGATTAGGCAGACACTAATCTAATTCCTTATCATCATATGATAATCTGCTTCATCTTGATTCCTCCCCTTCTAAAAATCTCCTCATACTCTCTTCCTCAGAAAATGATTCTTCAGTATTAACTAGTGCATTTGCTTTGTTCAGCATTTAAAACCCAGATCGGGCCTGATTTGGTTTGGACCAGAACCAACCAGTGAAAACGGGCCACGGTCACGAGAAACTTTGGTCAATCAAGGTGGTCAATAATTTTCTGAATAAATACAATCGAGGTGGTCACTAGAAACTTACCTTGTAGGTAATGTTTGAACCCACAGTTGTTGTTTTGAAACAAACACCCTAACTATTGTACCAAATTCAATTTTTGACTATTTATTCATATACTTTTTTTTTGCAAATATTATTATGCCAAAAGGCATGAAAGAAATTATTCTTATACTGAGTAATTTAAATTAATGAGATTCTGACCGAGAGCTTGTCAGAATGTTTTAACCTAGTTGGACTTGACCTCACACTATACCTATAACAAAAATGGGTCGGTAGCCAGTTTGCTTTTAAGACATTGGTGCGATATCCCCACCTCATGCAAGATTTGTCTAAATGAGGTTTTAATTCTTGATATAAAACACACCAATAAGTACGCCTCAGCTTGATTTGTTGATTTAAAGGTAGTTCTTTTAAAACAATTGTCTCAGTCCATCGTGAGATGTATCAAGACCTCTAAGAAGGCAACATGGGTTCACAATCATGCTTTTTGTCCATAAAGGAGTTTGTTCCATTTGTATGCCATGTTGTCCTTTTGACACCTTGCACCCCTTGTATCAATCCCTTTGTTACTCTCTAACTCTCTGCCCCTAGGTCACTTGAAGGCCACATCATTGTCGTTGTCCTTTCTCCCCAACAAGATCTCTGTCTTTGTGATGCAGGGACATGTGATGACCTAACCCTAGATGCATGCATATTCAGATGGAAGATATTCAAATAACAAAATTAAGCAACTGGCTGTTTTCAATTAGAGGGTTAACAAATTTTAACACAAAGATGAGATCCATCCGTTCAGATCATGCCCCTTAGCATAAAGATCACGTAAAACCGTAAAACAGGGAGGATTTAGGGATATGAGGATATTCCAGATCTAGCATAGACCAGTCCACAGTCAAGTTTGGATCCGGTTCTCATGGCTAGTCATCTCTCTTTTCCGGTCATATTGAAAGGGGAAGATTCAGAAAAAGGACAAAGGAGATGGAGAAACAATGGGTTGAAAGAAAACACGGATTATGAAAATGGAAGATTCTTACTTTTCCTGCACTTTGAAGAACTAGAAACGGGGAAAATCAGGAACCGAGGTGGAATCCTCAACACCCGAGTGCCATTCCTGAAACTCTAATATCTTGAATAAAGAGGAAGAAAAACATTTGAATTTTCTATTCATTCAATAATAATTGAAATAGGGTTTCTCACAGTATATATAGGCTACGAAAAAATAAAGTACACTAAAGTGCCTAAAAACAAGAAAAAGAACAGAAAAATGCTTTAAACTAAACCACAATCATAAATAACATCTGACCCGTCCATATGGTCCAAAACATAACTAAATAGAAAAAAACTAAGAAAACTGGGAACGGGCCACAAAAGTGGGCTCGGGTTGATCCAACGTTTGGATGGCCCAATCAGAAGAATACAACGGTCTAATTGCCATCTAATCTTGGATCCATGGTCAAAACGCTCTAAATCAGTAGCCCGCATGCATATCCGACGAAATGAGTCTCCATATGTGTATGTACGCGTGTGGGGTCTTCGTGGTCCATCAATGTAGCGGCCCGAGGGGCCGAGTGTCCATCCATATCAGCTCATCTACTCCAACACTCGATTTGCGACGTTGCCTCCTCTAGGTACACTCTAAAGGGTGCACCACTGATAGTCCGCATCACTTTGCCTCCCTTGGACAGAGTCCTAATATCTTCAGCTTTAACACAACCCCCAGATCATCTACTATCTTTTTTCAGTTAGAACCCCGTTCTTCTCCGAGGCTTAATGTGAGAGATGGTTGATCCTCCCTGTATGAATTTCCACGACTATCAGTTGGAAGTCCTTCACCAGTACCCCTAGCTTCAATGACGAGTGAATCCTTACAGAGTGATTAAGCTAGGGTTTCCATATCTTTGGGTATCACAACATGTATAATGATTTGACGTTTTCCAGAATGCTAGAAGAAATCCACCTTAAACCATTCCTTGTGGAAAATCTTTAATGTAAAGGGAAACCTAAAATATCTTAGGGTCTCGAATGTCGTTTCTATGCACTTGAATCCACCACTCTTCTAGTTGAAAAAGAACTCGAAGACATTTCGTTGGGTGGAGATTAGTTGGTGACAAAAATTAGGGGTTAAATGGCAAAAGGGAGAACTACGTTTCTTCCATTAAATTGCAAATGTGAAAGAGGTGAAGAATTTTAGTTATGCGGAGCAAAACAAGAAGAAAAGGTGGAGGAAAAGCGAAAAAGAGAAGGGTGGTCCATAGCATGGTGGGCCCCACATTTTGTGACAAGGTGTAACATTGGTCCAATTTTGTAGTAAGAATAAATACTATAAGCTTTTTTAATTTTATTAGGTAACTTTAGGGTATCTTCTTTCAAATGAGTGTTGTTAAGTCATATAAATGGTCTTTTAGGAGAAATTAGTCAGTAAATTGTTTCTGAATTCAGTAGGGTAATTTTAATGACAAGCTATGTGAGCGTTGATTTCCATAATAGTGAGAACTTACGGTATAAGTTAGAAATCCTTTTCTTAGAAAAAGTTAGGCAAGCTAGCCTTTTGATGGTGTTGATGTTAGATTAAACGGATGGTCCAGGATTACATGGGCACTTCAGAGTTTTCTTTATTTTATCGTAGTAAATGAAATTTCAGCCTCACTCTCTAGTCCTTACAGTCAAGTGTGTTCGTTTCTTTAATGGAGCCCTTTGATTTTCTAAAGGAGATGAGACACAGTACTCATGTTATCTGATTAGATTAAAAGAAATCAGGTATTTTGTTTTGTTCTCTTCTTTTAATAAAACATTGGTCATCCTTTAAAAAAAGGAGGCCCAGAACCAGATGTGCTCGGATGTTTGATCAGTTTTACACTGTTGTATGTCTAGAGTCTACAATGATTCGTGTTTAAGGATTAGTACGTTTTTATACTGATTGTCGGTGCAAAGTTGTTGTAGCCTCTGTGGATCACATCCATTTAAGCTTGAGAATATAAGGAATGATCATGCACCTATTTCCGCCATTAATGGATGCTTAAAGCTTGAAGAAGAAGACAATGGATGATCTCGAACTTACTCTCCTCTTACACATGTATGCATGCTTATCAGGTAGCTTATTGTGTGCAAATAGAGTGAGGAAGTGGGGACCAAGACTAGTTTATATAAGGGATGGAAGGTAGAGTTCTACCCATAGTCGAACTCTTTTGTTTTGTCTTCATACCTCTTGTAAGAGAAGCTATGCTTCTTCAAAAACTCTTCACACAATGGAGTTTGGGTACTCTTAAGGCATATTAAGCATATTTGTGACCACAGCCTGTGGGGCCACCCATCAAATGCTCATCATATTGATCTAAACCATCTAAATCCATTATTCGGGCATGTGCGTCCTACCTTGGGGTTAATGCTAAGTGGCTAACAGTGAATTCTATGGCCTGATATGACGAATTGGGTAAAAATTCAGGGTCATTCTCTAGATACTTGCAAGAGAATAGCATGGTCACTCAAAATACCGTGAAAGTAGAATGGTGTCATTGAGAGATGGAACAGGACCTTGAGGGATATATGATTATTAATTCAACCTTACCAAAATCATTGTGGTAAGATAGTGGCCTGCATCCTTAATTGCATTCCGAGTAAGGTTGTTAGTAGAACCCCATACGAATTGTTGACAGGAAGGGAGCTTGCCATCAGACACCATTATATATAGGGTTGCGTTGTTGAAGCTACGATATGTAGCCAATAAGAAAGAAAATTAGGCTCTAAAATCATCAATACTCATCAATTACCCTGAAAGGTCAAAAGGACTTAGGGTTTTACTTTCACTTAGGACTAGGATAAGCTGAAAATGGGGGCGAAATTTATAAATGATGTGAAAGCTATAACAATGCATGGCCTATGAACCTTGTCTTTGAGGAGCAAACAATGACTGCCCTCATGTCAATCACACAAGATGACTTACCAATTCATCAACTAATAGATGAAGGAACAGTGGGAGATTACTAGAGGTTTCTTAAGACAACCCCATTGAAGAAGAAACACTTAATTGGAAAAAGTGTTGTTAAGGAGATCCCATAAGGGATGAGATCAACCATACTAAATGACTACATCGTGTATCTATAGGAGCATGAGTTTGACATAGGTGTAAAGGATGACCCAACATCTTTTACACTAGCCAAACGAAAGGTTAACTCTTCTCGATGGATCGATGCTATAAAAGATTAACTAAAGTTCATGAGTAACAACAGAGTCTAGGACCTAGCCAATGGAGTAAAACTGATTGTTGTGAAACTGAAAGAGAGGTCGCAGAATCGGCAGGTGTTTATGGATCAATCAGCATGAAGCTGATAATTGCGGACCTACCAACCAAGAATTTTCCTCCAAGAATTTTCCTCCAAGTGATTCTAGGAATTGGTGAGTAGTATGGGAGTAGTTAGCCCTAACAAGGTGTTTTATTAGTGGAAGTTCACTTTTAGATAGACATTTTAGCTCTGTTTCCATTCCAGTTTCTTTAGCTCAGTTGATGAATCTATTTTAAGGCTTGTTTGGAACATGAGATTATGTGGGATTAGGTTATGGAATTGCATTTGGTCCCATGCAAATTCCATCATGCGTTTGGAAATGACGGGAAGAATTGGATTAATCTAGGTATCATATCATCCAGTCCCAACAGTAAATACTGCAGGATTTTGGTGGATTTTGAAATCTACTACCGCTGTGAGCTCCACTTTGATGCATGTGTTTTTGTTCATGCCGTCCATCCATATGCACCCTTTACATGTGACATTCGAGTTTTATATGCTACAAGTGATTGGCATTGTTTGTGAAATCTGGTTCGTTGATTACAATTTCATGGTCCACCAAACACAGGTTTCACTTGATATAGTGTTTTTCCCAACGGAAGAATTTGATCCCAAACATGGGATTGGATGGTGAGAATACCATGGTAGTTCTGGACATGCAATCATTGTGCAATAATGGTGTTAATTCCATCTAATGCAATTCTATGCAATTTAATCCCGCATTCCAAACAGGCTCTTATGGCTTTATATTTTGTGTTCGTTGTGTTATTTCATGCAAATGTTCAAAGTAAGTGAACAAAATGGTTTGATTCTTCATTTGAGGCATAAAGCATCACTTGGTAGAATAGTAATGCTTGGAAATTAGCATGCACAACCACGCTTGGTATGCAATTTTCATAACACCTGTCTATGCTAAAGGATCCATGTCAATGGAGTGCTCATATTTGTGATTATGTTGGGTTGCACTTCGATAAATGTAGTGACGACAACTATGATTCGATATTAGTAGTCACAATGGGCTGAATCAGTCATATTACAGCTCATGGTTCCATTAGAATTAAAGTAGAAGTTTTCGCTCATAAGATATGTGCTAGATATGCCCAATCCATCATAAATATTACTTTGTCACATGTGACCCAGATGGGTAAATGTTAATCCTGAGTTGGGCCACACGTGTACAAATCATGGATTTGGATAGTTTGTATTAATATGATGAACATCTGATGGCTTCCGTGGGATTGTGGCGCAAATGTTTAAAATGCCCTACGAGTACTCAATTCTTCAAATTCTACTCTGTGAAGAATTTTGAGGAAGTGTAGCTTTTTCTCTAAGGGCCTGTTTGATTTTTCAATTCGTAAGTAAATGCCTTGTAAATGGGTAATTATTACCTTTTCACCACGTTTGAAAATCCGTAGAATTTCTGCTTTGAAAACCGGTCGGAAAGAATTGGTTTGAATTCGTGTGCCCCACTTTGATGTATATGATATATCTGTACCGTCCATCCATTTTGTAGGAACATTTTAAGGTATGAACCAAAAAATGATGCAGATAAAATACTCGCCCATACGAGGAAACAATGGTCCAAAAAGTTTTTAGCGGTAAATGTTCGATTCCCATTTTCCTGTGGTGTGGTCCACTTGAGCTTTGGATCTGCCTCATTCTTTGTCCCATGACATAAAGTTAGCTGACATAATGGATGGACGGTGTTGATAAGCAACATACATCACGGTGGGCCCCACAAAATTTTTGCAAAGTTTCTTGGTTTTATCGTTTAAAAAGTACGCTGTCAGGTAAGTATTATTATAAGAAGATGCACAGCAAAGTGGCGCCAGGTGGTGATGACGCCGAAGATGCTCTATTTGCAGTCGCGGACGATGATAGGAGTGATAGAGATGAGGGTGATTGGAAGTTGGGTGTCCAAAGATAAACGCTCGCCTGAAGGGAAAACAACAGAGACAGGATCTCTCCTCCTATCCGACGTTATTCGTGGCAGGGTTCCCAGAAGGGTGGCTACCGATCAATTTCTCGTGAGTTTTTGGGAGGGCAGGGTCAGTCATGGATGTCGTCATTCCCAGGGAGAAGAAAACGGGAGTCCATCGTGGTTTTGTGTTTGTGCGAATGAGTTCTAATGAGGAATTGCTTTGTGCAACCAAGATGCTTAACGGCGAGAGCTTCGGAGGAAGGAAGATGAAGGTCCAACGGGCTAGGTTTGGACCTGAGCTAAATAGAAATCGGGATATACACAATAGCGATAGGATGAATCTTAACAAAGATCCTGAGAAGATGGAGGAAGTGGGACAGCTTTCGGTTCAGAGCGTCTCTTTAAAACACCCCCTTGAGAAGATTTCCTCTTATCGGGAGGCCCTGGTGGGTCCTCATACCTCTGTGGTCGGAAATGAGGAAGCTACATTGGAATCGAGGCAAGACTGATTCGATTCCGAAGGGGTAACTGCTGAGAGACTAGTCTTTATTATTGAAAGCGGGGGCGAGAAGATGGTGAGTCTGAGCAAGGTAGCCATCTCTAAGTCCTGGGAATGTTGTCGGGGTCGGTGGTAGTGGGGACGAATCCAGGGGCGACCATTCCTTTGCTGGAGAGGTGGGTAGAAGAATGTTGCAGTTTAACTCCTGATCGGTACTCGATGAAACCATTGGTCCGAACGAAGTATGGATCTGTCCAGTCCCGGAGGTTGATGTCAGTATATTTTTCAAGGCAAATGCTATCCACAAGGATGGTCCTGTAGCTCGTATTTGGAGGTGGGAGGAGTTCTCTATTTTCGGCGTAGAGGAAGATTGGTTCCAAATTTGGGGGGTTCCCATGGATTTCTAGTTCGAAGAGTTCTTCCTAGCTATCACCTCCTGCCTTGGAGAGGTTATTGAGATCGACGCCGTGACATCTAATGGTGAAGAGCTTGGAGTGGTGAGGGCGAGAGTTTGACGCAAAAAGGGAGCGGAAACTCCTGTGTCGGTTTCGGTTATGGTTGGGGACAACAAAATTCATTTGTGGGTTCAGAAAGAAAACAAGGGAGCCGTTGCGGTGAGATGGCACGAGCTGTGGCGAACTCGCGAGTCCAACCCCAATCTGGTTCCGCTTTCCAAAGAAGATGTAGGAGCACGATATGAATGTTCTAGAGGGGTAGCAGAACGTTTAGAGGACACGTGTAGTGATCTCGTTCGTCCTATGGAGACAACTGTCTAGGAAAGCAGGCGGGATATGACGCGTGGCAGATGCTATGTCAAGGGTGCTCGTGAGTCATGCCCCGTTCCAAACCGCCATCCGAATTTAGGTTCGGGACCCGAACCTAGCCCCATACTCGGCCTAGCGGACGAGATGGTTTCTCGGGACATGTGGTGCGTCGATCACGGTGGTGTGTCACTGCCTGAGTTAGGTCGTTCGGTTGATTTCGAGATTACGGGAGGAAGCGACACGTGTCAGGCAGAGGGAGACCATCTCTTTGAGACTCCGAAGCGTGTTGACACTCCGGGGGAAGGTGTAGCAACAAAACGTGTGATGGCCGAATCACATGTCCAGCCCTTTCGTATTAGAGAAGACACGTGCGTCGATTTGGGGGTCGATTCGAGCCCCTTTTCTCCTTCCGCATCGAAGACACCTCTCGTCTCACCTGATAGAGGGGTACTCAAGCTCGATTGAATCGGGAGATCCCGATAGCGAATCGGATGAGGATTCTGTCTTCGAATCCAAGGAGGAGGTTCTTCAGCCGCCTCTTAGCTCACTGAAGTCCGCAGATTTCTACTCTGCAGGGGTTCATGAGGACTTCCACAGCTGCAGTGAGGCGACGGGAGAAGGAAGGGCCCTTGCTCTGGTGGGTGGCTCCTCTTTTCAGGGGAGGGCAGATGTTGAGTTGCAACGGAGTACGGTGAGTCCGGGAACAGACATGCTGGAAGAGCCACTGATTGTCACCCCTCTATGCGCTGAAAAAGCTCAACTCGTGAGGGGCGAGGTAGTTTTCTTTGGGCCTTAGGAGTGGAGCAAGGATCCATTGGAGTTTTCCCCCAAGCAAATCCCTGAAAAGCATTTCCTATGGGCCAAGGATGTGCTGGATAGAGTAGGAGTGAAGGCAGGTTTTATCTTTCAGTGCCAGAGACGAAGACGTGCAAGAATTCTTTCAGTTTGTCCAGGGTAGAGCGTAGCAGCAACAAAAAGAACAACAACTTTACAAGACGAAGAAATCTCCAAAAGGAATAAGAGAGCTGTTGAATCTGGAGTGCTTGGTGAATTATGATATCATAGCCAAGACCAGTGGAAGCAAGAGGGCAAGGTCGGGGAAGTTGGGTGATCAATGATCATTTTGTCTTGGAATGTGAGGGGCCTGGGTTGTAAAGTGAAAAGAGCTCAAGTTAAGAAGTTGTGCAAGAGTGCAAAGGCTGACATAGTGATGTTTCAAGAATCCAAACTTCAGTCTATATCAGTAGGTACAATTCAAACTATTTGGAATGTTAGGCATTTTGATTGGGTTTCAGTGGAAGCAGTGGGTTCTGCGGGAGGGATTATCCTTTGCGTGGAAGTCTAGCAGATGGAGGAAAATTTCGAGGACGAAATTATTTTTCTTAGGGGGAGATTGTAACGCCCCGTAAAATCGCCTTCCTTAAGACTCGAACACATGCTCGAACCCGCTAGACATATATCACCCTTTGGACGAATAATTGGCCGCACATGACTTAGAGAACCAGTCTCATGGTATCAAGAACTTAGATACGCGCGTAGGAGTCCGTTCCGCCGCCCGTCCCGTGACGGTTAAGCCCGAAACTCGTCAAGGACCACCCACGTACTGGGCTTGACACTCGTAGGGGAGCGATATGTCGAAATTGGCACCCAAAATCATAAATTGTAGTGTCCTGCAGTTGCACATGGGAGTGCAAGTGTACTTGCACTGTACCTTTAGTGAGTAATCATTACTCAATTCACTTTTCTTGTGTGGGCCCCATGGACCCTTGCATGGCCATGGAATGTGGACCATGGATTTCAAACATAAACCAGCACATGATCCCCTGACATGGGCCCCGATCGACAACCGGTGACCGTTGAACGGATGTCGCCTTAGATCCGTCAATCGCCATGTTCGATTGGTCCCAAATCGTACCCAAACAAGGATCTCAACATAGTAAGGCCATCCTATGGGCTGGATTGGCCTAGAGGGGTCAGGTGAGCCCCACATAATCAAAACAGGGCACAAAAGGCCACTTTTATGCAACTTAAATCATTAGGGGCTATATGTCCCAATTCCCCCAACCCAACCTATTTTCTCAGCCAATTTTCTGAGAGGGGGTGTGTGTGGGAGAGAAATGGGGAGTTGTGGAAGAAGGATTCTCAAAGAGAAACCCTTGCATGCTACCCTACCTGGACCTAACCGCCTTCAAAACACTCAAGCCGGCTTCTCTCGCGATTGGAGACCTTCCCGGACGTCGGTAGAAGTAAGTCCATGATAAATCCCCCATCTTCTCTAGCTTCTTACATAGGTTTTTCCCTTTTTCCTGATTTACTAGCACCTTTTTGTAGGATTTTCCTAATCTTCATCCAAACCAAGGTGTGTATTATTTACCCATGCGTTGCCTTGCAACCAATGCTTGCAATTGTAGTTGATACCTTCAATTTCCAAGATTAGGAAGTTGGAATGGAGCTAGGAAAGTTATATGAGATTAGTAGAATTTTGTTGTCTAGAGATTTGGATGCTAGATGTGTGCTAGGGCCATTTGCATGCTCATATCATCCTACACATGTTCTCATTATGCAAATATTCTATGCTAAGATGTCTTAGAACTTATACCAATACATGATAGTTGAGATTCTAGCATTACATGTTTTGTAAATTGAATTATGCATGAGTTTGGGAATCGGGAAGTGTTTGGGGTGATGGGTAGTAGCTTCCAACCCAGCAAATACAATAATTGAGGCGGTTGTACAAGGTCGGCGGCTTCAGGAGTGGGGTGGTCGACTATGGTGGAAGTCGGGGCGATCGGCTGTGGTCGAGGACCACGCGGGCGGTACGTGCTCAAGGTCGGTCTTCCCCTTTCTTCCCCTAGCCGAGGACCCTGACCCACCACCGGGTCAGATGGCAATATATGTATCAAGTGTTTGAATGTGTTTCTATCACTTATGTAGAATCCATGTACCGGTGCAACATTTGATGGGCCCACTAGAAAGCATATGGCGTACCGATCCCTCAAGACTCATGAGCCGGGGATGGTGGTATGGGCCCTATTCCCGTGCTGTCAGCCTACGCTGGGGTTATGCCTCCCCGTAGTGTTCGTTGAGCATCGTAGAGGTGACACACCTACTACTCGACTATGGGATAGGGCGATGAACCCTATTCCGCCTGTGTTGGGCGCGTATGACGAGCCGCGGCCAAACCAGGCACCACGGGGGTGTAGACCCGAGATAGGATCGGGGGGCTACTGGCTGTGACCTGCATTCGCCCTGCAGGGAGCCAGGTGGTCCCAGTCGTCCAATTGATAGAACGCTAGCACAGGGCCTTCGCCAACCGGCTGTGTGATAAAAGGATTTAACTAATTACTCGGCTAATCATGTATAGTTAAGCATGACATACATTGTCTGTGCGGGTGAGGTGGTGGTGCCACTCACTGGCGGCTGTGACAAGCATCGGTGTTCGGGCATGCATCTGCACTACATGCACTCATCTCATTTAATAACCATGCTTGTAATGCTGTGTTATTCTTCGATTCTATCTTTGGAAAATGAAGTTATTATCTATATTGTTTGTATTGGTGAATGTGTAACCTAAAGAAATGAAACCACTGAGTTGGCCACTCACTCCCCTTCTGGGGTGGTTTAAACCACCAACCAGATGACCCATGTGACCCAGGTATACAGGAAGCGGTTGAAGCGACCGAGTTTGTAGAACTTGGAGAGGATGCCAACGAGTACCTTCAGTACGCAGGCGACCAGGATTATTAGAGTGAGGGGGCATCGGGAGTACTTCTTTGGGGTTTGGCGCCTACACGGCATTCCGGTTCAGCTTTTTGGGACAATATTCTCTGAACCTGTAGTGGGGGACCCAATGGGCCCCGATGTGAGGAATGTAGTCAATGTACATTTTTTTTTGTTTTTTGGGAATTATATGTATACATGTTCCTCTTTCTTTTGGAAATGTTTCGCCCATGATTAAGTTGTTTATGCTTGGCTAATTCTACAATTCTGCAATTATCTACAATACATTTACATACCGCATTATGTGGAACCCGGGATATCGGGGACCGAGGGTAACCACGGACCCTGGCATCCGGGGTGCCGCAAGAGTTGGTATTAGAGCCCAAGGCATTAGAAACAACGGGACTATGGGTATGGACTCACCAAAAGAAAAGAGACGGAGTGGGGGCGAGTAAACTTTAAATCTAGGACGAAATTGACTTAAACAATCTTAGCAGATGGGGGTTGATCATAAACCCCTTGAATTAGAGGGTACATGTGTGATGGGTAGAGCTGGGGCACTGATAAGTGGCCCAGGATAGGGTTGGGGTGAAGGAAGAATACCCAAATGTGGTAAATGATAGAGGAATAGGACCCACACTTCACTTATGAACCTTGGGACAGACCTGTCTGGTGCCAACGGACAGTGTCCGGTACCACCGGACCCTCTACACACCCAAAATGTCCAAAAGCTTCCAGCGCTGTCCGGTACCACCGGACACCTCTGCCCAAAAAAAAAAAAAAAAAAAAAAAAATTGCACTTAGTACCAGACCTGTCTGGTACCACCAGACAGCGTTCGGTACCATCGGACCCTGCTGGTCCAACTGGTCCAAACCTGTCCAGTACCACCAGATGAGCCCACCAATGCACGTGTGGGCAATCTTAAAACTAATTTCCCCCCCTCTTTTCACCCCACTTTTTCCATTTTCTCTCCTCTTTCATTTCCTACTAAGCTCTAGCTTTCCAACTCTCTAAATCCTCCCCCAAACTTCTAGAAATCTCACCTTAGTTCATTTCCAACTTTAAGAACCCATCAATGGCGACCTTCCTCTCAGCCGTGGCTTCTTTTTTTGCTATCCCTCTCCTTGTAGCTCTCACCAGAAGTAAGAGGATCGCTGCCGGCCTAGCCGAGGGGCTTCTAAGAAAAAGAAGAGCGACCAAGGGGCGTCTTCTTCAAGCCAACCCTATGGTAGGTTTTCAAAACGGCCGATAATCTTTGAACGGTCGATGGAAGAGGATGTGTTTGAGAAGTATGGGGCCCTCAATGCCTTAAGGGAGAAGGGATGGGGCCCGGTCTTCAAGATAGACGATACAGCCAGTGAGGGGTTAACGCGCCTCTTCTATTCCAAGATCACCAGCCCTAGTTTCGACCCCTTGGGCTTCGACATAGAGGGCGGTGGCCAAGTGTACCACATCGACGCCGAGGTGATTGCGGAGGAGTTGGGAATCCCATCGGGAACTGTCTACATCGACGAAGACAATAGCATGCCACACCAGGACAAGTACGAACAAATCCGTGCCCTGTGTGGAAAAATGGCCATCTAGAGGTCCAATGCGGGCCTGTTGGCTAGTGACATGCTGACGGAGAATCGAGCCCTCCACCAGATTTTTGCAGCAAACATGTACCCACGAAAGGGGAACACCATGGAGCTGTCGTATTTCATGATAGGGGTGCTCTATCAAGTGACGCGGGGCGAAGATGTGTGCCTTCCTACCCTTATACTTAGACACATTGTAAAGGCTGCATCCACGCTTCGCGCCAAACCACCGGCCTTCTCGTTTGCGCGCCTCATCTGTCGTTTGGCCCGACGATGCCGAATCGTGGGACCAATGGGGGATTTAGAGCCGGTCAGGCTGATCGGTATCAATACCCTTCAACGAATGCGGGTGATAAAAGATTCACCGGACGAACTTGATCTGAAGATATCGGAGGAAGAAGGTGAGGAAGAAGGTGGAGGCGATGAGCCGAGGGCCAAAGGTGGGGACAACCAACCGCCTATAGATATCCGGGCCGAGATAATCGACCTCAAGCGGAAGGTCAAGCAAGTCGACAACCGGAACAAGAAGATGCACAGTCTTCTTAAGCGAATCATCTGTTGTCTAGAGAAGAACAAGGAGGGCGCACTCCCTTCATAGGCCTAGATCTCCCTTTTAGTCTTTAGTAAGTTAATTAGTATGTGTATTAGGGCCTTGGGTGAGGAGTGATGCTTCCCCAAGTAGGCTAAGTATTAGGACCAATTTTGGGCCATGATGTGGCCAAGTATGGGAATCATTGTGAGTGTAGTGGCTAACTTGTAAGATTTTACTTATGAATGAAATGAAATTTCTTACTATAAATGCTATGTCTTTCTTAAATTGTGTAAACTGTGATACTTATGTCTTTCTTTCTAAATTGTGTATGCTTGTATGTGTATGTCTGTATGTGCACGCACATGATGATAGAAACTCATTACTGCTTATTACAATATGGGCCTCCGCTAGGATACTAACAGACGTCCATTGGCATGTGCAGCCCAATGTCGCATCACTTCGATCGAGTGTACACTCGGACAAATCGGGGTAGGGGACCCGAAGATGCTAACACACCGTAAGGGGGAAACAACGGCCCCAGCTCTAGCGGTGAGCGCCCTGAGATGACGGGGGAATATCCGCTAAGCTCTCACCAAGGGCCATCATTGCCACCACCTCCCCCCTTGCCCTAGGCCTTGCAAAACCAGGATGTGATGCAGCAATTGCTGAGTGCACTGCAACAACAACAAAAAACTCTTACGCACTTATGGGTGTGATTGCCCAGAGTGCGAGAGGTGTTGCGTCCGCGCCAGTTGCAAGCGCCGATGATGCACAAGTGACACCACCTCCCCCTCCTCCGCCGGCACGACCGATTCAAATTCACAGGGAGGGCATCTTCGAGCGCTTTCAAAAGATGCGCCCCCCGACCTTCGCCGGAACCCACAACCCGGCAGATGCTGAGCATTGGCTCGACCGTATGGACAAGATGCTCGAGCCCTTCCAATGCTCTGAAGCCGAGCAAGTGGCTCTTGTCGCCTACTCGCTTGAAAAGGACGCGGACTTGTGGTGGAGGAGCGTCAAATGCACGGTCCCGAGAAACCACGTGTGGACCTGGCAAGACTTCAAGGATCGGTTCTACGAGAAGTACTTCCCGATCACGTACCGACATACCCAGGAGGCCCTATATTACAAACTACAGCAGGGCAATATGAGTGTCGGGGAGTACGAGACCCGGTTCTCGGAATTGTTGAGTTACGCGCCGGCTACGGCTGCAGATGAGGGGGCAAAATTATGCTACTTTTTGGAGGGGCTGCGGCTTGGGATTCGCACGAAAATGTGTTGTAGCGAGATCACTACCTATGCGGCTCCCTTCGCTAAGGCGCTAGAGTCAAAACAGGACACTATCCGACTCTTACGCGCCCGCCTTCAAATCGGTGCGCGAGAGAGGTCGGAAACCTCTACCTTCACTGCCCCAGGCAAGAGGGTTCGTATGGAACCAACCCCATTGCGCGCCTTGATGTCGCCACCCACCTCAAATTCCACCCGAACATGTACCTATTGCCAGAAGACAGGGCACACTGAGGGATATTGCTACGCTAAGATGAAAGACCACAACATTAAACCCTCCACGTCAGCAGGCCGCTCTCCATCAAGCACCAACGTGGCATCTTCTGCACAACCAAAGCCACAACTGCAAACTGGGCGAGCTTCGGTCCCCCAAGGTCGATCACACCCGGCCTCCGTTGCGTCTGGGGCTAATCGTGTTCAACAAACAATAGTTCACACAATGATCGCCGACGAGCCCGACACCTGGGGCCCAGTTCCTCGAGCTTTTGAAGGTACCGCCCACATACACGATACTGCTATGCATATATTGGTTGATACTGGAGCTATTGCCTCCTCTATATCATACTCTCTAGTGAAGCGACTAGGATTGAAGACTACAAATGTACCGAAAATCTCTGTGATGACTGCCGTAGGGTCCTTCTCCGACTCCACGAAAACCTGCCCCCAATGCACCGTCATCATTGGTGGGAAGGAAATATGCCTAAATTTAATCGTTGCCAGCATTCGCTATTACAACGTCATTATCGGCATGGACTGGCTAACTACAGTAAAAATCGAGATAGACCGTGGAGTTAAAAGCATGACATTACTACTTTCAGGAGGAGACTCCTTCGCGATCCCCGTTCAGTTCAGCCACAGGTATTGTGTTAAAATTTATGCCATGCGCGATGTAAGCTGTAATGATTGTCCATTGGTGAGCTCAGCCCCTGTAGTGCGGGAATTTAGCGATTTATTTCGCGGTGTACTCGGACTTCTGCCCCAACGAGAGGTCGAATTTACAATCGACCTAGTGCCTGGCACAACTCCAATTGCCCTACCAGCATATCGCATGCCCTCGTGTGAAATGGAAGAGTTGAGGCGACAGATAGACGATTTATTGGAGTACGGGTTCATCCAGCCCAGCGTATCACCATGGGGAGCCCCGATCCTCTTTGTTCGAAAAAAGGATGGAACCCTCCGTCTATGCATAGACTATCGGAAGCTGAATAAGGTAACGATAAAGAATAAATACCCGTTGCCTGGAATCGATGATCTATTCGATCAACTAAAGGGTGCTCGTTACTTCTCAAAGATTGACCTGCAGTCGGGGTCCAAAGACGGCATTTAAGACAAGCTTTGGGCACTATGAGTTTCTAGTAATGTCCTTTGGACTAACCAACGCTCCTGCAATGTTCATGGACCTGATGAACCGCGTCTTTAGGCCATTCCTGTACCGATACGTTATCGTGTTCATTGACGATATCCTCGTGTACTCTAAGAGCCGAGAAGACCATGAGGAACATTTGCGAGCAGTCCTAAACACCCTTAGGGAACACAACTTGTATGCTGCTCATAACAAATGTGACTTCTGGAAGGGAGAAGTAAAATTCCTAGGTCACGTAATTTCGACTGATGGAATCGCCGTAGACTGTGCTAAAGTTGCAGTCGTGCAGGACTGGGAACAGTTTAAATCCACAACGGAATTAAGGAGCTTTCTTGGATTGGCAGGTTATTATCGTCGGTTTATCAAGGATTTTTCGAAAATCGCACGGCCACTTACCCAGTTGACTTGTAAACACGTCAAATACGTGTGGAATGAAAAAGCAGAAGCTGCCTTCCAGGAGCTCAAGGATAAGTTAACATCCGCTCCCGTACTGGTTCTACCCAAAGAAAGTGTTAAGTACACAGTTTACACCGATGCGTCGCGGGTCGGTTTAGGATGCGTTCTAATGCAGAAGGACAGGGTGATTGCATACGCGTCTCGTCAGTTACGAAAGCACGAGGAGAACTATCCCACTCACGATTTGGAATCGGCTGCCATCATCTTTGCTCTGAAGTTGTGGAGACACTACTTGTACGGGGAAGAATTTGAACTCTTCTGTGACCATAAGTCTAAAATATATATTCACCCTGCGTGATCTGAATTTGAGGCAGCGTCGGTGGATGGAAACACTTAAGGATTTTAACTTTGATGTATCCTACCATCCAGGCAAACCTGGTGGCAGACGCGTTGAGCTGCAAGAAGACGCTGGAAAGTGTAGCCACTCTGATGGTGGTAGAGTGGAATATGGTCGAATGGTTGCAGGATTTTGATCTGACGTTTAACGTAGAAGGGCCATGTGAACAAATATTCCATCTTCGTGTAGAGCCAGAACTGGATTGCAGAATCATCGTGGCCCAGGACTGAGATGGATTATTGTGTAAAAAGGAGGACCTAGCGGTCAAGGAAGACAAATCAGAATGGCGTATTGGGAGTGATGGAGGCCTACGATTCCAAGGCCGCCTTTGCGTCCTAGACGTTCAGGAATTGAAGGACGAAATCCTTAACTTAGCCCATAAGTCAAAACTGGCAATACACCCAGGAAGCACTAAGATGTACCAAGATATGAAAAGGAACTACTGGTGGGGGAACATGAAAGGAGAGATTGCAGACTATATGTCATGGTGTCTCACGTGCCAACAAGTCAAGGCCGAACACCGACGACCACTAGGGCTACTCCAACCTCTACCCATAGCCGAATGGAAGTAGGACTTCATCTCGATGGACTTCATTTCAGGAATGCCAAGGACTAGAAAATGGCATGATTCTATATGGGTCATAGTGGACAGATTGACTAAATCTGCCCATTTCCTGCCCGTGCGCTCCTCGCACAATACCGAAGAATTGGCGAAGCTATACATTAAGGAGATAGTAAGGCTGCATGGGGTGCCCCGTGTGATTGTGTCGGACTGTGACACTCGCTTCACATCAATCTTCTGGGCTTGAATCCAATAAGCCATGGGTGCGAAACTGACTTACAGCACGGCTTTCCACCCTCGGACTGATGGCCAGACCGAGCGGGTGAATCAAATATTGTAAGACATGCTCAGGGCATGTGCTTTGGATTTTAAGGATAGCTGGGACGAATGCCTCCCTTATGCAGAATTCGCGTATAACAATAGCTATCAGGCCAGTATTGGCATGGCCCCATTTGAGGCTCTATATGGGCGCCCCTACAGAGCTCCACACTGCTGGGCAGAGATTGGAGAAGGGAAAATTCTCGGGCCAGAATTGATACAACAAACCTCCAAGAAAATTGATCTTATCAGAAGACGCCTACAGACTGCATAGAGCTGTCAGAAAGGCTACGCCGATAAGCGACGTTGACCTCTCGAATTTGAAGAGGGAGCTCACGTGTTCCTAAAAATCTCACCAATGAAAGGAGTCCTGCGATTTGGAAAGAAAGGCAAATTGACTCCACGATATATTGGACCATTTCAGATTTTGAACCGTGTCGGCGCTGTAGCATACCGACTCGCGCTACCGACTCCTCTAGCTGGGGTACACGATGTGTTCCACGTCTCAATGTTAAAGTATATGCCGAACCCGTCGCACATTATAAAGTGGGAACGAGTTGAACTCTGAGAGGATGCTACATACGTACTCCAACCTATCCGCATCATGGATCGGAAGGAACACGTTCTTCGTAGCAAGACGATCCCATTGGTCAATGTACTTTGGGCCCACCATTTGAAACAAGAAGCCACATGGGAAACTGAAGTCAGCTTGTGAAAGAACTATCCCTACCTCTTCGAGGAACCTAAGAAGGTACGAAAATTTCGAAGACGAAATTATTTTTCTTAGGGGGGGGGAGACTGTAATGCCCTGTAAAATCGCCTTCCTTAAGACTCGAACACATGCTCGAACCCGCTAGACATATATCACCATTTGGACGAATAATTGGCCGCACATGACTTAGAGAACCATAGTCTCATGGTATCAAGAATTTAGATACGCGCATAGGAGTCCGTTCCGCCACCCGTCCCGTGACGGTTAAGCCCGAAACTCGTCAAGGACCACCCACGTACTAGGCTTGACACTCACAGGCGAGCGTTATGTCGAAATTGGCACCCGAAATCATAAATTGTAGTGTCCTGCAGTTGCACATGGGAGTGCAAGTGTACTTGCACTGTACCTTTAGTGAGTAATCATTACTCAATTCACTTTTCTTGTGTGGGCCCCATGGACCCTTGCATGTCCATGGAATGTGGACATTGGATTTCAAACATAAACCAGCACATGATCCCCTGACATGGGCCCCGGTCGACAACCGGTGACTGTTGAACGGATGTCGCCTTAGATCCGACAATCGCCATGTTCGATTGGTCCCAAATCGTACCCAAACTAGGATCTCAACATGGCAAGGCCATCCTATGGGCTGGATTGGCCTAGAGGGGTCAGGTGAGCCCCCCATAATCAAAACAGGGCACAAAAGGCCACTTTTATGCTACTTAAATCATTAGGGGCTATATGTTCCAATTCCCCCAACCCTTATAACCTATTTTCTCAGCCATTTCTCTCATTTCTCAGCCAATTTTCTGAGAGGGGGTGTGTGTGGGAGAGAAATGGGGAGTTGTGGAAGAAGGATTCTCAAAGAGAAACCCTTGCATGCTACCCTACCCAGACCTAACCGCCTTCACAACACTCAAGCCGGCTTCTCTCGCGATTGGAGACCTTCTCGGACGTCAGTAGAAGTAAGTCCATGATAAATCCCCCATCTTCTCTAGCTTCTTACATAGGTTTTTCCCTTTTTCTTGATTTACTAGCACCTTCTTTTAGGATTTTCCTAATCTTCATCCAAACCAAGGTGTGTATTATTTACCCATATGTTGCCTTGCAACCAATGCTTGCAATTGTAGTTGATACCTTCAATTCCAAGATTAGGAAGTTGGAATGGAGCTAGGAAAGTTATATGAGATTGGTAGAATTTCATTGTCTAGGGATTTGGATGCTAGGTGTGTGCTAGGGCCATTTGCATGCTTATATCATCCTAGACATATTCTCATTATGCAAATATTGTATGCTAAGATGTCTTAGAACTTATATCAATACGTGATAGTTGAGATTTTATTATTACATGTTTTGTAAATTGAATTATGCATGAGTTAGGGAATCGGGAAGTGTTTGGGGTGACGGGTATTAGCTTCCGACCTGGCAAGTACAATAGTTGAGGCGGTCACACAAGGTCGGCGGCCTCGGGAGCGGGGTGGTCGACTATGGTGGAAGTCGGGACGATCGGCTGTGGTCAAGGACCACGCGGGCGGTACGTGCTCAAGGTTGGTCTTCCCTTGCTTCCCCTAGCCGAGGACCCTGGCCCACCACCGAGTCGGATGGCAATATATGTATCAAGTGTTTGAATGTGTTTCTATCACTTATGTAGAATCTATGTACCGACACAACATTTGATGGGCCCACTAGAAAGCATACGGTGTACCGATCCCTCAAGACTCATGAGTCGGGGATGATGGTATGGGCCCTATTCCCGTGCTGTCAGCCTACGCTGGGGTGATGCCTCCCCGTAGTGTCCGTTGAGCATCGTAGAGGTGACACACCTACTACTCGACTATGGGATAGGGCGATGAACCCTATTCCGCCTGTGTTGGGCGCGTATGACGAGCCGCGGCCAAACCAGGCACCTCGGGGATGTAGACCCGAGATAGGATCGGGGGGCTACTGGCTGTGACCTGCATTCGCCCTGCAGGGAGCCAGGTGGTCCCAGTCGTCCAAATTGATAGAACACTAGTACAGGGGCTTCGCCAACCGGCTGTGTGATAAAAGGATTTAACTAAGTACTCGGCTAATCATGTATAGTTAAGCATGACATACATTGTCTATGCGGGTGAGGTGGTGGTGCCACTCACTGGCGGCTGTGACAAGCATTGGTGTTCGGGCATGCATCTGCACTACATGCACTCATCTCATTTAATAACCATGCTTGTAATGCTGTGTTATTCTTCGATTCTATCTTTGGAAAATGAAGTTGTTATCTATATTGTTTGTATTGGTGAATGTGTAACCTAAGGAAATGAAACCATTGAGTTGGCCACTCACTCCCCTTCTGGGGTGGTGGTTTAAACTACCAACCAGATGACCCATGCGACCCAGGTATACAGGAGGTGATCGAAGCGACCGAGTTTGTAGAACTTGGAGAGGATGTCGACGAGTACCTTCAGTACGCAGGCGACCGGGATTATTAGAGTGAAGGGGCGTCAGGAGTACTTCTTTTGGGGTTTGGCGCCTACACGGCATTCCGGTTTAGCTTTTTGAGACAGTATTCTCTGAACCTATAGTGGGGGGCCCAATGGGCCCTAATGTGAGGAATGTAGTCCATGGACATTTTTTTTTTGGAATTATATGTATACATGTTCCTCTTTCTTTTGGAAATGTTTCGCCCATGACTAAGTTGTTTATGCTTGGCTAATTCTACAATTCTGCAATTATCTACAATACATTCACATACCGCATTATATGGAACCCGGGATATCGGGGGTTGAGGGCAACCACGGACCCTGGCATTCGGGGTGCCGTAGGCGCCAAGTTTGATTTGTGCAACGGAGTGCGGATTCGTTTTTGGGTTGACATCTGGTGCGGGGATCAGGAATTACAGGCTATGTTTTCGAGGCTGGCTTGTCTTGCGCCCAATCGCTTTGTCACGATGGCCGAATGTTTTTCTGTTATGGGGCAATCTGTGGTCTGGTTGCCACCTTGTCATAGAGATCTTTTGGATGAGGAGATCGTTGATTTCATTAGTCTCCAGCAGATGTTAAAGAGCGTTCTCATTGACCCTCTCAGGGAAGATTCCGTGGTGTGGAGGAGCAGCGCTTCCAGAAAGTTTTCTGTTAGATCGTTATATAGTGTTGTCTCGAATGTCTCGCAGAGTCTTCCTACCCATCCTTTCCATCATTGGTTCTACGGGGCCCCTCCTCGGGTGCCGGCGTTTGTGTGGTTAGTGGGTCGAAAGTGAATCCTCACGATTGACAATTTGCAGAGAAGGGTGATGATTCTTCTAAACATGTCTCACTTGTATGTGTAATGAGGAGACGATTGATCACCTATTTGTTCATTGTCCCCTAGCTTGAAAGGTGTGGAGTTTCTTCTTAGAGTCGTTTCATTTGGCTTGGGTGATGCTGAAGACGGTTGATGATCTTCTTCCGGCTTGGCATGGAGGGGGTGTGGGGAGGAGTTCCAATCAGAGGTCGAGAATCCTTATTATGGCGATTTTTTGGGCTATCTGGAGAGCGAGAAACGATTGTTGTTTCAACAATATTAGGGCAAAGGTTGAGGAAGTTATTAGCAGAATTTCTTCGTTTTTAGATTCTTGGGTGTGATTGAGATGTTGGGTTGTTTCTTTTCTCGTCTTTTGGCGAGTTTCTTTAATAAATCTTTTGTTACCTCTCAAAAAAAAAAAAAAAAAAAAAAGTACGCTGTCAAAACAAGCATTTGGAAAAATGCTGTAAATACAAGTAATTATTACCCATTTACAATGCATTCACTAGAGAATTGGAAAATTAAACAGGCCCTAACGAGATATGTGGAGATGTACGAGGAGGAGTTTGGTTATGGGTAGAACTTTACCTTTTATCATTTATACCTAATTTTAGTTTAGGATTTCCTTTGGCAAGGTGGTGCCTCTAAGGGTAAATCACATTTGTTGAATTGGGAGGAGGTTTTGTTGTCCTTCTGGTAGGTATCAGATGTCTCGATGTCACTAACTTTGCTTTGCTAAGCAAGTGGGCATGGAGTTTCGGAGTGGAGGAGACTAGTCTGTGGAGGATAATCATTGTTGTCATCCACTACAGGTTTGTGGATCAAGGATTCATCCCTCTATTTTGCATTGTTCCTTTGGAAGGCTGTTGCTTGGGTTGTGAACAAGGGTTTTGCCTGTCTGAGGTTCATCGTCGGGGATGGCACTAGGGTTAGATTTTGGGAATACGTTTAGTGTGGAGAGTCCTTGCCTTGGAAAAGTAAATTGCTATCTCTTGGGGGTAGAGTTACCTTAATAAAGGCGTCCCTCTTAAATCTCCCTCTCTATTTTATGCCCCTCTTTCGATGCCCAAAAGCTGTTCTTATGAGAATTGATAAGCTGATAAGGTATTTTCTCTGGCAAGGTGGTGCCCCTAAGGGGAAATTTCATCTGTTGAATTGGAAGGAGTTTTGTTGTCCTTTTGCAGAGGGGAACTTTGCTTGATGGGCAAGTTTGTTTGGCATCGCAAGGCAGAGGAGACTAATCTGTGGAGGACAATCATTGCTGCTAAGTATGGTTCATCCTATATAGGCTGGTGGATCAAGGTTTCATCCCTATATCGTGCATTCTTAATTTGGAAGGCTATTGCTCGGGTCGCAAACTAGGTTTTTATCGGTATGAGCTTCGCTTTGCCATTTGGATGGGACTAGGGTCGGATTCTGGGAAGATGTTTAGTGTGGAGAGTAGGGTATTTCATAACGATAATGGTGGCCATAACGGTTGCACCGTTACCTTTACAATATGGGTCATAACGGCTATAACGGCCATTACAACGTCTTTTTATTGAAAGAAAAAAACTTGTATCTGCCTCGTAATGTTGAAAAAAAAATCCGACAAACTTGTATTTGCCCCGTAACAAACTATTACGGGGCTATTACGGCCTTTATAGGGGGCGTAATGGGCTGTTAACGGTGGTTACATGTAATTTTTTCCATAACGACTGTTACAACCGTTACGACCCCATTACGTGTAACTGTTGCCACTGTTTCCTTTACATAATGGCCTTTACGACACACCATGGTGGAGAGTCCTCGCTCTGATTGTTTTTCCCTTCTTTGGCCAATTTTTGTCTTGTTGTTGATATCACTATCGCTAGTTGGTTCTCAGGTTAGGATGTTGGGGGGTATGTGGGTTTCTCTTTGTCGGCAGAAATCATCTTACTTTGTGAACAATGACATGGTGTGTCTTCTTTCTCATTTGCAAAGGATTCTGCCTTCTCTAGGAGTGAAAGATCCTTTGTATTGGCATAATGGAAAATCGAGAATTTTCTTGGTGCGATCATTTTACTTGATCTTGTCCCATTTTGAGAATTTGGGCTGCAAAAATCACACTGGCCTTCTCTGGTCCTACAAAGCTTCTAAAAAAATTGCGGCTTTTACATGGCTTGCTGGCAGGAATAAGATTCGTACAGTTGACAACGTTCACAAAAGCATTATGGTGTTGCCAAATGTTCGTCTCCTTTGCCTAAATTTTGCAGACTCAATGGATCACTTATTTATTCACTACTCCTTCAGGTTTGTATGATCCGGTATTTTTCTCTATTCAAATGTTTCCTAGGTCTTGCTGACCTCAATTTAGAGCCTCTTCCATTCATGGTATGTTGGTGGAGGGGGGGGTGCGTAGGTAAATCTAGATGGAGGGTCGCCTTGCTAACTGTTCTTTAGGCCATTTGGGGTGAAAGAAATAATCGCTGCTTCTGCAATAAAAGCAGTTCTACTGTTGGGGTCCTCAATCGAGTTGTTATGTTTATCAGGGATTGGGTGCCCTTAGCGTGAGGGTGTTTTGTGTTTGTTTGGGTTCGGGTGTCCTGTGGGCTGTTCTTGTATTTTTCTTTTTTTTCTTATAGGCTCTGCTTAAAAAAAAAAAAAAAAAAAAAAAAAAAAAAAATCTCGATCCCCATTTCCTTACATGATCTATGCACAATAAGTTGTCCCATAAACATTCATATAAGTCTGAGTAGAGAGGAAGATCAAGATCATCCATTTCTTCTTTTTTTATTTTTTATCATACTTAAAGCTTTTATTAATGGCAAAAATATGCACGCTGTCAACCCCTTATATTCTTGTGTTGAAGTGGATGTAATTTGCAATGCGATTTTGTGCTCACATTCACCACCATGGGTGAATTTGACAGCTTTTGGGACGTTCTGTTGAGTCGATTCTTAACTCCAGCTTTATAAACTTTAAAGACATCCAAAGCTTCTGATTTGTTGTGATAAAGTATTGGTAACCATAGCAAGAGTGATAGAGCCACGTCCATTCTAGGAAACCGTAGGAATAGGCCATAGATGTCAGTGTGTATCATCTCTAAGATACTAAAACTTTTTATGGTATTTACCTTTCTCACTTTCATTCGTTTCCTTTTTACAGGACATGGATTGGGTACTAACCCGCCCCCCGTTCCTAGTTAGGAATAGACTGGGGCTTTGAGGGGTCACCATGGTGATGTATGGTTTTTATCCACATCGTCCATCCATTTTGCCACATCATTTTAGGTACTAGCCAAAAAAATGAGGTGGTTTCAAGGCTCAAGTGGACCACAGTGGGGATTAAACACTTACTGTAGAAAACATTTTGGGGCCACAGAAGTTTTGGATCATGCTGATATTTGTGTTTTACCTTCATCTAGGTCTATGTGACCTTATGAACAGGTTGGATGGAAATTAACCATCATGGTGGGCCTTAGAAAAGTTTCAACGGTGGGTGTCATTATCCTTGCTACTTCCTGTGGTGTGGTCAACCTTTGCCTTGGATATGTCTCATTTTGGGCTTGTATCCTAAAATGATATGGCAAAATGGATGGACGGTGTGGATAAAACCCATACATCACAGGTGGCCCCTCAGAGCCCCTGTCCATTCCCTGCTAGGGATAGGCAGGGGTAGTACCCAATCCGCATCCCTTTTTATAGTTTACACAAACTATGAAGTACCTAGAATTCCATCTTTCACAAGCCTTTCCATCCTCTTGTGATAGATGTGTCCAAGGTGACTATATCATAAACTTTGAGGAATGCTCTTTATTTAAGCTGGTCTTTATGCTAGCATTCATATTCACATGTATAGATTTAAGAGATCGAAGGTAAAGGGTGTCAAGATTTAACTGGCATAGGTTAACACAATCTTTCTATTTCCAAAAGAAAATGTATGACCAACATCTTCTAAATTTGATATTGGAACTAGACTGTGTGAATAGATGGATCATAAGAAAGTATTAACAAGTTCTAAATAAAATCCTACAAACCCCTTGCCTTACTGCCATTGTTCGGCACAAATTCATGATATATCATTTTGCATCAATGGGTCTCCTGGCTTCTTAGAAATGGAACTTGAAACATCAACTAGAGGCTTGGGAATTGATCCAACATGAATTCTCAGGTGCATTATGAAGCTTGATTTAAAATAGAGATTACCTTTTGCTTTTCTATTTTGTTAAGTATGCCTTATACCTGATTCATTGCTTGTAGAAGTGACCCATCTTGTTGAAGTACCAAGGTTCATCCTTCTTACTTTTCGTCTTTCATTTGTGAATCGTCGTCTGCTACTTTTTGTTTACCTTTGTTCTCAGACCCCTTCTTCCATTTCCATGAGTTAATTCTTGCAAGAAGAAAATGCAATATGAGCACATTCTATTTGATCTCGCTTAAGCCTCTCCCCTTCTGTCACTCACTATACAATCAACATTGTTAACAACTGAAATTACGTCAGTAGTCTAACACGACACCTTCGTATGTGTGGAAGCTTAAAGAGCAACTAGTATTATGGCTAAGTCCTATAGGGGGTTGATTAGGAACTTTCGAAATTCTTTTCGCCTACTTACACAATTTAACAAATTAAACTTAGCAACTAAGAACACTTCAGCTTCCAAGCTTAAGTGGGTCCAATCACAAGACTAGCATTTTGTTTAAGCAATAAGCAACCTAGTCTAAGCATGCATAGATATTCAAATGATTAAACAAATCAAGCTCCTAATCTATGCAACCTATGTAAACTTGTGAGAATGGATCAATGAGCTTAAGTCTACACAACTAGTGAAAGTATATCTTGTGTGTGGATGTGCCTATCTAGTGTCTAGCATATATTCCTATCAAGCATTCATAATTAAACATACAATGCTAAGATAACAATGTGCTCAAATCAATTACAAACACAAGCATGTATAGTGGTTCGACTTTGGGTCTACTCCACTCCCGGTTCAAGTACTCAACCCCAATGAGCACACCGACATTCACTATCGGAGGTTTTAAATGAGGTTCACCTCTCAACCTTTACACGGAGGTTTTACCGATTCACCTCTCAACCATAACTGGAGTTTTGGACAAAGGGCTAACTCTCAACCCAAATGGAGTTTTGGACATAGGCTAACTCTCAACCCGACGCACGTTCACTCCTGTGTTGAAGGCTCCCCCTTGGAGACTTTGTTTAGGCCCGGCAAACGAGCCAAGGAGTGCCAAACAACCCTTAGTCTTTAGGTTGACAAACAAGCCAAGGAACGGTCAACGTCCTTAGAGTTGTAGGCTCAACAAACAAGCCAAGGATTGGCAAACGACCCTAATTCGAGTTTGACAAACACACTCTACACTCAACTCTGATAGGGAATTGAGTGGATGGACTCTCAACAAAGACAACCTTACTTGTCGGATAAGCCCTTTGTTCAGCGCCGGTTCGGGTTGCTTGATCTTCGCTCTCGCGTGCTTCAATCAACTTCCCTTGCTCCCCTGATCGTGTTGCCGCTGCGTTGCCAATGCCTCAGCTACACTTGATCAACCACCTTGCATATGATGCCTTTTAGATGCCCAATGTGATAGGAGGATGGTTGAATCTCCTACATGGGATATTTAGCTTGTTCTAACTGGGAGATTCACCTAGAGGGTCTTCTAGAGGTCTTGGACAAGAGATATAACTATGTGGTTTAGTGTCTCACCTCTAAAATTGAGAGAGGAATCAAGTCATCTCTATGTTTGCATTTAAATGCCCTCATTTGTGATTAAACACAAGGGATATGACTTGAATCTCCTCCTCTTTGAGGCCCCATATGATGTGCAAAAGGTATGGGTAATAGGCTCTCAAAATCCTCTCATTTTCTCAAAAAACGCCCCAAGCCATTTTATAAAGAAAGCCTAAACGGACACAAAACGGGCAAAAAACAGCTAGTCACGACCGGTCAAGACCGGTTGGCCTAAAGGCCTGGCAAGACAGTGAGCTTGTTGTCTTGAGAGGGGGTCGGTCTGATTGGTCAAGACCGGTCGGCCCAAAGGCCTGGTGCAAGGACAGCGTTGCTGTCTGGACTGGGGTCAGTCCGACCGGTCTTGACCGGTCGGTCAGGCCATGCATAGTGCTAAATGGGTCGACTTGGATCTCGCAGCACATGCAACCTCTAAGCCCTTAGTTGGGTGATCTTTTGGGACACCTAGGGCCAATCTATGATGATTACAAGTATGCCTAATGAGTTAAAAGTCATCAAGAGATTTGGGTTTTGGTTTGGTCAAGGTTCAAGGTTCCCCAAGGCATCTCTTTTACCTGTTTCTTCTTCCTTGATGCAGCATGTCCGTCTTGAGTCTTCGGTCTTCGTCTTCATTAAGCTCAACCGACACTTGACTCACTGACCTAAGTAATTGACAAATAAGGTGCACTAGTATGCCACAGAAAAGTGCACTAACGACAACCACTTCTCCTTTTCGGGTGTTATAGTTGACCTTAGAAGTGTTGAATCTTGGTGAAGAAGTACTTAACGAGATAGACCACCAAATCCTTTGAGATGTCCAACTTAAGCGTCTTATATCAGAAGCGAGGTTGGACATCTCCACGATATGCTCCTTTATGTTCCCTTGGCCGGTGTACTTCGATGAAATGAGCAAGTATAGTCGTTTTAGCCTTATTGGATTTCATGAACTGTTCCCCAATCATTGCTACGAACACTCTTGCATTCACTTTGCTGGTATAGCCCCAGGTTAGATATGGAATGCTTTGTTGTCATTAGACACATCTCGTTAGATAACCCACACTTCCTGCACTCGCCTCCTCAGTTGCCTGAGCTTGAATCAATTGGCTTCACTAGTGGATCTTCCTGCAAGTCTAGATCGAGTGCGTATGCTCTACAGTGATATATATGGTTTCCTTTCACTCTTTGAAGTTGGTACTAGTAAGCATGGGAATGTTGTTGACTTGAATGGAAATTGAAGAGACTACCATAATAGTGATTCGTGATATGAAGGTTTAAAAGCTCACATTAGGAAAGATATCTCATTAAGCATGAATAAAGACTTTATCATGTGAAAGTTTATGCTATCCTTTATCTAATCAATAAGGCAGTCAACTAGACAGTGCCTAAATACCAAACCTGGTGAGAAAGCTAGTGTATCATCATGATCCCTTCCTTTAGGCCGAGCTTGCAACATGCAAGTGGTTCTCTTAACATGTTGCTAGTTGAATGCTAATGCCACGAGCCCAAAAAATCTAACACTTGTAATGAGATGAACCATTGATCTCATATCATTGTCACCATCTCTATCTACCCCATCTTGTGTAGCTCCCACCAAACAGGTGGTCGGCCGTTTGGACACACTACCTTATCAATCCTTAATGCACGATGACATCACTGGATGTCATGCTCTTTGAATTCAAGAACCAGCTAGCTTCCTCAGTTACTGTCATTACGGTGGAACACAAGCAATTCTACCTCCAATCCTTAGAAACTAGGATCACTTTTATTACCTGTAATGAATATTTTCAATTTCCATAAACAAAGAGAAGGGTAAACTAGTCAACTAGGTCACTAATCTCTAGAACATGTGTGGCTCCTTAGATGAGCCAGGTCCTATGCATAAAATCAGCCTTTGACATGTTATTCAGGCCCAAGTGACCTATAATATTGCTTTAGAATTCAAATTATGTTCTCCGTTTGGTTTGTATGGTGAATTCAATCATATCCTCCTATGAGCCTATAGATCAGAACAAGTTCAATTGAACAGGTTCACATATGTGATCCTAGACTAGTCATAATGGTGAGACATGTTCGATTCATAGAAATTAATCGATCACACGCTTTAGTGCAATCCAGTGTTATCTCCATAGTTCGGAAAACTGAACAAACTTGAACACTAGGCATAAACAGCCCATACTTGAGAAGCCTTAATCCATTCATCTATAGAATGAGTGGGATACCTGCTGGATAATCAGCCGAACTGATGTAGGCCCAATTGATTTTTTTTTTAAACAAAACGATTAAAAAAAATCAATTGATGAATATGAACTCCATGATATTGACCTTAAACACATGCCAAGTCTGAAACCGATAAGATTATCGTTGAGAGTGGACCCTTCATAGAGTTGCTCGTCACTGGGGGCAGCTGTTTGGAATTTGCATATAATACAGAATTGTAGAAGGGTTGCAACATCAACTGAATAGGAATTATCCAATGCAGCTCAGGTTTATCTGCTCGAACTGTTTCTGAGTTCTGATTGATGCCAAGAGTTTCCAGCCATCATTCTACCATAAGATTGATTCCGATTGTCGGTTACCTTTCAATGGCAGACAGTGCATGTTTCAACATTGGAGTCTCCGGTTCAATCTTGGCTTAGACTTTCTATTTTTCCCAGGACTCTGAGACTTTCTATTCAAGGCATGTAAGGAGAAATCTAGTCGAGTTTAGTGAGACGGATATAACATTGGCAGTGCTGAGGTTCTATAGGTATTTTTTTTTCAAATCGGATGCTTTCCAGATGTGGTAGTTTTAGAGTTTTACGACTAATCCAATATGTTACACTTAATATTCTATAACATTCTTTGCATATCTTTTTGCTTTTTTGTTGATGCATCCATAACTGACATTTGATCCTACTGTCCTTCGCGGCTGAGGCACATCACAAGTCATTTTTGGTAGGCCCCTAACTTTTGCCAGTCTAAATGGTATTAGTTAGTTCAATAAGGTGGAAATCCAAGCTGACCTTCCGTAGCATTAATGTCGCGGACTAGGATCCAAGTCACATTTATGATGGTACTTTCAAGTTGGACTAGAAAGGAATGTAACTGCAATTTGAGGGATGCTTCTACCATATGAAAACTAAGGAACATAAGCCATATCCCTACTATTCAGTTCAAAGTCGCTATTGCAATTCAGTTCTATGGTGAATCCAAATGCAGCCTTACATGCTCTATGCAACTTCTTTCTGGGGGCTACATCTCTGAATGTTCCCTTCAATGGGGTTTGCTTGAATACATCCTGATGTACGGCAATATAATACGTCGAGACTTCAGCCATTGGATTTAGGTTCTTTTCAATTACCCAAACCATTTATCTGATTAAGGATTCTCTTGGATGGGGGAATGCCCAAAAAATCTCTTAGTTTCAATGTTTTTGCCCTTTGATTATAGTAAGGTTATGGTAGTAATCTTCCATTTTCAAAGCCAAAAGAGCTACATTTCAAAGGGTCAAGATAATCCAATTTTAGAGATTTTATCTGTTGTCCATCCACCATAAAAAGTGAGACTAACCATATAAATGGTTTCGATCATTGGAAGACGACCCCGATTCAAAGGCTAAAGTCCTGACATATCATTTTGCAATATGGCGGGATGTCTTCGAGCAAGCTGCTACTTCCAGACCCTACAATTGGAAGGAGAAAATGAATTTTCTTCTTATGTTTCCAGGCCTGCTGAAGTTGTGGAATCTAACACACAGTATACAGAGGATGACAGTCACGGAAGAAATGACTAGAGGTGGTTCTTTACCATTTGAGTCCTCTTCTCTCGACCCATTCTCCTTCCCTGGGCTCCGCAACGACATTGAAGCTCTCGAGCGGAGCATGTTTGGTGGTCTCAGCCATTTCTTTGAGGCAGCCGAGGAGATGAAGAATGGGTTCTTTCAGGCCTTCGGGATGCCCATGGAGCCACCACCGTTCAATAGACAGAAAAGCAGCAGATGGACTGTTTGAGGACGCTTCCAAGCAGAGGAGTGAATCTGCATTTTCTGAATACTCTGGGCAGGTTAGAGATGTTTGAAAGGTGCGTCTTGTTTCATCAGCTCTTATTAGTGGTGTTTGGAAGGGCCTTGAAGATTTGCTTCCCATTCTTCATGGAAGTTATTTTCTGCTCTGAGATTCGAAAGTAGATTTTGTGTGAATAATTCCACCACCACCTGAGAAATGGATATAGGAAAAAAAGAAAAAAAAAAAACCTATAAACCTGCTGTTTTTAGTTTTCAGTAATCAGTTGTAGCGTTATTGGTACAAGTCAATTAACCCATGTTTAATATATTATAGCCTGATAATCTGTAAAATGGTTCCACTGCTGCTGAATCTGGACAGCAAAACCAGATATGATTGTGACGGCTTATGTACCATTTTATGATTAGGTGTGGAAATGGGTCAACAGATTGGAGGGAGCCCCAGACCTCACCCATTCAATGGTTGGGTCTGTATTTTTGGCTGACTCCATTAAATCTGGGTTGGGTCTAACTAGAAATAAGCGGACCAGTTAATTTAGGAGGTGCGCTCATGAATTAGTAATTAACTAGTTTGATGGGCCAGGATCTGGTACTGGTCCAGTCCATTCAGAGTCCCATAAGACCCATCCGAAGATTTGTTCAAGTCAGGTTGTTTTATAGGTTTCAGACCCCTACAGTCCAACAGAATGCCAGTCCTTCTTTGTTGGAAGATTAAAAAGAAATGAATATGATTTTTACTAATGCAGTTGGACTGTTAGAGCGGGCCCACTTCAGTGAGCCCAGTTTTTGGAGTCAGACCTGTCTATTGTCAGGCCAGGTACGACAATTCGCTGGGTTGCTCAGCCTATCTGCAAGCACATTTGTGATACATGTAGGCTCCTTTTTTCCTTTTTTTGGAGAATGACCTCTCATTTCGTGTGGGGTTTCTGGCACTGAGATCCAAGTCGTTGATCAGGCAGGCCCAACTCCGTCATATTCCAAGCAAAAGAGGAGTCATCAGGTGGGGCATACATGTAAGATGCTGTATGATATTGACAGTCCTCTTTTAACCTTTCATCTCTTGAAATACACGGCTCTATTCGGACATAATTTTTGGCCACATACATGGCAGGGCCCACCTGATGAATATCTTAGACCTTGCGCGGGTGCGCTGCATGCACGAGAAAAGATTAGTGGATAGGTGTTTGGTAAATTCAAACCATTGGATATTGAACTGTCCATTGTCTATGTAGGCCAATCCACTATTCAGATAAAGTAAATTCGTATTATATTTTTGGTTATGGTCTATCAAATTATGGATGACAATTTGAATGGTTTATTTTTACTTGTATTCCAAGTATGCCCACACGCACACCGAAAAAAAAAAAAATCCCAAAAAGGTGTACGATTTCTCTACACGTGCATTAACTGTTGCATGGTCCAAGTTTCAAATGTTTCCCTTCTATTTAAATAAGAGAAATGCTCACACACAATTAGTTGTACCTCCTACTAGTTGGTGTATGGGACCCAACCGTGACATTTGTATACCGTCCCTACTATGGTACCCCCACAATGAAAATGGATGCCCCAAAAATAAGGTTGATCTAATCCTTCAATGGGACCCATACGAAGGTGGAGGTTTATTGTTTTCTATGTTCCTGATAGTTGGATCAACCTGATTTTTAGGGCATAGACATCTAACTATCAGGTGGTCCACTCTATAGAAAACAATGAACAACCACCTAGTGTTTGGAGCATAGTATCGTTACATGTATCAACACATGTATCGATGATTGAGGATACAAAAACATGAGTCGGTATCACCGATATTGTCACCAATACTTGAAAATACTTTTATCGGGTGAAAACATTTTGAAACATTGGGAAAACAGTCAAAATTTTCAGTGAAGTTTCATGAGATGTCCTAAAAGACGTATTTATACATGTAGGAATCAAAATATTATAATTATGAGAAAACATCTATACATAATAAGTTTTAAAGAAACCTAGTCATGTGTTGATTTTCGTTGAAAATCAGTATCAGATATAGTCAAATTTGTAGCCAATCAATAGATTAGCCACACTTAGATAATTTTTCCACATTCATTTATAGTGAAGGATACATTTTTCAATATAATAAGGGAAAAACTATGATTTTTCCAAATTCTCCCATTTTCGCTTAGATGTTAATTTTTAGCCACAACTTCATAGTCTATGCATAGACATGGATTTCCATTGCAATCCATGTTAATATTGGGGAAAAAAATCCACGTACTTTTCATCACCTTTGACTTCTGACTTTCTTTATTTTGAGGCAAGTTTTCTCCCCAAATTCAACTTTTATTTACTAAAGGCCAAGAGTGATCGAAATCACTAAAGGAACAAATTTAAAAAAAAAAAAAAAAAAAAAAAAACCCTTAAAATGGAGAGATTTTGGGTTTTGAAAAGTTTCTCCAATTTTCTGTTAGCTTTCACTTGTTTACGGATGTTTTCTTGGTGCCGAGGAAATCACTGTAGGAACAAAAATTCAAAAAAAAAAAAGAGGAGAGATTTTGGGTTTTGAAAAGTTTCCAATTTTCTGTTAGCTTTTGCTAGTTTATGGATGTTTTCTTGGTGCTGAGGATATTATCATTGGTATTGCAATACTGACGCACTTTTATAAGAGATTTTTCTTAAAGTATTACTAATAGATAATATCACCAAATATTGCCGATATTATTGAAAATTTCAACAAAAATTGAAAATTTTCATGCTTCCAGCAATTTTTGTATCATTGACATGGTGATACTGATAATATCAATGATATTATCGATACTATTGTCGACATTTGGAACACTACAACCACCCAAAAACCTCCGCCTTCATATTGGTCCCATCTAATGGTTGGATCAACCTGATTTTTTGGGCACCTCATTTTCATTCCGTGGTTACTATGCCAGAAGGGTGGGATGGCATATAAACACCACAACTGGGTCCCACACATTAACTAGTTGTGGATCAACCTGATAATTGGATCAACCTATTTTCTATCATTGAGGTAGTGTAGTTGTGTTTGAGCATTTTTCTTTAAATAATAGGTTATATTTAGTGAAAAGTCCATGGATTCACCTAGATATTTAGTTGTGGAAACTCTTCCTGTGTCCTTAAATAATGCATGGTTTTAGCAATCCGTAGATAACGGCTCCATAGACTGGTAGAAACGACCGTGCAACAGGTAGAGAAGAAGCCGTATGTAAGATGGGAGAGGAGTCGAGAAACGATCGTAAGAGGCTGGTTATTTGATACTGTGATAAGAGTATGGCGCATGATATGCTTGCATTTAGAACTTGTACACGTGGCATACACTACTCAATTTTAGCCATCTAAATTGGAGAAACTGCTGTGAATGGGTCATCATCCAAAATCATGTTGAGCAATCATAATCTCTTATTAGCGGACGAAGTTAAGTAAATTCAGACAATTGGATTTTGAACTGTCCGTTTACTATTCACCAATTTGATATTAATATTGGAACTAGTATAACGGTTTTGGTTTATATTCCATGGAGTCATGAAAAACAATTTGAATGGTTTGATTTAAGATTTCTACAATTTCTGTGTCTGTGTATCAACCTCCACCCTCTTCTGGAGCATCGAAGGCTTCCTCTATCTAAAAAATATGTATGCTGAGGGAGGAAGACAATGGACTCTTAACCCAAATCACCTAAATGCTATCATATTTAGTTTTAAAACCTTCCCATGTTCCTAAATAATGCATATGTAATACTAAGGGCTCGTTTGGATACCACCAAATAAGTTACTTCGTAACTTTTAAGATACAATTTTTTTTTTTTTACTTAGGGACTTGTTTGTTAACACTGGAAAAATTACTTAATGCAGAATTTAGAAAGCTTTCCGCATTAACGTTGTTTGTTAATGCCAATCTCCGAATGCAGTTGTGTGAATTCTTTCATAAAGAAAATTTTCCTTCTAAAATCACCCTGCACAGAGATTTTCTCTCTGAATTGATTGCGTAAGTGGAACTTCTCTGGCCCCACCATGATTTTATGTGTTAGATACACACCATCCATCAACCTTTTGAGATCATTCTAGAGCATGAGCCCAAAAAATGAGGCACATCTAAAGCTCAAGTGGACCATACCACATAAACCAGCGGGAATTGAACGAATACCATTGAAACCTTCCTAAGGTCCAATTTGAGGTTTATTTCCCATCTAACCTCTTTATAAGGTCACATGGATAGAGTTGGACAACAAACCGAACCGAGTCGAATGTGGGCCAGGTTGGTTCGGTTCGGTTGCTGACTGGGCTGTGTTCGAATAATGTCAGAACAAACATTCGAATAATGGAGCCCTGTTCAGTGTTCGGTTCAATCTGGTCCAGCATATGTTCGAACATTTTTCATTTCGAACAATTTTTCCAGTTCGAACAATTTACTTTTTTTGTATAAAAATATTTTGGTTTTAGTACGTTTTCGCAAATTACAAATCACAAATCACAAATCATAAGATTTTTAACCAACCAAATCACTAGTCATGACTCTTGGACGTGCAAACTAACGAGCAAAGGGATGACCGAAATCGAACAAGCAGTAGCTGTAGGCATTTACAAATAAGATATTAAGAATATTAAACAATTAAAAAATAGAAAAGAGACTGAGCATGGAGTTTTCGTTCGAACCTTTGGAGCTGAATGTGTAAACTGACCAAAATGGTGGAATCGATGGCGAGCTGCGAGCAAGACTGTTGAGCAGAGGGATGGCCGAACGTTCGGCAAGACTGAAGGATGAGTAGAGGATGGCCAGAATCTCGATTGGTTTAGTGGGCATAGGTGAAAGGGTGAGAGTGGGAAGGACAAGCAACAAAGGAGAAGGGGGTGAAAGTGGGAAGGACGAGCAGTAGACAGAGAAGGATGGCTAGACAGGCTAGGGAGGGTTAGAGTTTCGATTGTTCTTCGGCAGGGTAAAATTGCTAGGGCCGGCTAGGGTCGAGTGAAAAATGAGGGGTAAAAAAGAAGAAGTTATTTATACTATATATCTCATTCGAACTGAATCGAACCAATTCGAATCGGACAACTTTGAACCAATAAAATGAACCGAATTGAATTGAACAGAGGTCTATTCGTGTATGGTTCAAAATATTTTTGAACAACCAAAATCAAGTTTGATTAAGTTCGCTCCACTTTCGAACTAGGTTGTTCGATTCAGTTTTTTCGAATCGAACCGAGCGAACTATTCGGTAAATTGATGTTCGTGTCCAGCTCTACACATGGACCTAGATGAAGGGAAAACACAAATATCAGCTTGATCATAGCCTTCTGTTACTCTAATAAGTTTCAAGAGTAAGCACCCAATTCCCACTATTTATTATAGTGTGGCCCACTTGAGCCTTACTTCTCCCTTGTTTTTTTTGTCTTATCCCGTAAAATGATATGGAAAAATGGATAAACAGAATGGATAAAGCATATACATTACGGCTAGGCCTAATAGAGCCCTTGATGGGACCGTCTGCGGCTTTTTGGACTTGGCTTCGGTGGATGCGCATGGATTGCCTACTGATGCCGCCAATAGCGAGGACAGTGCTCTGCGGGCCCCACCATTATGTATGTGTTTTATCCACACCGTCCATCTATTTTTCAGATCATTTTATGGCATGAACCCAAGAAGTGAGAGATCCAAATCTCAAGTGGACGACACCACAAGAAAACAGTGGTGATTGAACTCTCACCATTAAAAACTTTCCAGGGCCCACTGTAATGTTTATTTACCATCCAACCTATTAATAAGGTAAAAATCCAACCTATTAATAAGGAAAAAAATAAAAATAAACGGATGAATGGAAAACACAAATATCAGCTTCATCAAAAACTTTTGTAGTCCTAGGAAGCTTCTAATGGTGGGCGTTCACTCACCACTGTTCTCGTGGTGTGGCCCACATGAGATTTGGATCTTCCTCATTTTTTGGATCATTTCCTAAATTGATCTGAAAAATGGATGGATGGCGTGGATAAAACACATACATTATGGTGGTGGCCAGTCAACGTTGTCTGTAGCCACCTCACTATGGCGGCGTCAGTAGGCAATTGTCGTCAAGATCCACCTCACTGGTGGCAGCATCGGGAGGCAATACGTGTCCATATTAGAGTTGGGCACGAGTAGTTGACTTAACAACCAATTAGACTCAACTCGAGCCGATCCGCCAGCAGCAAATGGTCCAGGATCGAGTATTATGAATACGATCTGAATCCAGATCGAGTCAAGTCTAGTCCATTAGTAATCCGATTTGACTCGACTCATAATCTGGCTCAATGCAGAACCGACTCAATCTGTAATCAATCCGGCTCGATTGGGTAGTAAAAGTTATTAAAAAAAAAAAAAAAAAAAAAACCTAATTCATTTTTACTTTTACCCAACTTAGTCGCACGCCCGACCCCGTCCTCACCCGAACCTTAACTCATCTTTCTTTCCCTCCTCGTCCTCTCCCGAGCTCGCCGGCGACCGGAACTCCTCCTCCTCCTCGCACTCCCTCCCTCTTCACTACTCTTCACTCTTCATCGAACTCGTGCCGGACCCTCCAGCAGGTAGCCAACCCGGACGTCGAACGTCTGTTCGTCGCACCAGCCACCCCGATCGTCATCTCCACTCGTCTCGACTAAAGAAACTCACCCAATCTAAGAATCAAAGATTCAAAGGTACAACCCGACCCATTTTTGCCTCATTTTCATATTATTGTTCAACAAATTTGGGGTTTTTTTTTTTTAATTTGGGGTTTTCATATTTAAATAGTGGTTTTGGATTCTTAGAAGTTGGAATGAGTTGGGCTGGACTGACTGTAGTGGGACCGTCCGCGATGGCTGTTGTAGCATCCGATCTGGCTCAAGTGCAGCCTGGGTGACTCGAGCTGAGTCATTTATAATCTGTAAACCCCTAAATAGGGTTGGATGGAAATTAGAATGGGTTAGGCTGGCTGTAAATTGTAGTGGGATCGTCCGGGCTTGACTTTTCGAACAAATTTTATGATTTCTGTAAGTGTGCGTTTGTGTTTATGTGATATGTTTTGAATTTTTTATGATTTCTGTCATTATTTTTACAATTTTTTTTTTAATTTCAGCCCTAACTTGAACCGACTCGTTTTAACTCGATCCGACTTGGATCTGACTAGATCATTCTCAACTTGATTTGGCTCCGGTCAGGGCTGGCTGACTCGATCTAGAATTCGATCCGACTCGGTTAAGGCTCAGTCCTTGCCCAAATAGGATTGAGTCAACCCTAACTTGTTCCGACTCAACTTGATGCCCAACTCTAGTCCAGATCCACTAAGGTGGGTGAGAGCCCTTACTAGAGTTGGGCACAAACCAAGCCGGCTCAAAAGCTTTGGGATAGTAGTAGAGTGAGTGAAGAAAACCTCATCTCAACACTGAGGTCAAGGCATCGAATCCCAACATGGGGGGTGGCTAACATTGGAAGGTGACTAACAGTGTGGGTGTGTGTACTAACAATGGGATGTGTGTACTAACTCAAAAAAACCAAAAGCCAGCTCGAAAGCTCGACTCGGATTGGTTTGAAAAAGCTCGGCTTAGATTGGTTCGAATAGAAGTTCAAACCAAACCAAGCCTTGGAGTCAAGCTCGTTTGAAAAAAAAAAAAAAAACAAACCAAGCTCAAACTAGGGCAGTAGCATCTTGGCTTAGTTTGATTCAGCTCGATTTGATTCGGCTCATAGATTGTAAGCACATTGTTTCCTGTGGTGTGATCCACTTGAGCTTTGCATATGATTCCATTTTGGGATCATGTCCTAAAATGATATGTAAAAATGGATGGACGGCGTGGATAATACATATACATGATGACATGGATAATACATAATACATATACATGAATGCACACTGTTTCCTTGCACTAGTAAAATTCTTGTATACTTTTGTTTGGAAAAAGCTCTTACACGCCAATTTTGAAGTTGCACTCATTTGGAGGATGTTAAACATAAAATACCTTTGTAATCTTTTTCTAACTTTTTAAATTCTTTTCTATTTAAACAAATAAGGTCTGATTTTTAAGCCCATGGCTCACCATGGAAAGGTGCATCTGATTGATGGGATGGATGTTTGTCAGACAACATGGTAGGGCTCACAGAGGTCGATCTCACATGCGCGCGCACACACACACTCACACACACATGCACTAGAGAGAGAGAGAGAGAGAGAGAGAGAGAGAGAGATGGGTAATCTTTTGATTTTTTTAGAAGAGCAACTAGATATATTGATAAAATTAACATAGGGGAATTAAATTCCCTAGATCAAACAGAAGAGGATTAATCCCAGCCTGTCACTAGACAAACCAAAGATAGGTAATCTTTTGTCTTTTTAGAAGAACAACTAGATATATTGATAAAATTAAGAATCAGTTCCCCTAGATCAAACAAAATAGGATTAATCCCAACCGTCGCCACGACAAACGAGAGATGAGTAATCTTTTGGATTTTTGTAGACACTCCACCCTTGGCTGCAAAGATGTTTGAACGGCTAAATGGATGGGAGTCCATACCCCAAATCTTATGTCCAAACCCAGTCAACTCACGCATCCAAACCCTAGTCCTATACCCCAAACCCTAGGTCTAAACCCTATCAACTCACCCATCCAAACCCTAGTCCATACCCCCAACCCTAGGTCCAAACCCAGTTAGTTCACCTTGAATCATTAGCCCGAAAAAATACCTATAGGTAAAACCAGGCCAAAATTCCTCGGCAGGTCAAATCGGTGGGTCAATTCAATGAGTCAACTCACCCAGCTAGCCCAGCCCTCCAAACCCAGTCAACTCACCTAGTCAAAGTCAAAATCGAACCTACACCCAAACCAAACTCCAACCCTCAGCTTCAGAGCAAGACCGAACTTCCAAGTACATCGAACTTGCAATTTTTTACTCTAGGTTCGGAGTACCCACTGTCCAAAGCTGGTAGAGAGGCTGTACGAGCGGCCCCTTGGGGGCTGACGATCAAGAATTATGAGAACTGCCACTTGGGGCAGCTATAAGTACCCACTCTCCCATTCGTTTCCAGCATCCAGAAAATTAAAAAATCCACCATTGTCAACCTCTCCAATCTAACAATTTTGAGTCCTCTGCGAGAAGTAACTCACCTCCTTCCTTCCTTAGTCCGTTCATCCACCAAGGAAAGCCCGAGTGTAAGCGAAGAGCTTAAGCCCTAATCCAGTCTAGCCTAACCCTGGTCCAAGCCTTTCGAGCCATCCAAGTCTCAACCCAAGCCACTCGAGCTAGCCTACGTGACACCTCCGTCCATCTAGCCATTCATACATTACCATCATCTAGTTCATATCTAGCATAGTGCAACACTCATTATTCTTCCAACCCCCTATTCATCACATCTGTTTAGCATCCCATCACTTCATTTAGCACCTGATCAGTCTTAGCATACGCTTTGCGGCTTGCCGATATAATTGCATCTTGCCCATTAGAAACTCTAGCTGATCAAACCTACATTTGCACCTCATTTCATCCACCCATCATAACGCTCCTCACACTTGATCAATCTTAGCGTATGCTCTGCGGCTTGCCGATTTGATCGGATCCTGCCCATCGAAAACTTTGATTAGTTAGACCCATTGTCATACATTATTACATGATACTCATCATATTGCATATCATTACTTCATATTTGCCCATCATACCACTCTTTACAGCAGTTCAGTTTAAGCGTATGCTCTGCGGCTTGCCAATTTGATCGAATCGTGTCCATCAGAAGCTCTTACTGATTGGACCCATGTTCACCTATCACTGCATTATGTCTTTTGTGAGTGTACGAGAACTAATCCTAACCTTCAAAGACTAGTCAGATTCGGTGACATAGAGACTGTACATTTGTACGAGCAAATTAGGTGCCTAACACCTTCCCTATCTATGACCTGTGGTCCTTTGCCTTGAATCTCTGACCGTAAATCAATGAGTCATTTTAGAGGAAGGTATCTTCGGATCTCATTCTCTAACATTTCTATAAAGTCTAGTCAACTATAGATTCGAAGTAACTGGCTAATGGCGACTCTAGTCTTCTATAAACTGATTTTCAAATACACAAAAGAGCAAACAAAAAGCCCTCGAAAAGAGGCGAGTCCGTGGAAGCGACGGTTCACGTGCACTCTAAAAGGAAAGAAACGCAGATCCCAGCGTTCACACTTTTTTAGAAGAGCAACTAGATATATTGATAAGATTAAGATAGGGGAATTGAATTCCCCTATATCGATCAAAAGACCATAACAAATCAAATGTTTAGCTCATCAGTTAAGATCTTAATATCACTAAAAATTGATCTTTTAATCATTATCCCAATTAATTGGTGTCAGCTACATTAGTCATTCTCTGCCATTCCATTCTATTAGGGCTATATTTTTTGTTAGATCATAGGTCCTCAAGTCGATTCTCACTATTTCCAACCATGTGTACCTCTAAGCCTTCAACTTGTACCAACTCATCCTAGCTAGTGTGGTTAAACTTCCTGCTTGATCTTGTTAAAAATAGAAGAAAATAACCCCAAGTAATAGCGAACTTCTCTTTCGACCATCTAATTAATTTAGGATAATTCTCTTCCATCCATTGTGTCAATCTCAAGATCAATTATGGATTATCCAAAAAGTCTCCTGAAGAGCAAAAAATGTTGCCTACTTCTCTTCTTGAAGCCTTTTCCATGATGGTCCATCAAATTATTGAATAATTTGAACAGTTTTGAATTTACTTGTAATGAAGTGTACAGTTCTTTGTGCTTGTGTATTAACCAACGTACTGCTAGACTATCAAAGGTTTATTCTACTTTAAGATAAATTATATTTGATGAAAAATACACAGATTTATCCCCCAATTACCTTATTCTCCTTATATTTAGTTATAAAAAAAAATCTCATATCCTTGTGGGCATATGTTTGGATTCATGGAAAGCAGAAAAAAGGGAATAGTGTTTCCCATAAAACTCACATTTCATTGTTTGTTAAACATTTCTTCGTGGGAAATGATGGAAACACTATTTCTTACCTTCTTTGTTGGAAAATAAATAAATTTATTTTTTCACCTCCACCCTTAAGAAATACATTTTCTGACAGTCGAAGGAAAATGGATTTCTCAAGAGTTAAATCCCAAATGCACCACTATCTATGTTCAATCGCATCACATGTGCCACAGTGTGCCAAATGAGACATTATCTATCTTGAGTATAGTAATGCCCCACACGTGCCACCATTCTATTAGTGCACTTTTCCGTGGCATACTAGTGCACCTTGTTTGTCAATCACTTACGTCAGTGAAGTCTAGTGTCGGCTGAGCCCAATGAAGACGAAGACCGAAGACTCAAGACGGACCGGCTGCATCAAGGAAGAAGATTCAGGTATATGTGATGCCTTGGTGCCTTAACCTTGACCTAAAACCCAACCCCTTTGTATCTTTGATGACCTTGACCATATTAGGAATCATTTAGGCATCATAGATTGGCCCTAGGTGTCCCAATTGATCACCCTTACCTTGGCCAAAATAGATAGGTTGAAGCCTTAGGAGTTCAGCAAGTAGAAGAGCTGAACCAGGCTGGTCCGACCGGTCAAGACCGGTCGGCCAGGCAACAGCAAATGGCTGTGATGTTTGTGGCTGGGCAGCCGACCGGTCAAGACCGGTCGGCCTGGAGTTCTCTTTCATCCAGCAAGGGGGTCCGACCGGTCTTGACCGGTCGGCCTATTGTATTCAGGCTGTCCAGTAGTGGGGTCCGACCGGTCTTGACCGGTCGGCCTATGTATTTGGCCTGTGCAGCTGTCATCCTTCAGCAAGGAGGTCCGACCGGTCGGGACAGGTCGGCTTAGAGCCGTTTTATGCCCGTTTTATGACCGTTGGAGCCCTCTTTTCTTATATATAGAGCTCCGTTTTTTGGCATTAGGGAGAGGGATTTTTTAGGAGTGTAGCCACCTTTGTTGGAGACCATTTGAGGCTCATTCCTTGACCTATGCAAGGCATCTTCCTTGTGCTTAACACAAGATTAGAGCATTCCAAGCTCATGAAGAAGATGACCTCCATCCCCTCTTAATCTCTAGAGTTTGGAAGCTTCTTGATTGGTAAATCCTAGTCCAAAACTCTAAGATGAGATCGTTGTAGGTAAGAGACTCTAGGCAAACCATTCCCATTAGTTGTAGAGTACTCAAACCTATCCTCCTAGCACCTTGGGCATCTCTAAGGCATCGCATGCAAGGTGTTTGATCGAGTGTGGCTGAGGCATTGGCGACGCAACGGCGGCACGATCGTGGGAGCAAGGGAAGCTGATTGAAGCACGGGAGAGCGGAGATCAAGCAACCCAATCCGGCGCTACACAAGGGGCTCATCCGACAAGTAGGTTGTCTTATTTGAGAGTCCATTTTAGAGTTTGTTTTTGAACTCGACCTAGGGACGTTAGTCGTTCCTTGGCCCGTCATCCGGGCCTAAACTAAGCCTCCAAGGGGGAGCCTTCGATACGGGAGTAAACGTGCGTTAGGTTGAGAGTTAACCTATGTCTAAAACTCCGGGTACGGTTGAGAGGTGAACCGATAAAACCTCCGTGTAAAGGTTGAGAGGTGAACCTCATTTAAAACCTCCGATAGTGAATGCCGGTGTGCTCAAAGGGGTTGAGTACTTGAACCGGGAGTGGAGTAGACAAGTAGTCGAACCACTATACATCCTTGTGTTTGTGATTGTTCTTGAGCACATTTATATCTTTGCATTGTTAGTTTAATTGCTTAATTATATATGCTTGATAGAAATGAATGCTAGGCACTTATTAGGCTCATACACACACAAGATATACCTTCACTACTTGTGTAGACTTGAGCTCATTGATCCACTCTCATAAGTCTACACAAGTTGCATAGGTTAGAAGCTTAATTAGTGTATTATTTACTTTCCTATGCATGCTTAGACTAGGATTGTTTATTGCTTTACCTTTTTGCTAGTCTTATGATTGGACCCACCTAGGCTTGGAAGCCGAAGTGTTCTTGCTTACTAGGCTAAATTTGTGAATTGTGTAAGTAGGCGAAAAGAATTTCAAAGGTCCTAATCACCCCCCCCCCCCCCCCCCCCCCCCCCCCCCCCCCCCCCCACCCCCCCCCCCCCCCCCCCCCCCCCACCCCCCCCCCCCCCCCCCCCCCCCCCCCCCCCCCCCCCCCCCCCCCATAGGTCCTTAGACATATCTCCGAGTGTCTCTACAAGCGGTAAAACCGCAATTTCACATTCATCTTATCTTGTGCCTCGTATGTGTAAAGAGTCACCAATGTGCTAATGTGTCACATGTGTCACCATCCATCTTCTTTTGCACCTCACATATGCTATTGTGCCACATATATCACAATTCATCTTACTTGTGCCCCACATGAGCAAAGCACCCCACATGCACCAATGTGCCACGTGTGCCATTGTCCATCTTCAATCCTCCAAATATGTCACATGCCAATAGTGTCAATGTTCACTAGTGTTGTCATCTAGCTTTAGTGCCCACGTGTCAAGTGTGCCAATGCATGTCTTGTGCCACATGTGCCACCGTACAACTTCCAGTACCTCACATGTACCATGCATGCCACAATTCAACTTCAAGTGCCCACATATGCCATGTATGCCACATGTGTCATTGTTCATCTCTAAGCATCCCACATGTGCCACATGTGCTAATTTAGCACATGTTAGTGACAGCCTAAATTTTTTTTCAAATTTTATTTTGGTTTTGCAAACAACAAACTTGAAAATATATCTTAAATTTATTTGAGAATCTTGTTGAAAAACAAACAAGGAAAACAACATTTCCTTTCCCACGGTTACCTACCTATATATAAGGTTTCTCGTAAACGCTATTTACTTTCTCATACTTCTTATGAATCTAAATATGCCCCTAAAGGAGCTTTTCTAAGGGCATGCGCTTGTGCAGTAAACCCTACTGCGTGTGTTGATATGGCACTTTTGGTGTGAGATTCAATCCATCCATCAAGTTGGTCTGTCCTTATAATCCTTCCACAAAAACAACATATCGTCCAATCAGCATGTGGGACCCTAATATTGGAATAAAATGGATGGATTATAAAACTTCGGGCAAAATTTTCATAGTCATATGTTTGTCTTGCAATTTGTGGCCCACCTGATTTTTTGGCTAGGGCATCAATATAGTAGTGCTATTGTAACGGATGAATTGGGTGTCGGACCTATCATATCTAATAAGGGAGGCATGTGCAACACACTTGAGTAGAATAAGTGGCTTGTAAGACATGGGAGAGAGTATCAGAGAAGTGATTTTATGTAACGACCCGAGATTTTCGACTCGCGTGTATAACACGATAGCCGAATTTCAAGTAATTTATAGAATAACTAATTTGTCAAATAATAAAATATAGCATTCAAGCACAATGGCGGAAACAATTATCATCTTATTCTATCAAACTTACTACGTCATCATCAATGTTTAAATAAGGGAACCAACCAATATCCCTACTAATTAATCAAAATACAAAATCATGTCTTCTCTTGAAGACTTATTACAATTCTCTAAAGGTATCAACTACTCAAAAGAAATATTTAATAAATGAAAACATTAACTAAGTTTTCCCAACATCGTCATCCGCCATGTGATCATACGAACCATCGAACTCTTCTCCTTAAAAATCGAGTTCAATACTTGGATCTTCACCTGCATCATCTAAATTGTGTTTGGGATAGCGGTAAACGCTATCATAGTGGGGAATATTTCCTCCAAGACTATCAAGAATAATAATAATAATGGTATAAAGTAAACGCAAGCAGGATATTATCATTTAATCAAATCAAAACAATAAAGTAAAAAACCAAAAATCTTTGTTAATGCGATGCATGGAATGCATGCTCTGGCTAAGGCACTTTGGCTAAAATCACAATACATGAAGTGGGAGACTCCATGTTACGACTTCATGCTAGCCACTAGTCACCAGAGGTTCCTAGGACGCACAAGCCCATAGTTTTTTCCGACCACGTAAGAAACGGGACGCTCATAGCCCAAATCTACAAGTGCTAGTGTACGGGAGAAGTAAGATATTCTAGCTTATTCTCAATTCCGTACACCCACATGGAGCCAAGTAAATGCATAACTTTAGTTTCACCTTTATTTAAGTGTTTTCGCATACAACCGATTTAAATAAAACTCAATAGTCACTATAGGGAGTCGCAAGCAACTCAGCATAGGCCGACAGCACGAGATTAGTGTCCATAAAACCAACCCTGGCTCATGAGAATTTGTATACCATTAGTGTCCACTCATTGTCCCGTTTTATGATTTCATCATGTCCCAAAAAGCCAATGTTGTACATCATGACCAAATTTATTAAAATACTCGTGTAATGTAAATGGATCCAATCAAGCATCATGTACATGTAAGGATCCATTGACAAACAATCACTTCATTCTTTCAGTTAAGTCAAGAGATATTATTCTATCATGGACATCTCTCACGGGTTCCATCTCTCTACATCGAATAATTTTACCAACTTAGGGACAAAGAGTATACAATAATGGTATGTCTATATGATGATCTTATACACATATTTCATATATATCACAATATGAAAACTAATGTTACTTGTAACACATAGACTAAGAAAATAAGGGCATAGATTTCACAAAGATAAATAACACAAATATACATGCTTCTTAGTCAAAAATCTAAACAAGGAATCACATCATTATATAATGATATTCATTACAAATCGTACATTAAACTTCATATTATATGGATCAGCGATTCAAAACAAAATAACTTCACATGCCACAACAGAAACTTATGATAATCGTGATATTATTAATGAAAGGCTTGAAGAAAAATCATCACCTTAAAGATCGATTGATTTGAAAGTCGTAGATACTAAGCACGTCGCTGGAACAACAAAAATCTCTCTCTCTCTCTCTCTCTCTCTCTCTCTCTCTCTCCCCCCCCCCCCCCCTCACTCTTCTCTTTCTCTCCCTCTCTCTTTCTTCTCTCTCTAAATTCGTACATTAGGGCTCCCTTGCTGAGAGAAGGCTTCATTTAGGTTAAGAGGGTCGGATTTTAGGGATAGAAGAGGGTAACACGGCTACATGTGCGCGGTTGTGATAGAAAGTAGTTTAAAGGGAGATTTCATGCCGGATTTGGAAAGCGTATACACAAGGAATGAAAATGAGGTTTTGGACATGAGCTATAATAGGTATGGGACACAAAATTGACGTGGTAGATTTTGGAATAAGATCCACATGCGATCGAACGGTCGGCATGAAGTTTTAAGGAAAGAGAGGGGATAGAAATAGAAATTTACAAACAGATGGTTTATTTGTCAATCTGACACCTAGGATGGGTTTAGATTAGTCTATTTAGGTAGGTGGGGTCCACAAATCGAAGCTCTACATCCGTTTGATAGGTCTCTTACATATGAGAAGATTGTAGAGAAAAATCTTCAAAAATTTAGAAAGCTCGGTTTTGGAGGGGATTCCCTACATTGGTTAGCTTGGAAGGTTCTTCAAGATCCTCTAGAAGCATCCCTAGCTTCCCATGGGAAGAGGATTCTCGGATTGAAAGTTCTTGTATAATAAGGGGTGAGTTTGGAGAGAGATAGCGGTGAGGACACGCAATGAAATCGAGCAAAACTATGAGGGAGGGAGTTTTGGATGATGAAGAAGAGGATGAGCGATTTGGATTATTGAAGCGGGGCCCACATGGTGAGGAGTGGAGAGGGCAGCAGTGGCAGCGGGAGGAAGAGAAACGGAAACTTTCGTTTTGGTCGTGTGGTGCACGTTTTGACCGTGCACTAAACGTGCATACGATGCATGTGAGCCCCACCATGATGTATATATTAAATCCACTCCATCCAGCAGGTGAGCTATGTGATTTTAGGCGTTGAAACAAAAATTGGGAGAAATCCGAGATCGGGTGGCCCACTTATGATCCATTTTCTGATTAGGGCATTTGTAGGATAATTGGAGGGCTAAAATTCGACGTGTACGGTTAAAATATGTCCAAATACTAAATTTCGGGGTTTTGCGTCTTAATAATTTCTACAAAATAGAATACTTAAAATGACACTTTAACTTAAGTTATCCAATGGCATTTTCATAATTATCGTAAATCATCGAGTTTAGTAAAATCTAACTCTTCTACATTGTTAATGGAGTTATTCTAAACAACTTTAATAAAGGGCACCCTATAGGATCTCCTACGGATGGTCCGTTATTTTTGAAACAAGGGTAAATATATAATAATTAATTAAAATAAAATAAAAATAAATTTTCAAATAAATCTCGAAAATCCGGAACGTTACATTTTAAAAGAGATATCGATTTAATATCTGATATGTGGGCCATCCATCTACATGATATTAAATTAATTTACTTGAGGGGGCGGACTCACATAGTAGCTTGTGTCGTCATCCTTGCATTGGATATTTAACTGTCCATTAAATAGCCACAAATCAACTATTTAGATAGCCAAATTAGTATGATGTTTTGGTTTATGATCAATCAAATTATAGATAACAATTTGGATGGTTTGAGTTATTTGGATACAAAGTGTGCAATTTCTCTATGTTCATGTAGAGACTGTTTTAAACCATTTTTATGTCCTTAAATAATGCAGAGTTTAGCAATGTGTTTGAGCTTCAATCTTTAATCCGCGGCCCATAGTTCAATGTTCCAGCATGACACAAGTTAGTTTCGAACCGTTCATCAAGTAGTTGTCACTCACTCTCGAAATGTCTATGGCACCACCAGGTGGAGAGTCAGCCATGTGGTGAATCTAAAACCGTTTTTGAAGGAAGCATTGATCAAGGCATGTCACAAAGACCTTCCATGCCAAGATACAAGACAAAGATTGTGCTAGAAGAAGACTTTGAAGCACTGCCAAGGAAAAACTTGCGAAAATGGAACCCAAAACTAACATTTCCAAAGGTTAGAAGGAAGGAGAGCATACTCAAGTCCAACCAAAACCAATGTTTCCAAGGGCAAAGTAGAGTCCAACAGTCTGATTTGCATCATACGGATGATATTAAAGATTAATAGTCTAATTGGGTCGATATTAAAATGCTAGGGATAATTTATCTAATTAGGAACGATTCAGTTGAGGCTGTATTAAAAACATGGTGTATCATAAAGGTTGTTACGAACCCATAAAGGCAGTTAACTAAAGATAATAGTAACAACCATTACTCGTCACGAAATTGGAAAGGTTGTTATGAAATAAATGACTCGTAAAATCCATTACAACCCGCATAACGCCTGTTATGCCTTCTATAAAGGTTGTAACGGCTCTACAGTGATCTATTACAAGGCCAATATAAGTTCTATAAAGGACATAACGTCTCTATAATGATCCATTATGGGCCAATATAGTTCTTCAGTTTTTTTTTCAATAAAAAAAAAAAAGAAAAAGAAAAGAAAGAAAGAGATTATAACAGCCGTTACACGAGCCAAAAGAGCCATTATGGCCCATATCATAAAAATAACAATGGTGGCCATTATGGCCATTGTTATTATTATGGAATACCTTGATTAAAGATAATCAGCTCATTTGGACGAGTATTGACTATGAGGTTCGATTATGCTAATATTGAAGTTCTACAGTCCGGATTAGGCCAATATTGAAGATGAATAGCCTAGGTGGTCCGAAATTGAGGATCAACGTGGTTGAAAATCAACTGTTCAACAAAGATGGTATTAAAGATTTTAGAAAGCATTCATTTGCTAGATGGCTAAGATAGTCCAATCGAAGTAAACATTGGTAATCAGCAGCCAGCCAAGGGAGGATTTTGTGGTATACATGGTTTGGACCATCATAACGTGGAAGTAAATGGGACACAACACAATCAGGATGCACGATAATGCCGTGCCATCAAAGGATGGAAATTCTGTCACCTCAGGTGGAAGAATACAACACCTGCAGGTGGAAGTACAACACCTGCAGGTGGAAGAAGATTATGTGGGTCCATGTGTCACGTCCATTACATCCACTCCGTCCATCAGATATGCATCTAGATGATAGGGTCAGAGGTCAAGAAACAGCCCCATCCACAATTCAGGTGGGCCACATGATAGGAAACAATGGGAATGGGGACACAGCATGGAAGCTTTCCAAATGTTCTGTGGTGCCCAATGTAGAGTTTATGTGCCATCGAACCCGTTAATCAGGTGCCCCTCACCGTTAATCAGTTACATTGTTTGCTGTGCTGTGTCCTACCTAACTTTTGGACAGGATTCCTTATCGGTGTACACGGTGAACGTGTGAGGGCACGCCCCGGTAAATGGATTTGATCTCAAACAGACCCATCGTGGTGGGCCCCACAGAGCTTGGGGGTTGCAGAGAATTCACGTCCCACCTGGATTGGGGGTTTTAGGTTTAAGAGTGGTCCGATACTCTGGCAGAGGGATGTGATGGTACGCGGGTACTGGCATATGTATACATGACATGTGTGAACTCAAAAGTAAGCCGTTCATATCATGGGGCCCACTGTGGATAGCTTATAAACCTAAATAGATTACTAATTAGAATATCATAGCCACTGATTTATGAAAATATGTTTGCCAAATTCAAATTGTTTTGATTACTTGTCATGGTGACATTAATAATCTACGAGCCTCTTTTTTTTTTTTTTTTTTTAAAGTTAGTCATGCAACGCAAATGAACCCACTTGGTTAGTTACACGATGCACCCACCCACCAATAGGGTTAATGTGTGTCATCATTTTATCATACTTATTCTCTCATTTAACTAGGACTCTCAATTGAGCAGGTCAGATCTGATTTACTCCAAATCCGTATAACGCGGATTTGGATCTTAAAATAGGTCTGATTAATTAAATGGATTGGATTTCGATTCACAGAAATAGATCCAAATCTTAATCGGTCTATAGATTTTCGAACTTGGAGCCAGATCCAATTGAATCTAATCCAGATCAGACTCATTGTCACCTTACTGTATATGTTATATCCATGTCAGCCATCCATTTTCCAGATTATTTTAGGCCACGTCTCAAAATTGAGACATGCCATTCTATTACCGTAACTAGTGGGATTTGCATTGTTTTGTTACTAAATTAAACATATTATATTATATATTTTTTAGATTTGTGATGGGGTGGATTCAGACCTAGATCCGACCCAAATCCGACGGTTAAATCGATCTGGCTATTTATAAATAGATTGGATATGGGTATCACCTTTTGGATCCGAGTTGGATCTGAATCTGATCCGAATCCATCTACGGATTTTCGGAGTTGGAGCCGGATCCAGTTGGATCCGATCCAGATCTGACCCATTGAGAACCCTACAATTAACATCTAAAGTGGGGCCCATTATATAAGTGGTCGCATTTGAGTTGCGCATAAGTCACATGTACGACTAAGTGTATGCTTACAGGCAAGTAGCTAAAAAGAAGCGGATTGTGTGGCGTGAGCTCCATGGTGTGTTGAAGTCACCAAGTTCTGTGGGCCCCACCATGATGTTTGTGTTATATCAACACCGTCCATCCATTTTGCAAGATCATTTTAGGATATGGGCCAAAAACATGAGGCAGATCCAAAGCTCAAATGGACCACACCATAGAAAGTAGTTGAGATTTAACATCTACCATTGAAAACTTCTTGGGGGTGACAGAAGTTTTGTATCAAGCTGATATTTGTGTATTCCACCTTTGTGACCTTATGAACAGGTTGGATGGCAAATAAACGTTATGTTGGGCCCTAGGAAGGTTTCAACAGTGGAGTTCATTGTCAAAACTGCTTTCTTTGGTATGGTCCACTTGAGCTTTGGATCTGCCTCATTTTTGGGCCCATGGCCTAAAATGATCTCTCAAAATGTATGGACGGTGTGGATATAAAACAAGCATCATGGTGGGGTCCACAGAACTGGGACGTTAACCTGAGCCCAACCCAACCTCCTGAGGACCCAACCTGCAACCTGATCCGACCTAAATTGAAACCAGCCCAACCAAAAGTCCTCTACACTCGACTCGACCCGACCCAAATACCTGTGGTCTTTTCCCAACCCAACCTAACCCCACCCCAATTTGCTCAACCTGAACCCAACCCAAATTCATATGGGGTTGGCATTTTCCAATAAGAACACAATCCAAGGACCTTGACAACCAACCCAATCAGGTTTGGGTTGATCTGAACCCAAGCTGCAGCCCTACTCTCTTCATACATGCAATCGGCCAAGCCCCAAAATTGTCCCATCCGTAATCCATTTTTCGGGCCCACCAATCGAACGTTTAATATCCTCCAGTGAAGGGTTGCCCCATTGACCTGTACATAAATGGAGCCCAAGGTGAGTTCTACCTGCGAAGTTTACATTTTTGCCAAACAATAGATGCAATGCCGTGTCACAATCAGTTCTAAAACTAGGTGGCTCAATTTAAGGATCATAGTTCTAAAACTAAGTGGCTCAATTTGAAACTCAGCTGAGTCTCTTGGAAACTCACTCATGAGATTAACTCAGCCGGGACTCACCAAGACTTGTTGAGTCAGCTCAAGAACTCAGCCAACTCAATACGACTTGACTTGACGTGACTTCACCAAGTCACTCACCCAGTCAGCTGGTTTTACTAAAAATAAAAAAAATCAAATGAACAGGGGACCTCTTGAGAGAGGAAGAACCTACCACCAATGATCCTCACAGTTCATTTGTGCCTTTTTTTTGTGAAACTTATCTACTTGCCCTTTAAACAATTTTTAAATTTCATCGTAATGACAAATAATTTAAATTTTAATTATCAAAATACTGAGTTGAGTTGAGTAAAGACACGGTCAAGTCTTCAAGTTGACCCAACCCAGCAGACGTAGAGTCAAGTTTTTGAGCGTTTGAACTAGGGTCAGGATTTCTGAGAAAAGAATATGACAGAAGTCTTACATCAACCTTCTACCTGACACAACCATCTATCCATCTGACCAAACCTTCCTTTATCCAGGCTTGGGACGGGTAATGAGAAAGAAAAAATAGAGTTTGCTGAGTTGACTCAAAACTTGGGTGAGTCAACTGGACTCAGAGAGATTTCAAGCCAAGTCTCTGTAAAATTAGGAACTGGGTTCGAATCAATCCGTACTAAGAAAGACTCCTCGTGTGGACACACAACTTGCAGTGACTCAAAACGAGTCACTGGATGAATCATAGCTTAAACATTAACAAAATGAGAAGAAGGGGGAAGTGAGGGAATTGAACCCTCTTAACTTCAGTTTCTCTATAGGAAGATAGAGTTAACCAATCATCCAATCATTTGACAACAGTTTTGGTTATATTAATTCTATCAACATTCAATATATATGACTATTATTAATTTAAATTATAATTGTTAAATATTGAGCTGAGTCAAATCTTCAAGTCCACCTGACCTGGCTGAACAACGAGTCAAGTTGAGTTTTTCAACTACAGTTTTAACTCCATTTATTCATTTGAAAGATAAGTGCATAACTCAACTGAGAGTTTTGCTCTCTCGTTGCCGGCCCTGACTCCCAAGTCCAGATAATGGAGGGCTGTGTCACAGTTGGCAACTGTCATCAAACTTCCGCCATACCTTTCTCACATGAGAGAACAAAAACTAATAATAACCCTAGCAATACAAATTTCCTAACATTGAAAAATTAAATTTTACCTGATAAAGCATGAAAATTGTACAGCCTCACATCCAATTGCCTCCAACCCTTCCCAATAATCAAGGTAAAAAGGTGATTTTCAGTAATTCTTTCTCCACGCATGCCACTTAAGCCTCATCTGAAACCACAAAGGAGAAATACCCAGAACCCCACGTGCCAGCCTCGGATCAAACACATCAAACTGACTTCGCTGGAGAGAATCCAAAAGAACCTGTGCAGGCACAGCCGGAAGAAGCACTGGAAAAGCCTCAGCGGGTACAGATCCAGTAAACTCCCGAGCCTTCTGCAGATGGATATTAGCTACCGATGCCATCTCGAAAACCGCATCAGCCAGCGCCTGACTGGGTTCCACCCGGATTTCTGACTGACCTGCCTGCTGGACCAACAACCCATGATTCACTGCTACCTCTTTCGATATATAAGAAAACTGACCACCGCGACTTGCATGATATGGTAGAGATTTAAGTAGCAAGAGGAGGCCGCTTGCCTTTCCAATATGTGAGGCTGCATGATCGGCCACAGTAGATCGTATCCCACCAGCTTGGAGAGTCATATATAGGAGGGTAGACATAGTGTCCTCTGCATATTTCTCAAGCTCTCCGATTGTTTCTGGGATGCCATTCTCTTCCCTGCTCGCATCTTTTATCCGGGCTTCGACAGACCGTTTCAGCCAACTCTTGGTGATTTGGCGTTCTGCAATTACTGAAGAGAGCGCCTGAGCAATTGGGTGCTCAATTAACTTCTTGCTGAAGATTTTATCAATTGCTTCCTGCCACCAAAGGAGGCGCATGAGTCCAATCTTGGGGTCAGAGGAAACATCCATGGCTCTGGAAGTTTCTACGTTGAAAGCACGCAAGGCAAATGCAGCCTTCCGCACTGCCGGGGGAAGATGGAGGAGGCAGAGGTAGTGGTGGTAATCATAGCTGCGCACTTGCTGCACACAGTAGGATAATGCTGCCCGAATGCTGTTGCTAGATGTGGAAGCGCCATTCATCACATTCGCAATGCGGACTCTTCTGTGAATCCAACAGAAAACCTGAAAGGACAAACAGAAAGCACCGCACATTTGAAAAAAAAAATGCATAAAAGCTCTTTCAAGATAGCAGCAAGGGTGGAGACTTAGTGTATTAAATAGACTAGCTGCAGACAACAGTATCGCCAAGGATGAAAAAAAAAAAAAAAAAAGGTGGAAAATCAAGCCCACGTCTTATCACTCATGCACAAAAGTACCAAGTTGCGACAACCCATCCAAGAAGCACATGACATATGACATATCTGAACCTCCTTCGGGTCCTCTAAATCGATTATTCGAACCCCTATTTTGACTGCCACATATATCTTAGGGAGAAATAACCTTAAGGACTGCTAAGAAGGCTGATGGATCTAAAATCTTGCAAACAATCCGCACCATCCTGATTCGTAACGAGGGCCAAGAAGAGGCAACCCAATTCAGCTGGAATACAGCCAGAATTTAACCCAAAAAAAAAAACCTCAGTGAAGCCCAACAAATCGGACTTCACCAAATCCAAGAAAATCTGGAAGAAGGCCAAGGGAAATCCATCCGGCCCCAGAGCTTTATCCCTCCTTAGGTCCTCTGAAAATATGGTGAGAAAAAGTTTGTGGATGGAGAGATTGAAGAAATGATCAACAGGTGCTACTGGGGTACACGGTACAAGATAGGAGCCAACATGAACATCTCCTCACCTGGAAACAAGAAGACCATCAGGTCATCATGCTATAGACCACTATTGTTTTTTCCTTAGCTCTTCATGCTTTTTTGTACAATTGTGGCCCATCTGATGAGTAGGCAGGCCTGACTTTTTTTTGCAAGGTATGTCATAGCAGCACCTGCCAGATGAAAACCAAGGATTTTGAACACATGTTGCATTTTTGGCAAAATTTCTCTCTTCAAACTCTTCAATCACTCTAGCACATCAGACAAATGCAAGACGCTCTGTGCTACCATATCCAGACCTCTGAGGACCACACATGTAAGAGATCAACACCTAAAAAATCGACCAATAAACCAGATGACAGACATGGGTGGAAGAAATGAAGCATTCTCACACGTGCATGTCACTTTTCAGGTGAAAAGTGATAGGTTGGATTTACCCCCGTGTTTTATGAGTTTTTGAACAAGCTCACATTACAACAAAAACTCATAAAAGATGTGGAACCCGTGTTTCTATAAGTGTTTGTTGTAATGCGAGTTTGTTCAAATTATATATGGGAGAGATTTTTTTTTAATAGTAAAACTGATTTTATTAAAATGAAACAACTAAAATACAACAGAGACCCTGCCCACATCACGACAGCTAGGCTATCAAAATAGCAGATCAATATAAACACAAACATCTTGACTCACACGACAGCCCTAACTGGAATCAACACGTCTGCAGTAGATGATCCTTAAGGTCTGCCTCTTCACACCTTGCTTAGCAACGACATCCACCACATCTTTCACCTCTCTCCATGCGAAAGAATGAAACCTGCTTTCTCTCTAGCATATTGACTGGATTCCACAGACTCTTCCCCAACAAATCCCACTAGATCGCATTTCTGGAATCACCTTCAATAATAGCCAGAAAGAGACTGAATTCAGCCATAAGCTCGAAGGCTTGCAGCAACATTGCCGCCTCAGGAAAAAATGGAGTCACCGAGTCCAACTGAGTCAAAAGATTCAAAGAGGATTCTTCCTTGGTGATCACGAATTCACCAACCTATCCTGGAGTAGCCAGGATTACCAAAGAAGCAGCTATAAAAAATGGCTTTAACGTGCCCGATAGGAGGAGGCTTCCACGGGATCTTTTGTTGGTCCCATCTTGGGTTCCAATTTGGAGATTCCTTCCAATCAGTGGAGAACCGTACCGAGGGGCTTCTAACCATGCCTCAATAAGGCTGAAAATCCTCTTGCCAATATCTCGAACAAGGGTTTCTTGCCCAAGAATATGGGAAAGAATACTTCTGATACTCTAGCAGAGTTTGATGGTTCACACACACATACCACACCAAAACCTCCATCCCTCCCTGCCCATTTATGGAGAATTACTAGAGGGAACAATTCAGATCCTCGCATACATGTCACGTGCTAGATCTCCTCTCAAGCAGGAAATTGTTGCTCTTCGAGTCCATGCCACTCTAAAAGACATACAAGAAGACTACAAAAGCATGATCTATATTTAACAAGAACTCCCACTCTGCATTCGGAAAAAAATGAAGCATTTATAGAACAGAGTAGTGGAAATGTTCAAAGGGAAACTTTCAAGATGGAAAAGTTGTTAGTGCACTGATTTGTGCATTGTATTGTCAATTGCGTGATCGTATGAGTCAGTCAAGTCTCGTGAGCCCCGATGAAGATTGAAGACTCAAGACTTGAAGACCAAAGCAGCTTTTCGCACTCAAGTTCAAGCCAAATCAAGCTCGGAAGGTAAGTTGCATATAGACAGCCTATAAGATCCTAAAACATTCAAGTCTATGGCATTCGAATCAGCACTTTATGTTTGCCAGTTGATCTACGGACTTAAGGTCAAGATGATCAGTCTTGGACCTCCATTATGTAGGTGCCAATCAGTTGGAAAGATAGGAAAACCATCTCTATGTGCACCGTTATAGTCGAGGGAGTTCACCTCATTTCAGGCCATGAAATTCAGCCTGACGATCGGTCGAACGACCGGTCGGCTGAATCAGATAGTCAGACAGCAAGCTTTTAACAAATCTCATCTGTCTGCCTAGGACCGGTCTAAGGACCGGTCATTCGTCTACTAGGAACCGGTCGCATATGGACGAAAAACGTCCAGCGACAAAATGGGAGAAAATGGCTTAAAGGCAAGACCGATCGCTGACCTCCCACGACCGATCGCACGACCGGTTGCAAAAGGACTAAAAACGTCCAGAGACCTGTGGCTGTATTGCATGAAGGAAGACCGGTCTCAGGATCGGTCGTCAGACCGGTCGGAGGCACAACTAAGACCGGTCTTGAGGCTTCTTAGACAAGTCGCACGTGACCGTTTTCTATCCGTTGGAACTCGATTCTTGGAGCCTATAAAGGCATATTTCGAGGGTTTTGAGAGCATCACTTGCACACCCATTTAGAGCATTAAGAGAGGCTATTAAGACTTTCATCTAATCTCTTTTGCTCATCCTTATATTGAGTTCATCCTTCAAACCTAGCCATTTATGGCACTACATTGAGTATTCAAAGCTCGGTTTGAACAATGAACTCAAGCATGGCATTCATGGCTGTCCCTATCATTGAATCTTCATCTTGAAGTCATTTATAGCCATTGAATGATCCGATTGATGGTTCCTTCATTAACCATTGCATTATAATAGGCATATGAAACATCAATACCTTCTCCCACCTACCCGGCACTAGTCTATGAACATCATATACATTGGTAGCTGATCGTGGGAGCTTGGAGAGGAGTTAAAGCATTCGTGGAAGCTGAAGCTACTCATCAACGGCGCTGAATCGGGGCTCATCTCTTGTAAGTGTTTAAGCTTATAGAGTCCATTGTTTGATTTCCCCTTCTTGTTAAGATTGGGGTCTAGAGATTGTGACCCAATCTCGGAGTTATCCTTGAGTAGGACGTGAAGTCCTTGCATAGGCCTCCGACACGGGAGAATACGTGCGTAGGAGTTGAGAAGTCCTTATGTAAGCATTTACCTTGAGTAGGTTGTAAAGGTTGAGAGTTGAACCTCATTTAAAACCGATAGTGAATGCTGGTGTACTCAAAGGAGTTGGGTACTTAAACCGGGAGTGGAGTAGACTTATCTTCGAACTACTATACATCGTGTGCAATGTGGTGAATGCATTTTGTCTATTATTGTTCCTTGTTGATCAATCTTATAAGTGCTTTAACTGTATGCCCATCTTGTGTTCGACAAGATGCTCATATGCCATCTTTGAATGATTGATACAAGCATGCATATGAACTGGTTGATCAATTACTTCTTTTAGTATAGTTGATCATTTAGAAGGACCTTGTGTGATCAATTTACGTGTATTCACATATATTATATTGGTAAATTGTTTTGAGTTTTTAATTGGCAAAGAATTTGTTAAAAGTCCTATTCACCCCCCCCTCTAGGACATGAGCATACCTTCAAGCTTATCTCACTAGCGGTAAAACCGCAATTTCAATTGGTATGAGAGTGGGTTCCTCTATAAGGGCTTAACCGCCTAGAGGTTGATCCTAGAGTGAGCTTGAAAATATGTCTATGGAAGACTCCACTTCTATCACCAAGCCACCATTCTTCAATGGATCCAACTATCCATATTGGAAAGCTCGAATGCGCATCTTTTTAGAATCCATTGATTCGGATGTATGGGACATGGTAGAATTTGGTTATAAAGTCTCAATGGATACTATAAGAAAGGAAGGTGAACCGGATGTCCTTAGACCAAGAGAGAAGGCCATGCGGACTGATTTTGATAAAGTTCAACGTGTTTTTAATGCTAAAGGTTTAAATGCCATTTTCTGTTCAGTCTCTATAAGTGAATTTGGTCGCATCCAAAACTGTAAAACTAGTAAGGAAACATGGGACTTTCTAGAAGTAACTCATGAAGGAACAAGCATAGTCAAAAGATCTAAACTCCAACTCCTTACGACACAATTTGAGAATATCAAAATGGAGGAGGATAAAACCTTCATGCAATTTTTCACACGTCTAAATAGCATCACCAATGACATGTGTGGACTAGGAGAGAAGGTTCCGGATAGCAAAATTTGTAGGAAAATCTTGAGATCTCTACCGGAACGCTTCTCATCTAAAGTTGTTGCTCTAGAAGAGTGTAGGAACCTAGACACTATGAAAGTTGAAGAACTTCTAAGATCCCTTCAAACTCATGAGCTTCATTTCAAACCTCCCACAAAATCCAAATATTCAGTCTTGAAATCCTCTCACAAAGCACATACGTCTAAAGAAAATGATGATGAGGAAATGGACATAGAAGAAATGGCTCTTATGGCTAAAAGATTCCAAAAATTCTTCAAAAACAAGAGCCACCATAAGGAAGGAAGGCATTTTAATCATAAGAACCATACAGATACATCTTTCAGAAGATTAAAAGAGCCAAGATGCTATAATTGTGGAAAGTATGGTCACATTGCTCCCAATTGACTCTAGAAGACGTTTCGCCAAAGGAGAAGAAAATCTTGAAAAGCTCTTTGGCATGGGAAGATCACTTATGGACAGAAGAGGAATTGGTTTTAATAGGTCATATCTCCAAGACTGCTTCTGTCCCTCCTATGGTGAGAAAGAATTATGATGCATCGTGAAGTAAAACCAAAGCATCCCCTATTTGTCATGCTTGTGGTGATGTGGGTCACCTAAAATTTGAATGTTTGGCCTTTAAACGCCCACAGCTCTCTCCCTCCCAGCGCAAGATAGGTAAATCTATTCCAAAAGGGAGAAAAGCGCACCACACTTGGAGTCCCCCTAAGAATCAAAAGAATATAGGGAGAAATTTTCCGACTCCACCAAGGAACGACGCTCGAATGGAAGCTTTGCTCAAACAAGTAGCCCTAATCAATGATAAGACAAACAAAATGATAAATGAAATGAGGATGGGCTATGAGAAATCATATGAAAAGAACAACTCTCCTAGAAAGAGGAGAACTCTTAATAGATCCTCATATGACCCCGGCACAATGAAAGTTGTTGCCAAATGGGTCATGAAGGAGAAGTGATCTTACAGTCTTATGCCAGCCCCATGAATTTGATCAATCTGTAATATCTTGGAAATTCATTGGTGGCTGTGCATTGGGGATTGGCTAACAAATTATCTGTTTTGCAGGTTGTTGGCCTTTAGATAAACGTGATTTGAAATTTTATAGTAAAATCTGAGGTTCTTAGCCTCGTCATTTATGAGCCTAATAGGTATATCTGGATTTCAGATCCTTCGTCTCAGTTTGTCTTAAAATTAGTTCTGTTTTGGCATCAAAATTTCGTAATATCATATGGCCAAACCTATACTTTTGATATGAACTGATTATGGACCGCTGGTCATCCTAAATTGCATAATTAAGTCATAAATGAACCATGCTTAAAAAAACAAAAGTGAAACCTGTTGTGCGGAATTTCAAAAGTGCACAATTTATGCATTTTAGGGCCTACGACCGGTCGGGCGACCGGTCGTGGACCGGACAGCGGGCGCAGGTTGGGGGTGTTTAAAAGAAATCGGGCTGCCTCAAATCCTTTCTATTCCCATTTTTTTCTCCTCCTCTTTCATCCTAGAGGTCTCACCAGCCCTCCTCAAGCTTCCCTAGGTCTCCAATCGAAGATTAAAGCCCTTCTACGTGGTACATTGTCTTCCAAATCAAAGTCTTCATCATCTTCTTCATTGGTAAGGGTTTTAGTTTTGTTCTTCCTTATTGTATCCTTCTCTTTTGATTCCTAGGGCATACTTGTGTGGATTGTACGGCCCTATTATGTCTTCTCGTAGGAGGAAAGATGCATCCCCTCCTCGGCGTGAACGCCGTTCGAAAATCCAACACGATGAGGGGCCCCCACAACCCACATCCAAGAAGACAGTTTCCAAAGGAAAAGGGGTTGCTTCATCTTCTAAATCTCCTTCCAAACCCCGTCCTACTGAATCAGACACATCACATCTTGCCAATTGGCACAATTTCAAAAATCGTGATGTTCTTTGTGAAAAATCCGCCAAAATTGAGGACTTGGCACCTTATTGGGTGGTCTAGCTTTTAGAGGCAAGAGGTTGGGAGCCTGTGCTCCATATGGGTGGTCCTGTTCAGAAAGAAGTAGTCAGAAAATTCTATGCCTGTTGTCACATCATTCCCGATGACTCATCTTCTTTCGAAGTCCATTTCGCAGACGGGATTTGGACATTCGGTCTTCCTGCCATAGCTGAGGCTACTGGCGTTTCTATTGTTGATGAGGATGAGCTCTCAGAGGATGAGGAGACCGAACCTGCCTCTCGAGACACCATGACTAGAGCATTATGCAATGGAGCGTGCCCTAGTTGGGTTAACGGCAATGCTCTTCGTGCCTCGTTAATGTCTTGGGATTACCGTCTTATACATAACATATTCTTCAAGAATGTATTCCCGAGGAAAGAGCAACAAGGCCGACCTTCCCGAAGACATGGTCACTATTCTTTATAATGTCAGTCAAGGCCATAGAATGTGTCTTCCCTCACTGTATTATGAAAGTCATTCGGTCCGCCATCTTGGTGTCCGATGGTCTGTCGGTGGGTCTTCCTTTTAGGTATCTCATCTGTAGGTTGGCCAAAACGGTAGGACTTATTGATCCCTCAGATGTGTACGTAAAACCTCCCATCCTAAATCGCTCCATTATCACTAAAATGCGCCAAACGCAAGAAGCTCTCCAGCGTCGACTTCAGGAGGCTCAGCCACAGCGTGAGGCCCCTCCAGGTTCCTCTGAGCCATCACAGCCTGGAGCAACAGCGACATCATCCGATCCCTCTATTGATCCTCGTTTTGCTCCTAGATGCTTCAATACACCCCCACGGGCGTTCTCCCGTCGTAGCTCACCTGCCGCGGACTCTTCAGCTTTTCCTGTTGAGCTACGCCAGCTTCAGGAACATCTTTCACGGAGACTTGATCGGATTGAGCAGAGGATGGATCAGACCGAGTCTCAGCTGTTTCAGGGACAGGCCACTCTACTCGGCAAGCATGAGGCTATTATGGCTCGCCTTGCCCAGATTGACAGGCGTTTGGAGGCTTGGGAGCGAGCTGCTCGTGGCGATGCACTGCCACCAGATCTGGGCGACGGGACTGATTTTTAACATCGTTATATGTGTCTTGGTCAGGAGTATCTTTTTGGGTGACCAAGACACTTGTCGCTCGTCATGTTTTGTATTTATACATTTTAGATGACTGTTAGACCATTTGATGTCTAAGCTTTACAGTTATATCTCTTTATGACGTCACATGTTGGGATTTCTTCCTTTTGAGCTATATTGATATATCTTTTTGAGATAGTGATCTTTTCTTCGATATATATTTGTGCTTTTAAGTTATATTCGCTTTGAGTCTTACGCCTTATTATCTATTCATTGAGTGAGACTAGCAGGTTGGGCTATATACACCATTGATTCATGTTATAGGTCCATACCAGTTGGCCTATTATCTATGTTCATCTCCAACAATCATGAAAGCATGCTTTTTTAAATGAAAATCTGTTTTTTTGGAGGATGGATGATTCGGGCAACATGCCCAATTCGGGTCTATTAGTGCTATATTGATGAGTCTATTGCATTTTCTTAGTATATTGATAGGGAAAGGTTGGATGGTTTGGGCATTAAGCTCTTATGACTCATGATTCTGTTTAATATAGCTTAATTGTGGTTCATTGATCTTGATATACATGCCAGTTGGGGTGGTTGGTTGATTGGGCGAAAGGCCCTTTGTGCGTAATGATTAATTGTACATCAGGTTTCCATGTGTTGCTTCTATTCTCCCATATGTTTCATGATCTATCTCTCCTAATTCATGGTTTAGCTTCGCTGCTCTTATAGGTAAATCTTTTTTAAGCTAACATTTGTCAATGACTGACAAAAAGGGGGAGAACTATATCCCACCAAGAAGCCGATTTATATAGTTTTGCAGGCTTTCTTAGGTGCAGATGTTGAGGGAGAGAAATTGAAGACATTTCGTGTCAGTACATGTCACTTTGTAAAGTTCTAATTGTAAATTATGTTCTAACATGTAATTGGGTGTAACTGTATTTTTGTTTTGGGATATTCATGATACAGGAAATCATGAATTGTCTTAGTATGGGTTTTGTCACGTAATTGACAAAGGGGGAGATTGTTAGTGCACTGATTTGTGCATTGTATTGTCAATTGCATGATCGTATCAGTCAGTCAAGTCTCGTGAGCCCCGATGAAGATTGAAGACTCAAGACTTGAAGACCAAAGCAGCTTTCCGCACTCAAGTTCAAGTCAAATCAAGCTCGGAAGGTAAGTTGCATATAGACAGCCTATAGGATCCCAAAACATTCAAGTCTATGGCATTCGAATCGCACTTTATGTTTGCCAGTTGATCCACGGACTTAAGGTCAAGATGATCAGTCTTGGACCTCCATTATGTAGGTGTCAATCAGTTGGAAAGATAGGAAAACCATCTCTATGTGCACCGTTATAGTCGAGTGAGTTCACCTCATTTCATGCCATGAAATTCAGCCTGACGACCGGTTGGCTGAATCAGATAGTCAGACAGCAAGCTTTTAACAAATCTCATCTGTTTGCCTAGGACCAATCTAAGGACCGGTCGCACGACCGGTCGCATATGGACGAAAAACGTCCAGCGACAAAATGGGAGAAAATGGCTTAAAAGGCAAGACCGATCGCTGACCTCCCACGACCGATCGCACGACCGGTCGCAAAAGGACTAAAAACGTCCAGAGACCTGTGGCTGTATTGCATGAAGGAAGACCGGTCTCAGGTCGCACGTGACCGGTCTTAAGGCTTCTTAGACAGGTCGCACGTGACCTGTTTTCTATCCGTTGGAACTCGATTCTTGGAGCCTATAAAGGCATATTTCGAGGATTTTGAGGGCATCACTTGCACACCCATTTAGAGTATTAAGAGAGGCTATTAAGACTTTCATCTAATCTCTTTTGCTCATCCTTATCTTGAGTTCATCCTTCAAACCTAGCCATTTATGGCACTACATTGAGTATTCAAAGCTCGGTTTGAACAATGAACTCAAGCATGGCATTCATGGCTGTCCCTATCATTGAATCTTCATCTTGAAGTCATTTATAGCCATTGAATGATCCGATTGATGGTTCCTTCATTAACCATTGCATTATAATAGGCATATGAAACATCAATACCTTCTCCCACCTACCCGGCACTAGTCTATGAACATCATATACATTGGTAGCTGATCGTGGGAGCTTGGAGAGGAGCTAAAGCATTCGTGGAAGCTGAAGCTACTCATCAACGGCGCTGAATCGGGGCTCATCTCTTGTAAGTGTTTAAGCTTATAGAGTTCATTGTTTGATTCCCCCTTCTTGTTGAGATTGGGGTCTAGAGATTGTGACCCAATCTCGGAGTTGTCCTTGAGTAGGACGTGGAAGTCCTTGCATAGGCCTCCAACACGGGAGAATACGTGCGTAGGAGTTGAGAAGTCCTTATGTAGGCATTTACCTTGTGTAGGTTGTAAAGGTTGAGAGGTGAACCTTCATTTAAAACCTTCGATAATGAATGCCGATGTACTCAAAGGAGTTGGGTACTTGAACCGGGAGTGGAGCAGACTTATCGTCGAACTACTATACATCGTGTGCAATGTGGTGAATGCATTTTGTCTATTATTGTTCCTTGTTGATCAATCTTCTAAGTGCTTAACTGTATGCCCATCTTGTGTTCGACAAAATGCTCATATGCCATCTTTGAATGATTGATACAAGCATGCATATGAACTGGTTGATCAATTGCTTCTTTTAGTATAGTTGATCATTTAGAAGGACCTTGTGTGATCGATTTACGTGTATTCACATATATTATATTGGTAAATTGTTTTGAGTTTTTAATTGGCAAAGAATTTGTTAAAAGTCCTATTCAACCCCCCTCTAGGACATAAGCATACCTTCAAGCTTATCTCACTAGCGATAAAACCGCAATTTCAAAAGTCAGTATTTGTCGTTGGGCAGCTGGACAACCCTTCTTCAAAGCAGTGCTATCAAACATGACTTCGTATTTCATGTCCTTATTCATATGTCCAAAATGATTGGCTAGACTGGATAGGTTGAGACATGAATTCTTATAGCAGGTTACGGAAGAAAAGAAAAGGTCCCATTTCTTGGGTTGGGAAGAGGCGTGCCAGCTGTACGTGTGTGATTTTTTATTTTATTTTTTTGGTTTGGGGGGGAGGGGGATAAGGGATTTGGAGAAGGCGAGCCTTGCACTCTTCGAAAAAAGGTTGTGGAAAGATTCCATGTAGAGAGAAACTATAGAAAACAAGTATGGATGTAATAAGGGAGGTTGGTGGGTTAGGGACGAATAAGGAATTTGAAGAAGGCGAACCTTGTGCTCTTGGAAAAATGATTATGAATGTTCAGGTCAGAAGAAGGTTCCCTGTGGAGAGAGACTATAGGTAGGTGGGTTAGGGACTCTTCTCTATACAAGGTGTTAGGGATCTGGAAGGGGGTTTCAAGCTTGAAGGTGAAATTCAAAGAGGTGGTTAGGTTACTCCCTTGGTAATGGGGAGAAAATCCGATTTTGGGAGGACATGTGGGTAGGCAAGACCTCTCTCCAGTCAGCATTTTCAAGAATAGCACACCTCTCTTCACAAAACTATATTTCGCTAGCTAGGTGCTTCTCCCTTTCTGGAGTTTGGTCATTTGGTCACCTCCATACTAAAGAAATCTGCTTGATGAGGAAGTTGGAAGAGTTTGTGGCGCTTCATGACCAATTTCAGTGTTGCTTTTCATCTTCGGCAGATCTAGACAAAATGTTATCATCAAAGGACAAATCAGGTCACTTCCTGGTTCAATCCTTCTATAAGATGCTTTGGGCCCCTAGGGAAGGTTTTAGCAGGAAAATGTCTTTTGTGTGGCGTCAAGGGGCCCGCCTCGAAAATAGCAGTTGTTGCTTTGCTAGTCGGAAGGAAGAGGACATTGACTTATAATCTCAAAAAAAGGTCAATGGTGGTCCCCAATATGTGTCATGTGCATGGAAAATGATGAATCGGTTGATCATCTTTTTATGCATTGCATATGTGTCATGTGGAAAATGATGAATCAGTTAATCATCTTTTTATGCATTGCATGTTCGCTTGCGAGGTGTGACCAACTTCTTCAGGATATTCAATATGTTGGTGATGCCAGAATCCATGGAAAAGTTGCTCTTGGCTAGGCACAGTGTTGACCTTAGGAAATAAGAAGGAAGAATTTGGAGATCAGCCTTGTTGGCGAGTCTTTGGACAGTTTGGGAAGAAAGGAACGGTAGATGCTTCCGCAATATAAGCAATTCGGTAATGGAGGTCTCTAGGAGGGGAAGCTTTTTGTTCGGAATATGTCTCTCTTTTCTTTTTTCTTTTTTCTTTTTTTTTTTTTCTTTTTTTTTTTTTTTGAAAGATGACGAATTTTATTAAAGGCACAGCAAAACAAAGGCTGCACAAAAAGAGAAGGAAGAACAAACAGCAAACAACAAAGAGAGTCGCCAAGACAGCGACTCAATTACAACCCAAGGAGAGAAACCGAAGCCCATTCAATGATGAAGGATCGAATTCTATGAGACAAGGCTTCCACAGATCTCTTGGAGTTGTCAAAGCTCCCTGCGTTCCTTTCTTCCCATATTGCCCACCAAATAGCAAGAAGAGCCATCCTCCAAAGCGTCTTCCTAGGGTGACCGAGAACCACGTCGTGCCAATGAGCAAGCAAAGATCAACTGAGCATGGGAGATTCCATGAGATTCCGAAAAGACTCGTAATATCTGCCCAAATTGGCCCCATAAAGGGGCAATGCAAGAAGAGATGATCCACCAGCTCTCCATTTTGCATGCACAAAATACAGACATTTGAGATCATCATGCCTCTTTTCTGCAAATTATCCACAATGAGCACTTTCTTCCTACCAACAAGCCACCCAAAAGCTGCAATCTTAGGGGGAACAGGAAAGGACCACATGAAGTGTGTGCTCGACGCAGCTCTTTGCTGATCAGCAACACAAAGGAGAGAATAAAAAGATTTGACTGAGAAATGGCCGGCACTGTTAACTTTCCAAATCATCTTATCCGCTTCAGACTCGACTGGAAATAAGAAGATAAATGCGTTCCAAGAGATTGACATACTCTTGAACTTCCTCGTCCCAAAGCAAGCGTTTACAAGGAGGCTCCCACACAACCGCTCCACCAACACAGGAGAAGCAATTCGCTACACAGACAGAAGGATCCGGAAAACCAAACGTCCTCCCAAAATCTGACTTTTTCACCATTATCCAAGGAGAACCCCACACCTTGCCAGAACACCGCCTTCATGGAGCAAACCCCTTTCCTGTAACACAGAAGCTTTGTACCCAACCTCATACTGAAGAACCATATTTGCTTTTGAAGACCTCTTTCCAAAGGGCCCCATCCTGTTCAACAAGACGCCAAAGCGATTTACCAAGTAACGCACTATTCATAATTTTGAGATCCTTTATCCCTGCCCACCATCGTCATAAAATAAAAATAAAAATACTGAGACAGATAGAATACAACCGTATCAGATCCCATATTTAAAAGGAAAACATCATTGGGACACTTGAACTGTCCAATCAACTAATATCGGCTCTCCATTAGGTCCATTAGGGCCTGTTTGGATGCCTGTAAGTTCTTTAAGTTGTAAATGACTTACAAGCGAAAGTCACTTACAGTTATCCTGTTTGGATGTAAGTTGTAAGTCACTTGCAGGTAAGTTGGTTTTTATATTAGGATAAACAGTAAGTTAGTTCGGGTAAAAAGTTGTATGTTTGGGGAATCGTTGCAAAATGCTATAATCACATAAGCAATGTTGGCAACAAATATACAATTTCATTACATCCATTTTAATGAATATTTAAGCCAGTTCTTAGGCTAAATCAATCATCAAGTGGATCATAAAAATAGGCCCACGGATAGGAACACATGGACGGTCCAATCAATTGATCTAGACGTTTCTATCAAGTTCAGCCCATAATTAATGAACCCCCAAGCAAAAATCAGAAAATCACACCGGTCAAATTATTGTAAACAACTCCTTTGATTATATACTCCTAACATATCATCCATGGATTGGAAAACCAATGGCTACAAGAAAGAAGGCCAAGTTCCAGATCCGCGCAATCCATCAATTTTGCCAGCTCGTTTTAGGACTTCGGGCCAAAAATGAAGCAGATCTAAATCTCAGGTGGGCCACACTACATGAAGCAATGGTGATTGAATGCCCACCAATGGTGTGGGCCACAAAAGTTTTGGATCAAGCTGACATTTATGTCTTGCCTTCATCCAGGTATGTGTGACCTTAGCAACAGGTTAGATGGCAAATAAACATTAAGATGGGCCCTGCGAAGTTTTTAATGGTGGACATTTAATCACCACTGTTTCCTGTGGTGTGGTCCACCTGAGATTTGGATCTGCTTCATGTTTGGGCCTAGGCCCTAAGATGAGCTAGCAAAACTGATTGACAGCGTAGATATACCAAAACATACATTAAGGTGGACCCGACTGTCACGGTCTAACCGAATCAGCCGAATCAAATAAAAGAAAAAAAAAATCATAACCCTGATTGCAAAGAGGGAGAGGGGAAGAGAAAGGGGAGCATAGCAACCCTAATTGCAGAGAGAGTGCGAGAGGGAGAGGCGCATAGCACCATTGCAGAGAGAGAGAGAGAGAGAGAGAGAGAGCTTAATGGAGGAGTGTTTTCCCCCTCTTCCCCTCGTTTCAAAAATCAGACCCTGTAAGGGCCCGTTTGGTTGGCAGCTGGAAACGGTGTAGGAAACTCGTTTCCAGCTTAAAATCCGATTTTAACTGGTGTGTTTGGTGACAAGTTCCAGGCAAACAAGATTCTGCACGGAAGCTTAATTTGGCTGGAACCAAGATTCCTGGAAACGGTTCCCTACACCGTTTCTACGGAAGGGAAAAGAGGCGGAAGTTAAGTGTCATCCACCTCCATATATGCCTTGCGCATCTATGACATATGTATTTTATATCCACACGGTCCATCCGTTTTGAAAGCTCAATTAAGGGCATTAGACAAAAGATAAGGCAGATCTAAACCTCAAGTGGACCACACCACAGGAAAACAGTGTTGATTGAACGTCCACCATAAAAAACTTCCTAGGGCCCACTGTAATGTTAATTTGCCATCCAACCCGGCCATCTGTCTTGCAGGACTACAATAGGCCAGGGGTCAGGTTCTCTGGCAGATCCGAAGCCCAAGTGGGCCATGCCACAAGCAACAGTTGGAACATAATCTAGATTACACAATTTTCAACCAAACAGCAAGCTCCATATTGAACCTGGTTTCCTGTCTAGTTTCTGCAATTTTGGATTCCAACAGTGGAATCTCGTTTTTATATAGAACCTGGATTCTGCAACCAAAGGGGCCCTAAATCACTAACAGGGAAGTGACTTCTCACCCCATCCCCTAAAGTTTTTTTTGGTAGATTTGTCTTTAAGTAACTTCCAGGTGAATTTTCTCCCCCAAACACAACCTGTAAGTGACTTCCACTTTAGCCAACTTACAGGCATCCAAACAGGCCCTTAACTTCACAGCCTACTATGTAAAATTACACCAATCAGCCAATTCTAACCATCCAAGCAACATCCTACAAAATGGACAGTAAAGATAATATATGGAGCCATATGTCTGTTTGGGGCCCATCATATAAGGATCACGTTTGGTGCACACTTGCGAGGCCAATGAGATCAATGGCCACTAGGCCATCTGATCCAACGGGCCTCCAATCTTATAATCCATATCCCAAATCAGCTCGCCATTGGTGCGAATGAATCAAGTAAAGGAGTCCGACCTAAACAACGGCCAGGCCCTTGTGATCAAGGGTGTGGATGGCTGCTATGGGCTCCGCGAATCAAAAGCCCCAAATTGCAACCAATAGAGAAGAAAACAGAAACAGGAGCCTGGTTCACCTAAGTGGGCCGCACCGTGGGTGAGAGAGGTGGGGGTGTTTGACAGGGGCCATCAGAACAACGGCCACATGACCATAAAATCTGATGCCAATATGGACATGTTTAAGAAAAAAGAAAAATCCAGAATATGAAGGCAATATCAGGTTCAAATAAAATGAAATAAATCTTACCTCTCTTTTTCTTCTTCTTCTTCTTCTTCTTAAGGTCCCAAATAGAGGGTTCGATCGAGAGAGATGAAGCTCGATTGAAGTAAGAGAGACGGAATTCGATCGACAGATAAGAGATGGAATGATGGGCTTCGATCAACGGAGAAGGGAGCGATCCATCTACAGAGAGAGCGTCCGGGAGCTGACTCGCGCTCGATACCTACGGGGGATAATTTCGGGAACGGATTAGGTGAGACCCCGGCCCCGGTCCTTACGGTGGAGCATCTTGATGTACATGTTCTGTATCTACGCCGTCCATCCGTTTTTTCAGATCATTTATTATTTTCAATTATTAGGTGGACCATACTGTAGGAAAGTGATTGAACCATTTACCATTAAAAACTTATTAATATTTCGGTAGTGTTTATTTGCCATCCAATCTATTGATAAGTTTACATAAGCCTGGATGAATGGAAAAAAAAAATTTATATTGATCCAAAACTTTTGTGGCACATTAATGGACAGTCACCCCTGTTTCTTATGGTGTGGTCCACTTGATAATTGGATCTTCTTCGAATTTGGAATAATTTCATAAAATGATCTAAAAAAACGTATGAACGGTGTGCATGCAGAATGCATAGATCAAGATTGACTCACCCATCTTGGGTGAGTACGGATCTCACCTAATCCCACTTGATCCGCTTAATTGGGTGGGACCCCAGACTGTGGGCCCACTATGATTCATGTGACTCTGTATTGAAAGATCATTTTAGAGCATGATCCCATAAAATAAAGCAGATTCAAATCTTACGTCAACTATTGAAAACTTCTCATGAGGGCCATTGGAGCGTTTATTCCACTTGAGATTTGGATCTGCTTCATTTTTTTTTATCATGCCCTAAAATGAGCTTTCAAAACGGTAGGAGAGTGTGGATTTTTAAGGCACGTACATCCCAGTGGACGCGGCACTCACGCTACCACCACCTAGGTGGATCCGGGGTCTCACCCTATCCGCTTCCTAATTTCACATGCCGAGAGCCCCATTGATGGGACGCGGTCACGGATTGGGTACAAACCTTCATGCTAGGCTCGGAGGGGCCACCATGATGTATGGTTTTATCCACACCGTCCATCCATTTTAACATATCATTTTAGGGTATCAGGCCCGAGGCAGATCCAAGTTTCAAGTGGACCACGCAGTTGGGATAAAATAGCTACCGTTGAAAACTTCATGGGACCACATAATATCTAGATCAAGCCGATATTTGCGTTTTTCCCTTGGTACAGCCCAATGCAACCTTGTGAACATCTTGGATGGCAAATAAACATAATGGTGGGCACTAGAAAGGTTATAATAGTGGATGTTGACGCTAAATTACGTCACCAGATATTGATCAAGGACCAACTTATTGATCGAGGATCAACTCGAATCTCTGTTGTCATATTGGTGACCGAAGATGGAGACCTCATATCTAGAAAGTCTGCAATCACCACCAATGGTTAGGATGGTTGCCGGGGGTTCCGATTGATGGCCCTCCAAAGCCTTAGTGATAATAAAGCAATCACTGAATAGAAGTAGGTCTTTGTGTTTTTGTGTGCATACCTTTTGATCATAGCATGGAGGGGTATTTATAAAGTATATTATTATCGTATTTGAGTAGGATTCTAATTCTGTCGAGATTTATCTCCTACACAGGATGGGTCATGATCATGGCTAGATACGTGATTGCGTTGGAGAGGTAAGCGAGAATATCTGCGCAGTACGAATATCTCTCAAATTAACCCGGAAAGGCGAATCCCATGACTTGTGATTGTTCGGATAGTAGTACTCAAGAAACAGTGTTCGGTCAGATGTAAGCAGCCAACGAGCTTAGTCATCATGGGTCGGTTGTAAAATGAGAGAGAGAGAGAGAGAGAGAGAGAGAGAGAGAGAGCCGACTAGTGAAGTTCGAGGAGGGCAATCGAGGAGTTAGGGAAAACCGACCGCTCAAGTCTAATGTGATCGGTCAAGTATTGGAGCGCTCCGACCGTTTGAGCCCAATAAGCGGTTGAGGGTAGTGAAGTATTAATATTGTCAACCGAGCGCTTGAGCGCTCGAATGCGAAGATAGAGAATCTCAGTAACACTCATGTGTAGCTTTGACCATGCAGCCTCTGGAGTCTTCCCAGATTAACCCATAACAGTGGACGTCATTATTTTCTATGGTGTTGTCCACTTGAGACATTGGATCTTTCTCATTTTTAGGCTTATACCTAAAATGATATGGCAAAAATGGATGAACACTTGACAAATTCATACATCACTGTGGGTTCCTCGCAGCCCTATCATGTGCAAAGCTTAAGAGGGTAGTACCCAATTTGTGTCCCCATACACTAGATGCAATGCCAAATTTTAATAAAATTAGTATATTCGTGGTGAAATTTCTTTCTCCAATGTATTTAAACCCATTTTCGGCACACTAATGTGAACCAATAGGAGGCCGTCACACGTCAACACTACGATTCAATGTTGGCAAAATCATACTCGCATCCAAAGATATCTTTCATCACTCTTCCTTTGGTGATATATCTTCCGTTATTAATGTTAACGTCCAAAATTAGAGTAACAGATTGTAGGCCTCGTAGGCTTACCCCGCCCTAGCCCTGGGCCGCGGTTCCTCGATACTACTGCACTTGAAAAGAAGCATGAAACACCCCACTTAAAATGAACTTAAACTGTTCTTTGAGCTTCAGCATGACTTCAGTAAAATCGTTTCCTATCAATTTAGAAATCCAAAAGGACCAAGCAAGGAGCAACATCGGCACATCCCGAAGACAACCAATGGACCCGATCAACCAGCGCCAAAGTCAGTAACGATTTGATCACAACTATACAACCAAACTCCAAAACCCCAAAAATTCTCTGTACGAAGCAACCGATGTGTAAAAAAAAAAGGATCAAACGAACTCTCTCTACCTAAGGAACACTCTATTTTATAACTCAGTATCTCTGGATAATCTTATGTTTCACACTTCAAAATTAAGGAAAGTACAGTCGTTCTTGTACACAAAGTGGTCATAACGGTATAGAGAACAGATCTTGACCAAGTGAGATGATTTATGGTTCATTGAAAAGGTGATTAAATGATTTTCTTAACGAGCTTAAGTTTCCTCCAATCTGAGTTAGGATGAGAAAGATCCAACCCGTTTACTAAAATCGTACGTTGCCGAGCGACCAAAACGGTAAAACATATGGCTACACTTTTTACCAGTCAAACGGGATCCGGTTGAAGTGATTTCAATACTATTGAAAAGCTTATCAGAAGATCTTTCTAATGAACCCAATATTATCGAAAATGGACGATTGATCAAATTGCAGATGATCAATTTTCATACATTAAATAGTCATACTTTCATCATGGCAAACGGAGTCCGATCGAAGTGATTTTAGTCTTGTTAAGAAGCTTGTCTAATTATCTTTCCAACAAAACTAATATCACCGAAAATAGACTGGGCAATAAACAAGATACAGGTGTTTGAGCAGTTTACTAAAAAAAAAAAAAAAGTAATATACTACGGCAATCATTACTTGCCTTATATATACATATAAAAAATAAAATTAAAAAAATTAATAATTATTTCTCTTTTTTTTTTTTATAAAAGTCATTGTTACTTTTTAAAATATATATAATATAATATATATATATATATATATATATATATATATATATATATATATATATATATATATATCTTCATCATTACGTTATATTTATAATACATAATATATATATATATAATATAATATAAATTACAAACCTACCTTCTCATGCAGCGGTAAAGGGAATAGTGCAACATGTTAGTACAGTGCCCACAACGCAACCTGATGAAAAGTACAGCTGCCTTAAGATTTATGGCTACCCATTGTCTATATAAACAATTCAATCATCGATCTTAAATAAACGAGCAACAAGGGGATGGGTGAGAGTAGTTGTGAGAAACAGAGACTAAAGAAAAAAAAAAAGAAAAAGAGCTAGAGACTTAGAGAGAGTAAGGAAAAAAATACAAATAGAAATCGGGGGTGGGAGTTCTTGTGAAGGCATTGGCTGAGGTACTTTAGAGCTTCCCGACATGCCGATATGTTGCCCAATATAGGAGACAAAAAAGCCTATTACATAAGTCATCGAAGCTAAGAATTTTTCTACTCCTATTCAAATCGCATTCCACTCCACACATTCCAAGTACATCAACTGCATTCACATTTTCTTTTGTCTCACTTTGCATTATTCTCTCTCTTCCATTTTTCTTTTTACTTTATTTGCCTGTCCAGGATCTTACATTCTGATAAGCAAGGCTAGTTTGCACCCCATATGATTTACTGCATTTTCATTTTGTGCGCCTACCGGGGGCCACTTGGCTCTGCGATGTAAGGCTAAATAGTTCCTTTTTTATTCTTGCTTGCCCGGCCTTCACGGGTTATGCAAAGCACGATCAAATACAAAATGCCAAAATTCTATTGAATCCTCAAAAAATACAAAATCTTGTAAAGTAAAGACCGCACATTGTGCGAGCGGAAAATGGTGCTTAATCTCTTCATTTTTCGTCATCGACGCCCTTACTCAGAATCTACGGTCGCAGATTAACCACGGGAGTCATTCGAGTTTGGGAATCATGAGATTCCTCGATCCCTAAGAAATCCTATGGTTTCTAGCCGACCATAGATTTTAAGCTTTATTTGGCTAGCGGCGACTCTGAACTAAATTCATTTTTACCGATAAATCGACGTTGAAGCCGAGAAAGTGAGGGCACCACCACACTCACGTAGGGCAGGCGTTCACACAGATATTGATCGATGATCAACGATTAGATCTTCGTCGCTCAGTGTGGACACGGATGAGTGGTGGAAATCCTGTGACCTGTGTCACAAAGAGAGAGATCGTGAGGGGTTTTCGTCGTGCTGGCGAGGAACCCTCCGATGCTTAAGTCAGTGGCGGGGATGATAAGGCGTAAAAACTCTAGGAAGCAAAGTGCATATGCTTCCCTACCTTGGAGAGATACGGGAGGGTCCTTTTATAGGTGATGATCCATGGACAAGGGTGATGGATTCTGTAGATTCCATTTAGGATACGTTTCTATGTTGGGAGATACTTGACACTTCATATAGGATACGTTGCTGGAGTAAGAGATATTGTTCTTATCACGTTCGGATTCTACGCATCCCAATCGTAGCTACTATCTTTGTATGACAGTGTACGATGTTAATGACTGGGTGTGAGGACTCAGACCTCTGCTATGCAGAATTTGGGATCTGGGAATGGCAAGGAAGGAAGGCGTTTGCTCTTCTCTGTGGTGCCTGATATCCTGGAGAAAAGGATTCGGTCCAATACTCGTGGCCTAAGGCCGAGCCTATGGGCTTAAGTCCAATTCCACTATCTGAGACTAAAGTCAAGTCCGAGTAACCAGAAACTCATCTAATACCTGAGGTCGAGCCTGAGGCCTCATACCTCATTTGTCGCTGAAAATATGTGAGAGGGCTTCTCGCCTTTACAAGCTTCGATCCTTAATTGACACGTGTGATTAGTTGGCCTTAATGGACCATATATCGACGGTTGAGTATCTTCCATGTTGTTATCAGGGACATGACCAGATTTACCCATAACAGAAGCCCCCTAGTTTCATGGTTAGAGAATTTGAGCACGAAATTACGTAATATGGGCTTGGGTCAGCTGATAATGACTTGCTACCACCAAACGGCAAGTATGACGGTCGCTTCTTAGTACGGCGCTCAAAACGTCGTCGCATTAAATGTCACATTGAATAGGCATGGAGTGGAACGTCACAATCATTCTCTTCCGTACAAAAAGGCTGTGGCGCATTAAATGGGCATGCCGCCTCATATGCTGTCACGAACAAGTGAGCGCCAAGTGGCACGTCCGTTGGGGGGAAGGGAAGTGAAGACATGATTCACTATAAATACCCTTCTTCCTCCTCCGTTAAGGTATGAAAAACCCTGAAACTTTGTCTCTTTGATTCTTTCACAACCCTTAGCGATTTCAAGCTTCCAGTCTCCCCCTTGTTGTCCTCTAGACGCTTCAAGTCTGCAGCGTCCTGCCTTCCCTTAGGTACTTCCTTCTTTCCCTTTCCTCTTTTTTTCTTTAGGGTTTCCTTTCTTTTCTTCCTTCACTACTATGACCAGAAGTACTAAACGTGTACCCAATTCGAAATCGGAGGCAAATGCGTTGGGGGATCATACCCCTGATTCCTCTTCTTCGAATATGCCAAGTCACAATGCCCCCCCAGATGCGTATGGTGTCGATGGGTTCCCTTCCACACTGATTGAATCGGACTTGGAAAATATCCAGTTCGAATACAATATCCCTGATTCCGTCACAATCTGCCGGCCTCACGAGGGTGAAAGCCGAAGCAGGCCACCCTTCGGGGAGGTGGCCATTTACAAATATTTATTCCGAGTAGAATTTAGGCTTCCCTTGCAACCCTTCGCGAGGAAGATCTTAATCCAATTTGGGATTGCTCTTGGGCAACTCTAGGTAAATGGTTAGAGAGTACTGTATGGAGTATACGTGACCTAACGTCAAGCACAAATGGGGAACTCATAGCCGAGGAGTTCCTCAAGATGTTCAAGTTAAAGAAAAACTCCAAGTTCAAGGGTTTGCACTACCTCATGTACTAGCATGGGCCAAATTTTATCATCGGCAATCCAACAAGTAACAAGGGCAGGATGAATGAATGGTTCTTCACCACAAGCTCCCGAGAGACATCTGAGGCCGAGGAGGCACCGAGCTAGAGGGTCATGCCCCGGGCCTTCCTCCCATGTCAGAGCCCTAAAATTTCCTCCTTAGCTCCCCCCCTTTTTTTGTGGAAATAGAGCCAAGCACTAATCCTGTAAATTATTCTGCTGCAGAACATCCTTTTCAGAAGTTAAGCCTCAGGGGCAGGATTCAAGCTAAAATTGTGAAGGCTTTCTGAGTACCGCTCGCCTCTCGGAATATCAAGTTTCTCCTTAGTCCTTCATCTTTATCATCTTGCGGCCTTATCCAGGGTAATCTTCTGTCACTCTGCCTTTGCCTAGTTTGACTAATAAATTTTGAACATGACTGACCTGTCTTTTCGATGTTCTGCAGAGATGGCTTCGGGAGACCAATGCAAGAAGAGGTCTTCCATACGGCCTTCTCTAGGTGGCAAGGCTCACAAAAAATCGAGGGGGCAGGCCCCTCCTCCTCATCCCCTCCTCCAGCATCAATAACACAACCCCTCATTTGGGGGGCGGCTTCAATTTGACCTCCATCTTCACAGCCTCCAGCTAGGGTGGTGGCCTCAACGGGGGCTCAGCATGCTGGCCCTCGCTCCGGGGGGACCCAGCCCTCAATCTCGAGGGATTTTATGCCTCCTCCCCAGGTCAGAGCTGGGGCAACCGTATCAAGGACCACGGGCAGGGGAGTGCCCAAGTCCCCGCCACTTCTGGGCAAGGGTCGGCCCTTGTCCTCATCGTAGGTGGGTCTAGTGGTCTTCAGATCCCATTCCACCTCATTCGATGTGTGAATTCATGTGTGATCACATCAAGAGCAATGATCTATAGCCTCTGTGCGAGCTGAGGCTCGAGGACGCTGCTCGGCATGCGGCGATGAGGAGTGTTGAGGTGAGCGGCCATCCTTAAGATACTTTCTTTTTATTTCTGCTTCCTTTTTCCTTACATCTGATCTGACTTAGTTTGCTTTCGGTGGGCAGCAATTGAATGTTAACCTTAGGGTTATACAAGATATTACTGAGGCTAGACAGCTCCTTTAAGAGAAGAACTGCCAAATTTTCGAGGCCTAGGAGTCGTTGGAGGCCGAGCAGAAAAAGACAAAAGCCGCTGAAGACCGCTCCACCTAGAAGGGCAAGGTGATCGTAGCCCTCCAAGATCGCCTTAAGCAATTGGAGGGAGATGTTCAGGAGCTAATCAAGACGACTCAAGAGTTCAGGTCTCGCTACGAGAGCTTGGAGGGAAAATTCTCCCAAGTTCAACGAGGCAAAGAGACGCTAGAGAAGGATAAGGCCTCGCTTGAGGCTGAGAATGCTCAACTTCAGGTTGAAAAGACTGACTTTCCGAAGAAGCTCGAAGAGGAGGGAGCCCGAGCAGTGGAGGCTTTCAAGGTCTCTAAATTTCTCGAGGACCGGCTTCTGGTGTACTCCATTGCTCGGAGTAGTTACTTGAAGATCTTTTGAAAGCTACATCCTAACGTGGAGCTCCTGGATCTTGAGACCTTCATGGCCCTAGAGGTGGAAATTGTTGTAGATGAGCAGGCTGAGGAAGAGGAGACCACGATGGTTACTAAGGCCATCGACGTTGGGGAGGAAGTTACCGCCAAGGTCGTAGCCTTAGCAGCTGAGCCCCCTGTTGTGCTTCAGCTTCAACTCCTGAGTCCGGGCCAGTTGCCGAAGACCCTAGTGCTATATTGATTGAATAGTTTCCTTGTAGCCTTCAGGCAAAAATTTTAAAATTTCAATGAAGACACATTTTTTCCATCTTTCTTTGTCTAAGTGGAATGATTTCCATTTTTAGCTAAGTTCCTTGATAGTCTGTCTAGGAAAACTTGGCCAAATTTTGTAAGTGCTTGGGCCCTTAGGCTTTATCGAATCGCCCTTATAGGGGTTGGCTCCTCTACCTCAGCCAACATGCTTAAGGACTTTGATGACAACGGGGGCCTTTTCAATGGTCTCAGTCGAGTTGTTGACAACAAGTGGGATCTCGTGGATGGAGTCAATGCGTTGGTCGCAAGCAAGTATGGGACAACGGATGCCTCAAGGGAAAATCGCTTTTGGTCCTTGGCCATTCGGGTTATACCTTTACTTGTTCAACATGTAAAGGTTAGCTCATTGAGCTTTTGTTGGTCTATCTAAGGGGACTGTGCTCAGTCGAAGGGTCCATAGATGGCATGTCCCCTCCCTTTGGGCAAATTGATTTGTCAACTAAGTCTTTCGGGAGCAGAAATTTTATCGATTCTGAAATCTGGCGTTTTGAGCCTTATTACATCGTCGGTTATCTAGCAGCCTGATCATCTACTGGTAATACTTCCACATATTCAAGCCGTTTGAAGGGTGATGACAGGCCTTACCTTGCATATTCTCAAGATAGTAGGTTCCTAGATGGACTACCTTGCGAACCTTGTATGGGCCCTCGCAGTTTGGCGTCAAGGCTCGGGACCCTGGGTCCCTTGTGCTTGAAATAATTATGTTGAGGACGAGGTCTCCTACTCGGAAGGTCTGCTCCTTGACTCTGAAATTTAGTGTCGAGCCACCCTCTGCTGATACACTGCGAGTTGTAGCTAAGCACTGTGTCTTTGTTCCTCCAGCATGTCGAGGTTGAACCTCATGAATTCCTCATTCTGGTATGGTTGAAAGTGTTCCGTTTGGTATGAGGGCATCCTGATTTCCACAGGAACGATGACCTCGGCACGTAAGGCGAGAGAGAAAGGGGTCCCTCCTGTAGAAGCCCGAGCGGTTGTCCTGTATGCCCAGAGGACTTCCGACAGGCTTTCGGACCAAGCGCCTCTGCGTTCTTCCAACTTAGTCTTCAAGTGGTGCGTGATTATCTTTTTTGCTGCCTCGACTTAGCCATTTGCTTGTGGAAGATATAAGGCAGTCAGCACATGACGTATCTTTAGATCTCCGCATAGTTTCTTAAACTTCAAATTGTCAAATTGCCACCCGTTATTGTTTGCTCGCCTCAAGTGCAAGGCTGCGATGTAGTAATGATTCTCGGTGAGACCGAGATCGATCCACAGGGAAGAGGTAAACAATCCAAACTATTATAATAACTAGAATCTAGAAGGATTATGAAATTTAGTTTTAAGAACTAGAGAAGGAAATCTGACAATTAAGAAAGACTAGAGCATCAAGCACCCTCTTCTAATCTTAACCATGCTCAATCCAATGATTCGATTCTTAACACTACTCGAATTGAATTTCTTCCTCTATCCAATCGGGAGATATAGCAATCAAAGCATCACAAACAATCTGGAATAGATGGCTGTTCATTGATTTGGTTCCCTCAACAAAGCTCAGGCCTTGAGCACACTCAATTGTACAGGTCAAGCCTCTTTCCAATTTGGTTAAGATCAAAACCATAATTTTCATAAAATCCTGTCACTAGACTTGACTTCAACTAATTATTTAAACTCTAATTAAACCAATTCAACAAGCAACAACACCTATCTCAGATTCTACAAAAGATTAAAACTTTAGCTTGAAGTTCCCACATAAATATTCAAGTTCTAGAGCGTAGTGAATCTGATTCCTAGAAGCGTACAGGTCTAAATCTTGCAAAACAATTAAGATTCTAAGCATAATTCTTTCAAACATCCATGAGTCATCATAATATTAAGAAAAACTAAGTTAGAACTTCATCCAAACTTAAATAAACCATTATTCAACATGAAAAACATAATTCAAAATCAGAGAACTAAAACATGATTAAAATTAAGAAGATTCATCTCTCAGCTCTAGCTGTTAGAGTTAATTAAAACAAAACATTAAAAATAACTAGAACTAGAACTGGAAGAAGAAGAACTAGTTCTAGGAGGCTAGGAAGCCTCCTAGGTCTTGATTCCTTTACTCCCCACGTCCTTGATTGCCTTCGAAGACAAGAGAGCTCTCATATTTATAGTGCAGCAAGAGGACAGCAACATAACAGATTTTGCTTCGCTTGGTACGGCTTAACCAATGATCGGATTGCCTTCAAATTTGATTTGTAGCTTTTCTAAAACTTGATCTTCCTTATAGATAGTTTATATTTCCAAGATTATCTTTTGAATGGGTTGACCAATCAGATCAGTGACCGCCTCTTAAAATCGCATAATTCGGGTACCTCTAGAACCAATCATTTTGCTTTCAACGCTACAGAGTTTACAGAGGTCACATTGATCTTAAATTTTGAATATTAGTAGAAACCTTCCTACTCTAGATGATAGATGGCTTAGATTGTCCAAATCAATTCCAAAATTGGGTGCAAAAATTAAAACACTTAAAGCTTTTTATAAAATCCGCGCAGTTGGAATCTTTTTGGATGGTCAATCTTTCTTCAACCGGTACGATCAAACCACACATCCTTTTAACATGAAACTTTGTGGTTATTCATATATAATGTGATCTAGAAGATAGTCAGATTAGATTTTCATATCATTAATGATGGGCCTCCTGAACCATTCCAAAGTTGAGCAGCGAAATTAGGAAACTTTCTGGACAATTCATATTCTTTTAGCCTCCACGGTCAATCCGTAGCTCCGATCGATATGAAACCACTTGGGTTTTTTTCGGTGTCGAGCTAATCTTTAATATCTTAGCCTCCACGGTCAATCCGTAGCTCCGATCGATATGAAACCACTTGGGTTTTTTTCGGTGTCGAGCTAATCTTTAATATGGACGGACTGGATTTGAAATAATCATCAAGATGGGTCCCATGAACTGGGCTAAAATCCCAAAAATAGAACTGCATGTTTCATGTTTGAAATCCCAAAATTAGAAAGTGCATGTATGACCAGTTATGACTGGTCTAACCCATTTGGTCCTTGTTCCAGTAGCTCTTGATGAAGGCTGTTTGGGTGGCCGACCGATCTAGACCGGTCTGACCTACCTAGCCGACCGGTCTTGACCGGTCAGGCCACTATATGAGTTGATTTTTCTCTTCTTTCTTCAATTCTTTCCTCCATCTCTTGGGCCTTCCTTCCTTAGATCTTCAAAGTGTATTAGAGTGGTCATTTAGCACTAAAACAGTAAAGTCTCTCTCTCATTCCTACATTCACAAAAACATGCATTAGATAGATCTTTTATTATAAAAAGTATGCATAATGTGATGATGAAAAGGGTTTAGAATATGTAATATTCATGGCTCAACAGCTATTTGTAATGATCATGTGTGAGATTCTGAATTTGCAGATGACTGACTTCCAAATAAACTAGGTCGTCTGCTATTCTGTGATGGTTGCTAAAGGCTCGACCTCAGCCCACTTTGTGAAATAATCTACAGCCACAATTGTAAATTTGACCAAACCTTTTCCTTTGGGCAATGGGCCGATGATATCCAACCTTATTGGGCGAATGGCCACAGGACTGACATGGGGTTGATCTTCTTAGGAGCTTTTCGCAGGATCCTGGTAAAACATTGGCATTTATCACATTTGTTTGAGAACCACGATGCATCTGATTTCATAGTAGGCCAGTAGTAACCTTGTTTGACTACCTTATGGGCCGTCAGTCAGCCTCCTAGGTGATATTCGCACACACCTTCGTGAATTTCCCTAATGACGTAGTCAGCCTCAATCGGACGGAGGCACCTCAGGTGGGGCATGGAGTAGCCTCGTTTGAACAGGACTCCATCTTTTAGAAAGTAACTTAGAGTGCAGTACTTTAGCTTCCGTGCCTCCTTCTTACTCTTGGGAAGTTGGCTAGTTTGGAGAAAGTAAATGATTGGATCGATGCAGCACGGGGCTATATCCACTGGTAATGTTTCCATCAGCTCACCCTGAGTGATGCTTGGTTCAACTAGGAACTCAATAGGGATGGTTCACACAAGGTCATTGTTTGACGCCAAGCCTAATCTGACTAGAGAATCAGCGAACCTATTTTGTTCTCTGGGGACTTAGATGAGTTTGTACTTAGCGAAGTCATTTAGTAATTCGAGTGCTCTGCCTCTGTATGCCACCATCTCCTCACCTCTTGCTTCAAATTCATCAGTCACCTAATTTATTACCAGCCGAGAGTCACTGTGTATCTTCAGATTATGAACTCCCATAGTTTTTACTAATCTGATGCCGGCCAGGAGAGCCTCGTACTCCGCTTCATTGTTGGATAATGGGAACCCAAAGCATAGCGCATATTCAAACTTCGAGTCATCGGGGGCTATCAGGATTAGCCTTGCCCTACTCCCCTGAGAATTGGAAGAGTCGTCCATGTAGAGCATCCACGGCGGCTCCTCTAAGGAGGAGGGCTCTTCCAGTTGTGCAGTAAATAGATAGGTGAACTCCGCGATGAAATCTACCGTGGCTTGTCTTTTTATCACAGTGCAAGGACAGAACGTGATGTTCACTTAATTCGATGGCCCGCTTGGTTAATCTTTTGGAAGCTTCAGGCTTCTACAAAACTTTCTTCAATGGTTGATTCGTGGGAACCACGATCGTATGAGCCTGAAAATATGGTCAAAGGTTTATGGCCGAAACCACCAAGGTCAAGGCCAACTTCTCTTTCTCTGGATATCTTGTCTCGGTGTCGACCATGGCCGTGCTGATATAGTAAACTGGTCTCTGTGTACCTTCGTCATCTTATATTAGCACAGAGCTAACAGCTGTGAAAGACACTGCCAGATACAAAATGAGTTCCTTACCGGCAACGATTTGGAGAGCACTAACGGGGCTCCCATATATTCCTTAAGATGGAGGAATGCTTGTTCACACTCATCCAATCTGGTACTTTTTGGGTTCCTTTCAACAACTTGAAAAATGGTAGGCACCTGTCTGATGCCTTGAGTGAGGCTACGCAGCCAGCCAACCGTTGTACCTCTTTGTTTGTTTTGAGAGAGCTCATCTTAAGGAGAGTTCGGATATTCTCTAGATTGGCCTCTATTCCTCGCTACTCGACCATGAAGCTGAGGAACTTGTCTAAGGCCACTCCAAATGTGCACTTTGCAGGGTTTAGCTTCATCTTGTGGATGCGCAGTATCTGGAACATCTCCTGAAGATCTGCGAGGTGATCTTCGGCTATGATGCTCTTAACGAGCATATTGTTAATGTATACTTCCATCATTTTACCGATCTGGTCGGCGAACATCTTGTTTGACGAGGCGCTAATATGTGGCGCCAGCATTTTTAAGGCCAAAGGGCCTCGTCTTGACAGGTAGTAGAGTCCTATATTGATGATGAATGACGTCTTCTCTCTATCTGGTGGGTGCATAGATATCTGATTGTAGCCGGAATAAGCATCCATGAAGCTGAGGAGTGCATAACCGACCATAGCATCCAATAGTTGATCAATCCTTGGTGTGGAGAAACTATCTTTTAGGCATGCCTTGTTAAAATTCGTATAATCGACACACATTCGCCATTTCCATTAGAATTCTTCACCAACACAACGTTGGCCACCTATTCTGGGTAGCCTGCTTCTTCGATGAATCCGGCTCAGAGGAGCTTATCAACTTCTTTCTTTATTGCTTCTTGTCTCTCCTAATTGAAAGATCGTCATTTTTATTGTACTAGTCTACAGCGGGGGTCCACCTTTAGATGGTGGGATCAATGCTGGGCATATGGTTGGCACTCGAAATTTTGACGGCTTCGCCCTCACGCTGACGTCTAGCATCAAGCATGTGGTGTAAATCTCCCGTGGGGAGGCGACTTCCTGCTGGCTGAGCAGGGACACAGACTGGAGGTCCAGCTCGACTTACGGCCAAAAAATGTGCTGGTGGATTGTTTTATCCTTGCTGCTCCCATGGTGGAGGTGAATGAACAGAACGTACTGGTACATTTGGTGGCAAAGGAGGAGCAGCATGGGGTAAGAATTGCTCCCATTGCTTCGTCATCTAAGTAAACTGGGCTTGGATTTCCAATAGGCTGTCGATGAGGTCGAGTTTGGCATTGTTGTTTTCTAGAATCATAGGTTGCGATAACTATTGCAGCTGTGGTTGCGGTGGAGCCTGCGGCAATGGTTGAGTCGGGGCTTGCTCCCCTTGGGTAGGAGATTCATTCCCCAGCGAGTTGTGCGAACCTAGCGGAGCTTACGTCCGGGTAGCAATAGATCCGCCAGCTACCCCATCTACGTGATGTTTCTTAGGGGCATCATAAAGAGAAGAGGGTGAAGCGATCCGAACGACGATGTAAAAGAGAAGAGAGAACGATCTAGTCGTTTCCCACAGACGACGCCAATTTGTTAATCGTCCAAAATTGAAGTAACAAATGTTGATCGATGATCAACGGTTAAATCGTCGTCACTCGGTGTGGACACAGATGAGTGGTGGAGATCTTGTTACCTGTGATCACAGAGAGAGAGAGAGAGAGAGAGAGAGAGAGAGAGGAGTTGCCGGCCGTGCCAACGAGAGACCCTCCGATGCTTAAGTCAGTGACTGGGACAATAAGGGGTAAGAACTCTAGGAAGTAAAGTGCGTATGATTCCCTACTTTGGAGAGATACAGGAGGGTCCTTTTATAGGTGATGATCCATGGACAATACGTTAGGAGATACTTGCCACTCCATACAGGATATGTTGTTAGAGTGAGAGATATTGTTCTTATCACGTTTAGATTCTACGCATCGCAATCATAACTGTTATCTTTGTATGGCGATGTATGGTGTTAATGACTAAGCCCGATGACTCATTCCTCTACTCTGCAAAATTTGGGATATGAGAATGAAAAGGAAGGCATTTGCTCTTCTCTATGATGCTTGGTATCCTGGAGAAGAGGGCTCAGTCTAATACTCGTGGCTTGAGGCCGAGCCTATACTCTCAGGTCCAATTCCACCATCTGAGACTGAAGTCGAGTTCTACTAACCAGGAACTCATCTGATACTTGAGGCCGAGCCCAATGTCTCATACCTCATTTGTCACTGAAAATAGGTGAAAGGGCTTCTCGCCTTGACAAGCTTTGATCATTTATTGACACATGTGATTTGCTGGCCTTAGTCGGCCATATATCGGATGTTACGCATCTTCCACATTATTATCAGGGACACGACTGGATTTACCCATAACAATTAATGCAGTGACAAAGAACTATGCGCATGCCTTTAGAGGAGCGAGACATCAATTGACACGTGGCCATAACACGTGTGACATGAGAACGAGATAACATACCCAACACGTCTATAGTAGACCTATCGAGCCAATGATTCTATTACAAATCTGGATATGCTCGATAAGGTTGTCTCGCATAGTCGTTCCAAAATAGGAAATCTTCACAAAGATGTTCGAAGTTGTCGTGATGAATATAAATATTCCAAATATTCAAAGATCAGACTAATATCTTAACAGATTAACATCAATGAATTGGGGACCAATATTGAAACAAATTAAAATAAAGAGAATGGGAACCAATTAGGATATGTTGGATCTGGTCCCACCAGTTCCACGAATATCTAAGGGCACAATGAGAGAAGGGTGAAGATGGTTTTGATCAAGCCAGATTTAGATGAAATACCATCCTAAAGATCTGATTTACGAAGAGCATTTACGTAAAAGTGGAGATCTAATTAATAGTTTCATATTTACAGAGATCTCCAATGGAAAGACTACATGTCGTAGTTACGAAGGATCTTGGACCATTAAGGAAACCCAGCAAGGGTTTTGTTGCCTCGCCAACCTATAAAAGGAGAAAGTGATAAAGAACTCAAGGCCCATGTCAAGTCATTAGGGGGATTGGGTGCCCAGCCAGTGACTAATCTTAAGGGTTAGATGGTCGAAAACTATGAGGAAACCTCGGGTTACTCCGACCACTCACGACGGCTTAGATAGGGCCGAGTACCAAGGGGAGAAACCTCTAGTCGACACGACCATTTACCAAGGGTATCAGAGGACGGAGACGCTTGGGGGGAACCTTTGGTCATTCTGATTACTCACAATGGCTTACATAGAGCCAAGTACCAAGGGGGGCAACCTTCAGTTGACTCGGCCGCTCACTAAGGGTTTCACAGGACAAAGATGCTCGAAGGTAACCTCCGATTGTTCCTCATGTCCATAACGACTATCACAGGGCCCGAGGGGCAACCTTCCGTTGCTCTTCACCGAGCTATCGTCAACCACATCGCATTGTTAGTGCACTTTTCTGTGGCATACTAGTGCACCTTATTTATCAATCACGTGCATCTATGTGTTGTAACATCGGTTAAGCCTTGGCAAGCTGAAGACTGAAGATTCAAGTGGATAAGTATCATCAAGGAATAATAACAGGTAAATGAGATGCCTTGGTTACCCTAACCCTTAGAACCAAAACAATCCTAAACCTCTAGATGACTTAAACCTAATAATAAAACCCTTAGTCATCATCATTTGCCTTAGAACACTTAGAAAAATATGATAAGTTAGGTTAATAAAAGTTGTTCAAGTTGCTGTAAATGAAATAGCCCATACAGCAGTTTTTTGGTGGACTTCGATCAATCGGAGTTTAGTTTTGATAGAACTTCGATCAATCGGAGAACCAGTTTAATCAATTGAACATATGTCCAGCAACTTGCTGAACTCTTTGGACAGTTCTTTGATCAATCGAACAGATCACTTCGATTCATCGAAGTTGATTTTTTTATCGATCGGAGATTGATTGGATCAATCAAACATTTGTCCAGCAACTTCATAAACTCTCTGGACACTTTTTCGATCAATCGAAGTGGAATCTTCAATCCATCTAAGATACCTCCGATCAATCGAAGAATATCTCTGATCGACTGAAGATGCGCGAATCTACCTATTTTTTTACCATTGGAGATTTATCTATAAAAGCGAAGGAATTCGTTTTTGGGCTGAAGAAAGGGAGTTTAGTGATTTAAATGTCACTACTATTGTAAACCATTAGGAGCTCTAATCCTAACACATCCAAGCCATTCTCCTTATGATTCATCACGAACTTGGAGCATTCAAAGCTCAAATGAGAATAAACTTGCTCTCTCTTGATTTCTAGGAGTTTAAACACCTTGATCATAGGTAAAAACCTTATCTAAACACCCCTTAGGAATCCAATTAGGTGTGTTTCTCTATACAACTCATCTCCTACTAGTCATAAATGATTCACTACCTCCTAGCACCTTGGGCATCTCCATTGGAGCATCTCATATAAGGTAGATGATCGTTGGAGCTGGAGCATTGGCGACATAACGACATCAGTTATCGGGGGAGCAAACGGGAGCTGATTGAAGCACGGGAGAGCGAAGATCAAGCAGCCCAAAGCAGGCGCATCAACGGGGCTAAAATTCGATAAGTAAGGTTGTCAATTTGTAAGAGTCCATCCACTCTCTTTTTGTGAAAAATTGAGTATAGAGTTTGTTTGTCAAACTCGACCCAGGTTCGTTTGTCGATCATTGGCTCGTTAGTTGAGCCTAAAAGTCTAGGTGCATTTTTTTATCATTAGCTTATTAGTTGAGCCTAAATTTCAGGTTCATTTGTCAATCATTGACATATTTGTTGGGCCTAAAATAAGTCTTCAAGAGGAGCCACCAACACAAGTGTGTACATGTAGGTTGGGAGGAACCAGTAAACTCTCCGATAGGGTGGATCTGATTTAAAACACCTAAGTTGAAAAGAACCTGATTTAAACTCCTTAGTGAAATTCGATGTGCTCAAGGGGTGAGTACTTGAACCAAGAGTGGAGTAGACACGTAGTCGAACCACTATACATGTTGTGTGTTTGTGATGTGTTTAAGCACATTGTCATCTTAACATTGTATATTTAATTGCTTAATTATGAATGCTTGATAGGAATGTATGCTAGGAACTAGATAATCACATTCACACACAAGATGTATTTTCACTAATTAGTGTAGACTTGAGCTTATATGATCCATTCTGATATAATCTACAGCAGTTGCATAGATTAGGTGCTTGATTAGTTAAATCATATGTTAATCTATGCATGTTAAATTAGGTTGTTTAATTACTTGTTCATTTGTTAGTCTATGTGAATTGGACCCACTTAGGCTTGAAAGTCAAAGTATTCTTGCTTACTTAGCTTAAATTGTAGAATAATTTAAGTAGGCCAAAAAGAATTTCAAAAAGGTCCTAATCACCCCCCCTCTAGGACTTAGCCATAATTCCAGTTGTTCCGTTCTAAGCTTCCACACATTTAGCGTCTATAAGTGTGAGAGAAAAATACGCGATTTCACACATGAGAGGCATACCCTATGTAGCTACAAGACATCCAGGGCGAGAGTAACTAGTGGGCAAGTAAAGGCCGCTCGGCTAAGATGTTGTCATTTTACTCATCCAGGAGTACAGGGTCTAATCGAATGGCCAATGAATTGCTCATCCAATCTACAGAAAACCATATCCTGAATGGGTCGATTGATGCCATGAGTTTCTTAAAGGGTTTAAGTTTCCTTAGTTCACCCTTTTCTTTAGGGTCGGGAAAACCCCTACGATTGAACATGTCGCCCACTTCACCATGTGGTATGGTGAGACGTCCCATAATGACTTCTTGAGGCTCAGGTTATTTGAGAACTCTCTAATAGGGACTACCTTCATATGGTATATAAACATCTCGACCAACTCAATTTAAACCTGGAATGAGATGGAAGAGAAGTTTCACACGCAGTTTCATCGAACCGACCCTAAAGTATCTATGATCGGCTTGTCCAAGTTACAACAACTGGTTGATGGGATGGTTGAGTAATTTATCGCCCAATTTAAAGGCACCAAAAATCGCTACCCAGTGATCCTCCCTGAGTTCAAGTTCACCAGGCTTGCCCTAAAGAGCATGGGTTTTTAATTTCACAAGAAGTTCGAAGGTATGAATTTTGGAGAGCTGTTCGAGTTATCAATGAGAGCCACATGGTCCAAACGAATTGTTCAAGAAGAACAACAGTAGACGAGTGTATCACATGACACATTTTATCACAACTTAAATTATGAGTTCGTTGTTGTGAAAATAAAGATAGGTGGAAAAGGTGAAAAACATACACCTTTGAATTTTTATGTTATCAACTTGCACCAATCAAACTAAAGGAGAAATTTTATAGGACAACTACAGGATCAATTGTGATTTATGATACACAATATTAAATAGTTAAGAAACGACATATTTATAAAAATGAGCGCAATTGAAATGGGGTGTTGAGATAGAGAACTGACAAGCTAAGGACAAACAAAATTAAAATAAATGCATTCAATGAAACTCAATAATATTATTAGTGTACTTTTCTGTGGCATACTAGTGCACTTTATTTATCAATCACGTGTGTCCATGTACTATAATGTTAGTTGAGCCTTGGCAAGCTAAAGACCAAAGATTCAAGTGGACAAGAAGCATCAAGGAAGAAGAACAGGTAAGAGAGATGCCTTGGTGACCCTAACCCTTAGAACTAAAACAACCAAAACTTTTAGATGAATTGGACTTAATAGAAAAAATTATAGTCATCATCGTTAGCCTTAGAACACTTCGAAAAACATGATAAGTTAGGCTAATAAAAGAGGTGTTAACTGCTGTGAATAAACTGACCCAGACAGTAGTTTTCAATTGCACTTCGATGTCATCGAAATGCATTTCGATTGGTCTTCGATGCCATCGAAGACCAGTTTGATTCCATCAAACATATATTCAGCAACAATTGTATACTCTCTCGACAGTTCTTCGATCTTATCGAACAATCCTTCGATCCAATCGAATGGTCATTCGATTCCATCGAAGTGGACTTTTCGATGTCATCGAAGAGTGTTCGATACCATAGAACTAGATGTCCGGCAAACTGAAGAAACTCCCTGGACAGTCTTCCACCCCATCGAAGTTTCGTGAATCCGCCAATTTTTTTTACCGTTAGAGATTTATCTATAAAAAGCAAGGGAGTTTGTTTTTTGGCTTAAGAGATGGATTTTAGTGATTTAGAATCCACCACTATTGCAAACCATTAGAGGCTCTAATCCTAACCCATACAAGCCATCTTTCTTGTGATTAATCACAAGAATGAAGCATTTAAAGCTCAAGAAGAAGATGGTCTCGTTCCCTCTTGATCTCTAAGAGTTTAGGCACATTGACCACATGTATAATCTTCATCTAAACACCCCTTAAAGATCCTTTAGGGGATTCTCCAACTTGTAAATCAATCTTATCCTTAAGTTGTAGAGAATCCACCACACCCTCGTATTGGGCATCTCTACAGAGCATCTCATGTAAGGTAGTTGATCCTGGAGCTAAAACATTAGTGACGCATCAGCATCAGTGATCGGGGGAGCACAATGAGAGTTGATTCAAGCACAGGAGAGTGAGAATAAGCAACCCAAAGCGGCGCATCAACGGGGCTCAAATCCGACAAGTAACGTTATCATTTGTGTTAAGTCCAACCACTCTCTTCCCGTGAAGAATTTAGTATAGAGTTTAAATTTCCAAACTCGATAAGTTTAATTGTAGGACCTATGTTCGCTCGCCTCAAGTGCAAGGCTGCGATGTAGTAATAATCTCGGTAAGACCAAGGTCGATCCATAGGGAAGAGGTAAATAATTTAAAATATTCTAATAACTAGAATTTAGGAAATTTAGGAAAACAATTTTTAAGAATTAACAGCAAAAATCTAAGAATAAAAGGATAACTAGAGCATGAAGGATCCACTTATAGCTCTCCTTGATTTATAATTTGTATATGTTTCTTAATTACTCAACTAAAATCAAAATCAAATCATATCTAGCCAGATTATAAAGCGGTTATATTATCAAAACAATCTGTCACATGTGTTGTTCATCAACATGACTCCCTCAATTCAAGTTAGGACTTGAGCACACTCAATTGCATATGTCAATCCTAGTTCCAATAGATTAAGATTATAACTATGATAATCATCAAACCCTGTCACAAAGCTTAACTAATACCATGGTTTAAACTTGATTCAAATCATATAAACACCTAACACACATTTCAGAATTTTTGAAAAAGATAGAACTTTGGTCTGAAGTTCCCACATGAAGATCCAAGTCTAGAGCGTCTTGAATCTGATTCCTCGAAGCGTACAGGTCTAGATCTTTGCAAAATAATTAAGAAACTAATGTAATTCTTCCAAACATCCATGAGTCATCATAAGATTAAGAAAAACTATTTAGAAGTTCATTCAAACTCAAGCAAATCATTGTTCAACATTAAATTCAAACTTGAAACCTAAAAAACGAATTAAACCATCTAAGAAAACTATAAGCTTCACCTCTTAGCTCTAGGTAAAAAGTTAACTAATGAAAAACATAAAAACAAACTAGAACTAGAACTAAGAAAAGGAAGAAAAACTAGCTGTAGGAGGCTAGAAAGCCTCCTATTACTTGAACTCATTGCTCCCCACGTCCTTGCTTGGTTTGGAAGAGAAGAGAACACCTCATTTTATAATGCAGCAATAGTACAACAACATAGCAGATTTTGTTTCGCTTGGTACGGCTTAACCAATGATCGAATTATCTTCAAATTTGATTGTAGCTTCCTCGTAATATGATCTTCCTCATAGATGATTTAGATTTCCAAGATTATCTTCTAAATGGGCCGCCCAATCAGATCAGTGACCACCTCTCAAAATCACATAATTCAGGTACCTTCAGAACCAGTCATCTTGCTTTCAACGCTACGGAGTGTACAGAGATCGGATTGATCTCAAATTTTAAACATTGGTAGAAAACTTCCTCCTATACATTATAGATAGCTTAGATTGTCCAAAACAATTCCAAAATAGAGTCAAAAAATTAGAACACTTAGGGTTTTTTTATAAAATCTGCGCAGTTGGAATCTCTCTGGATGGTCCATCTTTCTTCAACCTGCATGATCAAACCACACATCCTTTTGACCTGAAACTTTGTAGTTATGCATAGATTGATGTGCTCTAGAAGAAGGTCTGCTTGGATTTTTCATATCAGTACTAGTGGGCCAACTGGACCAGCCCAGTGTTGAGTAGGTGGAATCTGGAAACTTTCTGGACAGTTTGTATTGTTTTGGCCGCCATGTTTAATCCGTACCTCCGATCGACACGAAACCACTTTGGTTATTTCGACGTCGAGCTCCTCTTTAATATGGACAAGTTAGATTTCCAAATATCATCAAGATGGGCCCCATGAACTGGGTAAAAAAATATGACTGCCTGCTGAATTTAAAAAGTGCATGGCCGACCTGTCAGCTGGCTGGCCGAACCACAAGTCGGCCTTCATAAAATTGGTCCAAAGATATTTGTGTTTCTGGAGGGTTTGGCCAGCTGGCCGGTCAGGTTGTAAATTGTGATTTTTTTAATTTTTCTTCCTCCATCTACATTGCATCTTTTCTCCACTTCTTGTCCTTTCTTCCATTGATCTTCAAGGCATGTGAAGTGTGTCTTTTACCATCATATACGTGGGATCTCTCTCGCATTCCTACAAACACAAAATAATGGATTAGATTAGTCTTTAATCATGACAACCATGCATAATGTGTGATGAATTGGGGTTAAAATATGCATAATTTAGAGCTCAACAACCTAGGCCCGGTTGTAGGGCCGAATCAAGTCTCCAAGTGGAGAGCCTTCGTCGGGAGTATACGCTAAGTTGGTTGTAGGACCTTGGCTCGGTTTTAGAGCCTAAAACCATTGAGGTTCGGTTATAGAACCTTGACTCATGTGTTGAGTATAAATTGAGGTTTGGTTGTGGGACTGTGGCTTGAGTAAGCCTAGATTGAGGTTTAGGTGTAGAGCTTTGGCACGTTAGGAGAGCCTAAATTGTCAAGTCTCTATGGGGAACCACCGACACGGGTGTGTACGTGGTCCACTAACATTGGTGCGTACGTGAGGTTCGGTTGTGAGACCCGGTCCTTGTGTAGGATTGTAAGGTTGGGAGGGACCTAGTTAAAACTCCTAGGTTGTGAAGTGAGCCTGATTTAAAAACCTCTAGTAAAATTTGGTGTACTCAAGGGGTGAGTATGACAACCAGAAGTGAAGTAGATAAGCAGTCAAACCACTATACATGCTTGTGTTTGTGATGTATTTGAGCACGTTATTATTCTAGCATTGTATGTTTAACTGCTTAATTATGAATGCTTGATATGAATGTATGCTCGACACTAGATAGACACACTCACACACAAGATATATTTTCACTAATAGTATAGACTTGAGCTTATATGATTGTATCTCATACAGTCTATATAGGTTACATAGATTAGGTGCTTGATTAGTTAAATCAATTGATAATCTATGTGCTTATACTAGGTAGCTTATTTGCTTAATCATTTGCTAGTATTTATGATTGGACCTATTTAGGCTTGGAAGCCGAAGTGTTCTTGCTTACTTAGCTTAAATTGTAGAATAATTTAAGTGAATTTTTTTTTAAAAAGGTCATAATCACCCCCCTTAGGACTTGGCCATTATTCTAGTAACCTCATTTGTGTGCTTGTAAGCATATTAGAGGATTCAAGCCTCATTAGCCTTCGATAGTTTGACATTCTGTGTTTATTTTGGTATTTTTAAAATGTTAGATTGTTGCCCTGTTTAGATTAGCATAATCTTGCTAAATTTGTGCTTGATGTATGTTAATCTATGCATTGGTCATTTATGCTTTATGTATATCTTAGAATGACCAATTACGCATGATCACGTATGCTTATATAAGTAAATTTTCTTGTTGATCATGTTCCATGCATGCTCAATGTTTTAATATTTATGCATTCTTATACTCTCCTAGTTAGCATGTTTTTATAGCTATAACCGAGACACTCTGATCTTTACTTCCATTTGCTTAATTGGTATACCATTAAGGGGGAGAGATTGGTTTGTCAATTGCTGACAAAAATGGAGAGAAAGATCAAATCCCACAAAAATAAGTTTTTGTGTTTTATGTTACAGGGATTGACAGGTTATAGGGGAGCAATTAAGATGAGCTTTGCTTAGTGTTATATGTCATAGTATTAATTCGAGTTGTAATATTTTCTTTGACATGTAATTTATTTGTTGTTTTTGTATTATTATAGGTATAGACCATGACGAGGTCTAGGTTAGGTTTTTGTCACGTAATTGACAAAATGAGAGATTGTTAGTGCATTTTTCTATGGCATACTAGTGCACCTTATTTTTCAACCACGTGTGCCCATGTATTGTAATGTCAGTTGAGCCTTGGAAAGCTGAAGACCGAAGATTTAAGTGGACAAGAAGCATTGAGGAAGAACAACTAAAAAAGATGCCTTTGTGACCCTAATCCTTAAAACCAAAACAACCAAAACCTTTAGATGACTTGGACCAAATAAAAAAACCCTTACTCATCATCATTAGCCTTAGAACACTTAGTAAAACATGTTAAGTTAAGCTAAAAAAAGAGGATGTTAACTTCTATGAACAAATTGGCCCAGACGACAGTTTTTAATTGCACTTCGATGCCATCGAAATGTATTTCAATTGGTCTTCGATGCCATCGAAAATCAGTTCAATTCTATTGAACATATGTCCAGCAATAATTATATACTCTCTTGCTAGTTATTTGATCACATCGTATAGTCATTCGATTCCATCAAAATTGACTTTTTGATGCAATCGAAGAGTATTCGATGTCGTCGAATTGGATGTCCACTAAATTGAAGAAACTCTTTGGACAGTCTTCAACCCCATCAAAGTTGGGTTTTGACCCCATCGAAGCTGAGTTCTATGTCATCGAAGTTTCGTGAATCGGTCCATTTTTTATCGTTGGAGATTTATCTATAAAAGCGGTGTAGTTCATTTTTGGACTTAAAGAGAGAAATTTTAGTAATTTAGAAGCCACCACTATTACAAACCATTAGAGGCTCTAATCCTAACCTTATACAAGCCATCTTCCTTGTGATTCATCACAAGAATGGAGCATTTAAAGCTCAAGAAGAAGATGATATTGTTCCCTCTCGATCTCTAGGAGTTTATGCACCTTGACTACAGGTAGAACCTTTGTCTAAACACCCCTAGAGATCCTTTAGGTGGTTATCCTACTTGCAACCCAATCTTATCCTTAGGTTTAGAGAATCCGCCACATCCTCACCTTAGGCATCTCTATAGAGCATCTCATGCAAGGTAGCTGATCTTAAAGCTGAAGCATTAGTGACGCATCGACATCAATGATCGGGGGAGAACAAGAGGAGCTGATTCAAGCACGGGAGAGTGAGAAGAAGCAACCTGAAGTGGTGCATCAATGGGGCTCAAATCCGACAAGTAAGGTTGTCATTCATGTTGAGTCTAACCACTCTCTTCCCGTGGAGAATTTAGTGTAGAGTTTGAATTGCCAAACTTAATATGTTAGGTTGTAGGAGCTAAACCTAATTGTAGGGCCGAATCAAGTCTCCAAGTGGGGAGCCTCCGGTGGGAGTATATGCTAGGTTGGGTTATAGAATCTTGGTTCGATTGTAGAGCCTAAAACCATTGAGGTTCGGTTGTAGGACATTGACTCGTGTGTTGAATCTAAATTGAGGTTCAGTTGTAGGACCGTAGCTTGAGTAAGCCTAAATTGAGGTTTAGTTGTAGGACATTGGCTCTTGAGGAGAGCCTAAATTGTAAAGTCTTCAAGGAGAGCTACCGACACGGGTGTGTACGTGGTCTACCAATAGGGGTGTGCATATGAGGTTCGGTTGTAAAACCTAGTCTTTGTGTAGGATTTAAGGTTGGGAGGAACCTAGTTAAAACTCCTAGGTTGTGAGGTGAACCTGATTTAAAACCCTCTAGTGAAATCCGGTGTACTTGAGGGGTGAGTATGACAACCAGGAGTGGAGTAGATAAGTAGTCGAACCACTATACATGCTTGTGTTTGTGATGTATTTAAATACATTGTTATTCTAGCATTGTATGTTTAACTGTTTAATTATGAATGCGTGATAGGAATGTATGCTAGACAGTAGATAGACATATTCACACAAGATGTATTTTCACTAATAGTGTAGACTTGAGCTTATATAATTGAATCTTATATATCCTACATAGGTTGCATAGATTAGGTGCTTGATTAGTTAAATCAAGTGATAATCTATGTGCTTAGACTAGGTAGCTTAATTGCTTAATCATTTACTAGTATTTGTGATTTGACCCATTTAAGCTTGGAAGCCGAAGTGTTCTTGCTTACTTAGCTTAAATTGTAAAATAATTTAAGTAAGCGAAAAGAATTTAAAAAATGTCTTAATCATCATTCTATTAGGACTTAGCTATTATTTTAATAGCTCCATCAAACTTCTGCGCATAGCGTAGAGTGTCGTGTTAAACAATCCAATGCAATTTCAAATACCGGTAATAGATAAGAGGATGAGGAAAAATAAACTTAATTTGTTTGATCATGTGCAATGGGGATTAATAATTGTGCTTGTTAAGAGTTAGTTCAAGTTGACCAATCGTATTTTATCTATGCTATCTATCTATTACATCATTTACATGTGTCACTCGACTTGCATATGAATATAAGTGACTGAATTTGATCCATTAATTACAATTACAACATCCACCAAATATTGGTTTAACACGATATAATGTTTTTCTTAAAAAAAAATTCAATCTTTATGTAAGATTGAATGGTCAAAATACCATGGTATTTTTATACTATAATCATTGTGTAATAATAATGTTAATTTCATATAATGAAATGCAACGCATCTTTTCAAACATTTGCAAATGGGCAAGTGTGGACGCTCGCCTCTCCGCGCTCCCAGATTCTCCCTTCCTTTCGAAAAAGGGGTGGTGTGTGCGCGCGAATCACCGTTTGTGCCACTAGCTCGCCTCGTTCTCGAGGACTTTTTCTCGGTTGTCGTGTTGAATTTGATATATTTGGATGAGTTCGTATAAGACCATAGTCGCTACTAGCCAGTTACTTTGAATCCACAGTCTGCTAGACCCCGTAGAAACGTTAGAGAAGGGAATCCGAAGATTCCTTCCTCTAAAATGACTCATTTTGATCTGCGGCCAGAGATTCGAGTTAAGGGATCACGGTTACAGGGTGGGAAGATGTTAGGCACCCCACACTGCCTGTACCAAAGTACGATCTCTACTTTACAGAATTGAACTAGTACTTGAAAGTCTGATTTAATCCTCGTATATTCTCATGAATGATATGATGCATGAATGCAGGTCTGAACAGTAAAAGTTTCTGACGGGCAGGTTTTAACAGGCAAGCTCAAAGCATACGCTCGAACTGACAGGTGCTTTATGCGGGATGCATGCTGTGTGTTTGAATAATTAAAGTGCTTATAGTGACATGATAAGCAGGGGGGTTGGAAGAAAAGTAAATGTTGCACTTATGCTAAATGCGAATGAGATGATGCCGGTAAAAGAGTAGCTGGATGGACGGAGGTGTCACAAGGGTTTGCTTTGAGTGGCTAGATCAAGACTTGGGTGGCTTGGGAGACTCAGACCATGGTCAGGCTGGACTCGACCAGGGCTAGGCTCTTCTCACTCGGACTCTCCTTGGTGGATGAATGGACTAAAAAGGGGGAGATGGACTCGGAACTCTCGGGCTGGATAGATGGGAAATGGATTTTTCTGGATTTTGTGGTGATGCCGAAACAGGAGAGGGAGGGATATTTATAGCAGCGGAGAGTGGCAACTCTCGTAAATATTTTTGGGCTGCAACCTGGGGGCCGCCCGTACAGTCACGCTGCTCTGGCTTCGGAGTGTACCGCCTCCGAACCTGAAGCAGAAAAACCCTAGGTTCGGAGTCCGGACCTGCTGCGAAGCTGTGGTTCGGAACTAGGTGAGTTGACTGGGTTTGAGAGATGGGTTGACACGGTGAGTTGACTTGGTGATTTGACTCAGCTGGTTGACTTACCAATTTTGACTTTTTAAGGATTTTTTGACTGGTTTTTCTTATGGGGGATTTCTCAGGCTGGTGTTTAGGGGTGAGTTGACTGAGTTCAGGCTTGTGCTGGGCTATGGATTGGGGCTTACAAGGGTGAGTTTGGCTGGGTTTGGACATGGAATTTTGGGGTATGGCCCTCCATTCATTCAGCTATCTCTACCATCATTGTAGTCGAAGGTGGGGTGTCTACAGATGCCCCTCTTTGGCAGAGGTTACGTGCTACCGAATGTCAAAGCGAGTGGACACCCTACTTCTGACCCGGTCATTCATAGATCTTGGTCTTGAAATCTTTGCTTGCCTTTGCATCTGAGTCAGTTGATTGTCTAGAAATTGATTACTCGCACATACCGCGGGAGTTTGGAGAAAACGTTGCGATTGTCCCTGCATGCGCTGCAACCTGGGTACCCAATCGCAACCCTCTATTCCCGATCGGTACTAACATCGGAAAGGTGCAGTAGAGCCTCTGCGTCCGTCATAGTCTTATGAGGTTACCGACTCTGAGATTGATTGTTCGATGCTTTCTTGGATCACTCCAGGAGTACTTGTTTCTCTTAACTGTCAAAGTGGTTAGCTGCCCTGCATCCATGTAGTCTTACGGGAGATTACTACGCCGACTTGGACTCAGTCAAGGTACTTCAGGCATCCACGCCTAGGTATGTGCGGGTGAACTTTTTCCACCCAATCTGCTGGTTTTAATGCTCGGGTTGCAATTCATTCTTTCCTAGATTGTGGTTTGAAATCTTTGTTTTCCTTTGTATCTGAGTCAGCTGACTGCCTGAAAATTGATAACTCGCACATACTGCGGGAGTTTGGAGAAAACGTTGCGATTGTCCCTGCATGCGCTGCAACCTGGGTACCCAATCGCAACCCTTTCATTCCCGATCAGTACTAACATCAGAAAGGTACAGTAGAGCCTCTGCGTCCGTCATAGTCTTACGAGGTTACCGACCCTGAGATTAATTGTTCGATGCTTTCCTGGATCACTCTAGGAGTACTTGTTTCGCTTGACTGTCAAGGTGGTTAGCTGCCCTGCGTCCATGTAGTCTTACGGGAGATCACTACGCCGACTTGGACTCAATCAAGGTACTTCAGGCATCCACGCCTAGGTATGTGCAGGTGAACTCTTTTCACCCAATCTGCTGGTTTTGATACTTGGGTTACAATTCATCGTTTCCACCGTTCAGATGGTTTCTTTGACCGAGCCTTTTGGCTTTCATCTTTTCGTATCTTGGCATGTGGTACGACCGCACTGACACTAGAGTTTAGTTTGACCCTACTTTGAGTGCAATGGATCCAATGGTCTCCGGGGAAACCGCGAGACATCGGATCTTATTTGATTTTTGCATCAGCTCCTACCCAGAGATATGGAAGATCTCTCGGTGTTTTGGAGGTCAAACGCTCTATTGGGAAAATGTTTTTTTAGATTTTGAAAAGATACTCACTCTGGGGAGTGATACTCTGTGGGGTTTTTATTTGCAAATAGGAATATATATATAATATTTTTTGTCTTTTTGAAGAGGAAATCAGGTTTGCATGCGCCTCCACTAGGGATGCCTGTGGGGTCTTTGGCTAACCGACTTTTATTTTGAAAGCAGGTAAACATGATGATTGAGCGATGGATGCTGATGCATGGGGATGTATATTTAATGATGGATGCATGGTTTGGCTCATTCTCTTTTAGTTTGATGACTTTGAGCTTATTGCTTGCGGGGTTATGCTCCCTTAGAGATTTTCTTTTAATGCGAATGTTTGGTCAGCGGATTGGTCAAGATCCCGACCTGTGGTCGATCAGGTCCATCGTCCCAAGATGCTGTTTCTTTGCTAATGGTGATGGATGAAGGATGTTGTCAGACCTCAAGATGTTCTTCTAGGAATGGATGTGATTGGGATGGTGCTTGGTCGCCAGTGTTGGTCAAGATTCCAATTTGCGGGCGATCGGATCCGTCATCCCAAATTGTGAAATAAGTGAACGGAATTCGAGACTCCTGAAGTGCAGTGCTGGGGATAGTGACAATTTTTGTGATTTTTTGCAAATATGTGGTTCGAATCTTTACCTGAGTAGTCAGGATGGAGATCGGTTATTGAAAATAAAAGAAATATTTTTGTGATTTTGAGAATATTTGGTTCGAGTAAAGATCGATGTTATTGAAAGCAAGGGAAATATTTTGTGATTTTTTAAAGATGATTTTACAAATGTTTTGGTATTTTTCTGAAATGCAGGGAAAGGTATGGAATTTTCATCCAATTCCAGCTTCTACTGCTGGTAAGGCACCCGATCCATTTTACATCAGCGAGCAAGACGAATCTCACACAATTAAGTGCTGTAGTTTTACATCTTCGGATGAGGAAATTTTGATGGTTTTCAGTCAACACACTCACAAAGTTGCATGTTCCTCATTTGCAATGCACATAGACCATGTATCGTCTAACGGACTCCTTCAGCCACAAAATGAGCCACATCCTCACATTTCCCTTTGTCAATCCAGTTTGGGGCCTTATACTGCTTACAATTCCGTGGGGGTGCGCTTCACCTCCCAACTGCCTTAATCCCATTCATGAGTTTTAGGAATAAGGAATATCCGTCAGATTCAACAGCGACTTCCAAATCAAGGTTGTCTATAACGGTGCGTTCAACACGAATAGGATTGCGGGGTTTTGCCCGCCTCAGCCCTTACTTGTTTTAGAAGATTCTAGACACCCGTACGATCAAGTGTCAGCCATGTCCGGGACAGGTTAGGAAAGAAAGCCCCCGAGAAGTTAATCCCAATGTAGTTTTAGGTCTTCGGACCGATTGGGATAGATTTGCGCGATTAAAATTGATGGTATTTTTTTTTTTTTGAGAAAGTTCCAGACTTCAACTCGAGTGATCGAGATTGATATTGATTTTTATGGAAAGCTTAAAATGTTTTTTTTGGTATTTTTTGAAATGATTCGGGTTATCGAACCTTGATCCGAGCGGTCGAGGTCAATTCCGGTTTTTTGTTGAAAGCAAAAAAGGTCCCCCGGAAAATTATTCCCAGTGTAGTTTAAGGTCTTCGGATCCAACATATGCACAGGCGATATTTTTTTGATGATTTTTCAAAATGTTCTAGGCTGTTAAATCCCAATTCAAGCGATCAAGATTAACAATGGTTTTTATTGGGAATCTCTAGGGGTTTTGGTCCGACGTAGTTTAAGGTCTTTGGACCAAAACTATGTACAAGCGAGGCATGAAAATGCATTTTGTTTTGTGTTTCTTATAAAAGATCCGGGTCATCAGATCTTGATCCAAGTGGTCGAGATCGATTCCGACTTTTGGTTGAAAGCAGGAAAAGTCCCACGAGAAATTAATCCTGGTGTAGTTTAAGGTCTTCGGACCAAGAATATGTACGTGTTGAAAATACATTCTTTTTGTGATTTTTTTTTTAAAAAGATCTGGATTATCGAACCTTAAGCCAAGCGGTCGAGGTGGATGCCGGTTTTTATTAAAAAGTCTCTCGGGATGTTGATCCCGACATAATTTAAGGTCTTCAGACCAAAACTTTGTACAGGCGATGCTGGAAATATACATTTTTTTGTTTTTTTTTTAAATGATCCAGGTCATCAGATCTTGGCCCGAGTGGTTGGGATCGATGCCGGTTTTTTATTGAAAATCCCTCGGGATCTCGATCCCGACGTAGTTTAAGGTCTTCGGACCAAACTTTATGAAGTAGGCAGCGATCAAGGTTAGAAACTCCCGAGGTTTTTCTAAGAATGATTCAGATCATCAGGCCATGACTTTGAATGGTTGAGATCACTGTTTGACCAAGTCAATTCTTTTTCTTTTTCTTGAAAATCTCATGGAGCCTTTTCCACATCATCAAGCCAATTTCTCCCCAATTCCTCACAAAATGAGATTTTGATGAGATTCCTTTTTTTCTCCTCCTTCTCTTCCATCACTTTAATCTTTCATGGAGGTACAAGATTCACTTGCAACTACTCTTCCCAAGGGGAGTTCTTCCCAAGGAGAGAGAGTGAGGGGTTGTTTCATCTAGGTGGGAGGACGGACGGCCCCTTGGGTGCCGCCCAAGCCCCTTCTGCCCACTGGTTTTTCTAGTGGGTTGGATAATGGGGTGCCCTCTCCTTTTCTATATAACATGGGGCACCCTTGGCCCCTCCAATGTGCAATCTCTCTCTCTTCTTTCCTACATTCTCTCTTTCTTCAAGTTTTTCTCTTTCTTTTGGTGGTCCTTTTGTTTTTTCAAGTGGTGAGGCCTTAGTGGAGCTTTGGGACAGCAAGGTAGTCCCCCTTTGGTGATTGGTGAGGGTATGGACCACTCCTTTTTCTTTCATTTCATTGTTCTTTTTCACTTTCTCTTCTCATGTTTTCTTTCTTTCCTTCATGTAGATATTCCAAAGGAGTCAAGGTGGGCCTAAGCCTTTTGGCTTTTTCTACATCTCCAATCTCTTCTCAAGGTGGTGCATGGAGAAGAACATTGCAAGCTTCCATTTCATTTTTCTTTTCTTCTTTCAACACTCCCTTCATGTGTATGTAAAGGGTAATTTTGCCATGTCCATCAAGTGTGCATGGTAAAATATCCTATCTTTTCTTATGGGAGTTGGGCCCCTTTTTATGTGTATCAAATGGGCTCAAAGTGAAGTCATGACCCTTGGTGTATTTGATGGGCCCAGTACTTCATTTTGGGCTCCCTCATGCTTTCTTTTCCTTACCATATTCTTCTTATAGCTTTCTTTTATTTTCCATCATCTTTTCAAGGTTTGGGCCCATGAGATTGGTAGGGCCCACCTCAAGTTTTGGGCTCATAGTACTCACTTTGGATGACCCCATCTTTCTTTGCATGTAAATGGACAAAAGTGACTAGCCCATTCTTTACTTGGATCTCAAGTGGGCTAGATTTCTTAGTTGGGCCTTTATGGACAAGTAGCCCAAATCTTCCACCATTTCTTGATTATGATGTATACCCTTATACACAGTGTGGTGGGCTCCTTGGAATTTCTCCATATAGATGGGCTTTTGGGCCCTCGTTGAAACTTATGAATTTCTTTGAGTCATGTGTGCATCACTACACTTTGTGCATGTAGGATTCTTTCCCTTCTTGCCTTTTCTTTGGATAGATGGAGAACTTGAGCTACTTGATCATCTACAAGTCCCATAAGTGAGTTGTTTCAACAATCTCACTAAGTTCAAATGGTTTTCTCATGTTGTAGGGAAGTGGTTCTTAAGAGCTTCCTTTAATGTTCCCAACCTCAAATGGATGACTCTTCTTCAAATGAGCTATCCATGTAACCATACCTCCTTGAACTTCTCTTGGGGTGCTTGGTGGGTCATCCACCATCATTCTCAAAGATAAGTGATTTTTCTTTCAATTTGTGGGAAAGAATGATACCCATAAGTTGCCCAATTTTGTCCCATGCTTTGGGGCATTTTGGATTTTGATCTTCAAGTGGGCTATGTATATCATTCTTAGCTATTTTCATGATGGTTGGGTGACTCATCAAGCTATGCCCTCTTGTGCTCAAATGGTCTCCCTTTTTGGTGAAGAAATTGGTGCACATAAGTTGCCCAAATTTGTCCTTGCATGGGCATTTCCAACTTTGATTCTTCATGTGGGCTATGCGCATCAATTTTTTTACCATTGGCCTCTTTGATTCATATGTTTGAGGGTAGAACACCATGTTGTACTCCCATGGTTAAAACATTTATCAAGACGATGCACATAGGGTTGCCCATGGTTGACCCATGAATAGGTTCTTATGGTTCTTCAAGTGGGCTATATGCTCCTTTCAATCCGTTGAGGTGGGGCACTTGAGTTGCTCTTAGGGACCAATTTCCTTTCTATTCCCCATTTGTCCATGTATATGTGTAAAAAGATGGGAACATCTTGAATGAGGATCATGGCTTTGGTATGGAAAGTGAACGAAGCCTTGGTCACATATGGACTTTGAAGAGGGATTTCTCATATGAAGTTTGATTCTTATCTCATTTTGATCTCATGGCACTTGAGCGCATTTGTTGTCCAAAATGTGTCCTCGGATGGTGGACTTTCCTTTCCTAAGGCATGGCATGCAACCTTTTTTAAGGTGGGCTTTGCTTTCTTCAATGAGTCCAACACTGTCCTAGGCGACACATGGAGTTGGGCATTGGATTTTTGCCTTTGAATGTAAATCATAAGCCATGGGTTTCCTAGATAATGATTTGGATTTTAACGGGTAAAGAATAAGGACTTACCTTGCCAAACTTGTAGGAGTTGATGGCGGATGGTACAAGGGGGCAAAGGGCTGTCGATGAGGATGACCCGGCCTTCATTGTTAGTCGCGGGACCCATATGTGTTCTTTAGCTAAGGAGCACCAACCTCTTCCCTCCATAAAGGGTCAAGGTACCCGAGATCTTTGGGATGATTGGGTGACACAACTGCAGACTATGCTCGAACGTGCTGCTGACGTGGACTGTCAGTCTCACCTACCAGCGATTGTGAGGCCAATCCCGCAGAGAGAGAGAGTCCGTATGGGCAGCCCACAGCGGGCCGCCCAAACCTCGCCTCTTGCGTGGTCCATGCGGGCTCTGGTTCGAACATTCCTAGTAGCTCCTTGTCCCCATCTCTACATTCTCTGTACTAGAAAAATCCGATTCCAGCCATGAATCTTTTCCTTGCTTTGTCTTTTCTCTTTACTTTGTCTTTTTCTCTTCTTATCCCCTCTTGGGCAGCCATTGATGATGGCTTGGGGGCCATTGTGGGAGATGTTGGTGGGTCTCACACTTCAGAAATTGGTGAAGGCTTTGATGATGGTGGGATGCTTTTGATTGATGGTAGAGATGGAGCATTGAATGAGACCATTGATGGTGGATTAAGGGTGGTTGTTGGGGAAGCTTTGAATACCCCCATTAATGGTGGGATTGCTGGAAATTCTGACTTGGATGAGGCATTGACCATGGGAGGATCGGATGGTATGGATGAGATGGGGAGATGGGTCATAGGTGAAGCTATGCACCCTTTGAGTGTGGGCCGCATGGATGATGTGATTGATGGTGGTGATGGGGCCATGATGGACATAGATGGGTTGATCTCATGTTTAGACGGCATGGATGGTTCAGATGATACCTTTGATGGCTTGGATGCTCTTGATGATGGCCGAGATGTGCGGTACACTTGCTTGGGTGGACTTGATGTGATCATTGATGATGTCCCTCTGATGATGGATGGTGTGGATGTCCCGATGATCCCTTTGATTGGACATGATGATGATTGGATTTATGACTTCATGTTAGAGAGGACTGCAGGTCCAGATCTTACCGTAGATTCTTCGATCGGGGTTTCCGGGGCCCTTCTTGACGGTTCAGATGCATTTTTCAGCGATCAGATTGGTCAGGATGCCACAATGTGCGACGTGATCTTTGTTGATAGCCCTTTTGATGGAGAGTATCGACCTTCTCCTGATCGTCGACCCTTTACACATTCGGTTCACGAGGTGGGCGAGTCTTCTCGTGCGGCTGAGGTCGTGACTGTTTCGGACAGTGATGCGACTATATCAGACATAACCGGTACTGGGGATAGGTCAGGGGCTGTTGAGTTTACAGAGGTTCCAGCTTTTCCTTCTCCTTCGCCCATTGATCTTCCTATCCTTGATGAGCTGTCATCGATTCCTGGGCCTTTTGTTCTGAAGGGGATTCCTGCGAGGACTTGTCAGTTGCTTCCTCGTCCTTCTTGCTCGCCACGACTGCTTGCTTGGCTTGAGAACTTGTCGGCTTATGAGATTCGAGATTTGGAGTCATATGGTTTCGGCGGTCTGATCCATATGACTAGAGTTAATATTGATTAGAGGATGCTCGGGGCTGAACTGATTAACTGGGTCCCTTCGTTGAACTTGTTCACATTCAACTACATGGAGATGGGACCTTCTTTGGAGGAGCTTGCGCATTTGACAGGTCTTCCCTGGGATTATGCTTAGTATTTCTCGCTGAAGACTGCCACACCGCAGAACTGGTTTGGGATTTCGTATCTTGTTCAGCTTGCAGCTGCCGGCTAGGATGCTGTGGTGTTCTCCTTGGACTTGTTGTATGATCTTTTCTCGGGCCCTCAGAGCGTGGCAGAGTCCTTACCTTCTCGGAATGCACTGATGTTCTGTTTGATAACTGAGGTGCTATTCTCAGGATGGCATAGATCTCAGACTCCTCTGCTCTTTGAGGTGATGAGCCGAGTTGTTCAACAACAGGGGATCATTTCTCTCGTCTTAGCTGAGCTGTTTAATGGGCTGACTGACTGTGCCCTAGGCCGCACCCGTGTCCTTTGCAGCTGCTGTGCATTTCTCCAGGCATCTTTTCTGCACTTTTCTTTTTCTTTTCCTTTGGGAATTGCTTTGCTTTAGCTGAATCGCTTTATCTTCTTATAATCAGATCTGGCTATGGGAGCGTCTTTCGCTGACCATCCCTGTATCATTTCCTGGCATTCGTAGCTCTGACCTCATGCGACACATCATGGAGTTTCTTCCGCATACAACTAGGATGAGTGAGCCCTTGTATCACAGGATGTTTGCTGAGTTGCGTGACTGAAATGTTCGCTGGGAGTCATCTTGGCTTTCACTTCCTCCAGTACTTTGTGATGCTCATCGCCTTCCTCTGATGCTGGTAGGCTTTCGATCTTACTTTTCTTATCACCCTATCTAGATCCTGCGGCAGTTTAGGTATGAGCAGGATGTTGTTAGTGCACTTTTTCGTGGCATGCTAGTGCACCTTGTTTGTCAATCACTTACGTCAGTGAGTCTAGTGTCAGTTGAGCCCAATGAAGACGAAGACCGAAGACTTAAGACGGACCGGCTACATCAAGGAAGAAGAATCAGGTAAAACATGATGCCTTGGTGCCTCAACCTTGACCAAACCTAACCCCTTTGCTTCTTTGATGACCTTGACCATATTAGGGAACATTTAGTCATCATAGAATGGCCCTAGGTGTCCCAAACGTGCATCCAAAACTTGGCCATTACTTGAGGGATGAGAGAGGATTGGATCAGCGAACAGCTGAGCTGAACCAGGCTGGTCCGACCGGTCAAGACCGGTCCGCCAGACCTAACAGCACTTGCTGTGATGAATGATGCTGGGCAGCCGACCGGTCAAGACCGGTCCGCCAGCAATATGCAACCTGTCCAGCAAGTATAGCCGACCAGTCTTGACCGGTCGGCCTTCACATGTCAAGGGTGTTCAGCAAGCATTGCCGACCGGTCTTGACCGGTCGGCCTGGAGGCATCAGGCTGATCAGCAAGCACAGCCGACCGGTCAAGACCGGTCGGCTTGCTATGTCCATTCTCTCCAGCAAAGGGATTCGATCGGTCGGGACAGGTCGGCTCAGAGCTGTTTTCTGCCCGTTTTATGACCGTTGGAACTCTCCTTTCTTACATATAGAGCTCGGTTTTTGGGCATTGATGTGGGGGTTTTTGAGAGGAGTGAAGCCACCATTGTTGGAGACCATTTGAGGCTCATTCCCAACCTATGCAAGGCATCTTCCTTGTGCTTTAACACAAGATTAGAGCATTCCAAGCTCATGAAGAAGATGGCCTTCATCCCCTCTTGATCTTTAGAGTTTGGAAGCTTCTTGATTGGCAAATCCTTATCCAAAACTCTAAGATGAGATCGTTGTAGGAAAGAGACTCTAGGCAACCCATTCCCATTAGTTGTAGATTTCTCAAACCTATCATCCTAGCACCTTGGGCATCTCAAAGGCATCGCATGCAAGGTGTTTGATCAAGTGTGGCTGAGGCATTGGCGACGCAACGGCAACACGATCGTGGGAGCAAGGGAAGCTGATTGAAGCACGGGAGAGTGGAGATCAAGCAACCCAAATCGGCGCTAAACAAGGGGCTCATCCAACAAGTAGGTTGTCTTTATTAAGAGTCCATTTAGAGTTTGTTTGTCGAACTCGACCTAGAGACGTTAGCTGTTCCTTGGCCCGTTAGCCGGGCCTAAACTAAGTCTCCAAGGGGGAGCCTCCGACACGGGAGTAATCGTGCGTTGGGTTGAGAGTTAGCCCATGTCTAAAACTCCGGTTATGGTTGAGAGGTGAACCGGTAAAACCTACGTGTAAAGGTTGAGAGGTGAACCTCATTTAAAACCTCCGATAGTGAATGCCGGTGTGCTCAAAGGGGTTGAGTACTTGAACCGGGAGTGGAGTAGACAAGTAGTCGAACTACTATACATCCTTGTGTTTGTGATTGTTCTTGAGCACATTTATATTTTAGCATTGTTAGTTTAATTGTTTAATTATAAATGCTTGATAGGAATGTATGCTAGGCACTTATTAGGCTCATCCTCTCACAAGATGTACCTTCACTAGTTGTGTAGACTTGAGCTCATTGATCCACTCTCATAAGTCTACATAAGTTGCATAGGTTAGGACCTTGATTAGTTGTATCTTTTATTTACCTATGCATGTTTTAGACTAGGATTGCTTATTGTCTAACCTTATGCTAGTCTTGTGATTGGACCCACTTTGGCTTGGAAGCCTAAGTATTATTGCTTACTTTGTTTATTTGATAAAATATATTAGTAGGCGAAAAGAATTTGATAAGGTCCTAATCACCCCCTCTCTAGGTCCTTAGACATATCTCCGAGTATCTCTACAAGCGGTAAAAACGCAATTTTAGATGTTCCTCCTTTTGCCCTCTCGGGTATCGGGCGTCGAGCACTTCCAGCCAGATCATCTGACTTTAGGACTCGGATCGATGGGTCCTGGGTGAGTCACTTGACTGCTGACTTACTTGGTTTTGAGCTGAGGACTTTTTCGATGACGACCGCCCCATACCAGCACTGGGTTGCTGAGCAGTCTCTTTATCGATGCATTCCTTGCTAGCACCAGACCGCCGATGAAGATGAGCAGGATATTCTTGGGGATGCCGGCTCTTCATCTGGTTCATATGAGCCCTTTGAAGAGCGCCCATTCATCGATCCTGGTTTCCTCTTGGCCACTCATGGTCATTTGCTGTCTGAGATCTCTGCATTTCGGTATCATTGTGAGATGATGTCAAGGAGATTGGCCGCTTATCAGAGATTGTCTGATGAGGAGACGACGATCCGTATCCTTGAGCGCGATGAGGTGTATTACCTGCATATGGAGGTGAGCAGGTTGAGAGCGAGGCTATTTCATTATGAGTCAGAGGGCTTACTTGACGTGGCCGAGGAGGAGGGCAGAGATTGATTGTGTTGCTTTTTAGAGCTGTGTCGACCGTCTGTACATTCCTTTTTGCATAGTACACGACTGATGATGATGCATTTTTTTTGTATTTTTGAAAAAAGATGATATGATAGAAATACGATGCATTTAATGAAAGGAGGAAACTTTTGGAGAACTTATTGTGCCATGAGTTGTCTTGTGAGTGTGTGTCTGGATTTTGTGCCGGGACGTAGGAATCAGAACTGAGGCTCGACCAATGCTCTGACTGATGTCTCGAGATTGACTTGTGTGAGATCCCTTTGGTTCCCTAGAGGTGTATGCAATGGAAACTGTTGCTTCCTGAGATTGTCGGAGTTTGCAGAGTTCTTTGTCCCCGGCTGTACTTCTTGTTTTTGAATTGTAACTGCTTAAATTGATCTGGACCGTTTGGTTTCTTGGTACCTACACTTTTATTATTATTATTATTATTTATTTATTTCTTTTTGAGCCATTTTTGCCTGTAGCGCCCTTTCGGGTTTTCACCACGTCTCAAGTATTTGATCTTGCCTGCCCTTTGGCAGATATGCTGTTTTTACCCTCGGCGCCCTTTCGAGTTTTCACCAAGTCCGCTGTATGCCCACTGTTTTTACTTGGAGCGCCCTTTCGGGTTTTCATTTCGCCCTCTTCGTTTAAGCACACATTTTCTTTCTTCTCTCTTTTTTTTTTCTTTTTTCTTTTTGGATAACTGCGGCGGCTAGAGGTCAGAAATCCGTCGTTGCCGGCCGATGGCAGCCTTTTAGCCCTTATCCTGAGCTATGATGATAGAGCTATCGGTCTTAGCTACAGACCCTTCTGAGATGGATGGATGGGTGACTGTGTTTCCTCTTTTAGGTTGATTTTTCTCGGGTGCCTTGTTTTGGCTTCCCATTTTCTTTCACTCTCCTTTTTTTTTCTTTTCTTTGTATTCTTTTTCTCCTTTTTTGTGTCTTTTTCTTCTCTCTTTTTTCTTTTGAATCCCCTTATTTGAAACACTTATTGGTGGACGGAAATGACTTCTCATAGGTTTTAGCTTCGACCTCTTCACTTCAGCTCCATTAATGTAACTCTTGATAAGGTCAGAATGACTTACCCATGAAAGATCTTCACTTTGTCTGCGTTGATTGGCTCAGGAAGATCCACCCCTCTCATGCTGGTGAGTCTGAGAGCGCCTTCAGAAAGTACTTCTCTAATGATCAGCGGTCCATCCCACGAGGGTTTGAACTTTCCTCTGGGATCCGGAAGGTGCGACAGTAGAATCTTCTTCATGACCATGTCGCCCACCTTGAAACTTCTTTTTCTAACTCTCTTGTTGTAAGCCCGAGTGATCCTTTTCTGACAACACTGGGAATGACTTAACGCACGCATGCGCTTCTCATCTGCTAGCTGTAACTAATCGAATCTAGCCCGTTGCCATTCTCCTTCTTCAATTCCGCTTTCCAGTAACACCCGTAGTGACGGTATTTCTACCTTGACTAGTATAACTGCTTCAATTCCATAAGTAAGCTCAAAAGGAGTAACTCCTGTAGCAGGCCGTACAGACGTTCGATAGGCCCAAAGTGCATATGGGAGCATATATGACCAATCTTGATAAGTCACGACCATCATCTCGAGTATCCTGATGATTGTCTTGTTTGCGGCTTCCACCCCACCATTCATCTGAGGACGGTAGGGGCTTGATTGATGGCGTTGAATCTTGAATTTGCTGAGGAAGTCATCCATCTTCTTGTTAACAGACGGGGTCCCATTATTTGTGCTGATAGCATTAGGGATTCCATACCGGCATATGATGTTGTTCTTCATGAATTTGATCACCTAGGATGCTGCAATCGTGGTGTAGGAGGCTGCTTCTACCCAGTTGGTGAAGTAGTCGACTGCCACAAGTACATACTCATGACCGTTTGATGCTTTGGGACTAATCTTCCAATGATGTCGAGTCCCCACATAAAGATGGGTCAGGGAGTCGTCAGGTTGTATAGTTCTGATGAGGGGGCATGAATTTGATTTGCATCCTCCTGACACTTGAAGCATTTTCTAACATGCTGGCAGCAGTCTGTCTCCATGGTGAGCTAATAGTAACCGAGTCGTAGAATCTTCTTTGCCATCATGTGTCCATTCATGTGTGGGTCACAGATTCCTTCGTGTATTTCTTTCATGATCTTCGCATCTTCTGTTTCGTCAACGCATCGAAGGAGGACGTGATTATAGGATCGCTTGTAAAGAACTTCGCCACTGATGGTGAACTGGCCGGCCAAACGCTGGATGGTTCGGTGATCTTTTGCTGTTGCTGCCTTCGGATATTTCTGGGTTTTGAGATATTGCTTGATGTCAGCATACCAGGGTTTGTCAGGGACAGCTTCGGCTTCTTCTATTTGCAGGCAGAAAGCAGGTTCATTTTGAGTTTCGACTGTGAGCTCCCATTCTGAAGCCCTTTTCGGGATCTCGAGCATTGATGCGAGTGTAACGAGAGCATCTGCAAACTGATTCTTGGCTCTGGGCATGTATGAGAAGGTGATCTCTTTGAATTCTTCGATCAGATTTTTTAGGTACACATGATATGGTATCAACTTCTTGTCTTTGATTTTCCATTCACCATTGGTCTGATTGATGATAAGATGTGAGTCTTCAAATACCTGTAGGTTTTTTACGACCAAGATTATGGCTTCCCTTAGACCAGCGATGCATGCTTCATACTCTGCCATGTTGTTGGTGCACGCTATGCTCCTTGACATAGGAATAGGGACATCATCTGGAGAGTAGAGGATTGCTTCGATACCGCTTCCCTTAGAATTTGCTGCGCCGTCGAAGAATGACGTCCACTCACCTTTCTTCTTCTTTTCTTCACCTTCGATAAGCGAGAAATCTTCATCAAGGAAAAATGTCTTGAGCGGTTGATAATCTAGGAGAGAGTGAGCGGCAAGATGATCGGCGAGGGCCTGCCCCTTGATTGCCTTCTGAGTGACATAGGTGATGTCGAATTCAGACAGGAGTAGCTGCCATTTAGCTATCCTTCCAGTGAGTACTGGTTTCTTGAACAATTATTTGAGTGGATCTATGTGAGCGAGGAGGAGAATAGGGAACGCAATCATGTATTGACGGAGTCGCTGAGTTGCCCAGACTAGGGAGAGGCAAGTCTTCTCAATCGGGGAATACCTGGTCTCGTAGTCGGTGAACTTTCAGCTCAAATAGTATATTGCTTGTTCCTTCTTCCCGGTCTCGTCGTGCTGGCCGAGAACACAGCCAATGGCTTCTGCTGCTACCGAGATGTATAACAATAGTGGTCATTTGGGAGTGGGCGGCACTAGAACTGGAGGATTTATGAGATACTTCTTGATACAGTCTAAAGCAACTTGGCAATCATCATTCCATTCTTTTGGAACGTTCTTTCGAAGGAGCATGAATATGGGTTCACAGATAGGTGTGAGCTGTGCGATGAAGCGACTGATGTATTGAATTCTACCGAGGAAGCCACGAATTCCTTTCTCTGTTCTAGGAGGGGGCATCTCAATGATTGCTCTGGTTTTAGTTTCGTTGACCTTGATGCCATCCTTACTCTCCATAAAGCCGAGGAGTTTGCCTCCCATTGCACCGAAGACACATTTTTTAGGGTTGAGGCGGAGCTTGTACTTTTCTAATCTGTTGAATAACTCCTTCAGATCTTCAAAGTGTCCTTCAATTGTGCGAGATTTGACGATCATATCATCCACATATACTTCAAGTTCTTTGTTCATCATATCATGGAATAATGCTGTCATTGCTCGCTGATACGTTGCTCCTGCGTTCTTCAGACCGAACGGCATTACCTTGTAACAAAAGGTTCCCCAGGGAGTGATAAACGATGTCTTCTCGCGATCTTCGACGGCCATCTTGATCTGATTGTAACCTGAGAATCCGTCCATGAGTGAGAAGATCTTGTACCCGACAATGTTGTCGACTAGAGTGTCGATATGCGGCAAAGGGAAGTCATCTTTAGGACTGACTTTGTTGAGATCTCGGAAGTCGATGCACATTCAAACCTTGCCATCCTTCTTCGGTACTGGTACAATGTTGGCGAGCCATTCAGGGTAGTTGGAGACTACCAAGAATCCTGCATTGTACTGCTTGATGACTTCATCTCGGGCTTTCAGAGCCCATTTTGGCTTCATTCTTCGAAGTTTCTACTTCACTGGCTTCATATCCGGCTTGGTTGGCAGGTGGTGTACAACGAGCTCTTCATCGAGCCCCGGCATGTCTTCATATGAAAACGTGAAGTTGTATAGTCTTGAAGCTAGGAACTCTATCATTCTCTGCTTCATCTCTGGTGGCAATGATTTTCCAATGTGCACTTCCCTAGGGGTCTCAGGTGTCCCCAAGTTTACTACCTCGAAATCATCGGCTACAACATTGCCTTTAGATTCAAACTTTTTGAGGAGATCCTCTAGTTTGGGAGCTGGGTCATCATCTTCCTCATCCCGAGCTTCGTCCAGACCCATGAGCTCGAAGTCCAATTCGATGTCAAAATCATATAATTCGAATTTAAACTCATGCGACTCTTTAGACAAACTCAGCACATTATTGAACGCATGAAAATAAATGTTTTTTTTATTTTTGAGAATTTTCTAGAATTGAAATGCTAGATGTTTTTGGCTTTTGAAAGTTTTATATTTTTTTGGATTTTTGAAATTCACGAGGCCCTAAACAAGTGGGCATTGCAGACCATGATTGATCCCAGCTTGTCCCAGAGTTCCACTCGCTGCTTAAACCGGTGTTTTTTTTTTAAGCCAGAGCCCTCAGATGACTCTCTGGCTTATTCAGAAGTTAGGGGAACGGATGACCATTCAGGACCCCACACTCCCTCCCCTGAAGAGGTGGGGGTTGATGATTTGGGCGAAGAATCATGGTCTGGACCAATGACCATGATTTCTCACTGGTCGAGATCTGAGTCATACTTAGTCCCTCCTGGATCACTTACCTCGCGTTGTAGTTCATCTGGTTCCACAGCAAGACACGAGTTCAGAATATGGACATCGGACCAATCCAGGGCTGGCCATTTCCCTTTCTTGGTCCAATGGATGGGCTGCTTCTACCCCTGGCTGATGGTTGATGATGTTGGTTCTGCAGAGATAGGCGAGCCGTGCCCCTTGTTGATTGGTGCTGAGATGGGCAAGTTGTGCCCCTGATTGACTGAGATTGTAGTGGGCAGGTTGTGCCCCTGGTTGACTAGAATTGAAGTGGGCAGGTTGTGCCCCTGGTTGAGAGCAGGTATCGGAATACCCTGGTCCTGAAGCTGTTGTATTTGATTTTCTTCTTTATCTTCATCTTCTCCTTGTTCTTCTGGAGGCTTAGATAATTCGAGAATCCAGTCCCATCGAATGGGGGGCCACATGGCCCAAGCTAGGCTCATCGGGAGGCCTTTGTGTAGTGCAGTTGGTTGATTTCCTCTTGGATCTCTGCAAGGCTCTCCTGGCTTGATGAATTGAATGGGCGAGCATCGAAATTTCTTCTTTCTTTTGTCCATGACTACTGACCTGTACCCGAGTCCCCATTTACGTTGGTTATATACCAGCGGTATCTTTCTGGACTTGAAATGATTCTTCATCCGATACTTGAGGCTCAGACGTTCTGCTGGTGAAAAGACACGATCCACACTTATCGGTTCTGGATTGGTGATAGCGTTCACAGTCTCGAATTCGAAACTATGAAACAGAACGTCTTCTTCAGAGTGTTGGATGTCGATGGCAGGGATATCTGGTTCAGTGGTAGCAGCATTGGAAGGAATGATGAGCTCCTTCTCTGCATAGATAGAAATCACTTGATTTTCACAGATGTACTTCACCCGTTGATGCAGGGTTGATGGCATAGCTCCAACCTTATGCAGCCAAGGCCGTCCAAGCAATATGTTGAAAGAGGCTGATATATCCAGGATTTGAAATGTGATGGTGGATACTTCTAGACCTATCCGTACCTCTATATCGACTTCTCCTTCCACTGATCAGCGGGTGTTGTCGAATGCTCTGATGTACATGGTACTGGGTCGGAATAAGGAGGGAGTGATTCCCAGGCGTTCCGCAGTCTTGAGCGGGCAGACATTTAAGCTTGAGCCGTTATCGATAAGGACCAGCAGGACACAAAGGTTTTTATATCGTAAGGCTATGTTGAGGGATCGCCCATGGTCGCACCCTTCTGGTGATAACTCATTATCAGTGAAGGTGATGGCGCGCGGAGCCAGGAGCTGTCTAATTATCAATGCTATCATTTTTGGTGCTGTATCAGAGGAGACATGAGCATCGCTCAGGGTTTTGGCAAACATTTCTCGGTGTATGCGCGATGTGCAGAGTAGCTCTCGTACCGAGATTTGGGCAGGGATTGACTTGAGCTGAGTTGCCACATCATATGCAGCTTCGTTTTTATTGCCGAGGCCCGAGAGAGTGCTTTTGGGATCTCCTCTGTTTTGATTATTTCTTCGGATGCAACGCCCATTGGGATTCATGTTTCCTACCTCTACACATTCCGGATAGTGCCACAGGACTTCTTTATAATTTTCCTCTCCCTTGCTTTTTAGGACCACGGGTTCTTGCAACGGTGCTGGTGTGAGTACCAAAACTTTTTCATATGGAGCTTTTGCCTTGAGGACTACATTGTTGCCTATGCTGAAGGGATAATATCGAGGCTTGTCTTCATAGATCACATAGGGTCGTGGTCCTGACTTGACTGTTCCTGGAGCAGGAGGTTCCCATGGAATGAACACTGGTCCCCTTGATATGGCGAGGGGTTTCTCTATTTGTCCTAGCTGTCGTAGTGTGATTGACACGCCTCCGGGACTTGCCCATTGCAATATGATTGGCTTAATTGGAGGAGTCCCTTCCAAGACAATGGGTTCTTGCTGCTGATGAGTATAATCCCTCCCTTGCGGATCAGATTGTTCCTGAGCTGAAATTGCCCCTTGCAAAACGACTGGTTCATATGTGGGCTTAATGCACGACTGTACTCCTTCCAGGGTGACCGGCTCCCAACATGAATGGCTGTAAGGTACCCCTTGAACAACTGGTGCATCATATGGAGGTGCTTCTTCGAGTACTATCGGCTCGGAGACTGAAGGAGGAAAGGGGCTTGCCCCTTGCAAGATCGGAAGAGAACTTGTTGGCCCATAAGTGTAAGCATGAATGGAATGGATAGGGGAGAAGAAGTGATTGATACGCTCTCCTTCTTCTATGCTGTTGATGGCAGGGCCACGAGATGAACTGGGGTCCGTCGAATATTGAGGCAAAGGATTCTGAAGGATGTTTGTGGAAGCCGCTGGAGGAGTTTCGGGGACCGAGATGACGATCTTGTGGTTGCCAATCAGATCTTGTATGACATTCTTCAGAGTCATGCATCGATCAGTGGTGTGGCCATGCCCTTGATAGTAGGCACAATACTCATTTTCTCGGTAGTTCGGAGGCAGAGGATTTGGAGGAGGCTTGGGTGCCATTAGAGTGAGTAACTGCTTTTGTACCAGTATAGCCATGACTTGACTGAATGGCTGAGTGAGATGAGTGAATTTCCTGAGCTCCTTGTAATTCTGCCTATTCTGATATGAGTATTGGCTGTTCCCTCTGAACTGCTGCTGCTGTCGAGGTAGTTGTGGCTGTGGTTGAGGTTGGTCGTGGTTGATACCTCTGAGGTTGATGTTGAGCTTGATTCTGCTAATACTGTTGACGTCCCTGTGGGTGAGCATATTGGTTGCCCTGAGCAGTGGCGATGATGTTGTTTACCTCTATCGGGCGAGGAGAACTGCCATGGTTTCCATTCCCGTATCTGATAAGTCTTCCTTGCACTCTGTTCCGTTTAGCTGGAGTGGCTTGATGAGGCTAGGGGGAGATTGTCCTTGCACGGATTCCTACTTCGACTTGTTCTCCAGCACGGATTAACTGTGAGAAATTCGCATATGGATGCGAGATGAGATATCCAGATATGCTAGGATATGTTGAATGAACAATCATGGAGATTTGTTCTTTGTTGTCGATAGGTGTCCGCATTCTAGCTGCCATAGCTCGCCAACGTCCCACATAAGTTGATAGCGTTTCATCACTCCTTTGCCTGAGAGCCGCAAGGTCGGCTCTTTTGGGTGCCATGTTGAGATTGTATGTGAATCTGTCGATGAAAGCCTGGGAAAGTTGTTCCCAAGTCTTGATGCGATGGCAGTCTAATGATGTGTACCAATCTAGGGCATCGCCCTTCAGAGATTTTTGGAACAAGCGAATGAGGGCCCCTTCATTTCCTGAGATTGCACTCAGTTCTCCACATAAAGCCTTGAGGTGTGATGTGGGACAACTGCTACTGTCGTATCTTTTGAATTTTGGTACCTCAAAATTTTGAGATATTTGAGCATCTGGAAAAGGACACAAGTCTCTAAACTTGGTCGAAGGTAGATCGATTCCTTGTTGTCACTGAAGTTAATTTTGCAAGATCTAGAATTGCTCCCGTAACTCGTCTAGTCCTGCATGATCTGTTTGAACGACTGGTGCCTCTCGAAGTAAGGCACGTTCTTCCTCAGTATAGTGGTTGATGTCTTCGACTCTATGGGCTTGCTGAAAAGCAACCGTGGGTTGCTGTTGGGGTCCCAAAAGTGAGGATCCCCGAAATGATGATTCCGAATGCCAGAACCATCACGCGGTCAGATTTAGGGCCAGTGCATCGAAAATCGCGGCACGAATCACGACGCACGCATCAGATTTGCCTCAAGCATGAAATTGGGCCGGTAGTGGACCCCACCGGACGCCGTGACCAAAACTGTCCAAAATTGGGAGGGCACCTCAATTATGAAGGAATAGGAGCAGTGCATCGGCATTCATCATGAGGCAGACCCCGCAAACCCCCCAATTTGCAAAACCCAGATCTGTGGGACACGAATACGTCCAGCGCATCCAAAAAATCAATTTATGGACGCACTGCGCCCAGCGCATCCAAAAAATCAATTTATGGACGCACTGCGCCCAGCGCATCCAAAAAATCAATTTATGGACGCACTGCGCCCAGCGCATCCAGAAAATTCACCCAGCGCGTCCAAAAATCAGTTAATTTCAGGATGCGCTGGCAGCTGGCGCGTCCTGTAAACCAACTTCTGGACTCCGATCATTTCGTGACGCGCCGAGCGCATTTATCGACGCGCCGACTCATTTTCTCGACGCACTACACGTGTCGACCTCTTATTGGACGAAGATACCTATAAATACCCCGCCCACCACCTCATTTGCATCGTTCAGCGAGAGAGAGAGAGGACCTCGTCGCCGGAAAACCTTTGCCGACCGCCGGAATCCTTCTCCGACCGCCGGAACCCCTCGCCGGAAATCGCACCCCCGATCGCACCAGGTCCGGAGGAATAACTAAGTCATCTTTTTTCGATGCGCCAGTCCCAGCGCATCATAAAAGTGACCCAGCGCATCGGGAAAGTCCTTGGTGGATTACACCAACCATCAATTGGGGCATTTTAAGGACGCACTGGCTTCAGCGCGTCATAAAATAGGCCAGCGGATCAGAAAAATGCATGTTTTAGAGTCAAAGCTATTTTAAGGACGCACTGGCTCCAGCGCGTCATAAAATTACCCGGCGCATCAGGAAATTATGATTTTAGGACGCACTGGCCCCAGCGCGTCGCAAAATTGGCCAGCGGATCGAAAAATTAGATTTTAAGGACGCACTGGCTCCAGCGCGTCATAAAATTACCCAGCGCATCATGAAAATCATTTAAGGACGCACTGGCCCCAGCGCGTCAATAAAATCAGGCCAGCGGATCGCAAAAATCAGCACTTTGCGCATTCATTCCAGCACCTTTAAATCCTCATTTTATAACATTTTTAAGCCCCGTTTGAGCCTATTTTGGGTATTTCGAGCGTTCCGGACGCAATGGAGCAGTCAAACGACCCATCCGGGCCACCCAATGAGCAGAACACAAGCCTTTGGAGTCCGATCCGACCCAACAAGCTGAAA